>JAJMHB010000001.1:0-1200000 GCA_030582815.1 Ogataea krabiensis | reverse complement strand
TTTCACAAGGTCAGTTAACAACAAGGTCTCCAATATTGAGTCTTTGCTAAAAATATTGATGGTTCCAATACCTCCTTCGTCGGAGTTTATTTCTAGCTACTTTAAAATTATTAGAGATTCAAACTTTAGTAATTTCTCTAAGGTTCTCAAACTGAAGGGGTTTTTAGGGAATGAAGCTACTTATGAAAAGGAGAAGTTCAAGTTTATGGACAGCTTCAAGACTCAGCTTCGGGCATATGAATCGAATAATGAAGAAACACTGCCGGAGTCCAATATTTACTTGGAGAACTTAAAAATTGATAATCTACCTTCGGATTCAATCGGGTCCATTTTGAACTCCTCTTTGGTTCCAGTGATTGGATCTCCGAAGCTGGACGCCACAGGCCAGATTTCGAACGTAGGAACCAATATTTCGAATTTGTTCAACACTCCAAGTCCAAACTTCAAGATTGATAGGCAATCATTGCTAAATACTAGAGACAACTTTGAGAAGAACATTGCAAAGACCTTTAGCATTCATAACGAAAATAAGATTGATATAGGTGAGAATTTGAAGAACTTCAGTAAGTTTTTCAAGAAGGGATGATACAAGGGCGATAGGTTATGCAAGCGGTAGTTCAGGAGCCTCGATTCCAGTTTATAGACTACAGCATTAATTAATGAAATGAGAACTATTATGAATCAAATTTAAATAGATCAACGTAAAATGATGCTGAATGAGAAGTTACAGCTTAAATAAAATCTCTTTTCATACAAACGGAACTATATACCTCGCCTGTCTTTGTTATTGACATATCGTATTAAACAAGGAATTGGTTAATGTTTACCACCAGTACGTTTGTGTCTGAGTTCATTTTGTTCTTTTTCAACCTCAGGGTCAAAATTTATGAACTCATGAAGACCGGCTCCGGCAGGAACCATAGGTAAGACAGGCACCTTCTTTTCAACAATAACCTCCATAAGAACAGGACCATCATTGTAATCTAGCAACTCCTTCACACCAGCTTCCATTTGATCAGGGGTCTCAACTCTGAAAGCTTTCAAACCCATGGCTTCACCAAGTTTAACAAAGTCTGGATTGGACTGGTGAGTATGAGCATATCTGTGTTCGTAGAACAATGATTGCCATTGGGTAACCATACCCTGTTCCTCGTTATTCAAAACAACGATTTTGACAGGGGCTCTGGCCTGGACAGCAGAAGAAAGTTCCATCAAAGTCATGTTGAAAGAAGCATCTCCATCAATATCGATGACCAATGCGTCTGGCTTAGCGATTTGAGCACCAATTGCAGCAGGCAAACCGTAACCCATGGTACCTAGACCTCCAGAAGTGATAAAAGATCTTGGTCTGGTCCACGTGAAATGTTGGGCGGCCCACATTTGATGCTGACCCACACCGGTGGTAACAATCACCTCACGACCAGTAGCATTAGCTTGTTTAGAGATCTCCTTCATCAAAGTTTGTGGCTTTATCTTGGATCCTTCGGTTTCAACTTGGTATGAGTAAGGGAACTTCTCTTTCCATTCTTTCACTTGCTTGAACCATTCTGGTCTGGATTCAACAGGATGCACCAATTGATTGAATAAATCAAGGTTTTGAGTAACATCACCCTCAATTGCTTCTGTGGCTTCGACAACCTTGTTAATGTTCTTTGGAGAAATTTCGAAATGGATGATACCACCTCTTCCCTCTTTGGCAGCTATCTTGGCAGCAGGAGCGAACTTGGATACGTTACAAGTAACTCTGTCATCAAATCTGGCACCAAGAGCTATGATTAAATCAGCATGTTGAATGGCTGTGTTGGCAACAGCAGATCCATGCATTCCTAACATATCAAGAGATTTCTCGTCATTTTGATCGAAAGCACCAAGACCTTGCAAAGTGGTGGTGACTGGGATCTTGGCCTTGTCTGCCAATTCTTTAAGTCTCTTAGGACCATCTTCAGAGCTGAGAATACCTGCTCCCACATACAAAATTGGCTTTTTGGCCTTATTGAGTAAATTGGCGGATCTCTTGATGCATTCTGTTGTGTACTCTGTCGTGGCAGCCTCTGTAAGTCTACTGAGTGTGTTTGACGGTATAGTAGTGGAGATAGGAATAGCCTCTCTCAAGATGGCAGCGGTAACATCCTTTGGCAAGTCAACCAAGACAGGGCCAGGTCTTCCTGAAGTTGCAATTTCAAAAGCCTCGTTGATTCTTCTAGGAAGCTCAGCGACACTCTTCACCATAACGTTCCATTTGGTACAGGATCTGGATATACCGACAACATCAGCCTCTTGGAAGGCATCTGTACCGATAGCTGAGGTAGGCACTTGACCAGTGAAGACGATTAAAGGAACACCATCAGCCAAAGCGTCAGCCATAGGTGTGATAACGTTGGTAGCACCTGGACCAGATGTGACCAAAACAACACCTGGCTTTCCACTGGCTCTAGCATATCCCTCTGCCATATGTCCAGCACCTTGTTCATGTCTAGGAAGGACGAAGTTGAACTTGTCTGAGTTGAAGATGGCATCGTACACAGGTAAAATTGCACCACCAGGGTAACCGAAGATGGTATCCACATTGTGTCTTCCCATCATCTCATGGAAAATCTGACCACCGGTTAAACCGATGAAGGAGTCATCCATCTGGGTGGAAGCATTCGACAAGCCATTCTGAAGTGGAGATGGACGCTTTAGATCAGAGTTAAATGAAGGGGCTGGGGTTGGTCTTGAGCTCGAGACATGGACAGATGCTGACGACGATTTGTATCGTATATTCGAGAAAAGCGAGCTGGTTGACGCCGTTGCAGGCTTCACCATGTGTCTACCGATCCTCATCGCAGCTCTCCTAGACGCGGAGCATCTTATAGTTGATGATGAAAGCATATTCGAGTCCTTATTTCTAGTGTTTGTTCAAGATCAATGTTGTCTATCTATCTGTTGGATGGTATCTGGGGCTATACTAGTTGTTTGTCCTGTATACCAGAATGGAATTCAATCCTGGGCCTCTAAATACTTCTTATATATGTTCCACTTCTGAATGGATACTTTTGTAATAGAATAATAAACCTTTGATGACTAAATTTCCAGCCTAATATATTTAGTCAAGTCTCCAGAGAATTGAAGACTCATTTCTGTCACCCACATTTTTTTTATTGTTCTTTCCACCACACAAATGGAGTAGCTGATTTGAAAAATTTTTTTTGAAAAAAATTTTAAGACTCTGGCAGAAAAACGGGCCTATTACCGGAGACCCACCGGAGCTATTTGAGTGTTGGTTTTTTGGTTTTTCAGGCAAGACTAAAAAGAAGAAAATTCGCCAACTTTTTTCGACCCGTCTATAGACCCAATATTGTGGCAAGTGAATCTTGAAGCAACAAGCCCACTAATTTGCAGTTCCCACCAGCCACATTTGCCAGGAGACCCCGTAAATCCAGGCTCTCGCTCCAATCAGTCAAACTATAAAGTAACAAAAGCACCCTTGTTAAAACAAAAGGCGATTTTATCCCCACACAGAATTATAAAGAAATAGGATAACTATCGAGGCTACCCAACTGAAAATGGAGAACCCTAATGATGAAGAACTCGTCAAGAGCCAGTCTCTTTTGTATCGATCACACAACTCGGTAAAAATTGGAGAAGTCCACAGGTTCATTGTGACATATCTCCCCTCAGAACATGACGATCACCAAAAGTCGCTTTTCGTCAAGATCAAAAATGTTGAAATGCTCCCATTGAGGGCAGCTTATCTTGGAGGTCCATTCATCCTCTACTGTGATATACGGACTGAGGACTATTCGCATTCAAAGAGCTGTTTCATTACCGCCGATCAACCTATCTATGATCCCAATCTCTCGGCAGGTCAGAGTCTTACAGCCGAGCTGTCTCTACACACATTCAAGTCAAGATACGTCTGGGTTATTGATGTGGTAAGTCAGATGATTTTCAGTACCACTGCAGAGGTTCATTACGAGGTGATGATTGGTAAAAATAGACACACCCTTCACCGTCACAGTTTCGGAGAGAATTTTGGCAAGTTTTCCAATCAATTGGATGTCCAGCACCTAACAACTGCTGATTTATGGAACAAACCTCCCCACAGTCTTGTGGCACATAAACCATTGCATCTGGTGATTATAACGCATGGTCTGCATTCTAACGTAACGGGAGATATGTTTTACCTCAAGGAAGAGATTGAGAAAATGGCAAAGAAAACAGGGGAAAATATCATGATAAGAGGCTATTCCGGTAACGTGTGCAAAACAGAAAGAGGAGTCAAGTATCTTGGAAGAAGACTAGGAGAGTTCATAGTCCATGAGGTTGCCCCGGGCACAAATGCCAAAAAAATATCATTCATTGCACATTCTCTTGGAGGCCCAGTTCAAACATTCGCAATTGCATACATCCAATACAACTATCCTAATTTTTTCAAAGAGATCGAACCCGAAAACTTTATTGCAATGGCTTCACCTTTCCTTGGTATATCGAATGAAAACCCTGCTTATGTCAAAATGGCATTGAGTTTTGGAATAGTTGGTAAGACTGGTCAAGATCTGGGACTGCAAGGAATTAGACCTCTATTGATGCTGTTACCCTCAGAACCGACACGTAAAATTCTCCGGAAGTTCAAAAGAAGAACCTTGTATGCTAATGCTTTGCATGACGGAATAGTTCCTTTGAGAACCTCTGCATTACTTTATTTGGATTGGAAAGCTCTATCAAACGTTTATGAGGCTTTGCGATCTGAAAACTCTTTGAATTCTTCTCTAAGTCATCAAAGACCTCAGAAAAATGGTTCCTCAGAAGAAGTCGGGGAAGTGCCCGATAATGTTGAAGAGGCTCCTCCTCAAAACTCTTTTTTGTTTTCTACCATTAAATCCTTCTTATCTCCATTCCAATCTTTTGCAACATTCTGTGCTCCATCTATACAGGACCACTGTGGTGCTTCGAAACGGTATGAGAGATATCAAACACATGATGAGCCTGAGACTAACGATGCTACTGTTGATAGCGAAATAGATTTCAATGTTAGTCCACTTCCAAAGTCATCTGTCATCGAATCAATCAAACGAGTTTTATTACCTCCACAACCTCCAATGAAGTTTTTAACCGAACCAAGCTCGAGACCTGAGGTAATCCTACATGATAAGGTGTATAAACCTGATTCTATACCCAAGAATCCTTTGCGAGCCTCTACTACGTTACTGCAAGCATTTGAGCCCCTGAAAAGGCAAAGGATAATGGAAGAAAGAATTGCCAGAAGGTGGCATAATGGTCTCACATGGAGAAAAGTGATAGTCAATCTGAAACCTGATGCACATAACAACATCATTGTTAGACGACGCTTTGCCAATGCTTATGGATGGAAAGTGGTAGATCACATGGTGGAGAACCATTTTGGAGCCAGATCCTACGCTGGAGAAGATTTAAAGGATTATGAATGGGATGAATCTGCAACTAGCAACGGAGATCATACAAGAACAGACAGTAGAGATGGTGGTAGAGAGTCTGAAATCGCTGATCAACAACTTGCAGATATTTTGAGTAAGCAGCATGCAAAAGCACTTAAATCTTACACTAATGACCCTAGTGTTACCACTGCAAGTGTGAATGGTATTATCATTAATCATGATGAATCTTTGACTAAAGATGATCTCAAAGGACTGGTGGATCAAGAGGAATCGGATCACGAACAAGACTATAGTGGAAGAGACAGTCTAACTGGGGAAGAGATGGATTGGGTGAATGATGACGATTCGTTTGTGTATGATGGACCTACTGGGATGTTAAACACTGTCAGTCAAAGTGTTAATGATAGAATGGAGACATTCAAGAAAACCTTATTTAGTGGAGTTGAAGACGGTCCATATATAAACCGAGATGAAGACGACAAAGTGATGATGAGCTATGAAGAAGAAGCCCAGGCACTAAACGAGACACTTTTATAGCGATGAATACTTTTTAATGACCTGATGTATCGATTGAATTAGCTATCTGTGTAAGGTTTAGTATGTGAAACTAATGTATGTCTTTATTAGATTTATGATGAATAAGTTTATATGATCAATGATAAAATACTTTGATTCATGAGAAGTTGAGCTTTTCGTTTCCCTCTAGAATTCACTGAGGAAGATACGATAGCCAAGAGATTGCAAATTGGCCAAGCCTTTGATTGGGGAAGAAATAAGCTGGGATGTGATGGGACAGATGATTCACAAAAAATGCAAGGGATTCAGGGCCTAAGCATGGGCTTGATAGAATTAAAAAGAGGGAGGGGAGATATCACCGCTACTGGAGTCGAACCTGGAACAATTGAATAGGATTGGATGGCGTTAACCATTGAACTATATGAGTTTTAGAAGGGGCACGTCCTAAGGAAAATAAGCCGACAAAAAATAGGTCTTGATTAGCCCTCCGTTCAGATAGGTTTATCACGCGTCTACGATCATAATCAAAGCCTGATGAGTTAATGTTTTCTCTGGATCCGCTTTAACAACAAGAAAATATGTGTGAAGGTTGCTAAACATTCTAGAAACATCGAAAATAAAGTTGTATGTGGACTTACAAGCCCCTACGCGATAACTAACACATGCTGAAGTCCCGTGAGATTCTTGGATGTTCTGGCCCTCCCGGGAGCGTGGAAAAAGAGTGAAAAGAAGGGATAAGGCGGTCATTATCTTTGCAGACTAGTAGTGATAGACATCGATAAAAGAAAGAAGTTACAAAGTAGCGGTAGATGTTATGACAGAGTTCCGAACGCCATGTGCTATTGCTGTTGATCATGATGTCAACATTTTGAATTTCGCACAAGTCCATCTGATTGATAAATGTGCGGCCTGCAGTGTTCGAGAGTAATTTTTCATTTATGATCTTTTAGGAAAAGCCTCAAGAGCAATCGTTGATAAAAAATTCTTTTGTCAAACCCTGAACACCACGCAAGTTTTTGTACTGTGTGCATCTTACATCCATGGTTTTTGATCTTGGATTTGTCTGGTCCCGGCAGCTGGTGTCTGTGTTCTAGTTTCAATCGATTTGTATTTCTGTGGACTCCTGATTTGGCCATGTGGATCTGTTTTCTCCTTCCTTTGGTCCCTCAGCCCTCTTTTGTAGTTACTTCACCTTCCTTCGTGCACCACTCAAATGGAAGTGGAACACCCATTAGTTACGTCATAGACTACGTGTGGTAATGATTCAAGGGTTAGTTGTTGTAGGTATGCTGACGTAGTATATAAGCTAGGCAAATCCTGTTCGGTGTTTCAAACAAAGACGCCAAATTAATGGAGTGATCTGTAGATAACTATCTTGGTTAAGACTTATATTGACCAAAGTTTAAAGCGAAAGATAAATACTGCCTACAGAGGTTTGAAAGTTACAGGAAGTCTGTGTTACACATACTCGTGATTGGTTTAAGAGATAGATAAAGTGATCCGTACAAATGAATTCTGTCAGCACGTCAGGAACCAACAACTTGGAAGTGCAAAATGCGCCTTCGAATGCCGAATCGGCCAAAGCTACATCGCTCCAAAGTCCATCGTTTCAGTCGTATCTGAACAACGACGGAATTGATAGCTTGACGCCGGCTCCAAGAAAAAAGAGAGTTTCTTCTCTATCTCTGTCAGATCAATGGGCTGGAAATTTCCACACACCTTCTTTGCATGCCTTAACAAAACTCAATAACGGAAGTGGAAGCACTACTGGTGATGTTTCCTCTACGAGTCTCAGGAAATCGAGCTCTAAGGTGAGTCTTGGAAAATCCCACTCCAGATTGTCGATGGCTTCGCTCTCTTCTCAGGGTGTTCCAATTAGGTACAAGACTGAGATTGTTGACCATTTCAGAGTGGCCTCATATGCATTTGCATTCGATATTGATGGTGTGCTTGTGAAAGGTCCAGAAACAATTCCATATGCGAAGGAAGCTATCAAGATGCTGAATGGTAATAACAAGTATAACATCAAGGTTCCTTTCATCTTTGTGACCAATGGTGGAGGAAGACCAGAGAAAGAAAGAGCTCAGGAATTGAGCGAACGACTAGATACAGAAATCACTGAAGACCAAGTGATCCAAGGACACACCCCTATGAAAGACTTGGTGAGCATCTACGATAACGTTTTAGTGGTTGGAGGTGTTGGAGATAAATGTCGTAAGGTTGCTGAGGGTTACGGTTTCAAAAACGTGTACAACCCATTAGATATCATGTATTGGAATCCAAGTGTCACTCCCTACTATAACCTTACCGAGGAAGATAAGGCGGTTTGCAAGAAGGATGTGGATTTTTCAAAAGTGAAGATCGATGCAATTCTTGTGTTTGCTGACTCCAGAAATTGGGCAGCAGATCAACAAATCATTCTAGAGCTTTTGATGTCTAAAAACGGTTACATGGGAACTGTTAGTGAGACATTTGAAGAGGGTCCTCCAATTTATTTTGCTCATTCTGACTTCATTTGGGCAACTAACTACAAGCTGTCGAGATATGGTATGGGTGCTTTACAAGTCTCCCTTGCTGCCTTGTTCAGAGAGAGTACCGGTAAAGAGCTCAAAGTCACTAGATTTGGAAAACCTCAGAGGGGAACCTTCAAGTACGCAGAAAAAGTTTTGAAGAACTGGAGAAAGGATGTGTTGGAAGAGCATGTTGAGGAGCTTACTTCCACTGCTGGTTCTGACACATCAGAGGTTGATGAAGAAGATCAAATTTTATCTTTTGGTGCCAAGAACAGAAAGCCTGCTAGTTCCACAAATGCATTGTCAGCTGCAAAGAATAAAGGAGTTTTTGACGAATCAGACTCTGAAGACTCTGATGAAGAAGAAGGCTTAACATTACAAAAGTTGTCCAGGCTGACATTAGATTTACCTCCAGCATCTACTGTGTACTTTGTTGGTGATACTCCAGAATCTGATATTAGATTTGCAAACTCTCACGATGAGTCGTGGCACTCCATTTTGGTGAAGACTGGTGTTTATCAAGAAGGAACTGTTCCTAAATACAAACCTAAGCATACCTGCGCTAATGTTTTGGAAGCTGTCAAATATGCTATCGAACGTGAACATCAACTAGAACTCGAAGAGTGGAACTCCAGTGCTATTGAAGGGGGGAATCCTGAGACAGCTCAGCCAACTGCTGAGGCCATTGTTGAGAAGACAGAGATCATTTCGGAGAAAAAATGAGCATCACTATGGATTGACATTTTTTATTGATTTAACAATTGCATTAATTTACTTTTTACAGATTTATCAAATAGGTCACTTATTGAGTGAGTGAAGATGTTCCATATTTGATTAGTCAATCAGTTATATAGATATGTATATGTGCGCACTGGATTTCTCTGGATTATATTTTGCAGAGAGTTTATTAAGAAATTTTAATAGAAACGTATGAATTTCGTTACTATTGTCTTTGAAAATCAATCGATGTTAAGTAAATAAAGTAAGTTATACAGTTTCCATTCAGATATATTTCATAATTAAGATAGGGTGATGTAGACAGATCCGTTTAGAGGGTTCCTAAAAAGAGATTTGTGTATAACAACTTCTGTGATATGTTATCCAAAATCAATTTTGTCTAAACTAAAAAACCATTTTTTTAAGTTAATGAAGTTGTGGCTTTTTACAAAATCTAAGGGTAAGACTAAGAAATGACACTTTTTTATAAAAGCATTGCTTTCGTGGCCCAGTCGGTTAAGGCGTCAGTCTCATAATCTGAAGATCGCGTGTTCGATTCTCGCCGAGAGCAGCTTCTTTTTTTTTTCAATTTTTGATGACGGTCCAAAGGAGATAATAATTTTTCAACGGATTTTATTAGGACACAACACTTTCCCTTTTTAACACAGAAAATCAAAGAGATAGGCGACTTTATGGTGAGAGGACAAATAAACACTCGCCTTATACACCAGCCTTATACAGTGGCCTTATGCAGATAATTATGAGATGGAGTGAAAGAACAGGAATGGTTACACGACTTCTTTGGCTAGCTACACGATGTCTTCTGGTCTGCTCCACGCAGGCTTCACGTCGGCTTTACCTTGCATATGTGCATCTGTAGATGTGAGGAACAGGCTGTTGGAATATGATTGTACTCTTAGTCATTCTTCGGATGGTTGAGTGGGTGTGCATGCTTATTTCGAGGCGATAGAATGCTTATGTTCGAAGCGCAAAATAATGATCAGTGTCAAGAATCTAGGCGACAAATCTAGAAAACAGACTGAAAATTTGAGATAAATTAACTTGCGACATGGTTTTCTTGCTGTTCTTCATATATGGGGTTGTAGAAGATCGTGTCCCACTTAGTTATAATTAAAGTTTCAAATATTCAACCGTATTTAAAAACTAATTCATTACGATATCGAAAAGTTGCGGTTTAACCCCGAAAAGGTAATCATCTTTCCTGCAAACATCCGGGTAAACAAATAAGTAAAAGTCTTGCATGCGTTCCCTTGAGAAAGCCCTTGTATAATTTATTGTTGTCTATTGGAGACGTGTTGGCCACTGGTTATAAACACCAACACGCTGTTCTTATTCACTTGATGTATTGCATCTACCTGCGCTAGGGATAGTAATTGACCGGGACTGGCTATGTGTTTGCTGGGAATATACAGGAAGATCGAGGCAGGACCTAAAATGAGATGCGATGAGCTAGGTAATAATACAGATTTTCTTCACACCGCAGATTATCGAGAGATCTCAACTCCATCAGTCACATGGATTCAGCGGCACATCTCACAGGTTTCCAGATAGAACTCCAGACTATTTTGATTGGCAAGTATAAGCATTATTTTGATCATAGAGTGGTTCAACATTATAATTGCTGCCCAACAAAAATGATGCAGGAGTATTCGTCTATTTGTTTCGATCAGATGCTGGCCAGAAGAGAAACATTACATACCAATAATCGAAACACATTGACTTCTCTTAGCCTTTAACCACTCCTCACATGAACGCATAATGAAGAACAACACAGGTACACTCTGCTGGAACAGGATTTAGGCTATGCATATGCCGAAACAACCTACAAAAATTTGCTCGTTTTTGTTTTGAGCAGGCTATACTTTTTTTCTCCACCTTCTTTGGGAATAGGATATGTAGAAGACAAGGTTTCAATCTGACATTACTACAATCAACTTCCAAGACTACTATCTGCAATTCCCGAAAGCTTGTCCTACCATTTCAGGTACAGCTAGTGGTTAGGACATAATGAAGAAGAAACGGCAGAAAACACATCTCAAGCACCTTTTTGGTGTCATTTGAGTGGGATCTGTTGGCTTCTTGTAGTACCTATTGGATCTTTAAAGAGAATTAGACTAGATTGCTCCACCACAGTGAATTGAAGTTGCAATTATTTTTTTTTTTGAAAACTGCTTTACAGAACAAATATCTTCTCAGAGAGTAATAGACGAAATCAAAAAGTAGGAGAAAAATACCTGTACTTGATCTTTTCCTCGGCTTCTAATTCGGTTCCTCTGAGGTTAAGAATATTTTTTTTTTTCAATAATTCACAAGGAACATAAAAAAGATTGCATCTACCGTCCCTTCTGCATGCAGGAGCCATCACCTATCACCTAGTGCTTAAGGTTGAAATAACCTACATACATAAGCTTCATCTTTCGAAATGTTCGCAATGTTGTAGGTTATACCCTTACAGATGTAGGTGGCCCCGGTTCTTTCTGTTTGAGTTTGCTAAGCGGCAATTCCAGAAGGATTTTGGGGCCATAAGCTTTGATGAAATCAATTTGGCTGACCAGGGCACAACATCAGGCAACGCATGAACTACTTTCTGTGCATAATCGCAAGAAAAAAAATCCTAAACCGTTCGAGAGGTCAATATTGACTGGTGGCTCCTGAAGTTACTACTTTACACCGAATACAATTTGGCGTTGGTGACACGAGGTGGTTGTTTTACAGCCGCTGAAAAATCTTTCAATATTCAAGATACCCAATTTAGTGCTTTAGCGTAAAAGTTTATTTGCAGTCTGGGAAAAAAAGGCAATAGCACATCATTGGCTACAGCCTGGGCAGCTGATAATCCTCATCCCAATTTTGAATGCCTAATCTACATCCTGACACTTTACGTTTTGGGTGCACCCAGTTAATGTTGTGTTCCTCCCCATCTACCCTTTTCTGTCCTTTTTTGTCCTGTTCTGTCCTGTTCAAGATGTCTAATTTCAGAGACAATTGGTGCTAGCCCTAACTAGCGATTTTAGACCTTCTTAGCTAATGGAAGTTCTGGAACCTGCAAAGGATTTAGTTTTAGATTCAATGATTTTTTTGTGGGCCAACGATTATTACTAAATCACCTTATTTCCCCATAAAGCAGCTGATACCCCTGTGGTATTTGGCTGGCTAGTCTATTTACGCGAGAAATGTAGGAACCGCTCGGTCTCTATAAAATCCACACGTCAGGGTAACTTCTCTTTCGGCACCTTCCTGTTAGTTGAAAAAATATATTAAATTTTTTCGGCAACAACAATAAAATCATACGATTGCTGCACAGGTTAAGTTAGGTGCAAAGAATCCAATGTCGAGGACTTCTGGAAGGTGAGGGATGGCTTTAAAGTAATTATTTTTGCAACCGATAGAGCTGCATAAGAGTAGTAGTTGTTCTTTGTAAAGCCGTGAATAGAGAAGAATGTAAAATAATTCGGCAAAAATAAACTGACTTGGCCAAATTTTTTTCTGGGAATCTATCAATCACTCTTAAACCAATTAAAGGTAATGGCCAGCCTTGAAAAATATCTCCGTGGTTCGTATCGCAATACAGTGTTTTTAAGGCGAAAAAGAGGATGTGGAAATGAAAGAGAAATCTGGAACTCTTGGGTAACAGCACAACTTCATTCTCGAAAATGGATTTTGGGGCTGAATGTTTTGGTAACCATGTGATTCCAGATCTTGGGAATCTGGGTCGTTCGAAATATTCGTTGAAGCCTTGTACTTTGCTGTAAAACCTATCCATCCTACTTTAAATTATTTTTAAATTATACCCGAACAATCCAGGAAGCGAGATTGAATTATGTATTTCGAAAGTATCAACTTTTCTGCCACCTGATGGTGTTCGGATGAGTGCCAAAATGGAAAACAAATTAGGGTGCAATTTGCTGTTTCTGTACTCTTACACAATTTGGGGCACATATAAACGATAGAGCTGCAGATAGTTGATTGAGGCCGCACAAACGATTTAGGGCATTACCAGATAGCTCTTTGTGAGCATGTAATCTCCGTCGATGGAGCCGTTGATTTAGACAGATCAGGGGGTTGAAAGCACACCAGAAAATAACTTGTGAAATTATTAAATAAGGAACAAAGAGGCACCAACTAGTGGCCTGTTATATCCGATTTCTGGCGTGATAACTTTCAAATTATTGCATGGCAATACAGTTGTACCACCAGCTAAGTTTGGTTATTGCCACTTGATCACGTTGGTTTAGTGATGAGGGATTTGATTCGTTTCATACTCGGCAGAAATAGACTTTTGAATATCTATGCATTTGAATGTGAGGAAAAGATCTGAGTACTTGGCCTCGAAAAACGATGAGATCCTCACCTTGAATACTCATAAAATAAAAATAGTGATTGTCTTCCGGTACCTAGGGCAAACTCGCTTATTAGACCTCCTGTCGTTTACAGTCGCAGCATCGCCCGACAGTTTGCGAGGGGGTGAAGGGCAAACATCTCAGGGGATTTTCTGCCTGTTAAGGATCAATTAGATAATTATTATACTTGGCGATTCTATTACTTTTGGGGAAAAACTTTTGTTACCGAATGTGTATTTTTGGAAGTGGCATGAGAACCGTGATTTGACTCCATGTTCTACAGACTTTGAGACCCGAATTTTATTTTATTGTATTTATTTTAATTTTAAGTTTTGACAATTGAGGATGGAAGTCCCTGCACTTCAAGTCTTGTGAATTACTTTTGTGTAACCAGTTGGTAAGATGACTGATAACTAAATGCAGATGACTAAGAGGTTTTAGGACAACTGTTATACAAAATTGCAGATAAGATCGAATGCACATAACACATTAGCAAGCACTACTATTGTGAGAGCATGAAGATAATATGGGGGCGAACTTTATTAGCGGGAACGAGACTGCATCCCATCGAGATACCGAAAGGGAGATCTGTATAACCATCAAAAAGGGAGGGGCACTAGGTGGATGCGTATGCGGAGAAGTCTGGTCTTGCTTTCTTTTGACGGTGCTCTGGGGGAACTGAAACCCTGGCTGTGAATTGCTTTGCTGATGTTCTGGATGGAGGCATCAAATTGCTGACATTGAAGGCTCATTTAAAAATTTGACCAGTAATGTATAGCATCTTGTTTCACTTCAAGACTGTTCAAACAGATCGTCCTGAGTCAAAGATTCATTACTCTGCCACCTAAATGCGTGGATCGGCTTCTAGGTTCTTTTGATAATACGTGGTGAATAAAACCTAAAATCTACCAAGCTATTAGTACTGCGCAGTGGTTAGCATACTTGCCTATTGATTACTCAGTTTGTGTTAAGATGTTAGTTTGCTCTGCATTTGATGGGCGGTAAAGCCAAAAAGCCATAAAGCACTGATTACATAATGCATTCTGCAGCATATTTTTGGATAGATTTGTGCATAATAAAAGTATGCATAAGCAAACTGACTTGGGTTTCGAGGTGTGCAGGTGCATTTTGTTGCGTTTTGTTGCGTTATGTTGCGCTGTGAGGTACTGTGAGGTACTGTGAGGTGATGTGATGTGTGGTGCCTTTGTTGCTTTCATGTCTATGTCTGATTTTTTCCTTTTTTTTTGGTCTCGCTAGGATAGGGAAATGAAATGAGATCCAGAATTGGGGACGGACTGTCTCCCTGATAATGTTTCTGTTTTCAAACACAATATGATTTAGAAGATAATCGACATATATTACGATTTTGGATTACATGGGGTCCGCATTACCAACTTATATAGATGTTAGATTCCCTTGAAAATTTTGTCTCGATTTACAATATTTTTTTTATAAAAACTTAACCTGCGGTTATAATTACACAAGATAGGAGCATAAATATACTTTTAAAGCTTCTAGGCTTTTGGTCAAAACTTGTAATTCAAACTATTCTTACCTTTATTGTGTAAGGGACCTCATATACAGTGTTGGCGAATATAGCAATCTCCCACCTTACCGCTTTGCGTTGAAAACTAAGCTGAGCTTATAGGCTTTTTCAGTTATTCACACCGATCTACCCATATAAGAGCTCAACTAGTCAACTATCGTCACATCAATTCTTTCAGCAACTTGAGATCCCCAAATACTTAGTCTTAAATACAAACCATCAATTGCCAGATATCATTGTATCAAATCAAGGAACTTCACCTTGCCTATTATAATTTTGGACAGCTTCAGAAATATTGACAATATCGCCACCTGAGACGAATAATGGCAACAGTTTTGAATCTTAGTAAGATGACTCTTGGTTCAGAACAGCCCAATTCCACTTTCGGGACAAGATCTGACTCAATAACGTTGCCCTCAATTTCTAATTTGACTGCCTCTTTAGCTGAATCTAAGAAGTTGCCTGAATCTAATGTGGTAGGTTCAGACTCCGGATCTTCCATTCCTAGTTCCACAATGTCTTTTAATACACAACATGGAGAATCGTCCCGTACACCGGCACAGTATACCTTAACAACTAACTCAGATACCAATTCATATGAACAACCTACAAAAGCCAAGTTTTCTCCTGATTTAAAAGAAAGAAACGACATTCAATTGCCCCCGCTCTCTTCCATCCTCCAAGACAGAAAGGAAACACATACCCAAAGCTACTCAAATAGACACCTGCAGTCATCTTCTTTACCTCCTCCCGATCACTATGTGAACAAACAACACTACAACCACGGAGGGGCATTCCCCATTGATGAGAGACCTAAAAATCTTTCGTTCCAAGGGTTTCCTACATCTTCCTCCGATAACATAATCTCTCAGGATTCGATGATTCAACGGGCTTCTATTCCTCCTCAGTCTTTGGTAAAACAAGGTATTCAACAAGAAAGATTAACAGAGAGGGGTTTGGATCCATCCGGCCCCACCTCCTCAAATATAAGCTCAGAGTCTCCTAGACCGGTGGTTATATATGATCCTGTTCTGGGGAAGCGGATGATCGACAGCAATAGAGGCTCCCCTGTTCCTGCAATGAATATGCATGAAAATAGAAATGATCTCAAAGAAAAAAGAAAGAGAGTTGTCCGTAGAAGAACAAGAACAGGTTGTCTCACTTGTAGAAAAAGAAGAATTAAGTGTGACGAAAGAAAACCCTTTTGTTTCAATTGTGAGAAGTCAAAGAAAGTTTGTGCTGGTTACGAACAAGTTCCATATGGTTCAAGACGTTACAGATACATGCAACAGCCAAAACCTCAAGAGATTCATATGGATCAACCTCTTATCCACCTGGAACCAATGCAGTCTCCTACTGCTTCTGTCCCCCAGACTACTCATTCTCAGGGACATTCGGCTCAGTCGGGTCCTAGTGCACAGATTCCTCAGCATCATATAAGATCTCCTATTCATGGCCAGCATGCCCTTGCACTTGCACAACAACAACAACAACAACACCAGAATGTGACCATAATGCCAGCTATGGCTAGTTCTCATTCTGTAGATGATCAACAGATCCAAATACAAATGCATTTACACCAACATGAGCACCCAATGTCCATACATCCGCAACATCATCAGAACCTCCACGCGCCATACTTGCCGAGACATGCATCGTATCCTCAACTCCCACAACTGGTGAACTCTGCTCCAGGACAACCACATCCCCAACATCATCCATCAATGCAGCACTCTGGAGCTCCTATACAGCACATGCCTCCACAATACTACCAGCCTCAGTTCGTCGCACATGAGTTACAACTCCCTGTTCACCACCACTACCACCCACCACAGGGTCCTGAGCAACCACCACTCCATCATGGGGTCCAGGGACATCCACATTATGGACCACATCTGTCGAACGAAGTTCCAGGAAATGCCATTGTCATTAATAACATACAGCCAGCAGGTCATCTACAACAGCACTGATTATAGGGTGGGTATGGGAAACCCTCAAATAACAGTTAATTTACATATATCACTGAACTTCTGACTACGAGTGCGGTTCCCCAGTTTCTTTTTAGATATGATTTGATCTGTTCTCAGCGTTAATTATCGCTGAATGTAACATCCCCTCTTGCTCTACTTTAAAGCATCAGCTACTCTTAATTAGTTATTCATAATGGAGAGCGTTTCGTTTGCTGGTTAACTCCCCAAACTACTCGTTACGTCTGTTTCGCTTATGTACCAATATGTTTGTAAGGCTGTACTGTATTTGCTACCTTACTTTGTCTACGCCCGAATTACGAAATAATTTAGTGTTCTAATTTATTTGTTTTGATTACCATGTATTATCATCCGTATTGCCTCTTTCCCAGCTTCTTTTCACACTAATACGAAGTCTAGCTCCGTTTAAGTGCACAATTCACGCCTCGTTAGTATGCGTCCTTCTCCCCATGTTATCTTCTTGCTGATCCTCACTTCTGCTCCTCCTGAATTGATGTGATGCGTCATCGATTATGTAACTGACTCCCAAGGAGAATATTTTTCTGCCACCTCCCAGACGAGGGTCCTTTCGGAGATGCTGGAGAGTCTGGACTGTTGAGAGAGGAGTTGGACAAAGAAGCCTGCACAGATTATGTTGCTGAACTAGCTCGATGGAGAAAGCACGACTAGATAGTTTAAGGTTTATGGGCTTTTTGTCTTCTGATTATTAAGTTTGAAGGTGGTAATGGAAAACAATTATAAAGACGCGTCATCGACGCCTCACTGCCCGCCCTTCTTGCTCGATAGAGTATTCGGCCGCAATGAGAGTTGTAATGGGGACTAGAGATGGATCGGTAGTTCAAATAAGTGGTGTTGGGTTATCATTCTCAGCGCCAACATCAAAATAGGAACACTAAAACTAGTGCCAAAATTAGTGTGTGATCTGAGGGCATAAATGGCCAGGCCAGACCAGACAAATCTCGTACCCACATCACCCTAAGTAGTTTCCACAATATACACAGGACCAATTCAATAGGAAGGATCTTCAAATTATTATTAGCAACTGTGAAGTACTCAGGGGAAATGTTCTGCCTATCTTTGGGAAGTGCACATATGTGTAAGGTAAGGGCCGGAAAAAAAAATCTGAAACGGCATGACAGCTCCAAACTTATGTTGCTCCCTTTCTATATGCTTGAGTACCTGTCGCAGGTTCTTTATAATAATCTATACCTTTCGGTTTTAAAGTTATTACCGAACTCCTGAGTCAACCAGCTTAGAATCGTAATGAAATGTTTTGATTTAAGCCGACGAAGAACCAACCTTAGTCTAGATCACTCAAAGGAATGACTTGACAAAGCCAGGAACTCCCTTCTGCAGATTATGAAACATTTTCTCTACCTCACAACTTGCTGCTGCGCTTCAGATGCCGCACCAGTTCCAAACTGTGTACATAAGGAGAGATCTCCCTAACGACAATAAACGAGACACCCTAGTGAGTAGACAGGACTAAATGCAGACTACCTATTGTGAATGCTATGCGACACATGAGTCGTGGATGAGAGCACAATTAGTAACAATTGCCCATTGTTATAAACTTTTCCAGATTAATGCAAACCTCAAAACATATGCACCAGGGAAATTTTTTTAAACGAATGTTATTGCTCTTTTGCCCTTTTGGCGCTTACAACATGGAGTTGAAGCGTCTACCTAATGTAGATATGGCAACATTGATATCGAAATTGCACTTCGAATTCACGGAGACCATATTGGTTAGAGTAGATGCTGTATAGCACACTACATACATAGAGAACATGCATTTTCATAATGCACTACAGCTAAAAGCATGTTTTAACCTTAAAACCTTCTTTCATACAAAGCGTGGGACATGAGCGCTAATTGATCCACCTACATACTATCGAAATATGGATGGAATGCCTGGAAGGGATAATACAGATGTTATAAAATCTCGTTACTTGTCCATTTGCGACCGGAGAACTGTAGTATCTATTGACAGAAGACTAATAATGGCGAGATCGACATAACACGTTGCTCAATAAGTCAATTCGACTACTATGTTTCTCAGGTACCGAGCAAGAATGTTGCAGGTTCTGAATTATCTAAACTCTGTGGGAACTTTCTCGAAATTGAGGGCCAAGCCCTCGAAGTTTGTCGCAGGTGAACAAATTTAAGATTCCTTGTCCATGCTTTTCGAACATTAGTCACTTTAAAGCATAAGCTACTGTTCAGCATTATGCTCTATGGTGGAATACTATTTGTGATCATCAAAAAAACCAGCTTGCTGAGAAACACGAAGCCTGTTCGTACCTAAAGTAGAAAATATTAATAGCAAACCTCAAGTTGTACATACCTGCAGCATTTCTGATGGCATCGCGTTACAAAACCTTGCATTAATCCGACTGATCTAGCAATTTTTCCAAACAGGGGAAGAACGACCCATGACCTAAAAAGGATTCTGATTTAAGTGCCTTTAACGACTACTTGTCTCAGTTCTACTAAGAGGTGCATACGAAGTATTGATCTGTATTAAATTCATCAGTATTCGATGTCGGAACTGCAGGATCGCTATAACAACTTGAGACTAATTGGATGAAAGCTGTAACTACATCAGTTGAGTTCTTTTCGGCCTGCCTGTGCGCATGCTTGTCTATTCATGACATGTTTCAGATAAGAGCAAGTTGATAAATAGCAAATTAAGCTGGATCCCTGTCGTTTGTCTAAGCGATTTTCTGAGCTCTAAGCGATGGCTGGGGCATACCTTTTGAGCATTGACGATCACTAATGTAGTCAATAGCGTCTCTATTAGTCGGTCGAGGCCAGGTGCTCATATGCAGTAACATTGTTGGGGTACTGGTGTTGCTCTTGTGCAAATGAATAAGCTTGTTTTTAACACCGGTTGCCATGGAGATAATAGGAATTCCACTATCAAGAATGTTGTAAGCACACAGTCCCTTTAGTACTGGGAACTGTAAACCCTCTGCTTAGACAGGCAAGTATTTTAGTACCAAAAAACCAGCTGTTTTATACGACCACGCAGAAGGATGCTTAAGCTGTAGGGAATCTTAGTTGCAGAGAAAAAATGTGTAACGAGATAGAGCAGCACAATTCGCACATTTTGGTCTAGACAGTCTACTACAGAAAATATGGGTGCTTGCTTATTCATAGTTTCAGAAATAGGTCCAAGGATGATTATAAGTTTTCACTTCCAGACTTGCTCACCATGCATAATATGGATTCAAAAGTAGTTTATTATTGGGGACTCTTCGCTTATGTATGTGTGATTTTGAGATGTCGGCCTGAATTTCGAAGATTTCTTCCACCGACATCGAGGGCATGGACAAAACCAGTTGACTGTTCCCATAAATCTCAAATACAGGGCAGGAAAACAAATGATTTATCTGTTATTCATGAATGATCATTCGACTTTTAGAGCAAGAGTCTCAAATGGCCTGACATCTACTCGTTTCAGCTGCTCAAATACATGAACCTCTTCTTGTGAATGTTGCATTAGCTTTTGGCCAAAAAAAAATCTATGCCACCGCCTGGAAAATATTATGCGGTCCTAGCGCACCAATGGACATGTTTTGTCGCTAAAGGGGAAATCACACCGAACGAAAATCTTTGCACCATGCCCCTTCCTACTTATTGTTGAAGTAATGAAGAAGATGTAATCATCCCGTGAACGCCCTTGGGCCCGGTCCTCAATAACTACAGACACTTGGAGCAATAAACAGTAGAAAGACGACCTATTTCTGAGACTTAGTTGCTATTTCACTGTTGCAGCAATTACATATTCAAACAGCAAACTTGTTCCTATTATTATCAAGACATTTATTATTTCAGGGATCCGTTTCAGGAGCTAAAATAGCTCTTAGTTCGAGGGTCGGAGTTTTTGTCGCCGTCAACCCAAAACACTAATTCAGCAATCATAGTCGCTCTCATCCAGGTGTTAATAACCAAGGTTGGATGCATCCTTGTTCAAGTTTTTCTAGACATTTTAATCGCATGGCTTTGGCCACTTAAAGCTACCTTATTTTATTCCTGTCATTCTCAGCTTGAACTAAATGGGTATATGCCCCAGGTATTTAATCTTCGGGGAAAAATTGGGCCCGAAATGTCAGAGATTACCTAAGCTTCAAGTTGAAATAGCTGTAACAAAATGAAAATCATTACTGGCAATAAGAACAGCTACTCCAAAATTGATCAGATAAGCACCATTTTTGTTCTCCCCACGCAAAGAAATACAAGTATCACCAGACAATGAAATTTGGACTGTCTGTTAAAACTGGATTGTTTGTTTTATGGAAATTGATTGCCCTTGTGGACTGTGTCACAGGAGAACAAGTCAAGGGTGTCTCTCCAGAAGATCAGGTGAAGTACCAACCAAATGAACAGGGGAAATGGAGATGTTTGACCAATCCCGAAATTGAGATAAGATTTGACCAGGTGAATGATGATTATTGTGATTGTCCGGATGGATCAGATGAGCCTGGGACATCTGCCTGTCCTAATGGCTGGTTTTTCTGCGAGAATGTAGGGTTTAAATCTGGCTATCTGCCATCTTATAAGGTGAATGATGGTATATGCGACTATGAAGTCTGTTGCGATGGATCTGATGAAGAGGCAGGAATATGTCCAAATGTTTGTGAGCGAATGAATGCGGATTATGAGAAACACAAAGAGGAAGCAAATGATGTTATTCGTACAGGTTTAAACCTCAAGGAGAAGATGATTCAGAAGGCTGCTACTCTTAAAGGAAGAGTTGAATATGAAATTGAGCGCATTCATAACAAGATCAACGGGTTTCAAGGAGAACTTGTTGAACTTGAAAAGTTCAAGAGTAAATCAGAGGCAGAGAATGCTCTTATTGATTCGTTTAAAGGAATAAACGAGAAAGTGGAAAATCTCAATTCTAAACTATCAGCCAAGATTCAGGAATTAGATGAGAAGAAGAAAAATATTCAGACTTTAGAAGAAATTCTGCAACGAATGACTGATGAATACAATCACAACTTCAACGATCCAGCTGTTAAAGCTGCAGCTCAATCGTTCCAAGATTACTCGGTCAACCAAGGAGACGACAATTCGAACGATCTAAACTCCCAGGACCTGAAGACAGAGATTGACGAGCTTATTCGTAGTCTCAAAGATAGTGAACGTGATCTTGGCAGAGTGATTTCGAATGGTCCGGCAGACCGCGGTGAGTCTTTCTTCCATGCGATGATCAATTCCTTTTTGGGAGTGAGACCTCGGGTGAAGAAGATTGAGACTTATGTCGATGCCACAGAGAGGAAAGACGAAATTTTCAAAGAAATCAAGAAGTTGGAGTCTGAAATTGAATCAAAACGTGCTGATATGAATAAAGACAACGGACCAGACGACATACTTCTGTCAATGAATGGATGCATCGTGGAGAAGATTGGTGATTACGATTACAAGCTCTGTTTCACTGATAAAGCCGAGCAGATTAATGCCAATGGCCAGAGGACGAAGATTGGTGTGTTCAGAGAGATGGTTGTTGATGAGAATGAACACAGCGTGAAACTCCTTTTTGATAGAGGAGACAAGTGTTGGAACGGACCAATTCGTACGGCGGAAGTTATCTTTGAATGTGGTATTGATGAGAAAATACTGGCTGTTTCTGAGCCAGAGAAGTGTGAATATTCCTTCAGAGTGAGCTCTCCTGTTGGGTGTTTTTTGGAGAACCTGGTTCAATAATGATGGGTTTCAGCTCTGTGACCCCAACCCTTACGTAAGATTCTAGATAGAGAGGTAAAAAGAATGCATTTTTGTCGTGTCAACACCAATACAACTGAGATCTCTCCTTGAAATTTAACATGTCCCCATTTTTTGGGAGTGGTTTAGGCGAAACGTCAATAGCATGTGGTATTTGACATAACGGTAGGAAAGTCAGATCAAAGGGAGACGCATCTAACTCGCTTTGTGAAGCATATTTGTACCTGGGGGATCTCGGCTGGTTTTCTTTGGGGGTCTAAAAAAATTACAACATCTAGATATTGAATAAAGGGTGACCAACTCCCTACTGACCCCATTTTAGGTAAGGAGAGTATAAAAGCTTTAGATAGGATTCAAAACCAACAAAAATTGATACTTCCTGAATAGAAATAGAAAAGAATCAATCACGGTTATGGCAGAGGTAGCATCGCAATTGTCGGAATCTAGTGTGGATTCTATTGTTCAGGACGAAGATATCCTTCATGTTGTCCAGAACGACGATTGTTCCGAGATCTGGAATGTGAAGTTGAAGGAGTCACTTAAATGCTATGAGGAGTTTGACAGATATTTGGGATTGACGATACAAGAGAATGAGAGATTTTCTAAAGAGTTGAAGAAGACAGCGTCTACTTTCGACTGGACAAACACAAATAAGAGCCATCCCTTTCTTAAGAATTTTAACGAGCTGATTAAATCGGATAACAAGGTGGTCCAAATACAGGATAACTTTGTAAAGGAGTTGAGAGCGATCAAAGAAGAATTGGACATATATTGTAAAACATTTGTTAACTCCAACAAGAAGTTCATGGAGAAAGCTGCCAGTTACGAAAACGAGTATCAAACAGTCAATAAGAAGTCAGAAAAATCCCATGTTTCCTACACAAAATTCCTGAACGAACTTGCCAAGCTGAAGAACACCAATCAGTTAACGGCACAAAAAGAGGAGCAACTTCGATTGAAAATAAACTACTCTTTTCAGGAATACAAAGAGTTCAACAATCATTCGAAAGGAAGTCTTCAATCGCTAAAAGAAATCAAGAGACCAGCGATATTCAAAGAGTTCGTTGAAATGTATATGGAGATAAATGAGCTTTTGAATTTGGAATTTTTAAAATACATGAAGACCAAAGAGAAGTTCTTTACAATCTCGGCCTTGAATTTATTTGAGAATTCGAGTCTAACATCCAGCGGCGGATTGAATTCAGTGATCGATTTGAAAGACCCAAAAAACGAGCTGTATCGCTATCTCAAATCCATCATATGATTGTTGTACCAGCAAAAAATAGGACTATACTACAGATAAAACACATAATCTACCGACTAATGAAACTAGTATCGCAATAAATGACAATAATTAAACTATGATATTTTGCGCAACTGATAACTAATTAACATAAACTAGAACACTAGTAATATCGTCTGGCTTCCCCCCAATGTAATCCTGTCCTGTTATCTCACTCAATCTCTGAGAGAAAACACTCTTAAAATTGCTGTTCATGCTGAGATCTTTAACATTGCTAACCAAAGTCTTATTGATTTCTCCCAGTTGGCCTGGGATTTCAGTGTCGTTGAGAAATAGGGCAATGTCCTCAACTACGATATTGTCCACCAAGCCATCAGTAGTGAACATTATCAAATCTCCAGATTGTAATTGGAATTCGTATGGATCGGCGTCGTCGGGCTCGTTCATAAGGTATTTCGATCCCCTGGTTTTGGCCAATTCTATGAACTCTTGAGGAATGATTGACAATTGGAAAGGTGCATTGAACGAGTAGGTCTGTTCTTTGGACTGGAACACACAGTTAAACTTATCATCCTTCTTTCTGAACACCCCAAACCAAGAGTCACCTAGGTTGACGGCTGCAAGCTTGTTAGTCTCAGGATTGATGATTCCAAAGCAGATGGTAGTGGATCCAACTTCCACCTTACCCTCTCTCTTGAGCTTCGAATATGCCTCTGTTAATATACTTAGAGGAGATGCATCAGGGCTTTCTATGAACACTTCTGTCACACAATTGGAGAGCTCTCTACTTATGGCACTTGAGTCAAAACCTTGTTCCGACCACCCTCCTACTCCATCCAGAACGCCAGCAATTACTCTAGAATCTGAGTATGCCATAATGTAGTTGTCTTCACCTGTTTCGGAATCGAAAACCGTATTTGTTCTGAGCTTTTTCTTGTAGTTCTGGATCAGTCCACCTGAAGCGTTATTGTCTTTCAATCTGTCCTTTGGTTCAAAAGACACAGACAAAGTGTAGGCATGATCTGGTACTTGGAAGTGTTTGAATATTGTTTCTCCGTTCTTGAAGTTTTTGAATCTATTGAACGAGTCACTGGAGAACTCCCGTTTTTGTATGTGACCCCGTAGACTGGTTGCATTTTCCCTTGATACTCTAAAAGATGTATTTTTTAACAAGAACGAGTCCAATTTGGCCCGTTGAAGCAGAAATCTGCATGATGTTGATGATGAAAGAGGTAACATGGCACAACGGTGGATTGAGGGCCTGAAGATCATAAAAGTATAGAGAATTATGGAGGCGGGAGAGAACAGGCAAATAAATCAGCGAGGCAACTTTTCTTAAAAAAAGTGCCCCGCAGGCGCATATTGCAACAGTTTTTTTTCGTCTATTCTAATGAAAAGGAACGCTAATAGGACGAGATGGAGGATACCTGTTGAACTACAAATACAATACAATACACCTTTGGTATAGAAAGAATTTGGAAAAGATTTATCGATATCTATGAATGAAGATATATATACAAACAGTACTTTGTTGTAAGAACGGTAACTAAAGTATTACGACAAACAAGAATGGGTCATTGGTTTATCAAGCCTGTCTTGACATAAAAGAACAATTGGAGTCAAATAAATATAGTATTAGAGGTGGAAGCAAATATAATTGTAGTTGATGCAATATCTAGGTGTGGTTGGAAGTGATTTCAGTACACACAGTGCGTCGTCATAGATCAAACACCTCCTTTGAACTGTCTATAATTAAAACAACCTCCTTGTTCCCGTCTCTAATTTCCCAACTTCTCAACAGCACCCAAGATGAACTTGGCAAAGTCAAAGTCTGGGTCCTCCAAGTTCACAGATTCGGTGGATTCGACCTGTTTTGGAGGGTGCAACTTCTTATACTCCTGCTTGGCCTCTTCGATCAATTTCACCTTTTGTTGGTACTCTAATTGTTCTTGTTTCTTGGCTCCAGCAGCTTTCAACGAAGCAGTGTGGTAAGCACCGTAAATGATACCTGCAGCAAGTGAGGTGTATCTCAAAACCTATTCAAAAATTTTAATGTTAGTGTCTTTGTTCTCCATCTGAAAACTTCATTCAAATTGCATATAGTCTCTCTCTCTCTTCTGTACCATTTGTCCGTCAATCACACTTACGTTAAAAGAAGACATCTTCAGTGTATATCAATCCCTATTCCGATGGATCCTGCCTTATCGTAACCTTCTTTTCCTATCGAATCAATAAAAAATTGTTCAGCGTACGTTCTCCTTACTGTGTCAACTCTTACTATTTTCCTTTCCATCTCCAACTTCACCCAATAAAACCATCGAAAAATTATTGAGTGCACGCGAATCCCCGGGCTGCTTAACCGATGATCCACAGAACTTACATGCACTTTTATTTTACATCCATACACCAGAATCGTCTCTCCTGTTGTACTCCCCATAAATGACGATCCACCATCTAATCCCTTTCCTTGTGGGCTGGTTTTCCAAACTGTGCAAGTAGAATACTTCATCATCTTCACTTTTGACTCCATCCAATTACCACAATAATGGCTTCAAAAATGTTTCAGGATTAACTTTCTTTGAAATTCTTTACCAAGAAAATCTGAAAAAAAAGATTTATTAATTAGTTCCTTTAAGAACCCACAACTAGTAATACTAAACCCAACAAGAAGATTTGATTAACAAGTTGGATTGGTAATTTACAGATAGAAATTCTAGTATTGTCATAAATTGGAATACTCAACTAAATGAGAACATATTTTACTTCAGCTCATACTAACTTATATTCATCATAATAGGATCACGTGTATGAAATATCACGTGATTCACACCTCTCCTGTTTATCAAGAACTTGGAGGAGTTTTTGAATCCAGCGGCCCCGTGAATCAACTTGGCTGTTCCATCATTTTGGGGTATCCGCCTCTTTTAATACAAGAGACTTGATGATTTCCTTTTCTTGTTGCTGTTTCTCAACTTCCTGAATATAGCTGGAGGCGAAGTTAGCATTTTCTGGAAGAGTGATCTCTTTGAAGTTCACTTTTTTACCACTTTTGGTAAGGAACACAAAGTTGGAGCGCTCACGTTGAGATGCAGGTTTGACGCTTTTCACACTGGGTGGATATGCAAGTCTATTTCTGTTCTTTGTTGACAGCGCCGTAACCTTGACTGAACTCATCCCTTCTGAGATCAATTTGTTCAGCTCAGCTTCCATCTCTTTTTCGAGTTGTTCATTCAACTTTCTTTGGAAAAGAACTTCGTCGTCCTGATCGTCGTCCTCATCATCCTGTAGATACAAATCCTCTTCATCCTCAGACTCTTCATCCTCGTTTGAATTATCGGTCTCATTTTTGTAATCTTGTTCGTCTTCCTCGTCTTCCTCGTCAGCATCTTCATCCTCTTCTTCTTCAAAATCTACTTCGGTATCATCTTCTGAAATAGCCCCATTATCTGGATCATCATCATCATCATCATCGTCATCATCAGTATCATCTTCATCACTTCCCACTTCATCAACTCCCATGGAAAGTTCAAGCTGGTCAGTATTAAGATCTTCCTCATCTGAGCTCTCCTCATCACTCTGGCTCTGTAAACTATCTTCATGACTTTCTTCAGTAATCGCCACATTACTGAGCTCTTCTTCAGCATCTATCTGGCCTGATTTTCCTTCTTGATCTCCTTTCGCTTCCTTTTCGCTCAATTTCAATTGCTGGGTAGAATCGGAAACCTTGCTTGCCAATACCTTTTGCAGATCAGCTACCGCAGTATCATAGCTGTCAGCCAAAGAAGGAACAAAATTCTCTCGATTTGCCTTCAACTGCATGTTTTCTAAAACTCTAAGCGTCCTGCCGACCTGGGCACCCACTTCCACCGGTAGAGGTTGTATCTTTGTCCACAGATAGTAGTTAAAGAATTTCCAAAACGTCACTAGAGAATTCACATTCTTCCAAAATGCTTTAGAGTGACAGTTAATAAAAAACGAAGACACAAGTAACACTCTAAAGTAATCGTCTGGCTTATCGACCTCACATATATTGCTTAGAGATGGGTAATTATCCTTATGGCCATGACATAGACAATTATAAAGCAATTCCAAGCATTCATTTTGACTTAATAGCTTTAGGTTTGCTAACTGTCCAATGTAACTGATCCAAGAAATTCTGGCTCTTTTCAAGCGATAATCATTTGCATCCAAAGCTTCTATAAACTTGTCGATAATTGCGTCAATAACGATTATAAGTAGTTTAAATTGATCTATAAATGTGCATTTCAAAAGATTTGCTAGTTGCTGTAAGTTATCATAACTCATCTTTTCAGGTTCTGTGAATATTTGCTTTAATTTTGCTATTACGGAAGCATCTTTCCAATCCATCTTTCTCAGCAGAGCAGCAATCTCTGACACATTTTCAGCATTCAACTCCTTGTAAACAATGTATTCCATGAATCTTTCAGGAACGCTTCTTTTCTCGTTTTGCCGACTATATGGTTTTAAAGTAGGAGGAAATACAGTCATTAAGAATACATCCACAGCATTCTTAATGCTGCCATTTAGTTTACCACTCCCTTTCACTTCCTTCAGCAACTTGATCATCTCTAATGTATGATCTTTAAATTCTGGATGGTTCAAAAGAAATCTGCCACATTCTTCAAAGAGCAGAGAAAGAATATCAATATTATGCGGTTGGTCTATGTTCAAAATTAGGCTTCTAATCTTATGGAACAAAACGTAGTTAGGAATCATTCGAAATTTCACCAACTCACTGAAAAACCTTATACTTCTGTAATCAATCCGATTGCTGCGAATGCTCCATCTCATGGTATTATCAAGATGCTCTATTAAATCTTCAGGCAAAGACTCAAAATAGGGGTTATTGATTTTGAGAAATCTAGCAAAGTTTTTGGTAGGTGCAGATTCCTTGCTATCTAGGAAGTGTCTATAAATTCTCTGGCGAGATGATTTGTTGTTCAAATTTCCATACCAATAGTCATAAACGATATTATCAACATCTTTCCCAGTTATTGCTTCATCAAGCTGAGAAAGTAGTTTTGTCATTTTGTCACCTGCAGATGAGACATCCCCGACAACAGAAGATATCTTTGGATCATTACTTGAGTCATTATTCAAAACCTTTGCCGGCAAAGTGGACTCTAGGTCTGGAACCTCCTCATAGAACCTTCGGGTGTCTTCATCCTCCCAAAAAGACAGATTTTCAGCGGATGAATTGGTCACCAAAGTGACAGTGGAGGATGTTGGGGTTTCTTCTTTCTCAATGTCAAACTTTGGGTTCTCTAAACCAAACAAACCACACGCCATGTCGCAATAGCTTTTGAGTTTTTCGAAAAGTAGTTGCAGTTCCTCAATCCTCTTTGTTAATCCCTCTGGTATTTTACCTGTCTTCATAGAAATAGTCAAGGAGTCTTTTTTACATCCTGAGATTTCCTTGTTGTATCCTTCTGCAATAATCACCATCTTTCTGGTATAGCTGATCAATAGAGATTTGATTTTACTTCTGACATCTTCTGCTATTAAGTCGTTTTGGTTTAAAATATAGGAAGAATATCTCTTCAAAAAACTTGCAGCTACCGTAACAGTGCTACCTCTATCGACTTGGTAGCTAAGCACCTCTTCCAGAACACAGAGAACCAGAGGGCGAAGGGGATCTTTAGTGCTGGATTTGACAAGATACTTGGGTAGCTCGTTCTTAGGCATGTCTGAGATTGAACGAAAAATCCCAATGAGATAAAATTCCATGAACAGCCTAAGGAGAATTCGCAGTCTGGTCAGTCTTTCTTTGGATTCCTTCTCATCTTCTGAATTTAAATCTGTTTCACTCCTTTGAGGTTTTTCAAAAAAATGAACAAAATACAGTTCCAAGTAGGGAGTAAAGTTGACATTGAACCGTTGATGAAGAGCAGAGATAACTACTATAGCGGTCACAATGTCCTGCGATTTGCTCACCTTCGTTAAACCCTCGGCGGTGGCAGAAAGAAGTTCATTAATATACTTTTCTAATGAAAGACTAGAAATTGCGTCTAGAAGTGTTTTCTCTGACTCCTTGTTTATCGAAGTTCTGATCTTCTTGATGAATGCTGTGTTTTTTTTCAGACTGGTATCCAGCGTCTGAGTTTTACCAACATTTTGTCCTTTCCACGTCAGAGAATTTGCATCCAGTAGCTCTTTTCTCAGGGTTTCCAGATCTAAAGACATTTGAAGATAACTGGCTCTTCATAGAAAGATGTGATTGATCTTGTCGTTAGGAGCAAGGAAAATATATTATATATCAACTTGATTCAGTAGTTTGATGCAGGCACTAAAAGAAAATATTTTTCGCTTCTTCGACTACACCTCAAAATTGATGAATGTAATTAGAGATAATAGAAATGGAATCTCCGAAACATCTCAACAAAACAGCTATTTTGATACATACAAAATGTTTCGTGTAATCTATTGGTAGTCTATGTACATAAATTTGCTATATTATACTATGGAACATGAGAGAACAGATAACAATATGCGACGAGAGTTCAGCGGACAAGTCAAACATAATACATCTCTTATCAGCTGAATTAAACTCTTTCTCTAGTGAAAATCCTTCCCTTAGGCAATCCATACATGGTTCTGACATTCTCCGTGTTTCTGTCCCACACACTTCTGAAAACATGTGCACCAATTGGAGTCAGATCGTTATCATCAACAAAATGCCTGATTTTGAAAAAATCTCTACTCAAGCCCTTAGGAGCATTAGCAAGTTTTTCCCCACTATCCTGTCTGAAAACCCAAATAGCTATTCTGTGTTTTCCTGTATTCTTCTCAGGTGATGGAGGTTGGTACTCAACAAACTCATAATCCTCATTTTCAAACAGTTTCTTAGCATCAATGACCGAGTCGTTGTTTGACAGTTTCACATCCTTCAATCCCCATAAAAGAGTAGTCGAGTAGCTATCTTGCGCAAGATTTGGAGTGTCTGGATCCACAATTAGAACAGTGTAGAGATCATTTGTACTTTCTTTAAACTCAATAATTTCTAATGAAGGAGGTTTGCTAGTGACATTGGATGACAAGATAGTACCTGGTTCAATCCATCTTTCGACATTGTTATGTGGAAACTTCAACTTTACTTCAACCTGTGGATCTAGTGTAGGTAGTGTGTCTGGAATAACGGCTAGGGATTCCAGTCTCTGCATGATCAACATTCTTGAATAAGACTTCCATTGTTCTTCCAAGAAATATCTGTAAACAGGTTGTGTTCTGTCCAAACTCTTTGTTGCGTACTTTGAGTTATAGATGACTTCAGGATTATTCTTTTCTGCTTCCACCAAAAGAGCTTCTAGTTTCTTCTTCAACTGTTTTCCCTCTGATTTACTGGCACCCTTCAGTGCACTCTCAATTTTTTCGACTTCTTCATAAAAGGCTGCTCCCTTTTTTTCCAAGAATTGATATGCTAGAGGATATATGTCACTTAGACCATTAGGGGAGTTGTATTGAACCTTACTTGCCCTTTTCTTCAATGATGCTGGTCCGTGTGGTAAATCTGGGCTCAACAAAGCAGTTTGAAGAGATTTATTTTTGACTGCCAAAGATTGAGATCTCTTAGTGAAATTAGACCACACACTTCTGGAAACTGACGAAGACATGCTGGAATATGGTATTTGATGCTGTATGGAACAAATGATTCCCTGTCCTATTTCCTTATTTTGATAAGAATGTTCCACTGCTTTATTTGTCTTGTTTAAGAATCGGTAAAAATCCTTTTGAACCAGAGCATCGTGAAAAAAAAAAAAACTGAAAAATATGGGTGTTGAAAACAGGGTAACATTTTTTTACTCAGCTCACTTTGGAAGACAAGAAGATAACCAAATGTCAATGATATGAATTTCATTTATATCGCTATTAAATCACCCTACCATGTACAAAACTCTAAACTCTATATGGAAATAAATACATTAAAATTCAATAATGATACAATATCAATTAAGTATTGTCGTATATAAAAAGAAAGAGATTGTTATTGATAAGACAGATGCAATCTCAATCTATTATGAAAATTCATATAAAATGTCCAATCTTTCTAAAAACCGAACCAGAAAGATTCATTGGGCTGTAACCGAATAAACAGCTGCTGATAATAACTAAGTAAAATAGATTCAATATATAAATACAGTGGCAAAACGATCAACGTAAGCCTTTGATCAAAATTATGGGAATCGAGAGTCATCATGGATTATAGTAGAGAAATTTGCAATCCAACTCTGATTTCTTCCGTCTCAGGCTGGGATTGGGTGACAAAGTACCAACATCTCCAGAGAGAATAGCGGAACCCGGAATTCCTGCGATTGAGTTGCTGGATTGCTTTTTCTTGCCGATGCTTGTCTTGCGCCTCTCTTGATCTTCTGGAGAGCTGGCAGAAATAGTAGAAGATGTTGGAGAAGGATTTGCTCCACTACCTACACTGTTATCGCTGGACAAGGAAGAGTTGATTACCTCGGGAGGTAAGGTAGTCACTTCAAAATGGAATTGCCGTAGTTGTGGGGTTATAGTTGTAGAATGGATAGGAGCAGATTTTGGACCCGACTCCATTAATTGAGAAGACTCATTACCGGTGGTACTCGATGCAAACGGAATAACTTGCAAGAAACCATTTGGAATGCTTCCTGCAGATGAATTTGAGACTAGAGATTCATTGGATGAGGCGAATGATTGCGGGAATATTTCATAAGATTGAGTAAGTGTCTCCCCACCATCCATTGACCCATCATAAGATTGTCGAGATGTCTGTTGTTGTAGTGCGATTTGTTGCGATTGACGCGCCCTCATCTGCGCTGCCTGAATTTGAAGTTGATGTCTTTGATAGACCGCAGAATCATTCAGTCCAAAGTGAGTTTGTGACGCAGGGGCAGAATTCACATAGAGGTCATAACTATTATTTGGGTTTGGAGGAACCAGGAACTCGGGTTGTTGGTTTGGGGATATATGTTTATTTGATTTGAATGTGGGAATCTGAAAATTCTGCATATGTGATTGCATATTGTCCAACTCTGTAAGAGAACGCGATCTAGTTCTTTTGTGACCTCTGACAGGAATCGAATTAGCAAACATTTCTTTCGAAGGGTTCATTATCTGAATTGAAACCCCTTCTTGTTTTCTTTGGCTTGCAAACTGCACTATGTTGGAGGGTGATTTGATCTTCGACATAGAAGCAAGTGCCATTTTTCCATTGACTGTGCCTGGTTCTCTTATTGATTGATCCATTCTCTTATGAACAATCACACTATGCGGCAAATAGTTGATTTTACTATTTTTCAAAAACTCCCATATAAATGAGCACAACGGTATAGTCTTATCACACTTTAGCGTAGCGGTATCATCATCAAAATAGATAGAGTGAGTGATCCTCGTATTTTCGAATTTGGAGCTATTAATAGACCCATTTGCATAACCATTAATCAAACTTGACCAGTATTTTGCATTAAGAGGAAGATTGAATTTCATATTGGTGTTATCGGGAAGCAAGTAACCAGTTAAAGGCTCTGTTCTCTTGTACATCAAGAGGTCAGAGTCATATATTTTGGTAACAGACTTCATCTGGAGCAATCTTGAAAAGTTATCATCAGATATTGAAACGCTAGGAGAAATGAAGTCTGTTATGTCGATGGAGTTTTCAGAATAAGCAACCATCTTATCGAATTCCAAATCTAAATTCACATTATCCTGTAAACACAACGGGACCTTAGTGTAAGCCAGAGAGTGATTGACATCCAACTCTCCAGTATTAGGATCAGTCATATATATGCCTTCAATGCAAGACTTCAAACAAATATTTTTATTTCTCAAATTACCAATGTATCTTTCATCTTCTTTGGCTTTGAGAATTTGTTCAAGATTAGCAACAGGCTTAAATATAGAGGCTCCTGGTCTAGCTGCATGGGTGTGGAAGCCGATTTTGATCATGTTGATGGAGACTTCCGTAGATTTAATGGAGGATTTGAAGAAACCCCTTCTTGCTCTATCGGAAGAAAGTGAATCCGAAGGACTTATACTAGTGTCTGTATTAGGGGTCAACATGAGCTTTCTGTCTCTTTCACTTTTCGCACTTTTCCTCTTGTTGTAACTCTTTCTTTTCCGTTCACTATCCCGTAGTAAAAGTTTGATTTCATCCAAGATCGTTGCATCACCTAGCTCTGCACTCAGTGAAGCAGTCAACTTTTCATCTTCCTGTTTTGCCATGCTAAGATAGTCATTCAGGATTTTAGGTCTGAATTGAAAACCTCCTTTGTCACGCAAATAATTAATCAAAAAAGTAGTTCGAATAATCACCTTGTCCTCGACTTTTGCGGAGGAGAGGATTATATTGTATTCCTTCAAAGCGTCTCTAAGAATCTGGTAAACACGTAGTTTATCGAAGTTTTGTACCATAAATTGTGGTGATTCAGCACCACCAATCAGAGGTGCTATTGCTTGGCCTGCATAGGCAAAGGGAGAAACAGAGATTTGCTGAATAGGTAGAGGCAAGTTCATTGATTTGGAAGAGGGCGTGTTATCCGAACGAGAGAGCTGAGTATTTTGGGTCAACGATGGCGAATCAATAGGAAAAGCAGGACTGCTGTCTTCAAATACAGCATCTGTCAGAAGATCGGTAGGAGATTCATCTATATCAGCCTGTAACATGGCGTCCATCCACTTTCTGGTTTCTTCTTTATCATCGGGGTGGGAGACCAAGAGCTCAGTAAGTAAAGTGTTGTCATCATCTGTAAGGTCCGTGTGTTGTGAAATATCTAACGTGGATGATGTATTTTGGCTGTTGATAAATGAGACAACAGGATTCTTTGTCGAGGAGTTAGGTGGAGTGAACTGCTGTCTTGTGGAGTGATCGTGAACAGAGGACTTTCGGGTCACTCTTGGTTTGTCAAAAACAAACTCGCTGGTCCCCAAAGGATTTGGAGTCATCGGTACTACTTCGTTGTTTCTTGACATGATGCGTGTTTAGAACTAGATGCGATTCGAAGTAGGGCTTCTGCAAAGATAGATGGTTTGTTTCAGACCTTTTTGCAATTATGATGGGTAGGGAAAATCTCTGCTATAAACTACCAAAATCAGACAAAACCGTGCAACTTGCCGCCTTTGTTTAGTTCTTCCACTTTACTGAAACAAACTTATTCTTCTAGAGTTCAGCTTCTGATTTCACAATCAACGCCCTCTACTTTCTGATCTCCGATACATGTACACCGTTAAATTACCTCCCTCCCTGAAACACTTTCCAAACAAACTATAAACATCAAAAAGGAGTGGCTTAAGGTGTGCGTCTCGTCTGTTGTTCTTGATTTTACTGCCGCGTGCTCGAACCATAAACTCGAAAACTTCAACACCTGATCCCACGAGATATCCAGAGACTTCGAGACGCGGGCGGGGAGCAATAAGGCGGGGTCGCTAAGCGCGTGTCTCGGGCGAGGAAAAGAAAGAATACGAAGCGATTTTTGATCAGGGCACCTCGTGCTATTGATACCCAACTTCGTTCGATAAGCAATGTTAACCCGACAGCAACACCTGCTGTCCAGAATACCAAATTAACATCGTCTTGATCGACAGGGTAAATCAAAAGCGTTCCGACTTTCAAATTATCAAATTTTTTACACATTATACCTGCTAAACTTAATTATTCAGTCTCTCTGACCAACAAAACCTACAGTTTTACAGTGATTCATTGATAAAAACTTCATTAATTCGTGACATAGATATTGCTACAGAGATTAAGTGATACTGGGTTTTGTACACATCAAGTAACAATCGCTTGTAATCACCACACTCTGTGCTCATAGAGACGTTTCTCCGATATCAATTCTCTGATACTTCACCCAAGATGTTTTTTTCTATTTGTCTCGCCTGCTCATAAATCAAACTTTGATCCATTTTGTTTTTAGCCTCGTAATCATCATCAGCAATCCATCGAGATGCCTTGCTGAGATCCTTGGTGTAAAGCGTAAGCACTCCATCAGCTGGTTCTTTCAAGCGACTCAAGTCCGCATAGTAAAGACCAGAGCATTCTTTTCCGTTTCGATAGCTGCTCCCACAGAGCCAAAAGTAGTATCCACGGATAGCAGACTTTTTGTACATCCTCCGAAGAGTCATAGGAGAATTGCATAGAGGACAGCTTGGAATATTCTTCCGGAGAGTTCCTAATGACATTCTAAACGTTAAATTAAATCTCATAGCTTTGGATATAGGATGTAAGTCTTGAAGAGAGTCTTTAAGAGAAGGAACACAGTGCTTGTACTCTTCTTGGGTCCCTGGAAGCATAATCAGAAGAGTATTATGGGGAAGAGGAATGTTTATGATAGGGTTGTTATTGACACAGTCATCTTTGTAATACTGTTTCTTTAAACGAAACACTCGGGTGCCACCCAAACTTAGAGAGCAAATTAGAGGCAGTGGCCCAATATGTGTCAACCTGTCAGAATGCCAATCCAGGTTTTGTTTATTGGACTCAAAAAGGTTACCAACACATAAATTTGCGTGCCAATCACCTTGGACTTGAAGAGGGCTTTTACTCTTCAACTGCTTAAGTTCGATTTCAACCTGATCCTCAATTAACGTCTGGGCAACCAACATGTTTGGGGTGTATGATTGTGCCATTCCTTTGTCATATCCATAAAATTCTCCATCATACGAATACTTTGAGCCATTTTCTGAATAGAAGTATGTAGATAAGTGGTTAGACCTACATACGTTTTTTCCAATATGGAAGGTCTTATCATGAAACATACATTTCCGAGACATAAGCTCTTCCAGAAGCTCATTTGCCAGTTTTGTAGGTAAATAGTTCTTGAAGAACTTGACATAGGAAATTTGATTCTCTACTTCTTCTTTGGTATGGAGTGTCATCGACCTTGATTCAGAAGAGAATTGTATTCCGTTAGATTTTTCAACATTAGTGAAGTTGGCAGGGCGAGCTTCATGTCGTTGAAGTACCCCAAAATTGCTCAGAGAGCTCTGGAATTTCAACCTACCAGTTTTTTTCTTAACATATACATCTGTAGTTGCATCTGTCTTTCGTTTTTTCGAGTTCTGGCTGATGGGAAATTGTTCCTCAAGAACCTTCTTTGTATCGTTTAAAGAGCCATCAAAAGCAGATAACACCTCTAGCAAAGCCTCTTTTTCAACAGAAGAAAACCATTTCTTTAGTTGGATTAATTTCTTCTCAGTATCCATATCAGAAAGAGCAATTATAATTCCTTAATGCCCTCTTTTATACTCACTCTCCAAAATTTAAATCTATTTAGTGGCGGTCCTGGATCATCTCATCTTATCTACTGAAAAGATGACGCGTCTGTCAAATCAGGCCTTGCACCGCCCGAGTAAATTTGTCTTTTATCGTGACTCAAGATAAGAGAATTAAAACATTCAGGGAAGTGATGTGGAATTGGGAGATAGTACAAATATATGCCTGTTTATAAAGAGTAATGCAGTAACAAAACAATTTTATTATGAAATCAGCTCACTATTGACGGAACCTGAACGTGTCCAGTGTTAGACTTCTGGTTGAAGAGCCCAAAGGATTTCTTTTTCCAAGAGAAGCTGAATTTTCCTTCATCGAATTGTTCGCAGAGGATGAGGTTGTTCTTGTTTTGGAGAGGAAATTTGTGACAGCAGCAGCATTTGACTGCAAATTCACCGACTTACTTTTGAGAGGTACTCTCACAGAGGTTGCGCTTTTTTTAGGTTCCGATGCTTTGAACACAAATCTCTCTTTCCAGTTTGTTATATTTGATTCAATTTTATTTTGCCGATTTTCCTTTAGTTGAAATGCCGAAGAGATGGTTGAAGTTTGTTTCACACCAAAAGACCATCTATTGTTATCTGGTGATTTGGAAGTAATAACAGATGGTTTAGGCTCTGGATGACTGGACTTTCCTTGCTCTTCATGATCGTCATCGGGGTCTGTCAAATTAAAGTCACTGGAGTCTATAGGATCACTATATTGATTATCATGCTCACTGATAGTTGAGTCTATTTTTTTGGATTTTGGAGGATCATCCAATTTGGAAAAGAAACGGCTTTTTAGGGAAGTTCCTTCTTCATCTGCAGAGGTGTGAACGTCAAAGAGAATTCTTCTTCTCTTAGCCAACGGTGAGAACTGTTCTTTTGAATTTCCAGAATGGTTTTGACTATGATAATTTGTGTTAGCTGTAGATTTTATTTCTTTGCTAGGTGCTGTTGGGGGAGCCATTTTTTGCATGAAGTGATCTATAACATTCAATGCACTTGATCTTGCTTCACCTTTAGATTTAGGAGTACATTTAACCGAAGAGTTTGGTTCTAAAACAGCATTCTGGAGCGATCTGGCTCTATTAATGGACTGTTTGGAGAAAAACGTGTCTATTGTATTGGAAGAGTTTGAAGCAGGAAGTGGAGAGGATTTAGATCTCATTACAGGAAGAGACTTGGTAGCTCCTATCATACTCTCTCTCGAATGTAAGGGTAATTTTGTGAACGGATCAACGTCACCTCTAGCCACTTTTTGGTGTGTATCTATATCCAACAGTTTTCCTGTACAAGAATACAGAAATTCTGAAGACAGTTCCAGATTTTCAGAAACAGCATTTAGATGGACTGGTTGTTGAAGAATGGGATTGAAAACAATTTGATGGAGAAATGCAATCTTTGCTTTATGACAAACTTCCTCGAACCCTTCAGGGACGGTGAGTTTTCCTTCAAATTTCATTCCCATTATCAATTTCTCGATATTCCTGAACCTTTTGACATAATTCACAGCCTTCTGCATTCCCACTCCACTTATCCCTTTTGTGTAGTCGCAGCCACTGATTATGGCCACGAGACGCAGCTGCTCGTCATCCAAAGAGCCAATTGCACAGTCTCTACAGTTTTTGAAATTTTCTCTTTTGATTTCAATGCATTGGCCCTTATCATTTAACTTGGTCACCAAAGTATGACATCCGAATATAAGCAGATCTGAATCTTCACTAATGATTCCATCTACAAGACCTAATTTTTCGAGATAAACCATCTGGGAATCGGCTTCGTAGGGAGCAACCACATACTTGATTTGTCTTTGTTTCATTTCTTCAATGACGGATTTTGCCATTTCTGGAGTGATGTCGCATGCTTTCTGAAAGTATCCGTAAGCAATTTTGTTTTGTTTCTTGTTGAGGGCCTCGATCGCCAGTCGCTTGTACTCTGCCCTTTTGGCACTTCTCTCTTGTTCAGTGTTTCCTTTGGTTGGGAGATAGTCTCCGTCAAAGACTAGATATGGAGTGATTCCGAAATGTGCCAGCATATCCAGACGTTTCAATATGTAATTTATATAGCCTCTAGTTGGACGGCCCAACACTATTTCCATGGAACATGCATAGATTGCCTTGTGCAGCCAGGCATAAGTATCGATTGCAAGGGTTTTACCCCTGTACCTCTCCAATGTAGTAGGCTCCTGGATGGATTTCAATGCCGGCAGTAGTCCCGTGACACCCATCTCTGTGCAATTCTATAATCTTATATCCTAAACAGAGTTATCTGTCATTTCCAATTGACTCCTAATAGACTATCTTTTTCAGAACGAAATAGAGACAAAGATATATAAATAAAATATATCTCTGGTTTGTTTACAAAGTTCGCATCGCATATATCGACTGGACGCGCGTGGATGAAAATTTAGTTTGAGCGCAAAGTCGATAGATTCATCCAGATCAATGTTTTCCTCCGCTGGCTAAAAAAATCAGATTCAGTTGAAGATCCATAAGTCTAGGAGATCGTATCTGATGCACTTTAAAACATCCAAAAAGTTCAGAAGGAGTCCGGAACCACCAAGAGAGCAATATAGATAGGGAGAGGTGTCACATCTCAACCAGCATTCACTGTTTTGTTTTCCATAGAAGCGACAATCCCTGTTCACAATATGTCCTATCAAGAATATACTGACCAAAACCAGGTCAACGTTCTGTCCAATGATTTAGATAGACTGAATATCCAGCAATCGCAACAAATACCTTCTGTCTCATCATCCAAGAAAAAACGGCTTCATCATGCCCGTCCTCACTTGGTCCCAAGCTTCATACAGGAAGAGAAGCTTCCAGCCCATGATCCTAATTTCGATCCTAATGCAGCAGCAATGAGTCTTGGAATGCAGGCCCCCCATTTTAATGGACAGTTTGCTCCTGTAGATAATGGAACAAATTCATCTTTCGCAACTATAGACTCTCAACATGCTCTCAGACAATCTAGATTACCCAACGACAATTCACCTCTTCTTACTCAAAGAACCCACCCTTCCCAGGACTTTTTACCTACAACAGCCAATGTATTAGACTCTAGCACCACTGATGATTTGTCTATTCCAAGCATTAGATACCAAAGTGATTATAATTATAGAGATACTAACTTCCTCACTTTTGAAAACGTCTCTCCTCCTCTGGCGGGAACTCAATATAAAACCATCGACCAAGGAAATGCGTCTCCTAAGTTCATCAGAATGACCATGTACAGTGTTCCTAGTACTGAGAAGCTTAGACTATCCACTAAGATACCACTAGGTCTGTTGACAACCCCTTTTGCTGTTGTGGGAAGCGGTGAAAAACAAGCTCCCCAGGTCGACTTTAGGGAAATGTCATCTGTGCCTAGATGCAGACGTTGTCGTACCTATATTAACCCAGGGATGCAACATGGCGGTTACAATATGGTTTGTAACATTTGCTCTTTTTCCAGTCCTGTTCCACAAGAATATATTTCCCAGGTAGATGCTAATGGTCTTAGGTCAGATTACTACGAGCGACCAGAACTTCATTCTGGTGTATACGATTTGATTGTGCCTCAAGACTATTACCTAGATGAAAAAGAGCCTCAGCCCCTTCACTATGTGTTTTTAATAGACTTCAGTTACCAATCCATCAGGTTGAAGATGCATATGGCTGCATGTTCTGGAATTAGACTGGCATTGTACAATGGCGAGGAGTCAAACATACCAAAAGGTTCCAAGGTCAGCATTATTGGATTTTCTGATAAACTTCACTTTTACAACCTTTCACCATTATTAGACCAGACAACTGTGTCTGTTGTTGGTGATATACAGGATCCATTTATACCGTTTCATGATGGGATATTTGCTGATCCTATGGAGTCTTCAGAGATCATCAATACCACTCTGAATACCATAGAGCAAATAACTGATTATTCAGGGGCAGAACCAGCATATGGAAGTGCTCTGATGGCGGCTAGGCTTTTGTTAGAATCATACGGAGGAGGACAAGTTATCTCTGTGCTCTCTACATTGCCGTCTTGGGGTCCAGGAGCATTGATCCCTAAACTGCCCCAACAGAAATCTTCTGCAGAATATATCAAGGAAATATTTACTGCGGATAACAAATTTTACCAAGATTTACTGAAGCAATGTACTAACTCCAATGTCGGTGTCCATCTATTAGTTGGTTCTCATACGGCAGTTGATTTAGCTAACTCAGGCGACATTTCTCACAAAACAGGCTGTTCTGTTAAAAGTTGGCATAATTTCAACATTGATAGAGATGAGACAGATTTTGTTTTCACGATCAAACGACTAATCACCAATACAGTTGGATACCAAGGACAATTGAAAGTTCGTTGTTCGAATGGATTGCAGGTCAATAAGTACTATGGAGGCTTTTCAACTTCCGGCCAAACCCCTGTCCCAAATATACCTATTCTCACCAGTGATACCACTGTATCGTGTGACTTTGTCTATGATGGAAAACTTGACCCCAAGAAGGATGCACATTTCCAAGTTGCCTTATTATATACTTCAGCTGATGGACTCAGAAAAGTGAGAGTCGTTAATTGTATCATGTCAGTGACAGAGCGGGTCACCGATGTATTTTCATTTGCTGATCAAGATGCTGTGTTATCAATGATACTGCGGGATAGTTTAAGCAGACTTCCATCTATAAATCTCGTTGCATTGAAGAGTTTCTTGAATATTCAATTAGCTGATATCAATGCAATGTATAAGACATATGTTGCCAAAAATAACTCTATGCCAGGACAATTAGTATTCCCTCACGGACTGAGAACTCTACCTATGTTTATTCTCTCAGCTATTAAGAGCAAGGCACTGAAGGAAAGAGTCTCCAACCCTGATGTTAGAGTGGAGAACTTATTTGACTTACAGACATTTACTGCAGAAAGACTTTCTGTGTATCTTTATCCAATTTTAATCAGTATACATAATCTCGATGATAGTGAGTGCTTGTTCGACGAGAATACCGGGTTTTTTACAATTCCAAAGGCTGCTCCTTTAACTCAAACAAGTCTGGAATTCGGGGGCGCATACATTATATTCAATGGTAAAGAACTGTATCTATGGCTACACTCGGACGTTAATCCGCTGTTATTACAGGATCTCTTTGGGGATTGGGTTACTTCTCTGGACATCATAGATACCAATCTCTGCACTCTTCCGCAGGTAGATACACATATTTCTAAACAGGTGAGAAATCTCTGTAGCTATTTAGCAAAGCATTACATGAATAGTGAGTTTGTGCCTGTTCAGATATGCAGATTCCATACCGATCCTAATGAGCTAGACTTCATTGAACTGTTGTATGAGGACAGATCTGCTGATCTCACATGGTCATATTCTGACTTTCTCAAACAGTTGCATAAGCAAATCACGACCAGATCAGAGGCAAATAATTCTCCTGTCCCTGACAAAAAGGATTCCGTTTCTTTAGCACACAGATTCGGTATATTTTAAGCATAATTGAATTTCTTGCAGAAATGCGACTAACTAGATCTTTGTATTGTGCTTATCTTATACCTGTTTGTGACCTAAGAATCGATACCAAGCAACACCTTTTGGTTATCAATAGTATCACTTAAGTACCTTGAACATTTTTAATACATCTAGATTAAATTTTAGTACGTTTATTGTGCAATTTTAACAAAATAGTAATATTAAGAGGAATGGTTACAGATATATGCCGAACTTAAATACAAAAATTAGAATATAATACTGGAATTATAAGACTAAATTCCAATTCATAAAACTTTTCCGACTACGCCTCCTTCCACTATATGCTTCTCATCTTCTGTGACTTTCTTCAACGATTTGCCCACTGTTATTTCACTTAACAAAGAATTGATTGTGCTGGCTGGAGCTGGAGCTGGGGTTGGAACAGGAGCCGAACTCGAATCCACCTGGCCGTTAGAAGCAATTGGAGGAGGTGGAGGTGGAGGAACTGGCACAGATCCTGAAGGGAATGCACCTGGAGGTGGAGGCGGAGGTGGAGGAATGGATTCTGGGATGGGTGGAGGTGGAGGTGGAGGAAATGCACCTGGAGGTGAATAAGATGGAGCATCGGAAGAAGGAACTGGAGGGATACCTGTTGGAATTGGAGGTGCAGAAGTCGGAATAGGAGGAACACCATTTGGGATAGGCGGGATGGAGCTTGGAACTGGAGGAGGGGCTTCTGAGGTTGGCACTGGAGGAATTGTATTGGAGTCCACATTCGAGCTCTCGGAAACCAAAGTGGAATCAGCAGCTTTAGAAATATTCTCGGAACTGACTTCCGATGAAATCAATTTTTCCTTTTCTGTTTTTGGAGTTTCAGCTGAACCAGAAACAATTGAGTCATTCAAAGAAGGAGTGGACTTGATTCCTCCACCAAATAGCATTGAAGCCAACTCGGCTTGTTTTGAGGTAGGAGGAAGCTCGTCGTCATCGTCATCGTTTTCTTTCTCAGAGTCAGACCATCCATCATCACTGAAGTTTCTTCCCCTTTGAGCATCTCTTTGAGCCTTCAGTTGAGAAGCATCAATTTGAGGTTCAACACTTTGTGGTTTGAAAAATGGATTATAGCTTTGCTTCTGAGGTTCAGATTTCCCATTTGAAGAGGAGGAACTGAACTTCGCAAATGGATTATTACTATTGCTGTGAATAGATGGAGTCACAGATGAACTAGTGGAAGAATTTGATGCACCAACATCTCGAACTGACGAAACAACATGATCACCTGATGCAGAAGGAGCTTTGGATATTTCTATCTCTTTGCCATTTTCCTCTTCATCATCTGAATTTTCGCTCTCTTGAGCTTCTCGTTGCTTTAGTGCTTCCATCTCAGCTCTCAACTTTGCAAGCCTTGCTTCCTTATCGGCTTTCTTTTTCAACTTTCTTTCACGCTCCTTGGCTTCAAATGCCTTTTTCTCCTCGATAAGCCTTTTTAATTCAGCCTCCTCCTCATCATCGTTATCATCATCAGACGATGTTTCAATAATCCCTTTGTTCTCTTTACTCGATGTAGGTGCATTGGTAGATGCAACTTGAGGAGGTGTAGATGTTTCTTTGGAGTGATGCCTAGAAACCGGAGGTTCTGGTGCTTTTTTTTCACGTGAAACATAATGATCTGAAATCCCCCTTTCTTCTTGCTTTTCTGTTGGGGAAGCCACTTCTGAAGAGGTGGAAGAACGAGACGATAAACCTGTTTCAATTCCGGTTTTTGATCTCCTTATACCAAGTTTAGCAAGTCTATCATTCATTCTTTTCTCTGCTTGTTCTTTAATTCTTCTAGCTCTCTCCTCAACTGAACTTAAACCAGCAGATTGAGTTTGTGTATTTGGCACAGGTGTACTCACTGTATCGACGGTGGTGATACTATCAGAAGAGATCTTTCCAGTACTTGCAAAGTCGTTACTATTGGCATTGGAAATGGATGTTGAATGGGCTGATCGTTCAACTGTAACAGAATTTCCACTATTACCGCTAACAGAGCTTCTGTAAGCATTATCTGTGAAAGATTTTGGTTTAGTAGAATTCAATGATTTAATAAAGTTTTTAACGTCAGGACTCTGAATATCTTCGCCGAGCTCCCATTTAGAAAATCCAACTTGGGATGAGTTGGTTAACTTCAACGAACCAGAAATATCGTTAACAAGCTCATTAATAGAAACAGAAATATCTTTCACCATATCTTTTTGTTGTTGAGTCTCCTTAGTCACTTTTTCTACCTCTTGATTAATTTTTGCTTCATTATCTTCGAACTTATCCATATTTGGAGCTGGTTTCCCAGTCAAAGCAGCCATTTTAGCCTGCAACAGAGCCTTTTGCTTCGCTATACGTCTATCCGAGTCTGTGATTTCTCCATTTGGACCACTACCTCTGATTTCTATACCTGTAGGATTTTCTTTCTGCAATTTCCGTCTGAAAATTTCTATTTTGGCACTCTTGATACTATCGTCAATGGCAGCAATATCCTGCACTAGTTTGGGAACTTTGTCGGTTAATTTATTTAATTTTGAAGAAAGCTGTTGCTTTTGCTGTAATAATGACCCACTATCAATAGCAGAGTCATTTAGTTTGTCTTGAACCAATTTGATCTTTGATTTTAGAATTTCAATTTCATTCATAGTCTTCTGTTTTCCATAATCATTGGAAAGATCCTCATCCTTTGCATCTATAGCATCTAACAAAATACGTTTTTCATGAACCAACTTCTTCAGATCGTCTATTGATTGTTTCAAATTTGCGCTATGAACTTCGCCACTCTCTGATTCATCAGTACGAGATTTGCGGGCACTCCTGTGCCTTGAATTACTAACATATCCAATATCATTATCATCATTTTTGAATCTAGTCCCGTCTCTTGTAACAGAAGAAGGAGGAGCAGACGGTTTCGAGTTACTCAGCCCAGAACTCTCACTTCTCAACTTTCCCTTGAGATCATTCATGCTCTCTGAGAGAATCTTGGAAGATGGAGGAATAAGTTCTGGGGGTAGTTGGTTTGGTAATTCCAAACCATTCAAACGTCTATAAATTAAATGCATTGCAACAGCAAACTCATCTTTATCGAGTTTGCCTCTATTTCCAAGATCAGAAAGAGTCCATATCTGCTCAAGTTCTCCCCTATTAAGACCTGATTTTCCGAAAACTGAGATAGCTGTTTCACCCTCAATATACCCTTTTTTGGAAGTGTCCCACTTTTTGAATATATTATCATAAATCAATTTCTCTTGCTTGGTGATTGCCCATGTAACGTTCGAAGCGGAAGTGCCACCCATAGAGTTGTTCAAATGTTGAACTTGCGAAGATGCATTTGGCAAGAAATGAGATTGCATCATATCAAGACCTGGTAATCCTCCTGTTGGCATAGAAACGAAACCCCATTGTCCAGGTTTACCTGTAGGCATTGCAGTCAATCCAGTAGGTTGTGGCATCAGGCCTGTCGGTTGAGGTTGGAATCCAGTAGTCTGAGGAACAAGGTTACCAGTAGGTTGGGGCTGGAATCCGGCTGTTTGAGGCCTGAAGCCTGTAGTCTGTGGAATCAGTCCTCCTGTAGGTTGAGATTTGAAGCCAGTTGTTTGAGGAACAAGTCCACCAGTAGGCTGTGGCTGGAATCCTGTTGCTTGTGGAGCTAGCCCCCCAGTTCTTTGCGGACCCACTGGAATTAAACCACTAGTTTGCTGAGCTGTCAATGGAACAAATGTACCGGTCTTTTGAGGCTGTAGGCCAGAAAATCCGGTAGGTTGAGGCTGAAAAATATTGTTTTGAGTTGCTTGAGAAGGATACCCTGTTGCCTGTGGTGCCAATGATGGGTAACCAGTGGCTTGCTGTTGAATAGAAGAGTAACCGGTTTTCTGAGGACCCAAGCCACTAAGGATTTGAAGATTGGATGGTTGTTGGGATGCATTATTCTGATTCGAGTTGCCAGATGATGACGAATCTTCAACAGCAAAATTTATTGCATCCACAAAACTACTGACTTCATTCTTCATTTTTGTTGGAAGCTCGAATGGAATAGATTCTCCTTTAACAGCTAAATTGCATAGATGCAAAGCCAATGCAAATTCAGGAAACAAAAGGTGTCCCGATTTGGTTGTGTCAGAGAGAGCCCATATATCAGCGAGCTTTGATGCTGAAAGACCAGACTGAACCATGATCTTTTTCGCTGCCTGTCCATCAATTGAACTTTCACCAGCTGGTACATTCGTACGGAATATGTGTTCAAATTTCTGTTGATCTTGAGAAGTAATAAATGACAATCTAATATTTGGAATCTTTATGCCTAGATTTTCTGTCCCCTGCTGAGCAGCATAAGATTGAAATGTAGTCTGTGGCTGCTGCTGTTGTTGCTGCTGTTGTTGCTGCTGCTGTTGCTGTTGTGCTTGCCAGCCTGTGACTTGTGCAACAAGTCCAACTCCAAAAGAACTTTGTGGCTGGAAACCAGTTCTTTGGCTGGAGATTGCCTGCTGTTGCTGGGACTGAGGCTGCTGGGAGCCCCATCCCGTAGCCTGAGTCGTAATTGGCTGATTCCAGCCAGTAGCTTGAGTGGTCAGCTGTTGTTGCTGTTGCTGGGCATTTGATGCACCCCATCCAGTAGCTTGATTATTCAATGCTTGAGTCTGTTGCGGCAACTGAGTGTTCCAGGTTGACCCTTGATTTGCACCTGGTTGGGACTGTTGAGTTCCCCATCCAGTTGTCTGATAGCCCAATGGTTGTGTCTGAGTCTGCATTTGGGGTTGCTGAAAGCTACCCCAACCAGTAGCTTGGTTATTCAGAGGTGGTTGCGGCAGAGGAGGGTTCTGGGAACCAAAACCATATCCTGTAGGCTGTGATTGGAGACGGTTATAAAGCCCATCATTTCCCAAAGGTTGTTGCTGCTGAGGCTGGGTTCCCCAGCCAGAACCATATCCGGTCTGCTGAGGATACCCTCCACCATTGCCACCATATTGAGGTTGCTGGTTTCCATACGGATACATTATTGAAGCAATTGTTTCTCAGTCCCCTACGTAAACGGCAAATAGAACACAACAATTCCTGTAATGCAAATTTCCGTCAAATGTACTGACACAAGAGGTGAATAAACTTTAAATCTACTATAGACTTATTCAATTGCAAATATCTGCTCGCCCCTCCTTCAACAACTATAAATTCACCGAAAGACGGCCTGTATTCCACTTGAAATATTATTAGCTGTCCAGTTGAAGAGATCCGAGAAAAAATCTGCCATTTAATAACGGGTCGCTCACTTCAGAAACTGAATCCTTTTTACTTCTTCTATTGCGCGTCGCAGCCAAAGAATAGTTGCGAAAACATATCACAGTCATAAATAAACAAATACAGCTGAAAAGTGAGTTTGAGATGGCTTAAAATATAATATGGTTTGAATTAGGCTACAAGAGTGCACATCAATTGATAACCAGACTAATAAAACATTAAATTAAGAATAGAATATAATATTTTGCGGCTCGTTTATCATAAAATTGTATAAATCTCTTATGAAAAACAAAGAATTAAGCACATTGCAGATTAAAATCCGTTAAGCTTTTCTATAAAACAAACGAACCCGTCAATCAAAAAGTCCTTCAAATTCAAATCCAACAGGTCACCATAGCACACATCCTCACTCTTAGCATTTCCAGCAAAAATCCTCATGTTAGCAAGAATGTTGAGCAGCTTGAAATTCAATTTCGAGATTGATGGATGAGGACCTAGACAATCATTGCTGATAGTACCACAGGAAGTCATGCTACTGCCAACACTACTAGCGGTATCATTTTCCTCTGAAGTATCGGATAGCATATCGGTATCTGTCGTAACAGAAATCTGGTCATCCAATTCCTTATCACTACCATGGACAGACTCAGATAGATCATTGATTTTCTGTAGGAAATCAAAAGATAGCAGGTTGAAAATGTTTAACAAACACACAAACTCAAACATATTGAGTTCGGATCCAGAGTTGAAATTGTTAGTAAAATTAGGTAATCTTAGCTTGTTTAACCATTTCAGTATTTGCTCGTAATCCCCATTGAAATTCATCAATTGGTACTTAAGAACACAACAAATCAATCCAATTCTGGAATCTTCATCGATTTCCTCAAGACTACTTAATGTGTTAAAGCACTTCTTTAAGTTCACATCTGAAGAGTTGATCATAAATTGCAAAATGAGACAACGTAATAACTGAGCCTCCGATAAAACTGAAGAGGACTCCACCGCGCGGCTGAGAGTCTCAGAGATTTCTGTTTTTAATGTCTCTAACTCAAGTGTCAACTTATCTTTCTCAATTGTCGAATCTGCAGATAACACATAGTTGTCCTCTTCATTTTCTGCGGAATCGGAATTCAATTTTCTTGAAAGTGTTTCAAATAGCACCATTTTTCTTAATGACTTTGTGATCAAACCTTCAATCACACTAAGTGAGAGAAGCTCGACCAAATCATTTGAATTCAAGTTGTTATTGCTTAGCATGACCTCTAAGTTCAAATCCTTGTATGAGTAATTCTTCAACATGTACGCAAGCATTTTTGAGTCCCCACTCATCTGCTTAGAAGAAATCTTAGAAGCAGCCACGTTCCAGTAGTGCTTCCCTAATCTCTCAATAACTAATATATTTAGTAATTTTCTTGGCAACCATCCAAGTTTCGAGTTTTTGAAATCGGTCTTATTCAACTCCCCCAACCTCTTGAAATACATAGATTTCAAAAAGGTGTTGAACATGTTAGATTCCAGATTCAAGACCTTGAATGAAGACAAATAAAGTTGAGAATTCAAAGGTGATGATCCTGGACTGCAAGCTGAAGCAATCAATTGGAACTCGACATCTGATCCTTGAACAAAAATTAGTTTATTATAAAACCCAACTGGATCACAAACAATTGTAAATAGCGCATTGACAACTTCAATGAAACTTAATTCACGTCCAGAACGAACCTTTCCAGTTTCCTCTAATGGGAATAGACTTCCTAAGAGAGGCAACAAGAAGTAGAAGTATGCTACACTAAAACACAATGCCAACTTCATAACTCCCAAGAATGGCTTTAGTAAAGTCGAATTGAATGCAGCAGAGGTTGATGAGGAATTGAAAGCTAAAATAGGAATAGAAAAGAGCCCTCTCCTTCCAGATGCAGTATTGCTGAAGTCATCAAAGGATGAAGCACCAAGCATACAAGTCATACCACCTAAAAGTAGCTTATTTGTCAATCCGTTGTTCTGATTATCCAATTGGGGATATGCTTGAGCTTCATTGACTAACATTCCGTTAGCTGGTGAGGTATTAGAGCTATTCATGTTGTTGTTGGAGCTATCATTATTGTAAATGGGCGACGATGATAGGCTAGAACCGGTTCCACTCAAAACTCTTCTCTGAAGATCCGTGTCAGGGCTTTGCAGCGAATCAATTGAAATATTAGTTTGGGCAAGAAGTGATAATAATTGTTCATTCTTTTTCAGTAAAACCTCATTTTTCCATTCCAAATGTTTTATATATTCAGTTGCTTTAGACAGTATTGTTGCCTTATTCAATTTCTTGGCAGGTTTCAAACCATCGAGTTTCTCTTCATCGTCTGTGTAACCATCACCTTCATAGTCATCATCAAATTGTTCTTCCTCTCCATTCACAGTTGATGTTCTGTGATTGTGGCTTTGTGATATTAATATACGTAGCGCAGGAACACAATTTCTAAGTTCAATAATTTTAGAATTGATGTTTGTTCTATACTTCTTCTCAATCAGATTATGAGACGATTTCACCTTTTTTCCTGGCTTCGAAACTCCTGCATTACTCAATTCAGTCTTTGACCTCAGTGCTGTGGACTTCTTTCTGCCTTTGGATCTAGCGTTAAAGATATTATCAGCACCATTTGATTCGACTTCCTCTTTGACTGCAGGCTTTGGGGGCACAGAGTTATCAGATGATGTAGATGCTGTTCTAGCAGAATTGCTCAACGAAGGTATGTTGCTGTTTTGGTTGTTTAAGCTCTGGCTATTAGCAGATGAAAATGTGACAGTGCTTGTAGAGAGGGACTCGGCCATCGGAACAACGCCTTGAAGGGCCTGGTTATTTTGAGTGTTATCAGATTGCTCACTCATTTCTGTTGTGATCATTCCTGTGGGATTGAATGCATTTCCAGCCATATTTGTGTTTAATAAAAAATCATCTGGGGACGACCCACTCGAATAAGGTGAGAGAATTCCAGAATTATAGCTACTCATAGCATCATTCAGATCTGAGAAGTTTAAATCTCCGCTCATGTTTGAGTCTGTTATACTAACAGTACTAAATCTCTGTTGCTGGTTTTGTGCTGGTGGAGGTTGAAATTGGGGCTGACTTCCGAACTCAAACTGCCCCGGATTAACCGTAGTTTGTTGTTCGGGTTTAATAAATAAGGATGAGTAGCCCATGTTGTTCTGTTCTAGCTCTTGATCGTCCTCCTTGACTAGTCGGCCACCCTGTTGTGTTCCCATAGAAGGGTGAAGTGACGAAAGTATGGTATCGTAGTCGTCGAAATCTAAAGAAGTCATTTTTTGGTATGTCTAGTCCGTATCGCAGTAATTCAAGTCCTTCTGAAGGGACCTTAAGACTAGTCTATGTGCTCACGGTATCAGGCACTTATAAGTTTCAGATATCGATGCTCTTGAATTATACTAAAGCAGCACTTTGATGAAATGACGATAAAACGAGATTAAACTTTACAAATAGAATATCTTTCAGAAACAGGATAAATAGTTAGTTTTATTAGTAGTTTTAATATCCACTTCCTAAGAACAAATGCACATTCCGACGATTAGCTGGGACATATAATACGGGCCTTCCCGATAGCTGACCGAGCCACTTAATGATCTGCCTGCTAATTAGGGATTCTGCCCCTAAATTGCTGTGGTGTATACCCCAGAAAGTGTCCTACGGTGGCGGAAACAAGGGCATACACTGCCACTTAGGGAGATAACTGGGTACATTAGGTTGTATTTCCACACTGTGCAGCCCCAAAAATCATACGATTTTTTAGTTTAGACTCTGGTGGTACGATTTTTTTTGCTCTCACGGCTGTGTTGTTGTACTAAAAAAGGAACCTTTTGCGCGAGAGCGGGCCGGCTTTTGACAGGGTACCAACTTTTTTGAACCGCAGAGTTTATTCAGCCGATGATGATGTTACAGTGATGTCGTAGGACTCCTGTTAAATAACAAATAGCCTTCTGTTGATAGATACATTATTACTGTCCTCTTTTATTGGGTATCTCCGCAATATGGGAGAAGAAAGATCTTTGCGGCTCGAAATCGGACCCAGGCTTAGAGATTCGATTTATATCCTAATCGGGAGTTAAGGAGAGGGACAGATAAAAGCATTTTAAAGCACAGGGGAATTTAAAACCTTCACGTGTACTATGTCTCGTGATTCCACATCTGAAGTACGATGAAACTATTTTTTAGTCATACCCTTCCTTTTATAGAAGAGATATTAGCCTGTAATTAGGTAAATTCTAGGTGATATAGTCCCAAAGTTTTTGTTTCTGGGAAATCCACTACGGCACAAAGACAATACAGTATCTTATTTGCCTAGTCACATGTTATTGTGGTGTATGGATGAACTCTTCAAGGAGGGTGCTGCAGCCTGTAATTGTTGGCCCCGTCCTGAAGGATTGCAGATGCGGGACTTCTGAAAAAAGACATTGAGACTGTTGAAACGAAGGATTATTTTAGACGGGATTGAAGATTAGTCGAATGTATTCGCTCCTTATTGTTCCAGAGCATTGTACGGATAATTCGAGAAGAGATCTATCTGATCTCTTTGCTTCAAATGTTGAGTCGATTAGGATATCTATATAGAGGGATGATGGATATATTTTGAGAAACTTTTGCATAGCCAGTTCATTTCCACGCGGTTTCTTATTGCGATCTGATTATTGTTACAATAATTAGAAGAATAGATGGCAGAGACATGAATTCTCAACCATGGCCGATTTAATAATGAAATGGGAAGGGGCGAAATTGATGATCAGATGAAACTCTGGAGATACTGATTGATCTGGATGTAATTAAAGAATTGAGATATAAAATAAGAAGGCTGTGAATAAACTTTCTACTGCAACGACTGTTTGGGATAAGCAGAATATTTTTTAGCCAAACCATATTGTAACCCAGTTATTTAGCGAGGTTTACAATTTAGGACACTAGTTTATGTACTTATTGGGCAGCAGCCAATTGTTAGGGAGATATGCCCCGAACCTTTTTTCTAAATATAGGACTGTCAAAGCAGGATTTGCTGTTTGGGGAGAAAAACAAAAGGATCGACCAAAGTTGCAGCTGGTGTGTAATAATAGATTGAAACTAGCAACGTCAGAACACTCTAATGATGTATAGGGAACTATTTCATGAGTGGAACGTACTGAAAATCACATGCTCTTTTCGTAGCCTCATTAAAGTCACAGAGATGAGTTGATCAATAGGACAAACTACCCAGATATTGGCTCCCAATGAAGATCGCAGGCCGGCTATAGTAGCATCACCTCCGTTCAACCATGCGGAGACCCTCGTTTCACACCAGAGAGCCCCTGAAATGCAAAAAATGCAGGCAGATGGCCCCTGCCTGCACATCAAGGCCATCTAATATCGATCCGCCTAAAAAAATAATTTCACAATAGATGTGTGTGTATTAACCATGACCCAAAGAATTATTCTTGAGGTCTCCTCTGACACGTAGATAATATTCAAAGAGCACAAACTTTCTTCTTCTACAGGCCATCAAATTGATTTTGTTGCACTGTTCTTTATAACGAGATTTATCAGTCAAATCACCAGGTTACCATCCAGAACTGTGGGAGAATCAAATCCTATCACTATCGCTGAGTGCCCGCTAATAAAGTTTTCGCTGTCGTTTCCATATAAAAATCATAGTGCAATGGTGAAAGTTCCAAGAAGCTATGCTGAGCTAAAGGAAAGGGTTCCTAACGTCGGAATTGTTATCACAGCCATTCTCTCCTGGTTCACCTTCAGTCTGTTGATCAGTCTGTATAACAAATGGATGTTCTCTGACCCAAATCTGAACTTCAAGTTTCCCGTTTTAATTACCTCCTGCCATCAATGTGTTCTTTTCTTTTTGAGCTGTACTACCTTGGCAGTTTGGCCAAAGTTTAGACTCAACTATATTGATCCATCCAAAACTGTGGTGGGAACCCCTGAATCCCTGAGCTACATGATCAACCCAAAGGTGTATATCTCCAAAATTTTGCCATGTGCTGTAGCATCTGCTGGTGATATTGGATTGGGAAACTCCTCTTTGAAATTTATCACCATCTCCCTATATACCATGCTCAAATCTTCAGCCGTGTTGATCTTCACTTTATTCTGGGGATTTTTATTGAGGTTAGAAAAGGTTACACTGAAATTGTGTTTGATTACTTTCATCATGACTGGTTCAGTTATGATGATGGTTTATGGTCAAGGTGAAAACGATTCCGGTAATGCTGATGCCGTTGGAGAAGAAGCAGAAGAACTTAAAATTAAACTGGTTAAACACTTAGTTAAGAGAGCTGCAGGTGCATTTTTGGGCATTAGAGAAGAAGAAGAAGCTGAGACTACTCAGAGCAGCTCCATGTTCAACACTGATGCGCTAACTAACACCGCTGCTGCTGCCCATGCTGCAATTTATAGCATGGCCTCCACATCCTCAGATCTTGTGATTGGTTGTTTCTTAGTTCTGCTTGCTTCCTGTATGTCTGGTCTAAGATGGGCACTTACACAGATTGTTTTGCGTGGAAACAGATACACCAAAAACCCAATCCTCACCATTTTTTATCTTTCTCCTGCCATGGCTATTACTTTATTGGTTATGGGATCTCAAGTTGAAGGGTTATCTGAGTTTTTTGCCTCCCCAGTTTGGGAAAAATACGGAGTGTCTGGAACATTAGTTTTATTACTTTTCCCAGGTTGTCTAGCTTTCTGTATGACCTTATCCCAGTTCGTTATTCTGCAATATGCACCTCTTCTTACCTTATCAATTGCAGGTATCGTTAGAGAGCTCATTACTATTTTCTTGGGATGGTTAATCTTTGGAGACAAATTGAACTTCATTAATATGATTGGTATTCTCATCACTTTGGCTGATATTGCTTGGTACAATCTTTATAGACTGGAGATGGCAGGCGTCAAAGAAGAGAAACCTTCTTCCAACCGCGATGATGCCGAAAGACTTGTTCAGGAACATGTTGAGTTGGACAGTTTGGAAGGTAGTAAGAAGAACTAGTACAACTTCATTCACCAAATTTTCATCTACGATAATCGTCAATTCTCCGGTTTGTACTCATAAACATTTATATAGATTCAGATAATTATCAGTTCAAAGTTTTTAGGACATCCATGAGTACTATTTCGAACACATTCCAGGAATATGATCCGTCTATTAAATGTAAATACACAAATATAAATGATAAATTCTCAAGAATTTAGTTTGATAACTCATTTAACTCAATATCATCATTTCTTCTTCCATTACCATTGAGATCTTCATACTTGGACATCTCTTCGTTTCTTTCAAAAGAGTTAGAAGGACTGATTCTGTTTTTAGATACAGTCTCTGCCTGCGTTTGCTCAAATCTGTAGATATTATACCATACAATATCGGCAAGAGTAATAGTTAAACCTATTAGGTTGATGAAAGTTAATTTGTCGCCAAATAGAAGCCAGGATGTAAAAATTGTCAATAATTCTTTGAAAATTCCTGCAATGGAAAGAGTCAACAGTGACGCATACTGAAGCAACACAAACTCCGATAGAGTCATAAAAAATGCTAGCAATCCTGGTATTAAAATAAGAATGCATGTAAGAAAAATACCCTTTTCAGTCCAAATCGGGCTTTCAGTAAATCTAGTAAATCCTTCAACTAGTGCCCCCATAATCACCAGGATGAAGCACATGGATGGTGACAAGTAGAAAATAGTAAGAATTGGATTCGTAGTTCTTTTATTTCGCTTAAGCATCATTTGGGTAAGGGCCCATCGTAGACCAGACATGCAAGCAGATCCAAGAACTAAGAGTGATCCTAGAAATATTAAATGTTTAGGTTTGGGTCCATCTGGAGCTACCAATCTCTTCATTATTAGGAACCGGATATCAGTAGAGGAGTCTGTATCTTCTTCAGGAACAATATCTCCATACTGTATGAAATTGTCCTGGACATTTGATGACTGAGAGGGATTTTCACTGGAGATACTTCCAGAGCCTTTTGGAGTGTTTCCGGTATCTTCATGTTGGCCCCATACCATCATCATCACCCCGAACGTCATAATTATCACAATGGAAAGTATTCTCCATGTCATTTTCTCAAGTTTGAATAAAACACCCCATAGTAGCACAAATACCAATGAAGATGTTTTGATCATGGTATAAAGCGACAGTGTTATGAATCTGAAGGCAGTGTTCCCCATTCCAATATCTCCAGCAGATGCAATTGAACAAGGAAGAATTTTTGTGATGTATTCCCAGGGTGGCATAATATAACTTAGTCGATTTTCCTCATGCAGTTCTATAAAATCATTGACGTCAGAAGTATTCGAGTCATTTCTTGCATCTGAAAGGGTTTGTAAATTATCTGCCGATGCATTAAGTTTTTTATAGGAATGATTCCCACCATTGAGTCTGAATCTAGGGATCAACACTAATGTCAAAGAACTCAGAAGAAACAATATCAACTGATGGAAAGAAGTAATAATCACGGGAAATGAAAAGTCTAAGTTTTTGTTTGAAAACATCCATCTATTGTATAACGAAATGCCTAGAGAAAAGCAGTACCAACTCAGAATTGATAATAATGTAATTCCTATATTTGGGTATGTCTTCTTGATCTCTTTGATATAACTGGTTAGACCAGAACCGGTATTGATGCTTCTTGAGTTAACACCTAGAGTTGAGCCCGATGGATTCTGTCTGGAAGTGGCTCCAACAGGAATGTTGGGGGCCGGTAGTTGAGATGAGAGATGCGAGGGATTGAATGAAGTCACCAAAGACTGGTTTCTCACATGCACCGGGGAATTATACGATTGAGACCTTCGATGTGGAGAGGTCACAAAGGGTGATTCAATTATCTCCTCCTCTGGATAGAGATTTGTAGTTTGCACAGATATAGATGCTTTTCTCTTTCCACCTTTATTTATTAATGTTGTGTTGTTGGGGAAATGAAACTTTCCACCCAACACATTCTGATTTCTCGATGGCTCCTTATCGGCCAACGTTGTCCTTGGAAACGATGATGTGCTCGAGGCAGCTGCAGGTAGCGAAGAAGTAAGGGTACTAGACTCGTTCTTTGTACTCTTTGAAAACTCGTCTCTATCAGCTTCAGATGAGTTGGTTATATCTTCATTATCTATCATCTTGAAATATACAAGAAGGACCAACTATATCGTATCTCGGTAGGAGTTCTATTCATGTACCATCAACGTGGATCAACGTGTTGGTGCAATTTGCAATAAGCCACTGGCAAAGATATGAGTCCAGCAATCCGTTGTCAGAATCAATATGAATCTGAAATTTAAATCAAACGTGTTCGGTGATACCAAAAAACGTCGACGAGGTCAAAACACCTCGTTCAGTTGTTGTAGCTTAGAGTTTCAGATATCAACTTCTAAGTGTCCTTATGGGTTAGATACTAAGCTTGGCAGAGATACCGTGTTTTCACTAGTCAGAGAGTCGGTTTGGTTTCAACTTGAAGAGTGTCAATCAGTTATGGGTAACTTTCACGTTTTTAACAGATCAATCTCTTTTAGTTGAAAGGTGTCAACTGTCTTCAACTAATCAAAACTGCAGACCAATACTCGAAATCTGTCTTTTGAAATCCAAATTATATAATCAGTCTGTCAATCTGCCCTCTTCAAAATTCTACTGAAATACTTTCAATTGAAGGTCTGAGGCGCGAATCGACAGGGCTGAAACCTATATATTCTATCGCGACCTGCGATATGAAGAGCCTGGAATCAAAAGTCTTGCAAGTTTGTTCCAGAACACAGGTCCAAATAGCCTAATCGGGATTTCGATTGCCATATCTCTGAAATGCTATTTCTTCAGCAAGAATCAAACAGTAGTTTCTTATACATCAGGGTGGAGTTCTGAGAAGCTGCAGGCATGTTGATTGAGCTTGACATTTTCCAGAAGAGAAACATAAATCAGCAAACCCGACTGGGGATGGAAAAAATATCTTTCTAGTGGTTTTGCTACCCCAGAATTTCCCTACCAATCCAATTTGAACAAATGAAATTTACTGGTCGTCTCTAATAGTATTGGGGACTAGTATATATGAATTGGTGGTTCCAATTTAAACTGTGTGGCTACATTACTCATTGCACAAATGAGTACATATTGTACTTCTAGGTGATTAATCTTCTTTGAAAGAAGCCCATCCCCACCCAACCTGCATACTTCATTTGCTGAAACAAAGCTGGCTTGCTATCGCATTTATATCATTGATAGTATACGGTGATAATTCGATATAACTAATATTCAATCATACTGCACTCAATGGTCGGTGAGTTGGAACAATATGCTAACAATAGTCTTCCTTCAGCAAATAGACTATGGATCAATCAATCATACAAATTGATCCCTTTAGAAATCTTTTGTCCAAAAAATCATTATCAACATATATCGGCTGATGGAGGTCAGATGTTCAAAACCACACATTTTGATAGATAAGCTCGGTATGACATTCACCAATGTTTTCACTGGAATTAATAGTTAGTAAGACTTCATCGCACTTTCAAAAACGCCAACATGACATGCCACCTTGAACAGGTACTGAGGGATTTAATTTAATATATATATTTATATATAAAAATCCAAATAAATAAAGGTAAATAGCAACGTCTACATTTAAAATCAAGTGAACAATAGGATCCCAGAAATTCCACTAGTCAAGGGTCCAGCAGCCTGGACAAAAAAAAGTTCTAGAAATGTAGGAATAAAACTGTACATAGGAGTGATTCTGGAGTTGAATGGCTAGTCTGCTTCAAGATATTCCGCATTGGTAGTATTTGTGTCCTCTGTCTTAAACCATGAGTATCAGTGATTCGCAATGATCAAAAGTACCGTCAACAAGCTCCGATAAACCTTCATCTAATAAATATTTTGGGTGCTTCAAACATTGTTGTCGAACTATCTGGAGAATCATGAGACCCAAAAAATTAAGGGGAAAATCTGCAGGAGGATCATCAAAATTAAGTGCACCGCCTTCGATGAAAGTAAGATGCACATAAACCAACAAAGCAGCAATGATTTAATTGTAAACATGGGAGTTGCAATGATATTGGTTAGGAATATCGAAATACTCTGCAATTTCAACCAGAATTCTAGGATAATTCATGTTTGAAATGACGTAATACCCCGTTAGCTATATAGCGACTTCAAAGTGGTAATATCCTTAAGTATTTTTATTCAAAATCAAAGGTTACATGAACTATGAAGAAAGCTACTCCATAGAAACACAGGTGCATACTGTGTGAAGTAATCAAAAGTGATAGAGGAAAAAATTGATGAGCTTCCAGATATCAACACAAAAAGTTAAAAATGTGATCCATTATATCTGCGGAACCAATCGTGGCACAACAAATAAAAATGTCTTCTCATATAAAATTGAAGGGAAAGACCATAATGCCAAGTAAACCACTGAATATACAGCAATGCATTTGTTGTTAAGATAATCGATTATCCAAATAATTGTACACTTGATCACCAACCAGGTAACTCTGGGAATGTGTAGCAATGATAACATCAAATACTGATTCATTTCAATTCCTGTTATGGAATTGAAATCGATCAAAGCATTTTCTCTAGTCACCCCTGACACAGCATCAAAAATCGTTATCTATCATGGCAGGGGAAAGGAAATATTTGTTCTGCGATATGCAGTTCGCTGCCGCCTTGGTGAAGATCCATCCACCTAATCAATCCTATCTTTGTGTGTTTGGAATGCAATCAAACATGGTCATTGACCCTTATCATCGTCATATTATTCTTAATCTTAGCTTCTTCAACATATTATTGACGTCATTTAGTTACAACTTCGAACATTGCAGTTTCCATAAATGAAGCTGCTACTCCGAACTTCATTTCTGGCCCAAGTGTTCTCCACCTTTACCCGCGTTTATCTGCTCAGTGATTTGAATCTGGGATAGTACAACCAAGAGTATATATGGTGTGCGGTGTGCACAATGCCTCATGAAAAATAGCTGTCAGTCCAGAAGCGGTGAGAAATTGCCTTTTGGGGGAACCCATTTCGCGGGAAAGATAACGGCGAGGAGCACCGCATTGTTTCTTTTTCCGTTTCTCTTCGAGCGCAGGTCTTTCTCAGCAGGGAATTTGGTGTGATGAGACGACACAAGGGATGAACGATTGCTCTCTGCGACCGAACACAAGCCCTACTCAATTCTGCCGGAAAAACCATTATTAGATTATTCTCTCCAGCTTGATCACAATATGGCTACCTAAAAAAATTGGATAGTTATTATGTAGAAGCGTAGATACAACGATGTAATTGTATAGGTTAAGTTGATATAAATCAGCACTACATAAGTTCGTAGGTTGGTGGGTGTCCCTGTGATCGACCCCTCACCCCCTAGGACACACTGCTATCTAAATGCGGGCCTACCTAAAGCAGGCAACAGCGAATTCGACTGTTGCGTCTATCCGCGAACGACCGCTTTCTCTATCTGAAGTTTTTTTTTTCCAGAGAAAAAGGCTTCTCCTCCCTCAACTTGGTTTGTTTCTTTCTTTTCGACGAAGATTAATTGAATGTCTACCATACCAAAACAGTAAATTATAAGATATAAACAATCAGCCCTTTTGACCTCTAGCACGAACCACCAACAAATACTCAATTTGCGTTCCTGTTTTATCGGTATTCTATTACGTTTTATTCATTTTGAGCTGGAAACTTGCCCTTTTAAATAGGTCCAACACGATCATCGTACTGTGTTTCCTTACTTAGTTTCACAACATAAGACAGTGCAAAACACGTTCAAATCATCAGTTAAGAACTTACACTATTTCGCAAACACATATTTCGTTTTATGAAACTTTAGAATACCAACAAGATGCCACTGTACTCTACGGTTCCAAAGCCCTCGTATACCACTAGGTTCAACTCTATCCTGACTCTATGTTATCTATACTTTGTTGAATGGCTCTATTCTCTTGTCCAGCAGATTTTGAATATCTCTGAGCCAAAGGATATAATCAGTCAAAAGCCACACCAAAACAAAACTTCATATAAGACCTCTAAAGGTAATAGTGTGCAAAGCAGACGGAAGGGTGTCAAGTCCAGCCTTCTCTCTGCAAGGTCCACATTGTTTCCTAGTTCGTTCAATCTTTTCAAAAATTTATCCTCAGAAGATTTGAAAGAATGTTCGACTGATCATAACTCTCAGTTGATTTCTTTCACTAACGAAGATGGAGAAGTTGAATTCAAGTTGGTTGATCAAAAGCAACAACTTTCACCAATATCAGATCTTTCATCTCCTCATATTCAAGCTCCGGCTGCACCAAAGGTGGCAGAAAGTTCTGAAACCAGTGAAGAATTTGTGGCTCTTTCCCCTGTTTCTTCGGTGAAGTCAACGAGCTCCAATGCTAGCTCCTCTGGTAACGACTCCATATTTTCAGATTCAATGGCCGGTGATGAGCATGCAAATACCGGGTCTGTTAATTTCAAGAGAAAATTGCACAAGTGTCCTTATTGTAACTCAAAATTCAGAATTAAAGGTTATTTGACAAGACATCTCAAAAAGCATTCAAAAGAAAAGGCTTACAAATGTCCCTTCTTTGATCAGAATTCTGATCATAAATGTCACGTTAGTGGAGGGTTTTCTAGAAGAGATACGTATAAAACCCATCTAAAAGCAAGACATTTCAAATATCCCCCAGGTATCAAATCTGGTGATCGAATCGGTATGATGGGATGGTGTGGTATTTGTGGAGAAGAATTTTTGAATAATGAGATTTGGATCGAACGTCATATAGAGCTGGGTCTTTGTCCAGGTTTACCTGAATCTCATATCAAGAACTTGAAAATTGGAAAGAAGAAGACTGGAAAACACTCTAAATTCCTTGACGTGATACAGAGCAATAGTAGTTCTGCTATGAACTCTCAGTCCCCTTCCATGTCCAACAGGTCTCCCCTTTCTGTAGCTTCTACTCCCTCTCCTGCTATAGATACCTCTAGGACACCACCTGCAAAGAGTCATGGTCAAGTTCCTCTAGTTCAAACTATTAGAGCTCAGCCACTTGCAGAGGCACAGCAACAGATATTACGTCAAATACAACTACAAATTGCCCAACAAATGTACATACAGCAACACCAACTACAAATACAACAACAGCAACAAATGCAACAACAACAAATACAAATACAGCAACAGCAACAGCAACATCTCAACTATTCTTTACCTCAATTTCAGGATGTTTCCCATTCTAGTTTTGTCCCAGCTTTGGGGCAATTCAATCAGGTTGAAGCTTTTAATGAAAAATTGACTCCAGCTGTTGATACTTCTTCTGATGCTAATAACTCTGGGATTTTCAATGGTCACGCTTTTAATGGTGTGACGAAAGAGGAAGAGGAGGAGTTTTTTTCGTTGGACTCTGAGAATTCTCCTTACACGTTCTGCTCACGACTCCCTGATTCTAACAGTTCAACGCTCAACTGTGGTGAAAGTCAACATATGGCAACATCCAATTCAGTGGTATCCAATGTTGAATCACAAATGGAAGGTTCTATTGGTTCAATCAACTTGAATGGAGGTTTTGTGGGACGTGAGTATACGGTGTAAGGTTTGGGATCATATGATAAGTACGATGGAATGGTAGATCAGGGTTGAGTTTTTTGTGCTGATAAATACTTTTATGGCCGGGAGTTTTTTAGTGTTTTGTTACATCTGTTTTAACTAGTGTGTAAAGGAGATAGGTAGATTATAATGAGTGTACTTTCGAATTTATTAGAACGGAGATATTAAGCGAATTAAAAATGACGTAGTCTCTAACGCACCTATTCTTTTTTCCCACTTTTAACTTTTTTTGCACAAGCAATTTTTCATCCGTGTAGATGACAAGTAGATCTAGGAATTCCGTTCAGCGATGTGGAACTTAATAGTTTAGTTTAAGATAGTCTTTTATCAAATGCTTCTGGAAATGCACCATGCATACATGTGAATGTATACCATGTTCGTTAAGAGACATAATTCATTTCAAAGCTGTCGAGAACTCGGAGTAATAATATACGGATTACTAACAAGTACTGTAGGTTCCTATTTTTCAGACAAATTTGTACTATAGTGGGGGTTTCTAAGTCTCAGACGATTAGTCAGGGAGATATAAGCACAAAAATATATTAACAACAACAGGCATCCTTCGAAATAATATGTTCAGTTATCGGTGTTTAGAAGTAAGTTTATATGCTGAAATCTTCTCTCAAAAGACCTATGGTTTTAACTTCCGTTTTACTACGGAAAAAAAGAAAAAAAAAAAGTTCAGAGGAGGATCTGGGGTTGGGCAGATCTCCAACGGCTAATTTATTAGCCTTTTTCTACAGTTCAGACTAATCATACTGTAAATAGATATCCTAGATGGGATCTTTGTGATCAATCCTTGGCTATACGAAGACTCCATTTCATCGTGTAACCATTGTTGCAAAGTCATGCCCATGTTTCTTGTCAATGTTCGCTCTCTCCTAGTATTGTTTGAACAACCACGCGCTTGTACATCAAATTCATCAAATTCGAGTTAAAACGCATTACTAAATTAATAAACACTGCCGTATTAAGACATCGAAACATTTTTAATACCCGGATTATAGGGCCGTGCCAAGCAACAGGTAATGCTTCGGAGGGGAATTTGGGCTCCCGTATGTTAGATCTTTCAGTAAACACAACATAAAGTGTCTAAAATAGTGATGATATATTTATATATTTCATGTACAGTTGGACTGTTTGGTCTGCCCCACTTCTAATCTCCGGTCCATCATTTCACCTGGTAATCAGCTTCCATAGGCCCCGTCACATCCAGATCGGAAAGGACCCTCCCTGTTATGACGGAGGTCTGAAATAGTTTCCTGTAATATATCCAATATGGATGTTCCTCACTCAAATGCATCTATTCTAACCCAAAAGACCTGTCCCGTTGAGGGTACCAAGGTGTCTCTTTTGAAACGAATAACGCTTTAGTTTTTTGAAGTAAAAGGGGTGAAATTTTTCATCTTTATGTTTTATTATGGGAGGAGTTAAATATCAAAATAGCATATTCTGGGCTTTATTTCATCGGTGAATAGGGGCTCCTCCCACTACTGGATTTGAGTGAAGTGGTTAAAAACAGAAATTTTTTATAGCAGGCTGGATATCATAACGGCGTGCATCCTATTTATGGATCTCAATTACTGTAGATCTGCATAAATGCGCATGCACTCAGAATGAATAATTGGCTTAGAGTGTGATGAGCATGATCTGTCCATATCGCTTTTCAAATACCACAAATTGTAATAAGTTTTCCACCACATCCATATACATTCAGATATCTTTATAAACCCACTGATTTATACAGTAATATTCCACAGTTTATCAACCTTTACCTACAAAAACCACTTCGTATAGAGCGGTTTCTGTAGCTTCATGCATAGTGACACAACAATCCATGGAATACAATACCTTCTTGTTCTAAGAGCAGCGAGGCTTATTGTTACTGTACACATCCTACTGCCTTTTTTTTTCACTAAGTAAGATGGGCCGGAGCGAAACTCTGCATTTCTTCCAACAGAGACTTAGACATTCGCCAAAGCACTCTCCTTGAAGTTCAACTCTGGATTTTTCTCCATATATAGTATAGGACTTCTGACTCCAGCACTATTACTCATTCTTCTGGCTCCGACAACGTGTCCTAGAGCTTTATTTGCAATATCGAAGCCGGGATCTGAATAGAAAATCGTGCCATATTAAGCACTCTATTAGCGAATTCTTCTTTGTGACCCTGCAAATCAGTTTCTCCCAATTTATCAGATATCCTCCAACAGCGTTACTGTTGCTCTCTTGCTGGTTGGCAAAACATCAGAAGAGCCAGGATACTGCATTAGACATCATAAACAGCATTTGTATACAGTCGGATTCACTGGACACATCAAGATCTTTTCTAGCACTCGATTATTCCGAAGGTTGCATCAGCATTCGTCCGTCGCTTTTCAACTACAGAACAGTTTAACAGGTTTATAGACCACAACTCTCACTAAAACATATTACTTAGCATTTTTCAACAGCATTCATCACCGCCTTCACTTTGTGTTCAATCCTGAATTTCAATCCTTGACAACCAACATTTTCTATTAGAACCACATCTGAAGTCAAGTAATACACCCCTCTAGTTGTCTTCTCTCTCTTTACTATCTAAAACACTCTTCGGAACAATGATTTTCCCATCAACAAGAAAGTTCTTTCTTCTGCTCAACCTGCTAATAATTACAAAATGCTCTGCTGCCGATAGTTCCTCCACATCCACCAGAAGTACTGCTGACTCGCTCCCCACCTTGGAACTCATATCTCGTCAATTCAAAGTGTATGATCACGAAGTCGTGGTGGGAAATCCAAACCAGACTCTGGCTCTAAGGCTTGAACTGGGAGGAGGATTCATTTGGCTGCCTTCTTCTGACGGATTCACAAATTGTCAGTTAGACGATGACGCTTCTACCAGTGACTCTCAGGAGTCTGCTACCTCAGAATATAGTTCCACTGCCACAGCTTCAGAGGCTCCTAGTACCTCTAATCCTTGTGCCGATTTGGGAATTTATGATATATATAATTCCAGCACTGGTGACTTTGTCTATTCAAATGATAAATACGGCAACCCTTCCTATGAAATAGAAGTCAGCACAACATTCATTAATTGCATTTACGTTGATGGTCATTCTGCTTTTGATAATTTTGAATTTGATGTTATCCAAGATTATAGTAACGGTACAAATGACTCTTCCGTTATTGAGATTTCTCAATTACCGTTTGTTAATGCGGATTCCTCCAATGTTGCTACAGGAGGTCTTGGTGTGGGGATATCATCCAGTGGTGCAGTAACTGGTTTCCTCGAAACATGTAAGGAGCACGAAATCATCATTTCCAATGGATACTCTTTATCCCTAACTGGCCCCAACTCGTCAATTGGGGAACTGATTTTGGGTGGTATTTCAACTAAAAAATATATCGGTGATTTGTTTGAATTCGATTTTGTTCCTGTATATGATCAGAGTGGTTCAATTGTGACTGCAAATGGTGGTTATTCTAGAGACTTACCCGTTATTTTGTTTGATGGGTTGGGAGTGACTTCAGGCTCAACTGGTAACTCTGCGGTGTTCTCGAACTCTTATAATGATGCGATGTGGTCCGGAACATATCCTAAACCAGTTGTTCTTGACTCTAGAACATTCTACAACTATATTCCCTACTCAACATTGATTGAACTGGCAGTTGAACTTAATGCATATTATTCCAATGACTTTGGAATCTGGCTTGTGGATTGCTCTGTTGGCTCCACTGGAACAGTTGATGTTATTTTCGGAAACCTAACTATTCATATGCCTATCAGTACATTGATTTATCCTGCAACAAGTGAAAATGGTACAAATTTATCTTTTGAAAATGGCGATCCTGCATGTTTCCTGACTTTTCTTCCTGATTATTTATTAGGATATTCTCTCTTCGGAACTCCTTTCCTTAGAAATGTGTACTTGGCAGTGAATAATGATGAGCGTGTTTTGGGTCTCGCTGAAACAAAGACACAATTCGAACCAGAACAAGATGAAGAGCCTGAAACTCTTTACCATTTAACATCCGGCATTCCCTTGGCTAGCGCTGCCAACATTTCCAACTATGAATCCTACACACTTACCATATTTTCAGACATAAACGTCACTACCTCAATCTCGCATTCTACTCAGGCATTCATTTCTGATGGTGAAGTTTTTATTGGTTCCACTTCTGATTTCCCTGTAACCTCCGGTGGTTCCAACCCTAGCAAAAGTTCTAGTGCATCCGCATCTGATTCCTATTACTCTTCTCAGAGAGGTGACGCTCCAGCTAATTCCATTGATCTCACTATAGGGTGGTTATTAGGTGGCGGGATTTTACTGATCAACTTTCTATAGAAAAAGCTTTAATTCTGTTCACATTAACATTTACTGTCTCTGGCAAATGGTTTTGTTCCCATTTTCCAAAAAAATCTATGTTGTTTCAAGTGTGTTTTTTTTTTACAAAATGGCATCTGGTCTCTCTACTTTTCTTTACATTGTTGACTGTCAATTCAAGCTCGATGTTTTAATCTGTCTATTGTTATCAGATGCGTCGAAGCAACCATTTGCTTACTAAGAATATTACATATAGAAATGTATAATAGTATAAGGAAATAGAGTACATCTCTTCAGCATGGGAATTTTGTTGACATCTAAAAGGTTCAAATTGCTCATTGTACTGAAATATGACAGATCTTTTCTAGATTCATATCACAGTTTCATTTTAAAAATCGGATCAAACGGGAATGTCGCTATAACACATTGGACTAACCACTCCCAGTTTACCACATTGAATTCAATCCCTTTAATGGGTTTTAGGAGTTTCAAATTCTGCTTCGTATTGTGATTATGCTTCCTTCTTTTACGTTTAGAAAGAGCAGATTCCGTGATCAATTCTCTTAAGGATTTTTTATCCAAATTCTTCTGACTTGAAAAAAGGTATAGATTGTGTTTGCTTTTACCGATTGCGTCAATCACGGTAGTCGGGGAGAGATCTGTCAAAAAGACGACTTTTGAGCAACCCATTAATTTCAGTAGAAACGTAAGATCCTTTGCTTCAACACCTAACTCGGCATTATGAGCAATAAACTGAAATCCATCAAATATCTGACGATGTAAACCCACCTGGTCTTTTAATAGACTATTGCTGAAGTAATTTTGCAGGAAAGGGAAAATGTTCAAGCTCAAAGAACAGTTTCTATATGTGCAGTAGCCGGCAGGAAGGATGTAACTTTTAAATAGAGATCTCCAATTCTCTAATAAAGATGGATTTCCCATCACGTCATCAATGAAAGAGGTGGAAAGAATTGGCCAGCCTAGTGCAAGACATTGAAGGTATTTTAGTGTTCTTGAATATTTAGGAGATAACAGAGCACCAAATCTAATGTCAATATAGTTTGAGTCCAGAGTAATAGAATTATGCAAGAGATCAATCTTGATCATTTTCTCAAATCCATCCTCTATCACAATTCCCCCGTTCCTTTTGATGAATTTAGTTACTTCCACAATTCGCCCTCCCTTTAATGAGAATGAACTTTGATTATCAGAGCTGTGAGAAACTGAAGTAATAACGAAAACACATCCTTTAAAAGCTTTGTTGGTAGGATCATCTTCTAGTCCGGTATCATTTTCAATCAGATTTTTTAAGTATGATTTGAAGTAAGCTTCATCATCGAAAATTTTGAACGAGATCTTAGCTGCCTGTATGGCAGTTATATATATATCTTCCACTAGAACCGTTGTTTCCTCTGCATCAACATCCTTGTCTGACTTGGCCTTAACATGGATTGTGTTGTACCCTCTCATACATCTCACAGATTGTTTGATCTTGGGATCATATTGCAACCCAGTGATGATATAAACTTTGGATCTGTTCGATTGTATCCTTATATTATCTCCAACCCTTAAACATAGAGGAGCAAAAATTTTTCTATAGTCAATCTTTTCAGATGAGTGTGAATTAGTAATTGTGATAGTAGCATCTGAAACGATACCATTAGGCTTCTCGGACTCAATTCCCTCTATGTGAAAAGGTATTTTCATATTATTAAAGGCTACCCATACAGATCTCTTGAACTTGAAGTCCTCATCAGAAAACACTGAAGGGTCTTGTCCCCTCCAAACTCCTGTAACAGGGTGAGTAATGGTATTAGCCTCGTGTACAGATAACAAGTTTGGAGAACTAGAAGGAAGAACATCATGATTGCAGAAGTCCAAGACTTCACTGTCCTCTTGAACAAACTCGTTTGTTAGTTCAAAATCCGGAGATGGTTCTTCTTTCAATTCGTCGTTGTAGCTTAGTTCAGAAACACGTTCATTGATTAAGAGGCTGGTGGTCTTTCTTTTCACCTTTGATCGAACATCTGATGAAGCTTTCAGAGGGATGCTTTTGCTCTTATATGCACGCTGTGCATGCTTCCTGAGTTTCCTCCCAAAGGATGGTTGCGGCTTATCTTTGTCATCGAATTCATATATATTAGGCCTATCCTTTAACTCATCAGTTGAGTTACGCCTGGAAGACTCTCTTGAGCTATCTTCTAACTCTATGATCTCAACTGGTGCATTTCTTTTGTCTAAGTCATCCGCAGCATTTAGTTCATTAATTTCTGCATTAAACTCATGCCTTGGCAAGGGGGTTTTATTGAAGTTGTTGTTTTTCTCCTCGGTGCTAGGGCTGTAAATAGCTTGAGAAAGGATTGGAGAAGATTCCTTTGTGATGCCATTTCCCTCATCACCTGATGATTCAAAATTTGAGTGAACCTCTCCGAAGTCATCACTATTTGGATTAGACTCAATCACTAAAGTCTGTTTAGAAAGAGTCCCCAGGCCTATATCTTCAGCCTCCTCTTGGTCTGAGTACTCAGAAGAGTCCGATAATATCACATGACGCTTTCGAGATTGCGTCGTAATCAGTTCATGTGTCTGTCTGCGATGCATGCTTTGTTCATAAGATTCTTTTTGAATGGATCCAGAAACGTTATTACCATACTCATCATCATCATCATCATCATCATCATCATCATCATGTATATTCAATGTTTCAGGTAAGTCTTGTGACTTAATGATGATCTGACTCTCATTAGTCTCTGAGGCCCCCTTGGAACTCTTCATAAAGGTATTGTCTCCAAATTCAAAGTCGGATAAATCTTGAGACAGAGGTTCATTCATTTCTGGGGATGACATCCTCAAGATTGAGTTGTTGGAGGATTCGGCATTATGACGTGGTTGGTTTTCATTCTTACTGTTAGAAAAGGAGTTAAATTTTCTGTAACTTTTCTCCTTCAAAGATATCCGATACGATTGATCAACCGGCACTCTTTTGTTTTGGTCTTTGCCATAAGGAAATGAGGCTGAAGGTTCTTCTGAAGTGCCAGTAGATTTGGCTGACCTTATGCTTTGTGAGCTAACTATTAGTACGGCTTTATCATCTATGTTTTCATCACAATCACGCGTCAACTTAAGGATATGATCGTTAAGCTCTGGATTTGAGGATTTTCCAGTTGCTAAACTTCGGATGTAAGACGGTTCGGGGGATCCAGACACGTGTTTAAGATTGTGATGATGTGAAAATGGAGATGAGTATTTCAATCCATCCGTCCCAGGTCGCAAAGGACTACTATTTGTGACCTGCACTCTTCGAGATCGTTCTATTGTTCCGGGGACTTGAATATCCTCTTGGTCATCATCACTTTTCCGTTTTGGTGTACTCTGAGACTTTGATCCTAGTTTCTTGGATTGATCGGAGGAACCAGTCTTCGATGAGCGTGAATATTCAACAGTCGTATCGGGTATTATGTCATTTTTTGAGTTATCTGCATTAATATGCCGCATCAAATATGAGTAGTCAGTTTCCTCCGGATCTTTAACATTTGCTTTTTCTCTCAGCTTCTTATTGATCTCTTCATTCACTTGAAAATCTGCCTGAGTCGGAAACGAAGTATCAGTTGTCGAATCATTAGCTACTTTATCTAACATATTAATATATCGTGTATTCAGATTGAGTGGAGTTCCTGAGTCCTCAGTAGAGTCCATTTCGTATTCTTCATCCTGTTCTCGCAATACAATGCCAACGTCGGTGTCGTACTCAAATGCCTCCAACTGACCATCTCTCAATCTTTTAAAAAGTTCTACAGAGTTGTTCTGTTGTGATCTCATGTTGGTATATCCACCTGTACTCTGCCGCTTTTCATTTTTTAAACCTGACCGCTGTAGAGGAGTAGACAAACTCAGATCATATGAATTTTGAGCTCTGGAAGGAGTGCTGGTGGAGTCTGGAGATGCATCAAATGGGTTTCTTATATTTTTGAAAAACGGACTTTGCGAATCGTTGATTCGGAAGTCTTCGTTTGTAGGCATAGTGTTAATTCTGTTCTGTGAGTCTTGCTTGGACCCTCTTCCCGATGTAAAAGACCTCTTGTACTGGTAAGATTGAGACATGATTATATTTTCCCGGTTCCTTTTGTTGCGAAACATGCTCTCAATTTTCGTTGATGGCAGTCTTCTGTCAAGGTTATCATTACCCCTTTCTCTCTTCTCATCCCACTCTCTCTCCACAGACGATACGCTTTTGGGAGCCGGGAGCTGAGGGCGACGGATGCTTGTCCTCTTTCGACCATCATCAAACATGTATTGACTCATATCATTTACCTTATAGTGTGCTCTAAATACTCCCTAGCTATATTCCACTATACATTGTTATCCATTGACTCTTGGGTAGTTTCTCTTGCTGGCAATATATGTCAAATCAGATGAACCTTGTTCTTTGAGTCCTAATAACTACAGATCAAAGCACGACGCGAGACAAACGTTTATCTGGGTGGCCCCAACACCCCTGGAGACGATTCTACAAACCGGCGCGTCGTTTCCTTGTCGTGTGTTGTGATTTCCCTCTTTGGTGGAGTGTTACGCGCTTGACAAGATCTATGACACTCCCAGACAAAAGAGGAGCGAGGGAGGATAGCGCGCGCAGGAAGAATGGATAATTGATCCTTCTTTTGTTGAAGGTTAACCATCTCTGGTTGGAAGTGGATAGTCGGATCCAAATTTTATCAGTGAACCCCTAAGCCAAACCCAACTTACTTAATACTTAGCTAAACTGTATTTGCTTCATAGATGAGTGTGATTAGCAATGAGTCCTTTCTGGGGTTCCAACCCTCAACTAGCTTGTTTTCCGCCTCTAATCAAGGTCTCCCATATCAGAAACGGTTAGTGGAGAACGACTTTGCATACTCACGAATCATGGATATCACACCAGAAACACTACTGGACCCAAATTTTGACCGTCGCAAAAGACTGGAGGTGGCATTCTCCTTCATGGTTCTAGGGAGAAAAAGAGCAGGAGCCAGAGAGCTTGCTAACGTTCTCAAATTAGGAACTCTTCTAGAGAAGCCCATTCTACTGAAACAGGTTGGAGACATTTTCCTGGACTTTTCTGAAAGAGATTGCGCCTATTACTGCTATAGAGAGGCTCTCTTGCAATGTAATATTGCAAGAAACATTGATGTCAGTCTGGTCTCCTTTCTGAAAGCAAAGCTAACTGAACTTGAAAATGATGATTCGTCCAACTCCAGTTCCATAGAATCTCTCATCCGCAACAAGGAAAAAACATTCCGTTCTATGATTTCGGAGTTATCAGTGACAGATAAAGTTAAGCAAGAAATGGACGTACTCAAGCAACTTCTTTCACTGTGCAACATCAAGTCCAAGAGCCGCTATATCAATTCAATTCTTAACGAGTATTCCAGATCATTACAGATTGAGCACCTTTTAGAAAAGCTAGATGTCTTCAACAGTACATCGAATGATGTAGAACAGTTTCTAGATACTTTGGTGACTGAACTGGCAACCCTTCCAGATTTGATGCTTTATAAAGGCATTTTGGTTTCAAATCGAATGGAACAGATATCAAAGTACTTGTCACTAAACTCTGGTGGGGAAACTGAATCTCTAGAACTGCCGAAGGATATATCGAGCTTGACAGCTATGATTAAGCTCCATTACGCTAATGGATCTACATTAGATCAATTTGTTAATGAATTGGAATTAGTGATAAAAAGAACTGTAATTCAGGCTACATCAAAATTACTTGAGAATGATTATTCTGGCTCGAGAGCTCGTTTCTCCCAAGTTACTTCCGCCTGCGATAGCTTGTTGAAATTATGTTCCCTCAAAGGTTTTAGAGCAACAGAAAAACAAATCATAAACGATCTCAATGGTGAAGTTAGAACACAAATCCGTCATATCACAACCCTTTTGGGCGTTTGCTCCTCCTTTTATTCTGCAGTGTGTCTCATTAAAGAGAATGATAGATATTGTTTAGAAGAGTCAGTGAATCCCATTGAATTGTTTTCACTCATTCAAAACCTCACCAAGTACCATTTAAGTGCCAAAAGTATGACCCTTCCAATGAGAGATGATTCAATTTACATGGCAGTTGGAAAACTACACGAGTGGCTATCATTTAGTAAATCCAAAGCGTTCCTTCGTGACTCCAAGCATCATCAGGAAAAAGAACTCAGAAAACTGAATGACGGTCATCTTAGATCAATGATGATATACTATTTACGAGCAATTAATGCAAAGCATACAGATGATCCTGCCATAGTTCCACTTTATAATAAGGTGTTATGGGGTATCTTGATGCACGGAGGATACCATTTGCAAACTTTTTGGGTACTGAAATTCTTCAGAGACTATGCCTCGTTCAATAGTGATTCATGTTTGATCAGTTATGAAGATGACACATGTTACAACCGTGACTCCTTCAAGCTTAATGAGTATATGGATCAAAATGTCATGATGATAATAGATAAGCTTTATGAACAAAGAATGCAATTTTCAAAAAAAAAAGGTACAATTTTTGTTTCTGGTAGTTCAAAATTTATTATTCCTCAAATCTTTTACGACAGTTCGTGGTCTTTGATAGCATCACAGGAATACACAACTAGCCAAGGTTTCAAATCCAAACAAAATTTCAGAGTATCACCAAAGGGAATAGTTATGAAGGGAATTCTAAAAGCTGACCCAGAAGTGGTGGATTACTGTAATCATATAAGTGAAGACCTTTTGGAGGAATGGGCCAAGGGAGGCTTTTTTGCATCAAAAAGTGTTCAGACAAACCCAGTAGTCCAACATTTTATGAAAAGCTATTATGATGGTGAGAGACTCAACTTATAAGGACTGATATAATACATTTCCTCTAACCCGGAAATAAAGTTATATAACTAATATATATTGCCTCTTGATTGGTAATTGAACAATGAGCTCGTATGAGTGAATAGGGCAGTACAGATATAAAAGGAGTTAATGAGTCATCAATTCATCAACAACGTCATGTAATAATTTCAGATCATATGAATCTGCAATATTTCTATAAACTTTCACTCTTGACATGATGTCATGTCTACTCACTGTGGTAACCCAATTTCCCGAGCATGAACAATGAAGCGATAGTTCGCTATCTCTTATTTTCCCACATTTGGAGCACTTCAAGCTTTGCATTAGATATTTGAAAATTAGCCGGTTGAACTCATAAATCAGTTTTTCTTCAATCACGACCTTGTTATAAGGCCTCTTGCAGCAGTCACAATTCCAGATGATGTCCTCATAATCCCTACAGATATCTATATCTCTTATGGCATTGCAGTAGTTACAAATGATTTGAGGTATAACCAACGATGTAGATGGATTTCTGAACGTTGCTTCATCGCTGAATTCTTTCACATCAAATAAAGAGAGGAGGTCTTTACGGAGCATTCTAACTTCAATATTCCTTCTTCTGGAAAGGGATAATATTTGACACAAGAACTTAACCAGTTCTAAAGTTGGATTGGAAAGATGGATATGGGATCCTGGAAGAATCGGGAACTTGTAATCATCTGCGACTTCTGGATCCAAGCTGAGTTCGTTCTGTTTTCTAATCAGGCTTCTTGTTCTCTTCAGTAAAGAGTCTCTGAATAACTCACAAACTCCTCTTGATATATTGGCGTAGTCAGAATCATCCAAAAACTCTTCTCCCTGTTTTATAAGTTTTCTTTGCTTCAAAATTTGAGTAATTCCTGTAGCAGTAGAACTCACTTGAGATTGAGAGTTTGCCAATTCTTGATCTCTATGCTTCACTAGGGAGTCAAGAAAAAGAAGTGCCCATTCTTCAAATTCATCCTGCAAAATTGAAGGTAAAAAGTCCTTTATATGCCAGTTTGAAATAGCTTGCAAGTTTTGTTTGTCCTCCCTATTGATTTCGAAGCAGAATCTTCCAGCATAATTGTAATTATCCATCCATATTAGTATATCCCAATATCTGACAACGTTAATCTCCAAAAAGTTGAATAAAGGCTTAGATCTAGCAGTTGATACCGTATATTGACCATAAGCATAAGAGTTCTCGACAGCCATCTTTGTAGTGTTGATGATCACTCTATTTCTATCGGCAAACACGATTGATGCTCCAATGTTTCTGAACTCACCGAGCAACTGAGCTAGAGATTTCTTCGTAAGATTGTGGACATGATAATGAAGAGAAGGATCATATAGCAATGAGGATGGATCTTGACACCAGCTAATGAATGCACTAACCATCGAATCAGCCTCGTTATTGTTCTTAATAGCATCATCCCACCAGCTCTTGACCATTCCTCTTAGTACAGCTAAAGCTGGTGTGGAGAAAGAATCCTCGCATAGTAATCCACCATTCCATGGAGTATCAGATTTTTTATCACCAGGTTCAGAATTGAACACACCTTCTGCCTCATTAATCAAAGAAGAGGTCAGGATAGTGTTAACAGTCAAATTCTTAATCTCCAATTCTAGACAGACAGTGTCATATATCTCAGGCCTGTTTACAGTAGGGAACTCAAGAGATTCGTCAGTGCCCAAGAGTAGACCATCTTTTTCATGCCCTCCATAATCAGGAGAAGAGGTAGGTGACCACCAAAGAACTATACCAGATTCTGCTAAACGTCTGGCATATTGTATATCAATAAGATATCCCATGTTATCAATCTGAAGATTGCATAAAGGTATATTGCTATATCTTGCAAGAGAAAGAATCTTGAGTAACCAACTTCCTAAGGACAGATAATGATTAATAATTCGTTTCATGATTAATGAGTGCCATGACAATGAGTTGATCTGTACCTCTCCTGAACCCATCTTCAAATGGGGTAGAAATCTTGTTGATTTGAGAAGTTTACTTACTTTCGAAGCATAAGGTGATTGAATAACTAATAATGATTTGGAGGCACGATCTTCTTGAAGGCCGGATATTTTGGTATTCAACTTCTTGTGCAGTTTAGATATATCTGTGAAGTAATGCGATTCAAACTTCATTTCCTCTTTGTAGTCAACTATGTTATGAAACTGAGAGATAGTGGACTTTTTCAAATTATATAACTCCGAATATAACGATTCGGGTTTGGCTTGCAACTGCTGAGCACTTGCTGTAGGCTTCAAGACATACACTATCGCATTTGATGAGGAAGAATCAAACAGAGTGTAAACTTCATATGAGTTCGAGACCATATGAAGCAAATAGAGAACTCCAGCTGAAAATTTTTGAAGATAATTGTCTGATGTTACCGGCTTCAAATTCTTTTGGTCAAATCCTCTTTCTAAAGACTCTCCAAGTGTTCCCAACTTAGAATCGTCAAATTTAACACAAGTTCCCAGTTCCACAATTGCTCTTTCAATAGGAGAAATCTGTGACTCATAGATACGGTTGACCCTTGTACTCTTCAATATACTATCAGCTTTCTTAAGTTCGCTTAAATAAACGTGTTCAGGCATTGTCAACTTGAATAAATGTTCAGAATCATGAGCATTTGGTAGTGACTCAGACGCTTTGACAACTTCACATTCAGGAATAATGTTTTCGGGAGAGGTATCAGACTTGAAGCTAAGATAAAGCTTTCTTGGTATGTAAAATCTCAAAGTTTGAATTCTATCATTGATCATAACAAAAGCTTTAAGCTCACCTGGACTATCTGGATCTTGATAGTATTGAAGAATCTGCCATTTGGAGTCAACGTAGCTCTCTGCCCGCTTCTGAATGAACCCGTTAACTGTCGATCTATTGGAATGTATGATACTTTCTCCAAATAATCTTCTTCTTCTTTCCCTCTCTTCAGCCTGAATATCCCATTTCAATTTTTGGTACTTCAGGAAACCTACATAATCAGTTAAAGGATCAGGACAAGGTTGATTCAAAATCTTTTGGTTTAATTCGTCACGAGTTTCAGTTGGCTGTAGTCTTCTTTTTCTTGAAGTGACTTTTCCAACTTTAGGCCCCAACCGACCCATGGATGATTGATTTCCAATATCTTCAATATCCTGCATTGTATTTGTGACATCATTCATTACCTGCACTGACTTTTTGGATGCTTTATTGAAGAAGCTGGTTAAAGTAGACTGCTTCTTAGTATCGTTTTTTATTTCTATTCGCTTTTGAAGCCAATCAGGGTGGGCAACTCTAGGAACAGGATTCTTTACCCCTTGCAATGCTGCAGGAATTGTTATAATCTTTTGAACAACAGATGCTAACCTTTCTTTGTAATAGGCCCAGTCTATAATCGACCTAGGATCAAAGTCTTCGGATGATGGATCTGCAAGCCATCTCCTTAAATACTTCCTTTTGACTGATATCTCTGATGAAAATATAGCAGTTGGTATGGCCCGTTCTGTCACTGGAGCACCAGGAGGTCTATCAGCAATAACATATTTACAAGCAAGACCTTTATCTTTAACCATTTCTTCTCCAAGAAATTCTCCCAATCTTCTGGCCGTTGTGATCGAAGTAGACTTTTGACCAGCGTACTCCTCAAGCGTTTTCGACATGCTTCTATTTTCACAAATTAATTCAATCAAATCTTCATCTTCTAGCATGCTTCCTTTCGTATCAAGGACATCAAGCCATCTGTTGGCAACATTAGCGACTGATTCGTAGCATCCCTCTAAACTGTTTCCTTCTAAGAATAGTTTGAAAATGTCTGATTGAAAATTTTTGATGAGCTGAAGTTCACCACGTCTTTTCAACTCAAATCCTTTCAGTTCTGCCAACGACCCATCAAAGTTGAAAACTGCATATCTTTTCTTCAATCCTTTTCCTTCTTCTTTAGATGTTGGTAAAATCATAGCTTTATAAGGTCCATCCACTTCAAAGAAAATAGAATTATCCGATTTTGTTTCATACTTAAGTTTGACTGGATCAACAAGCATTTGGTATTGGTGATTGGTGAATTTTTGATGAACTAGATAATTCAACATCGAACACGGATAAGAGGTGAAAACTTTCTTACCATCTTTCAACTTGAACGTATAGTTATCAGGAAAACTGGAAGGTAAAATACACCAAATTCCATCGGTATCCAATTCCAGAGGTCTTCCGAGTCTCTCTACAAGTGCTCTGGCCATTTGAATGATGGTGGCACCCGTAAGACATGTAACACCCGCCATCTCCATTGAATACCACCTAGAACCTTTTCTCATAACATACCCATAAAAAGAATTTAAAATGACTTTGTGGGCTAGTTGAAGAGAATCATATAAAACCACCATCTTTTTGGCTTCATCTATGCTATTTTTGTCATCTTTAGCGATTTGTGACACTTTATTTTTCCATACTTTTGCTAGACCTTTGAAATCATAACGTCTATCTCTGAAATCTCTAACTGTGTTAACATAAAACGGGTTCTCCCTTTGGCAGATGATCCCTTCTCTTTCAACAGTTTCCGTAACCTTGATTCTATGATAAACCTTTCTGGAATAATCAGATATCCGTTTCTTGATATGTCCTACTTGTTCGCTGTAAGGCAACTCATCAAATGTCCTTCTAGGCAGTCCAGTTCTTCGTGGAGGGAATGTCTCGCTACTTAGAGCATTCTTGATCATATTATATTCATTACTCTCTGCAGGATAAAACTCCCCTCTCCAAGCCCATGGTAATCTTCGATCGCACTTTTTACCTGGTTTATTGAAGTCGCATGAAGCGCAGTCTCTCTCTGTCTTCATTGAATCTGGCTGTAACCGGTTTGTTGTCATAATGTTTGGATACATGGAAGCAACATCAACGTGATAAATTAAAGGTGTTTCATTTCTCTTTGGATTCTGTTTCAATTCCAAAAGCTTCCTTTTGATTTCCTGATATACTTCATCATAGTTTGTCACATCTTCAATCTTCTTCTTGGCTTCCACAGTGATGGAAAACTTCAAAGCATCATCTAAGTCGGCCAGAATTTCATCAATAGCCGAGGGGTCAACATTGAAATCGTTTTTCAAATCAGCACGGAAAACGCCAGCCTCTAGCGACTCCACATGACCACCCACGTAGGTCTCGGACTCCAAAAGATGACCATCATAAAATCTTTCCAGTGGATCAACATGCTTGTTTGGCAACAAAATTCCGTTCTGATATGCCTGAACCATCAGAAGCATTTCACACAAGGTACCAGTACCTTTTCTCAGCACTTCATCAGGATTAAGAGGAATGATCGTACATAGGGAAAAAATGAATGGATGAACGTATTTGTAGTAAAGATAGTATGTTGCGACAGCGTCCGAAACAGAATATTCGGACAACAGTTGGGGCTTTTCGTAAGCATACGGAGTCATCAATTCAGGATCCAGTTCGGTAGGATTATAGCCTAACTTTACAGTAGTGACAGCTTTCAGACCCTGTGACCCTTGGGGTAAATACGAATCTCTTTTCACCCATCTGAAACAATCCATATGGACACAATACGTCGATTTATATTCCCCTTCATTATCCTTTGCGAAACCAATTTCCTTAAACATATCAATGTCATGGTATAAAGCTCTTGCCTCGACGAAAGGCCAGTCAAAAAAGTCACCGTTAAAAGTAGCAATAACAGTAGGTCTAACGTCTCTTATATGTTCGAAGAATCTTTCTATGAGCTCTTTTTCATTTGCTTCATTAAAAATGGTGAAGTGTCCAGGGTATTCTGGCTTGGGGGTATACTCAAAGTCTTCAATATTTTCACTAATAATCTCTCTATTTGTAATTAGAAAACCATCACCATCAATCATATAGGAAATCATCATGATCTGGTCCACAGAGCTATCTGGAAACTTGAGAGGAGCTTTGGTTGTCTCGATATCAAAAGCCAAGACCACAGGATCCGCAAAAGCCAACTTCGCAGTATCTTCCACTAGTGATGCTTTTCCTTGTTCTGCTTGAACTGTGTACCATTTTCCCACTCTTATGTTTTTGTCGATGGACACTCGAACATGGTATGGCACATCATACTCTCTGATTTCTTCTAGTAATTCAGAGGCATTTTTGTACTTGCTTAATCTGTCATCGTGGTCCATTAAATGGTCACCATCATAAATATCATCAATATCCACTCCTGATTTTAAAAATTGATTGTAATTCAAATCAAGAGATTGATAAATATCTTTACTTCCTTTAGTTTGCTGGTTTTCGCTGATAATTGGTTGTAGTGTTCGACGAGCTTCTAGCAAATCGGAAACATTATGAAAACTAAGCTTGAGCAACTGTCTTCGAAGTCCCGTAAGATGATTACTCAATTCTAGATCTTCTTTCTCTATCCATGTGAGTTTTTTCAAAGTACCTTCTAAAAGCTTTCGAAGGTATTCTTCAACTTCAGTTGCGTATCCTTCTCTAGAAATCAGTAAGAAATAGGGATCGTACTGAACAGTCGCCTTGAAAGATCCACCTTCCTCATCCAAAAAGTAGTAATCCACACCTGAGCATCCAGCTATGTTTTCTGTCGAAGGAATTGTTGTCGGATGCATGTTGACTAACCAACCAGTTCTTTTTGGACCCATTTCATACCTTTCAAAACCAAACACAGTATCAATTCTGTCTACCTCTTTCACTGCCTCTTTCCTTAGTTTAATTCTGGTTTCATAGTTGGAGGACTCGGTTGCCGTTCTGATGCGATCATCTTGTCTATTATTCTCATTGAATCTACTTGTTCTTGATCCATTCTGCGTTTCATCTCTGATGTTCTTCACGTATCTAACAGAGCTGGAAGCTCCTGATCCAGGTCTTGAAGACATCACGACAAGTTCCAAGCTAATTTTCAGACACTAAATGCCCTATTTTCACTTCTGTTTGTCTTGAACAAGATAATTGCCTTTGATCATCCAATATAGAGACTACCAATGAATATAGTTAAATCATTTCTTTCGAAGTGCAACGCGTAACAAAAACAGTTCTTCGTAACGCATGGAAAATACCTGTCGCGTATATTTTCGACGCGTCTAATATCTCACACCAAACGTCGAATTGCTTCGTTTCAAAATCAAATCAGGACAGCTACAAAACTCAGCACATAATTGTTTACAGAGATGGTAAGGCCCATAATTACAAGGTAATCTCAAACCATTTTTACTCGTTCCAAAGTAACATTATACCTGCTTATTAGATATACTTGTCAGTGATTGTTGCTATCAACTGGAAAGATAAATTCAAATTGAGCATTTAGCTATCTGATTGTTCCAGCCCGCCATCGTGCCCGAATTGTTGAAAAGATCAGTAATTTGTGAGACCATCCATTTGTGTCTTGAAAAAGCACACCGTCACAAATTACCATATTTTATCTATTGAATTTTCATTTGATTCCACTGAGTTGAGTAGATTCAAACCATCAGCTATTATTCAGAAAAAAATATCTGTTCTTGCTCCGAACAAAATGTACAATCCCTATGCCGATTCTATGAGCAACGCAAGGGGCCATCCTCAGGAACCCTATCAAAAAGCAGCTCCTCCCTTTGCATCTGCATCTGCGTCTCAACAGTACCAATCGCAGGCTTATGTCAATACTAATCAATTTCAAAGTCAGCAACAGCAGCATCAACAGCAACAGCAACAGCAAACACAACCTCAAACCCCATATGGGGCTAATTTGAACACATTATTCAATGATCCAGCAGCACAGATGGGTCTCCAGTTTAGTCAATCTGCATTTAATGCTTCACATCATTATATGCAAGAAAACTTTGGACAGTTTGTTTCAAATCAAGATGTGAAATACTATTTCAAAGTGTCAAATTCATATGTTTTCCATAAGCTTTTATTAGTTCTTTTCCCTTACAAAAACCAAACATGGACTCGTCAGCTGAGATCTTCAACCGATGTTGGATCAACCCAATCTGTGGAACTCTATGCAACTCCTATAGATGACCTAAATGCGCCTGATCTTTATATCCCACTGATGGCATTTGTTTCTTATATTTTACTGTGGGCCGTTTTTAGTGGTATCAATGGAACATTTCATCCTCAGCTATTGGGATACGCTACTACAAGGACTTTGGCCTTTTACTTTGTCGACATATGCATTATCAAGATATCTTTCTATGTGTTAGGAGTTAATTCTAATAACAGAAAACTCTGGGATTTGGTGAGTTACAGTGGGTATAAGTTCGTATCCATACTCTGTGTGATGCTCATTAGAAATTTGTTCTCATCATACTTCATAGTTTATGGTAGCTTTCTCATTACCGTGTTCTCCTTAGGATTTTTCCTCATGAGATCTTTGAGATATGTCGTCCTACCTGGAGGACTAGACTCCAACAGTCTTTCCGCTGCTGCCAAAAGAATCAGAACTCAATTTTTGTTTCTCTACTCATTTCTGATCCAAGCAGCCATGGTGTGGGTGATGTCTTGAACAGATAGATGCATGACGATTGTGTCAAGGATGGAAATTTGGCATTTACGATAGAAATATGGGCTCAACATACGAGTATCCCTTCCCCGTTTTGGCAGGTCAAGCTAGGACTGCCGTGATATGGGTAATTTGAACAAACCTTCAGTATATCTTTCTAGTTTCTTTTCATGGGAACCCAAATTGATGGCTTTTCGTTTATATCTCTCTACCTGGCTTAATATATTGATAAAAACAACTGCTATATATGCTGTTACCCTGCTTATTATTTTCCCACGGGTAACAGTTTATTAATCAATCTGTTATTTTGTGCATTCCACGTCTCTATGTTTCTATACAATAGAATCAACAATAAAATTCTCTCCAAATTAAAAAAAATTTTTCATCCAAAAATTTTCCCTGTACAGATGGGTAGCAGAAAGATACTGAGAAGCGTACATTTTGTAGGGAATTGGCACAGGAGGGAGAAATTTTACTTCTTAACAGTAAGTTGTTTCTTTCATTCAGATTATTTGTTTGGGTTAAGCAGAAGTTCTTTTGTATCAACATCCATTGATTACTCGGATACTATATAACAAGATATCAAAATGGGTAAGTAGAACTAGTTTGATAGTCAGAAAAGAAGATTGTATGAACAGAACTGAATACGTGGTAAAGAACTGAGTGATTAAAGCAAGATTGCTTGCGTTTGAAAGAATTCATTCTGATCAAGAATGTCCAGATATTCTTTAGGAAATGCAATGGTTCTTTCTTCATTTTCTAATTATATGGTATGATCCTGAAGACGTTTATGGCCGCCATATCCTGTTCATAGGGGGTGTATTGCCCATCTTTTCTGCATTAGAGTTATCATTTTTGTGGATCACCCATACTAACAAATGTTCTCATCCATATAGTTAACTTCACTGTTGAACAAATCAGAGAGTTGATGGACAAGGTTACGAATGTTCGTAACATGTCTGTCATCGCTCACGTCGATCACGGTAAATCAACCTTGACCGATTCTTTGGTGCAAAGAGCTGGTATTATCTCAGCTGCCAAGGCCGGTGAAGCCAGATTCACTGACACAAGAAAGGATGAACAAGAAAGAGGTATCACCATTAAGTCTACCGCCATCTCCCTTTATTCCGAGATGGAGGATGAAGATGTTAAGGAGATCAAGCAAAAGACTGAGGGTAACAAGTTCTTGATCAACTTGATCGATTCCCCAGGTCACGTTGATTTCTCTTCCGAAGTTACTGCCGCTTTGAGAGTTACTGATGGTGCTTTGGTCGTTGTCGACTGTGTTGAGGGTGTCTGTGTCCAAACTGAAACTGTTTTGAGACAATCCTTGGGTGAGAGAATTAAGCCTGTTGTTGTCATTAACAAAGTTGACAGAGCCATGTTGGAGTTGCAAATTTCCAAGGAGGATTTGTACCAATCTTTCGCAAGAACTGTTGAGTCCGTTAACGTTATCATCTCTACATACGTTGAGAAAGTTTTGGGTGATGTCCAAGTTTACCCAGAGAGAGGTACCGTTGCTTTCGGTTCCGGTCTACACGGTTGGGCTTTCACTGTCAGACAATTTGCAATCAGATATTCCAAGAAATTCGGTGTTGACAGATCCAAGATGATGGAGAGATTATGGGGTGACTCTTATTTCAACCCAAAGACCAAGAAGTGGACTAACAAGGACAAGGATGCTTCTGGTAAGCCATTAGAGAGAGCTTTCAACATGTTCGTTTTGGACCCAATTTTCAGATTATTCGCTGCTATCATGAACTTCAAGAAGGATGAGATTCCAGTGTTGTTAGAGAAGTTGGAAATCTCCCTTAAGGGTGATGAGAAGGATCTTGAAGGTAAGGCTTTGTTGAAGGTCGTCATGAGAAAGTTCTTGCCAGCTGCTGATGCTTTGCTTGAAATGATTGTCATTCATCTTCCATCTCCTGTTACCGCTCAATTCTACAGAGCTGAGACCTTGTATGAAGGTCCATCAGATGATGCCTCATGTTTGGCCATCAAGAACTGTGATCCAAAGGCTGACTTGATGCTTTACGTTTCCAAGATGGTTCCTACTTCCGATAAAGGTAGATTCTATGCTTTCGGTAGAGTTTTCGCCGGTACTGTTAAATCTGGTATGAAGGTTAGAATCCAAGGTCCAAACTATGTTCCAGGTAAGAAGGATGACTTGTTCGTTAAGGCCATTCAAAGAACTGTTTTGATGATGGGTAGATTCGTCGAGGCCATCGATGACTGTCCTGCTGGTAACATTGTTGGTTTGGTTGGTATTGATCAATTCTTGCTTAAGTCTGGTACTTTGACCACCAACGAGGCTTCCCACAATATGAAGGTTATGAAGTTCTCTGTCTCCCCAGTTGTGGAGGTCGCTGTTGAAGTTAAGAACGGTAACGATCTACCAAAGTTGGTTGAGGGTTTGAAGAGATTATCCAAGTCTGACCCATGTGTCTTGACCTACATTTCTGAGTCTGGTGAGCACATTGTTGCTGCCACTGGTGAATTGCATTTGGAAATTTGTTTGCACGACTTGGAGCACGACCATGCTGCTATCCCATTGAAGATCTCCCCACCAGTTGTTGCTTACAGAGAAACTGTTGAAGCTGAATCTAGAATTGTTGCTCTATCCAAGTCGCCAAACAAGCATAACAGAATCTACTTGAAGGCTGAGCCATTGGATGACGAGTGTGCTCAAGCTATTGAATCCGGTAAGATCAATGCCAGAGATGATTTCAAGTTGAGGGCTAGATTGATGGCCGATGAGTACGGTTGGGATGTCACTGATGCCAGAAAGATTTGGTGTTTCGGTCCAGATGGTACTGGTTCTAACGTTGTTGTTGATCAGACAAAGGCTGTTCAATATTTGCTCGAAATCAAGGACCATGTTAACGCCGGTTTCCAATGGGCTACCAAGGAGGGTCCAATCTTGGGTGAACAACTCAGAGGTGTTAGATTCAACATCATGGATGTTACCTTGCACGCAGATGCCATCCACAGAGGTGCTGGTCAAATCATGCCAACTATGAGAAGAGCCACCTTTGCCGCTATGTTGTTGGCTGAGCCAAGAATTCAAGAACCTGTTTTCTTGGTTGAGGTCCAATGTCCAGAGACTGCTATTGGTGGTATTTACTCTGTTTTGAACAAGAAGAGAGGTCAAGTTATTTCCGAAGAACAAAGACCAGGTACTCCATTGTTCACCGTTAAGGCCTACTTGCCTGTCAATGAGTCTTTCGGTTTCACCGGTGAATTAAGACAAGCTACCGGTGGTCAAGCTTTCCCACAAATGATCTTCGACCACTGGGCTACCATGAACGGTGACCCAACTGACAAGACCACCAAGCCAGGTGAGATTGTTGCTGGTACCAGAAAGAGAAGAGGTATGAAGGAGGATGTTCCAGGTTACGAAGAATACTACGATAAGTTATAAGTTGATAGTTTTATTAATTTTATTTTACTTTTCTTCGTTCTGTCACTATCCCCTGCTTTGTTAGTTTGAAAAGACTTAATGTGTTGATTTTATCATTGTCTTCATCAATCTCTTTTTTGTGTTTTAGTTCATGAAAGCTATAGTATATTATATGGTTACCATAACTAACTTATTTTCCTTTCAATGCCTTCAATATATTTAAGATTTGGAAATAATCTAATTCTATTTTATAATTAATATCAGCCTATGTAAATGAAATCATAATGATAAGCACAGCTCGTTATTATGTCTTTTGTAAATCTACAGTGGGCTCCCTATCAAAATTTAAAAACCATCTACCATCCTTTTCTTCTGCGTTTCTTTCGAGGAGTCGAGATCCGTTTTTGAGTGATAGGGATTTTACTTTCCTCGTTTGTGGCTTGCATTTTAATGTCTTCAATATTTTCGGTGGGTGCTTCCTCGAAGCTTTCTTCTATTGCTGCGTCTTCGGCGACTTCTATGTCCAATCCATTCAATAAATAATCATCATAGAGTTGATATACGTCACCATTGAGCACCATATCCTCCAGGTGAGTCATTTTTTCATAAATATGAGCTCGTGACCTTCTCCAATAATTCTTGAAATGTTTGTATATGGCAGATGTTTTGTCAAAGTCACCAGAAGATACCACATACTCATCCAATGCACTTATATCATCCATCAAGTCTGTGACTCGAGAATATCCGTGGTTTTCTACCTTCTTTTGTATTGATGATAATCCCAATACATTCTTGTCCTTAATTACGACATCTCGAATTGATCCATGCTTATTATGACGAAGAAGCTGTTCAAACAATTCCTTTATCAAATTTTGCATAGGAAAATAAAATAAGTCAATTTCATCTATTGTATTTTGGTTCAATTCTAAATTTATTTGTGCTCTTTCAATAATAGAATGTGATAACTCTATCAACTTGGAGACATCAGATCTTATTATTCCCAACACGTGAAGTCTTTCTTTGATTTCTTCATCAGTGAGACTTCCAAAATTGGTAGCATCCAGTCTTTTGATAAGTGGTACTCGTTTAATGTCCCTTTTTAGCGTCCAATATTTCGATATTTCCAATAAAAGTTCCTCATGATTCCCCATTAAAATCTTTTCTTTATTAAGAAACAAACAGAGATTCTTTATGAAAATGTATGGTGCAATTGGTGATCCAGTAGGGGTCTTCCACCTAAATAGATCATTTCTGGTTTCTTTTAGCTCTCGTTTCTGTTTTCTGTTAACAATTATTTTGTTTGATAAATTTGACGATTGCGAGTTCTTGGAAGAAAAGTACAATCTTGTTTTCTCAATTCCTGATTTAGTGTCATGCAGTAGATCCCAGCCTTTTGGTGAATGTTTATCACAATATGATATAACAGTTGATTTATCATTGATTGCACCTTGAATCCCGTTTCTCAACTCCATGTATAATTCGGCCCTCCTGGCACATGTTGCATGATAAGCAGTGGAACAGCTGTTTTTCCTGCACTGAATACAAGCTCCCACACGCTGTCTGCATATATAACATGTGAGCTTCCATCTTCCTTTGGGAATATTCTGTATACCCTCTATAGGCTCCATATAAATCGGATTTGCAAAATAAAGCTCGTTGATCCATAGAGTACAAATCACATGCCCCCAATAACCGTTATCTGTTTGTTTAAATGCACCAGTGGTGCTAGGACAAAGTAAGCACCTATTGTGTTGGTTTCTGGATATCAAACAACGACGACAGAGCCAGGGACCTTCTGGTATAAATGCAACTCCGTAACACTCCTGATGAACAGCAATATTGCACCCATCACAAAAAATAATAGCATTAGATGTATCGCATTCATTCTTGTTGCATACAGCACAGCATTGGTCTTCCTCCGGAGCAGCACCAGTTCCATCATCTGACCCATACATCGAAGCTTGAATCATGGCTCTTTCATCAAATGCATATTGATTTTTCATCTTGGGAGGAAGTAGTTTCTCAACAAAGTACCATTGAGTTTCAAAGTATGTTATTAGTGTTTCAAACAGTTCGGGGGATATCTCATTAGCTCCCTGTCCTCTCAACTCTTCATTGATATATTGTAAAAATTTGTAATCTTGTTCATCCATATCATACAAAACTTGGAATTTATCATCGTATGTTAGTGTATTCTTGATTAATCCGTTTCTGACACTGTCAGATCGCATGTACGTTTCTGGTAATTTAAAACTCGTTCCATTGATCCTAATATCATTGAAACCAAGTTGAAGATATCTTTTGTGTATTTTTCTATTGCTATCATTGGTTAATTGCTTATCATTAGTTGGGATCAAACGATAAGAAGGTTTCCTCAGTCGCGATAGTATCTCGGCATCAAGTCTCTGTTGTCTGTCCTTAAATAACTTGAAATTCTCGTCAATACGTAGAATCGAGTTCGTTTTCTCTTCTGCAACATCTATTGGCTCCTCTACTTCTTCTTCGCTCTCATGGTTTGCGAAACCAGTAGAATCCTTACTCCTATTCATCACAAATACTGGAAGAGGCTCGGATTCATTTAGATCTGTATAGAATTCGTTATAATTGCGTTCTTCACGTGGTTTCATAAGCTCAAGATATTCATCCTTGTCAAGTTTTCTTAAAGGGGAGCTTGTGTGTTCTCTAGAATCTAATTCGGACTCAGAAGTCTGCTCACCATCTCTGTAACGATACCTTCCGGGACTTCTCACAGGGACCCTCCCGCGACGACGGTTTCTAGTACTTCCTTTAGGCCTCCCTCGCAAACTCATCCAGTTGCTGATAAGCACAACTCCTTTTGTACTCTATTACTATATCGCTTGATATTATTTGAGATTACTCCAGCTGTGCTTACCCCTGATCTAGACATTATTTGTTGTTTTGGTGCAATATATAACCTTCTATTCCAATTTTGATTTAGTTATTACTGATCGTGTGATACTCAATTGGAGTTACATCTCTACACGACAATGAATAGGGCTTGATGATACAGTACTTTTAGAAGAGTCAATTTCTGAGGATTTCAACAGTTTACCTCCTTGGAAAGAAGGGACTTTGCTTCTATAAGTAACTCATATAGATTAATCTTCCATTAATTTGAACAATTACCTTGTCTTAGAATGCTGGCCTTATGTTTTTTTTGGCATCAAAAAAACTTATTTTTGAGTTTTTATTATGTGTCAATTCTAACTACCCCTTCGTGAAGGATCATTTTCCATAAATATATCAGTATCTGACAATGTAGAGAGCATATGGATATAAAGTTATATAATTATTACAAACCTTTATTAGAATCTTTACACATGGTGGATATGACATTTTTGAGAATGTCAAGGAAAGGAGAGTTGATGCATAACACAGAAAATTTTGATCCCTTAGTCACATTGGTGGTGAAGGATAAATAATTGGTATTCTGATCAAAGAAGTCACTCTATAGTTCACCAGCATAGAACTGAGGATGAGCTATTAATTCTGAACCCCGTCTTTTGTCTTTAATTAATGTTACAAAACCAGTAGTTTGAATGACAAAGAAAAGGAAAAATTTGAGGGCAGAAGTTCCCTCTTTCCATGATGCTCAAAATTTAAATCCAGAGCAAAGAGGGTTGTCTTACTACAGTTTATTTTCACAGCAAAGTGCCAACAATGATACTGCTCCAGATGTTGATTTCTCACTGAGTTCAGATGAGTTACCGAGAGTGAAAAGGTATAGAGCAAAAGTTAGGTCAGCTTTTGCAGACTTAAAAGGTCATTTCAGCAAAGGAAATTCTGGAAACGTTCCTTATGAGAAATTAGCCCAAAATGAGTCTGGTGATTATGTTCCAAGCGTTACACCATCTCGGTGGTCACCAGTTGATAACCGAAAGCCATTATTCATTCATAATCAAATAAACAAGCATTCAAATGGCCTTTCAAGAGTAAAATATAGGCATAAAATACGAAACATCATAGCTCCCTACCATTTTATGATCGTCGAAGTAGAGAGCAGTTTTCCTGAAGTTTTGGAGGAAAGTGAGCGAAATTTAAAGTATTCCAAGATTATACGTTTGACTCAAAAGGTCAGCATGATGGGACAAAAAAATTCATGTCCACAAGTGTTTACGTCTCCTTCCGACTTCAATCAGTCTCCTAGGACTCAAACGCGGTCTCTTTCTGGGAAAGGTATTATACCCAAAAAGGGGTCAATAAAAAGGAGAGATGATGGGCTTAAATCAAGAGTTCAAGAAGCTGAACCTAATGAAAATCCTTTTGAATTGACTGACACCAGTGATGAAGCTGAAAGTTTGCAGTTGGCTAAACCTACTACACCAGATTTCCCTTCAAAGTTAAATGTCAATGAAGCTTCTTTGAATACCGTACCGAGCACTCCTGTTAATACAGGAGACCATGAGCTTCCATACACTCCAAGAAGCATCAACACTACAGCAACAGGTGGAAGTTTCAGCGATTCCTCTTCAATGCCTATCGCCACTTTAACTCGCAGCTTTACAACCCCAAAACTGGACCCGATTGAAGCAGGTGGTGCAAGTATCTCTAGAACAACGACAGGGTCTTTTCGAAGGCCTAGCAAAAGCAGTCTGCCTGATTTCTTTCCGCGTAAATCGCCATCTAGTCCATCTATTCTGGGATCGCCAAAGAACAAGCAAATGGACTTTAATATGTCACCCCGGCTATCAAGAAGAAGCAATCAATCTCTAACACTACCTTCAAGATTTAGGATTACATCCAACGATACAATTCAGGAACACACTTTCCCTCCGATGGACCAGGGACGACAACGCCAATGGAGTAACACACAATCCCCAAGCGCTTCTTTCTCTTCAGAGGTTTGGGGACGTTCCCCAGATACTGCCTTAATGGCAGATATGCCCTCCCCTCAATTGCATAATACAAACCAGACGGCTGAATCTATTATGCCTTTGCCATCTCCGATGCCTTCTACTACAACCGAGATGGTCTCCGACCGCGCGATCTCCGCACCCAATGACGCGATTCATTTCATTGATCAACAATCGAGGCTGGACGAGATGAATACATATACTTTGGACCCTCGCTCTGGCTCCAGACGTAGCTCTTCACCTTCAGACAGTCACTACTACTACATCTAATTTGGTATTCCTTGTTGCAGACTCCTTTTAACCATCAAAAATATCAGTCTTCAATCTTATGTAATCGTATGGTGAGTTTTTCGCATGAATACCAAATTTAATAACAGGACAAAAATTAAGGACCAGAAGTTTTTCTGATGCAATAAATATACTCATTAGTACGATAATTTACTTAGGATGGAAACCCTTTAATGAAAGATTTACTGTATAAACAAAGCAATCAATAATAGTAAATCTCTTGTTATACTGATTCAACGTACTACTATAATACAAACCAGTGGACATTAGATTTACCAGGAACCATCAATTTCGTTCAACTTCACTTAGGAACTCATACAATCCAAAATTACCGATACATAGTCTCCTTGAAGAAAACCAAGAGTCTACAAAAGGTGTTATTTTTGGCTCCCATATCAAAATTCAATTGGTATAACAGAGATATCATATATTATCCTGTGTTTTTCATTAAAAGTCATTGGATAGAACTTCAGCCAGCTCCTAACAATATTTATCGGCTCCTTGACAATGGATAGTTTTGACTTTCTTACAGATAAGGAGTCTAACAACAATGCAATGGGGAGCTATAATCCGTCTTCTCAAGAAGGCAATAAAGGGTCCTCTAACGGAAATTACCAGGTCACTTTGAACCAACTTGATAGATTTGTTGAGAGCTTGGCCGGCGGCCAAAACTCGGCCAATGACTCCTATGCGGAATTCTCTGGGGTTAATAATTTAGGTAATTCCAACAGGACATCTCACAATTCTGGCACTTCAAATCAGTACAGTGTGAATGAGCTCAATTATGAGTTTTCTACCAAAAATGGTGCCAGTAGAAACGCAAGAATACCACCGACACTCAACATTGACCACGCTGTGGATTACAACTCCTATGACAAGAGCATTGAAGAGCAAAGCAATGGACTTGATTTCAATATTGATGAGCTTCAAGAGAGTTTTCTGTCTCCCCAAGCAATACAATCCGATAGATCAGGCAGTGTTGGGGGTGTTAACAGTGGAAGTTATAACCCACAGTATGCCTCTCCACAAGTGAAACCCTCAGTATCATCCTCAATGAACATTCAAAGATCAAATAGCATAAGTAATCAAGGAGGTAGAAGTTATGGTTCTCAGCTTGGAACATCTCTTAACAATTTAATATCACCTGCCTCGACATATGATGGGTTGCTAGATTCTCCTTATGGATCATATCAGGGTGGAAGTTATAATGACTCATTTTTAAAATCGCCGGTTAACTCCCCATCTTTCAAGTCAATTGGGTCACCAGCATCTGTTGGATCACATATGAATCCAAAAAACGCATTGAGCAAAGAATCGAAGTTGAATCGTCGCAGGGAGTTGCATAATGCTGTTGAGAGAAGAAGACGTGATTTAATTAAAGAGAAGATAAAGGAATTGGGAACGCTGATCCCTCCTACTTTACTCTACGATTTAACCAAATTAAAAAACAATGCCAGCAAAGAGATAAAAGCAAACAAAAGTACAATTCTCGCAAAGTCTGTTGATTACATCGGGTATTTACAGGAAATATCAGACAGTCAAGATGATAGATTAGCCTTGTTGCAACAAAAGATCGACGAACTGTCTGGTTTGGACTCCGCACAAGTGCACTCTAACGCCCCTACAAATGATGGAAACTCTGGTAAAGACAACCAGTTCATCAATGCTAGAAACCAAGATTCCAAGAACCTTGGACGCAATTCGGATTTCACTCCTGATACCTCGATAAGTGCGGGCATCGATGCATCGAATCCAAGAGTTAACAGTCCGTATGATATGACATATTACAGTCCAAACCAACCATCTGAATCATATTCAGTTGGGGGATTTCAACAGAGACAGCATGGTTCGCAACAAAGTGATTATCGGCTGGATGACCCTAATAGCTTTTTCCAAGAATTAGGTCAAGGGGCATCTTATTCCGATGATCTGGGTGTTGGTGCAAACTCTTCAAACAACAGTCCTTGGGACCTGAAGAGTCCATTCTAGCTCCTGAAGAGTGAGCTTATATTACGGTAGTTGCGTTTCATTTGTGCTGAGTTGGTTTGTCCTTTTATTTGAGTAAGGTGTTATGATTTATTTTGTTCTATTTTTTAGTTGTTCTCCATGTGTCTATAGTTGGCAGTTTCGATGTTTAATATGAACTGATGTGTAAGTTCAGTAGGATTGAGAAGATATACTCATCTTCCAAGGATCTTGTAAATATGAATACTCTCGTCAATGTTTGTTCACCTATGTATCTCCCATTCTTGAGACCCATTCGAAGCTTACCTGTGGCTTTATGTGAAGATGATCTTGATTTGAATTTATTTTCATCGCCTTCATGTGCGCGCCACGGGGATAAAAGAAGAATAGTGAATGTTTACAGAAAGGACAGCTTCACTTAACTTAGCTCATTTCAGGGTGAACAATTACAGATAAAGAGCACTTAATACCCACAATCTTAGTATAATATACCATAGGCTACTTCCAAATTTTGCTTGGAGTTCCTTTGTTGAAGAAAAAATCAAATCTTGTGAACTAATAAAAATCTCGAAGTCTATAAAAACATGTCAGAAAATGCCAATGCTGAATTCCTATCCAACTGGAGATCAAATAGGACTGGACAAGCAGGATCAGATGCAATACCTAGTGAATCAGATGACACAGCTGTGGGAAAGGCTAAATCTTTTCTGAGTTCGTTCACCAATAAAGTCCAAGATGGGTACAATCAGGCCTACAATGTTCTTCCTTTCACTAATAAAGATCTTGAAGCACAACCAGAACCATCGTGGTTCAAGCTTTCCAGAGTTGAGAGATTGATTTGTTTCTTCTGCTTGATTGCCGGATCAGTCATTTGTTTTATCTTAGGTGTTGTCCTCTTCCCTGTTTTGACATTGAAGCCAAGGAAATTTGCCATGCTTTGGACTCTGGGATCCATTCTTTTTGTTTTGAGTTTTGGATGCTTACAAGGACCTGTGGATTATTGCAGACATTTGATATCCAAAGAGAGATTACCATTTACAATTATATTCTTTGGTAGTGTCCTCAGCACACTATACTGTGCTGCCATTCTGAAATCTACGGTATTGACATTAATAACGGGGTTTGTCGAGATTTTTGCAGTTCTCTATTACACTTTAAGCTATTTTCCATTTGGGGCCCAGGGATTCCAAATGGTCACTAGCATGGGAATAAGACAGTTCAGCGGATTAATAGGGTTTTAAGGTATCTTTTCCACTTGCATCTATAGGAGTCTCTCCCTTCTTCGAGGAGGTTCATCGTTGGTCTCATTTTCTTTAGCCATCTTATAATGACAATTAGGTCTCTCTGTACACTACATAGCTGTTTGTTTATCGTTAAGACGTTTCATCATCTCTCTTCTGATGCCCATTTATTGTATCACCATATAAAAATGGTAGTGCGCAAGACTTCAACTGGAAACTCTTACACCGAGGAATAAAATTATGACTGTAACCGATTCAGGGTATTTTCAGTCTAATCAAATATGAGTGTTATATTTTATAATTAATTGTATTGCCCAGAATCACCAAATACCAGTCAGTTGTTCAGATTTAATAAAAAAGTTACTATATTTCATTCTCAAATGTCCGGTGTTGCCCACGAAGCCTCTTGCATCTTTTGCAAAATCATCAAAGGTAAGCTCAACCAAAACTTCATTCGCTATTAACGACAGACTACTAACTTCTTCCACAGGAGAGATTCCATCTTTTAAACTCATTGAAACGAAGTACTCTTATTCCTTTTTGGATATTCAACCTACAGCTAAGGGGCATCTACTTGTGATCCCAAAATATCATGGAGCTAAATTGCACAACATCCCAGATGAGTACCTGGCAGATATCTTACCCGTTACCAAGAAGTTAGTCAAGGCTCTCGATTTGGAAGTTGAGTCACCGAGTGGAGATGGCTACAATGTGCTACAGAATAATGGAAGAATTGCCCATCAAGAAGTCGATCATGTTCATTTCCACTTAATTCCTAAGAGAGATCAAGAGACAGGATTAGTAGTGGGATGGCCAGCTAAACAAGCAGACATGGGCGAATTGGCAAACTTTGCAAAGGAACTTGTTGCCAAGCTTCAATGAATCGTATGTAATGAATTCTTCACCTTATCACGTCCCATTTACGTACAAAATACAAGTTTTCAGGATAAATAACATTTTTTTTACGTTTTCCTCCTCAATTGTGCTCTATTGATCAGGGATTTCAAATTCAAAATGAAATCTTACAATATCTGAATGATTTCATCCCTATGTGTAATAGTAATTTGTAAACTTCTGAGATATTGATCTTCCCCATTCATTGTCCGGGGTCTGTCTCAATGTCGCCTGTTTTTAGACTATGTGATTTGGTGTAGAGGTGTTTAAAACCGCCATAAGATTTTTCGGCTGATCGATGTGCCCGATTTGGGATTTCTGCCAGTGGCAAACTAATTGTTAGGATATCTAATCTGTTGCCACCAAAGACTTACTTTTGGCCATATTTAAAAACAAGAATACTCCACTGTACAATTGCCTAGAAATTGAATCCTAGTAAAACATCGCTGGAGGTTGATATTGTGAGAGCTAGGAGATCGAGAAAAATCAGCAATGGTGGATGAAAAGAAACCTCTTTTAGACGGTTCTGGAAGAGATGTTGAACCTGAAGATTCAACTGCTACTGCGATCTTGAGAAGAAAGAAGAAGGACAATGCATTGATCATTGATGATGCTACCAACGATGATAACTCTATCATCTCTATGTCATCTAACACTATGGAGCTTTTGCAATTGTTTCGTGGTGATGCTGCCTTAGTAAAGGGTAAAAAGAGAAAGGACACTGTCTTGATCGTTTTGGCTGATGATGATATCGAAGATGGTACCTGTAGAATCAATAGGGTGGCTAGAAATAACTTAAGGGTTAGGTTAGGTGACATTGTTACCATTCACCCTTGTCCAGAAATCAAATTTGCCACCAGAATCTCTGTTTTGCCCATTGCCGACACCATTGAGGGAATCACAGGGTCCTTATTCGACGTCTTTTTGAAACCATATTTTGTTGATGCTTATAGACCAGTTAGAAAGGGAGATCATTTTGTTGTTAGAGGAGGAATGAGGCAAGTCGAATTCAAGGTTGTCGAAGTCGAACCCGAAGAACATGCGATTGTTTCACAAGATACAATAATACACTCTGAGGGTGAACCAATCAATAGAGAAGACGAAGAAAATAACCTAAATGAAGTCGGCTATGATGATATTGGTGGATGTAGAAAGCAAATGGCTCAAATAAGAGAATTGGTTGAATTGCCTTTGAGACACCCACAACTTTTCAAAGCTATTGGTATCAAACCTCCAAAGGGTATCTTGATGTATGGTCCACCTGGTACCGGTAAGACATTAATGGCAAGAGCTGTTGCTAATGAAACAGGTGCCTTTTTCTTTTTGATTAATGGTCCAGAGATCATGTCAAAAATGGCTGGTGAGTCAGAATCCAATTTGAGAAAAGCGTTCGAAGAAGCAGAGAAAAACTCACCTGCTATCATTTTCATCGATGAGATAGATTCTATCGCCCCAAAGAGAGACAAGACTAATGGTGAAGTGGAACGTAGAGTTGTCTCGCAACTGCTAACTTTGATGGACGGTATGAAAGCAAGATCTAATGTTGTTGTTATTGCTGCTACTAACAGACCAAACTCCATTGATCCTGCTCTTAGAAGATTTGGTAGGTTCGACAGAGAGGTCGATATCGGTATTCCAGATGCTACTGGAAGATTAGAAGTCTTAAGAATCCACACAAAAAATATGAAATTAGCTGATGACGTCGATTTAGAGACAATTGCGGCAGAAACACATGGTTATGTTGGTGCAGATATTGCATCATTATGTTCTGAGGCTGCAATGCAACAAATAAGAGAAAAGATGGATCTAATCGATTTAGAGGAGGAAAATATTGATGCTGAAGTCCTAGATTCATTGGGAGTTACTATGGATAATTTCAGGTTTGCTCTCGGTAACTCCAATCCATCAGCTCTTCGTGAGACTGTTGTTGAAAGTGTCAATGTTACTTGGGACGATGTGGGAGGACTTGATGGTATTAAGGAAGAATTGAAGGAAACAGTTGAGTACCCTGTTTTACATCCAGACCAATTCACCAAGTTTGGTTTATCTCCTTCAAAAGGTGTTCTTTTCTTTGGACCACCTGGTACTGGTAAGACATTGTTGGCAAAGGCTGTTGCAACCGAGGTCTCTGCTAACTTCATCTCTGTTAAAGGTCCTGAATTATTGAGTATGTGGTATGGTGAATCAGAATCTAATATCAGAGATATTTTTGACAAAGCAAGAGCTGCCGCTCCGACTGTTGTTTTCTTGGATGAACTTGATTCAATCGCCAAAGCTAGAGGTGGTAACATGGGTGACGCTGGAGGAGCTTCAGATCGAGTGGTCAATCAATTGCTTACAGAAATGGATGGTATGAATGCCAAGAAAAATGTTTTTATCATTGGTGCCACAAACAGACCAGATCAGATCGACCCTGCTATCCTAAGACCTGGTAGATTGGATCAACTGATTTATGTGCCATTGCCAGACGAGGAGGGCAGATTGTCAATTTTGAAGGCACAATTAAGAAACACTCCTCTTGAGCCAGGTCTTGATCTTGGCGCAATATCCAAGTCTACAAATGGTTTCTCGGGTGCTGACCTTCAATATATTGTCCAGAGAGCTGCTAAGTTTGCAATTAAAGATTCTATCGAAGCTCATAAGAGATATGAACAAGAAAAGAGTGAAAAGAAGGCAGCGGAAGCCACAGATGATGTGGAAATGAAGGTTGAAGAGGAAGAGTCTGCTCCTGATCCTGTTCCATATATCACTAAAGCTCATTTTGAGGAGGCAATGAAGACTGCTAAACGTTCTGTTTCTCCTACTGAATTGAGACGTTATGAAGCATATGCTCAACAACTTCAGGCTTCAAGAGGCCAGTTTTCAAACTTCTCGTTCGGTCAGAGTAACGAAGCTACTGGTTCCACAGAGGCTGCTGGTGGTCTAGGTGAGAGTTCTGGTGCAGCCTTTGGCTCTGTCGAAGATGATGAAGATGATTTATACAGTTAGGTGGAAATATTAATTTGTAATTGATTAATATGGATTGTTGGTAGGAATGTCTCTTCTTTAAGAGATCTCCATGAGAACCCCACTTTTATTATCCACCTTTAAACAGATCTGTTCATATTTTGGCTTTTCATCACTTATCTTTTTAGTAGTGTTACTTTTAGTTAGTTGAATTACAAATTTTTCATGTACATTCTCCCCATGTAGCTACTGTAGTTTACTCTGTATCACTTTTAAGTTGAGATAAGCTCCAAATTTAATGCGGGACCAGCCCCATTATTATTCAAAAAAACCCTATGAAGTGGCGGAATCAGTTTATATGCAAAATAATCATTGAATATAAAGAGAATCACTCTTAAAATGTCGTTCGTAGATTGTACTCATGGAAGATACAGCGATATAGTAAGTTGAGCCCGAATTCAACAATTACCTTAAGCTGCTGCGTAGCGTGGAAGATTTGCATGTCTCAACTCTGAACCAACAACTTTGAGGTAAGCTGGTTGTTGCCAAGAGCCACTGTATATATTCTCCTTATTGCTCATCAAATCCACTGACTTTTGGTAAAGCCTGAGCGGTTTTGGTTCAAACTGAATTTCCTCGCGTGGTTCATCTATTCCCTTCAACTTCTTAGACTCTGGTATAGAGGCTAGAGAAAACTGTGAACTTGAAGCTGTCATCGTAGAAGCAGAAGAGGTGAGTGATGGTACAGAAGATGATGTGGTTGATGTAGGAATAGAATAAGTAGAATAGGACGGAGGAGTAGGTTGTGATTGTTGACATCTGAGGTTCAAATTACTCACACCAGCCGTACGTCTTAGTCCAGATTTTCCATGATCTGTCAATTGCCTATTCCTCTGAGAAGGAGAAGGAGAAGGAGAAGGAAGGTAACCTGGCTGTGGTTTTGATGCAAGCGAGTTTGCAAACAAAGGCTGGGTGAATGTAGGAGAGGGTAATGGAGATGTGGTGAAGCTACTTATGGATGCAGCAGACATGGATGAGGAAATGATCTCTCTTTGTTTGATTATCTTGGCTTCTTCTTGAAGTCTAAGCTTCTTCTTGATAGGATCTAAGAATGGACTGAAAACGTTCAAAAGATCTTCTTGACGTATTCTGATGTTTGACCATCCTAAGTAGCTAATCAACTCCATTTCTAGAGTGTTAACATCACTGAGAGATAACAAACCGTCTGTGTATTTACACCAGTGCTTGTTCATTGGGGAGGAATCATTTAGATTTTTGGCAGCCAAGATCAAACACCCCAGGAAAATACGATGTCTTGTTGTCTCCATTCCAGTAGAATTAGGAGGTAAAATTTCACGTAGTCTTGTTAAATAGACTAAAGATGACATAAGAGTAGGAGTTTGCACATGAGAATACCTGATCAAGGTTTCAATGAACCTGTATAGCGAAGGGATCTCAGGAACATTATCGGTTGGAGAGGAAGGAGGGGAAGGATAATGATCGACATCCATAGATGGGGCTCCGTGAGACTTGGATGGTCTGGCGGAAATGGATGGTTGCACAGATATGACAGAATTCGTGGTGGCCACCAAGAATTGAATCATATCTGAAGAAACCGGTTTCCTCAAAAACAAATACAGAGCTTGTAAGTTCGACATTATGAAAAATGAGTCCTCTCTGATTATGACTTGTGAACAACAAAGAATGCTGGCGGAAAATGAAAGTGATATGTCACAAGCGATGAAGAAAACTGACCTTCTGCTTATAGCAACAAAAAATAGGGAAGAAGACAAATCTGACTGCTCTTAAACCAAATCTTTTTAAAAAGCTTTGAAAAGGAACGTGAAGAACACGGGTAGACTTAGATCTGGACCCAAAGACGAAATGTCTCATCATCATTATTCTCGCTCATCAAATCTTACACTCTCTTTGATTTTGGGAGATGAACAGTCGTTCTAGTTAGGCATGGTATGCAAGGTGCCTGCCTCAAAGGAGGTGAAAAGGGAATAAAAGCGCGTCAAATCTACACAGCCGAGATGCGTTTTTCGTGTCGGCAGTGAAAAGTCTTGCTTCCGCTGTCGGGCGATGAACTAAGAAAATAGATTTGCGATTTCAAAAGCACTAAATTGGAAATTTGAAGTAATCGGCCCTTGATTGCTAAATGAACCGTGTCAACAACACGAACCTGACCTTTAATTCTCAAAGGAGCTAAAGGAGAAGAAAGGGATCGGAAGTAGTAATTTTCTTTTCCAGGTAGTTTTTGAGGATGAAAATTTAGCAATTGTTGGAAAATTAATTTGCCCCAACTCCCAATCCCATTTTTAAAAATGGGATCACTTGAGCAAGTACAAAGACGGAGACAGCCATGATCCGTTTAGGACTCTGGAAAATTTTTCAAGCCCTAGACTCCCAGTATTATTAGGACATGCATCTTTCCAGTGTCACCAGAGACAAAGAACTTGAAAGGTACCATATTGAATAATCGCAATGCCACCTTAATGTTCATGTAAAACTAGTCTAAGGTCCTGCATCCTTAAATGGTTTGAACTCTTGCTAATTAACTTAACGTATGGACTGCCCTTTTTTTTATTAAATATTTTAGGACGCGTGAGCTGAAAAGAGTAGTTTTCACCCAGAGGACAAACTCCACGCACGCCCTTTGAAACAACAATGAACAATAAACTTAAGATCTGGAGAATACAGATTCAGACAAACATCCAGCTTTGCTTGACAAACAGGCCAGGGGGTGGTTATTATAGTCTATGTGACGGCAACAATACTGCAAACTAGAACATGAAGTTGCAGCCATAAATTCTTGAAGAAGTATGAGACAACTGCTAGTATCCTGCAAAAAGCGTATTTTTACCTTTCCTATTTCATACAAGCCGTCATTCAAAGTTGAAAGTGTAAAAGTGCCGAATCTTGCGATCTGAGCGGAATTCATGAAATCCCTTTTGTCTTGTAGTATTTCTTTTATTTACTAGATATGGGAATCTGAATTCATTTCCTGCAGGGGTAAACTGTTGACAATTAATCCAAATTCATAACACTCTCATTTGACCTGTTGATCACTGAGCTTAGTTGTTGCTCCACATTTAGTATATTGACTTTTTTGGTGCTTCCTCGATTTCCTATATTTTCAACCCAAAGTTGCTAGCTCCAAAGGGCGCAGGGTTAATATTCATTTCAGTGTATTTATCCAGCAAGCGAACGAGAGACCACCTAAACAGTAAAACTTGCGTCATCGACGCATGCGACTTAACTTCTCCCCCCAAGTCGCGTCGACAGTCTACAAATACTTTTTTATCTGATATCATGTGCCTTACATCACATGATATCTTATTGAGTGATGTCAATTTCAAAAAAAGGGTAACTTAACGAGGCGCAGCAGTTCTTCTCGTATCTTATTCGTACGGAACTAGTTCTGTAGCTCCAGGGTTACAGCGTCAATCACTACTAATAGGGCCGTGTGATTGGGCAGTAGAAATGCGCCCAAATTTCAGCCAAAACAGCCATCTTATTGGAAAACAACCATTATCAGAAAAGAAATTATCTGACTCCTAAACAAAGACTTCTCCTTCTTTGTAATCTCTGGGGTGGATAAAAACTTAGGTAGTCTTTTATGTAAATCTCACCAAGTGAGATACCGATTTGCTCGATTTTAACAAAATCAGTAGTACCAGCAGTCGCAAGCACAGCAGGTTTGGTGATCCTCCTCATCATCATGGGAGTGGTCCCAAACTGTCATGAGTATTTTTACTCTACTGAAAATCTCAAGTAACCGACTGTTCCTGTCTAGAAACAGGGTTTTTTTTGCACAGCCAAAAGAAAAATACCCTTAATTATCATCTTTGCAAGTTTCATGATACTGGAATGAACCTAGAAAGACGTTCGATTCTTCTGAATAGGAAAAGTAATAGCACCTTGAATATATTGAGAATGGGTAAAGCTATCAATTGGCAGGATTGTATTTTCTCCGGAATTAAAGGATAAATATTTGCAAATGTTTCCCAGGGTCTAGAGGGGGTCAAACTCGAGTGCCAAATTTGTCACTGTATTTTCCAATTCCAGCCTATATATATTATATATTTTCTCCTTTTAGAAAGGATTAGAGATGTATATGTTTTATTGACTAAGATTGTCTCGGTGTAAATAAAACCTTTCCTTGCATACTATCAGAGCGAACAAGCTAGGTTCTTTTGTGGTTGAATGCTTAGTCTTTAATCGATAATTATTCTACAGACTGTTTCACTTGACAAATTCAGTTGAGCTAATGATCAAAACAAAAATTGTGTCTTTTTGAATTGGCTATCCTAAAACTAAGTTATTGTTAAGGTATTTTCTTTCTTTGTGATTGAATTTGAGGTTGGTTATTTTGAATTCATTCTCTGCAAAAAAAAAACACAACAGTTGCTCATAATTCACAATGGCTACCGAATCCTCTTCCCTCTTACCAAACCAGGTTCAGCAGCCATCATTATCAACCAATAGTGCTTGGGCTGCTTTTAAACTGACGCTCAAGTCCTCTCCAATCAATTGGCTGCTTATTTTCGTCCCTCTAGGTTTCCTGGCTGGTGGTTTCAACTTCAATTCCAGCTTTATTTTCTCATTCAACTTCCTAGCCATCATTCCTCTGGCATCTGTCCTGGCATATGCTACTGAAGAATTAGGTGAATCCATTCACAATGATTCTCTGGCAGGTTTGTTAAATGCTACATTCGGAAATGCTGTTGAAGTCATTGTCAGTGTCATCGCTTTGAGGCAAAATCAGATCACTGTGGTTCAGGCTTCCATGTTGGGTTCAATTTTATCCAACCTACTGCTTGTGTTGGGATGCTGCTTTATTTCAGGAGGAGTGAGATTCCCACAACAATCCTTCAACCAAACAGCAGCTCAGACTATGAGTTCTCTATTAGCTTTATCAATGAGTGGCCTGCTATTGCCAGCAGCTTTTCATGCTTCTTTGCCAGGCAAGACCAAAGACCTGGATGGTAAGATTTTGAATTTTTCCCGGGGAACTTCACTAGTACTATTGGTCGTTTATTGTTTCTACTTGTATTTCCAATTGAAGACTCATAAGTTCTTATTCGAACAAGAAGCCGTTGAAGAGTCTGATGCTGTCGCATCGTCACATATTCCTGTCAGCGGTGCAACTGATATTGAATCGACAGGCGAGGATTCTGTTGCCGAAGATGGCCGTTCCATCCATCAAAGGAGAAGCTTTTTGATTAATAGACCTAAGTCTCTTTATGACTTGAGCTATCTTGAGCCAAAGCACATAGGTGCTCCTGCTGCGCTTGTTGTTCTTTTGTTAACAACAATTTTGGTCTCGTTTTCAGCTGATTACTTGGTTTCATCTATTGATGATATTGTTCAAAGTTCAGGTTTATCGAAAACTTTCATTGGTCTAGTTGTAATTCCAATCGTTGGAAATGCCGCTGAGCATGTTACTGCAGTCGTTGTTGCTTACAAGAACAAGATGGATTTGGCTGTTGGAGTTGCTGTTGGATCGTCTATCCAGATTTCCTTGTTTGTGACCCCATTTTTGGTCCTTGTTGGATGGATTTCAGATATCCCAATGTCATTATATTTCTCTACTTATGAGACTGCTGTTATGTTTGTTGCTGTTCTTATCACCAACTACTTGATTTTGGACGGTGAATCAAACTGGCTTGAGGGTGTAATGTTGGTGTGTACATACTTCATCATTGCCATGTCATTCTACTTTTATCCAGATACATTGGCTCAGTAGAGCTGTCAATTGATTTGCTTGAAAAAAAAACCAGATATCTTCAGTTATATTGCCTGAGCCTGGTCTGAGCATCAAATTTAATGAAAATTGGGTATTCTCTATTTCACAGAGTAAACAAAACGTCCCGTTTTTTATTTAGGATTCGTTTTCACTGGACTACACTTTCCTCAAATTGATTAGGAAACGTATCTCTTGTTTATTGTAAGATTCTGTTAGTTATTTCCTTATAAATGAAACTATACATTTTCATCTAGATGTTCTTAATTAAATTTTATGTGTCTACCCTACCAGAGAAGTAAAATTATAACTATATCCTATTAACTGAACACCCAAGGATAGTTTTTAACTCCTTCCTTCTCGGCCCACTGCTTAAGGAAGAAGTACCCAAAATTAATCACGTTGCACAAATCATAATCTGTGCTGCCACTGAGAGGGAGATTAAAATTAACTTTTGTGGGAAATATCATATTAGGTTCCAGATCAAGGGGGTCTTTGACTGTTTTTGCTATGAGCTGGGGATATTTCTCCCAAAGAACAAACATGGAAAGTCGCAATTCGGCTTTTCTATTAGCTGTAAATGCACTTTTATTCAATCGCAAGATTTTCTCACTCACCTTTTTTAGTTTCTCCACATCAGAATCCTCTTGGTCAAGAAGACGTCGAAGTGAGTGTTCGGACAGATGTATAATGTGTTTAATAAGAGAAACATTAATGTAGTAGGCTAATCCTAATAAATGCACCAGCTGAGGATATTTATGACTCTGAAGGGAAGCGAAGTTTTCTATAATCTTATTATTGAATTTGATGAGTGTGAACCAGTTTTTGTCTTTAGTCGAAACAGCATTTTCTAGCAGCTTCCCACTTTCATACTCCTTGTATCGAAATTCAATTATGAAAAGTATGAGGCTCTCTATAAAGTTAATGGCAGCGGTATTATAATCCCTCTTGTTGTAGTTCGATTCCCCTTCGTGCTTTAATCCCTTTGCTTTCTCCAAATAGTTGTATTCGTGGAAAGGGGCACTGAGTTTTTCCGGCTTGGAATACTTGAAATGAACAATTAAAGACGACGTTCCTTTCTCCTTCAGCAAAGACTGGGTCTGTTCCTGGACTATGATATCTTCCACCTTTAATTGGGGTATGGAGTACATCGATAGCAAATGTTCTGGTAGATTGGGGGAAATGAGCTTGGGAAGTTTGTTTCCCCATATAAAATCGTATGCATTGAGACGAGGCGGACCTGAATTTGTTGAATTTTCATCTTTGGATCCGATTTTGATTGGGGAAGAAAGAGACCTTATCTGTGAATCATGGGTGGACGCTTTGGAAGACTTTCCAGAAGACTTCCTTACCGGTGACAATCTTTTATAATCCATTATAAGAACTAAATATGCCTCTGTTTTGGTTGAATCTAAGCTTCAGAGTTGTAACGACTGAGACAAATAGCATTCGAGAACAATTTAGATCATACTACTTTCAACCTTTATTTGAAGATCGATCCCCAGCTTGTCTTCTTGAATGATAAACCCCAATTTCCGCTGCTTATTGTATATATTATATAATCAAAATTTTATTAGCGGTTCACCTTTAATTGGAATATTTATGGGACAATATCATAGGGATGGACGCCACAAAAGAAGCAATCTAGTAACAATAAAAAGTCTAAGGGAACTCTAAGTTGTTATCTGTAATTGGAGAGATGATTTAAAGAGAGTGAGCGCTGGCATTCTCACGAGAAAAATTGGTTTCCGTCTTTGCGATTTACGAATGATAACTAAGTATTTGAGAAAATTAAAAAAAATGTATGGAAAGAGTTGGATAAACTGTGAAAGGATGGATAAGTTAAAAAGTCAGTGTAGTCAGATTAGAGTGGTTAATAAGTGTTTTTTCGAGAGTTTCCTACAAAAGGCTAATATCAGTTTATGATCGGGAAGAAACAGAAAGAAAAATGAGGAAAGAAATCTTTGTGAGATCTCTCCGGGGTAAAAAAAGGGGCCTTTTAAATGCATCCGTGCACCCGTGGTGGGAAAAACTGAAGTTTTTTAAAAAATTTTATTTGGGTATTAGATATACCTATCTCTTTTAGTTGTTTCAAGAGGAAGAAAAAGACATATATGGGGTTGTAACGCTGGAATAAGTCGAATACAAAGGTTCAACAGAATATGTCATCGAATTCTATCAAGCTCTTAGCGAGTGACACTCAAAAGGAGTTGGCCGAGTTGGTTGCTAAGCGGTAAGTGAATACAGACGATCCGGGCGAGGAAGGACGCAGTATTAACATACTTACTCTCACATACGAGAGACTATTTACAGACTCGGAATGTCACTTACGCCGGTGGACATAAAGAGGGACTCGAACAAAGAGGTCTCATTTGCAATTGGAGAGTCCATCAGAGATGAGGATCTGTTCATCATTATGCAAATTGGTTCTGGTATAGTTAATGACAAGGTGCTGGAGTTGCTAATCATGATCAATGCCTGTAAAACAGCATCAGCAAGAAGAATTACTGCTGTGTTGCCAAATTTTCCATATGCTAGACAAGATAGAAAAGACAAAAGTAGAGCTCCTATCACCGCAAAGTTGATGGCTGATATGCTGACCTCTGCCGGTTGCGACCATGTGATTACGATGGATTTACATGCTTCACAAATTCAAGGCTTTTTTGATGTCCCGGTAGACAACTTGTACGCTGAACCTTCTGTTGTGAGATATATCAAAGAGAATTTGAAGGTTGACAATGCTATTATTGTTTCACCTGATGCTGGTGGTGCTAAAAGAGCTGCAGGGCTAGCAGACAGGCTAGACTTGAATTTCGCTTTGATCCATAAAGAAAGAGCCAGAGCTAATGAAGTCAGTAGAATGGTTCTTGTTGGAGATGTCACAAACAAGATTTGTATCATTGTGGATGACATGGCTGACACTTGTGGTACTTTGGCAAAGGCGGCGGAGATTCTGTTGGATAATGGAGCCCAGTCTGTCATTGCAATTGTGACCCACGGAATATTAAGTGGAAAGGCCATTGAGAACATAAACAAATCAAGATTAGAAAAAGTGGTCTGCACTAATACTGTCCCATTTGAGGAAAAGTCGAAGGCATGCCCAAAATTAGATACAATTGATATTTCTGGTGTGTTAGCTGAAGCTATAAGAAGGTTACACAATGGTGAGAGTATTTCATTCCTTTTCAGAAATGCACCATATTGAGAGTAAAGGAATAAACAGAAGGCTTTTGTTTCAATTTAATTATGACAAGCCAGAATCTTTTTGAAACTCTTCTACACTTCTACCATTGTAGATCTGTGCTGCTTTTTATGCTTCATATTATTCCAAGTGGTCAAAAAACCATCCAATTCTAAAATCACCTAATGTTTACTATATCTAAATAAAACATATTTTAGTCCGCTTAAAATCAGATATACAATAAAAAACATCTAATATAAGTTAATGATCCTTATTTAACCCATCTATAGACCATACTTAGCACGGTCGAAATTCTCTAATGAATCTAATAACTCTCCGTGTTCACCATTTTTTCCAAGCAAATTCTCGGTTTGATCTCCAACAATCTTGAGAACTTCCTTATGAGGAACCCAGATTACATACCCACCAGCCCTTTTACCAGAAATAAGTCCAGGAACAGCATCTTCAAACACTAGAACTTCATCAATTGTTATATCTTTTTCTATCTTACCTTCTTTCTTCAACTTTTCATTCAGGTTTGAAAGGCCCAACCACCAAATAAAAGGTAAAGGTTTTCCTTTTCCGGCAATCACTGGATCATCACCAGTAACAACAACTTCGAACAAGTCAAATCCTTCTGAAAGATGACCAGTTTTCAGATCATATTTAGCTCTGTCCGATGATGTACAGACTGCCATTGGTATATTCAGATCGGCCAGATGTTGTATAAGATCTAAAACTCCAGGTAGAAACTTTACCGAAGGCCATAACTCGAGTTGTCTCTTGGAAGTAAGCTCGTAGAGTTCTTGAGCAGTGATTCCCTTCAATTTATAATCATCAATAACAGTTTGGGATGCAACTGGTCCTGGAAGTCCTTGTAACTTAATCTTTACGTCCCATGTTAAGCCTTGTTCAATATTGAACTTCTTCTGCAGAATGTCACTAATAGCTATAGTGTATACCGTTTCAGAGTCTATCAAAAGGCCGTCCATGTCAAACAGACAGGCTCTCACTTTTTTTGGAATAGGCATTTTGACCACTAATATATGTGTCTATAGAACAGAATTTGTGCCTGCAACCGTCCAGTACTTTGTTTAATAACACCTCATCCTCTTTATTAGACTCAATCCGTTCAAGATTTTGTCACCTAAATCTTGTACCTGAAAAAAAAAAAACTGACTCTTTTATCAAAATCAATTTGATCTAAGGATCTTCTATTTGAATTATAAAACAAATTATATTAAAATCAGGCCTGATGAACTATAAAGGAGGTAAACTATTCCTACAGACAGGACACTGAAGCTTATACTTCATCCAATTCTCAAGGCATTCAGAGTGAAATATATGCCTGCAAGGGGTGACCATATAGGCCCTTCTAGCCATCAGATTGATGGCAGCATTTGCAACCGTGGCATCAGCTCTTCCAGTGCCATCATCATTTTGTTTTGTGTTCAACACAGGAACCTCAAATGAGTTCATACATATTGTACAATCGATCTTGCATTTGGAACGTGTCCGGTCTGAGTCAACCACTTCGTGATCCAAGTTGAATGAGTTTTCTAAATCGTCAAACGTAAGCACCGGATGGTAATCATAGGTCTTTGGCAGGTACTTCTCTGGTAAGAAGAACCTCGATCCTAATAACTCTTGAGACCAAAGAACTGCAACTTGAAGTAACAGCCACAATGATAACAGAACTATCAAATGTATGTCCTTATGATGGTAAAATGGATTTTTGAACGCATTCAAATATATGATGGGAATCAGTCTCACAATGGATGTGCCTAGTATGAAATCCCATCTAAATGATTTTCTGGATCCCCTAATGACATTTCGGTATATTTGGGGGATCCAGTATGAGTTTATCACAATACCAATGCAATACTCAAACACAACACGCTGTCTTCTTGGCCATAGAGTGACGTTCAAGATGAAAAATGAAAACACTATGAGAGAAAAGAAAAATCTGAAATAAAGTTGCCCACTAATTGTTTGTTCATCTTGAGGAGTCACATTCGGCTGAGTTGCAGGAGCTGGTAGTGTGGTATTTTCATTTCCATTTTCATCTTCCCCATTTTGTCTTTCATCAATTGGAGTTCCCTGTAGGGCTGTTCTCCAACTTATCACCCTTTCGTTAGTTTGAGTGGCGTATATTAAGATCATGTATCTCATTTCAAAGATAGAGGAGCAAGTGAATGCCAAAAATGCGCATACTGCAAACTGGATATATAAACTTCCAAACAGCAGTGAACAGAATAATGCAATCATAGAAATGGAGCCATCAACTAAATTTATGATTGCAATAGACCAAAACGATATCCTTGACATAGTAGAAGGGGTATTTGTGGCACCAATTTGCTTTATAAAAAGCCAGATTTGACAACTGATTAATACTATACCTAAAAGAATCGTTTTTTTCAGATCATTTGCATGCACCTCTTCTCGAGGGCCTAATGCTGTATCTAATTCTAAGAATATACCGCAATCTGGAGAATACAATAATCCCGAACTCAATTTCAGTTGAGGTATTGCAGTGTGTGGTCTGCCTAGGGGCCTTTGGAGTTCACTATCAATGTCCTTCAGTTCATCTTTCGTCAGGTTGGTGGACTCAAAATGCATATACGAAATGTATTCACATTGAGCACTATTATCTAAAAATTCTTCCACATCTCCCAGTTCTAAGTCGTCTAGATTTGTTTGGTTGGAAATGTAAACGAAGAGTTCCCTTGTTTGGTTGAATAGTTTTTCATTACCTAAATTCAAATGAGGCAGCGCATATTTCCCAGCAAACTTCGCTGATCTTGTTACAGCAACGAGATTTCCCGATGACTGGTGGTACACTCCACTAAGATGCAATAAATGCTCATTATTCTCTTTCAAGTCGTTGACTTTGATATCTAACAGCACAAGTGTTGAATCGGCGCTCCTTTCTGTCACATTGTAATTTTTCATAGTCATTCTAGTGATTCCAACAGAATCAGTTATATTACCAACTTTCTGAGCTGGTGAGATAACAGATTGGGGAGAATTTTGAAATGAAGAAGAATCGGTTGTTGGATCACGATCCAACACATCGCCGATCTCCCTTTCAACCTCATCATATTCAGAGAGATTCTTGTAATATAGAGGAACTGGCATGTGAATTGGCGTTAGCTTTTTGTCTGTAAACTTTTTGAACCCTCCTCTAATCGTGCTAGAAAGATTAAACCAATAACTTCCAGAAGGTATCATATCAGATGTAATCGCCTCCTGTCCATTTTCAAAGAAATCTGTTTCTCTTTTCTGATTCATCATGTTGAACGTTATCCTATCCTCAGTGTTCCATATCTCTTTTGCTTTTTCACTCACAACATTTGGGAGAATGCTCCTTCTTTCATCTTCTGAGAATGGAATAGATAACCTGTCCTCAAATGGCCAGTCGCTTAAATTCCTTCCCTCTTCAGCATCAGCATAGCTCAGCTTAAACCCTGTTATATTACCGTAACCATCCGCATAGTCATTGGTAGCCAGGATGCGTTTTGATTGCTCTAACTCTGTTTTTACTTCCTTTAATATGTACCTGCGCTCAGCAGATGGCAAATATCCAGCTTGTTCTGGTGGTGCACTAGGTAACAGGAACGCCAAAAAGATGATGAACATCAGCAGCTTGCCTCTATCAATCTGAACCGGCATTATTATTATGTTTTATATGAGAAATCCAACTATGGTCTTTGTGGTCAATCTAAACGTATGTCATACAACCCTATAATTACTGTATTTTCGGCCCCACTATCACTTCCAATGGCTCAATATAAAAATCTTACTTTCAACAAATTCAGTGTGGACAGTCCCAGTTGAAACAAACAGTAACAATTATTGACGTAAGTAACAGCGCTTTCGTTAAAACTTTAACGTCGTAGAACCATTCCTGTGACATATACAATAAGTGAGTCCATCCAAGAACTTGGTTTATTGATCTTGATAATAGTTGTTTCTATCGAATTCTTGTCTCGCGTGCACGACCAATAAATACATCATTGGCTGTGGAAATATTATCAGACAATCATTCTACTATTTATAGGTCTTCGAGTAGAAATGAAGGTATGTATGTATCAGGTAGATCACAGGTAGACATTAATTATATCAAATAAGCTAATTTATATATATTTGTGTTTGAATAGTCGATCGAGGGGACAATACGTGAAAAAATAAGAAGACACCAAAGAAGATGTATGCATGGGGATAAATAACGGGTTTACAAGTTCTTCTTCATATTCTTTTCAGCCTTGAGCTTTCTTCTCCTTTCTCTTTCCTTTTTGGCCTCCGGACCAGCCTCGGTATCCAAAGTATAGTCCCACCATCTGAAGGATGAAGCGTAGTTACCAATAAAGTAGTGGTGGTGAAGATCATGATGCTCTGCCCCTGCCCAAAATGGGATAAAATTATGCAGGGACCATGGGAAATCATAACCTGAATGAGCATCCACAGCTTGGAACAATCTGAAGCAAACCCAGCAGGTGATGGTGAACAGATGCAAGTTTCTGGTGATATATGCATATATGATTGGGAACCCAACAGTACCGAAACCGAGCGACATAACTTCAATTGGATGAGCATATTCAGCAGTTAAACCAAATGGAGCAGCATAACGGTGGTGTTGCTTGTGAACGTATTTATAAAATGGACCGTAGTGGAACAGTCTGTGAGCCCAGTAATGCCAGCAATCTTCCAGGACAAAAAAGAGAGCCCATTCAAAGCACATTGTCTTTAAAGATGGAAATGGAACCGAGACACTGATTCCTAGTTTTTGGCACATAGGGTGGAAAGTCCAAATTGGGAGAGCCTCCACAAGAAAATGGGACTTTAAAACAGACTTTAAACATTCCCATTGCTCCTTATCTGAGGGCACGTAAGTAGGCTGAATTTTCCATTTTCTGAAATATGGAATCTTATCGATTATGTACCAAGGGAGACATCTACCAAAATACATTATTTCATGTGTGAGGAAAAATAACAAACCAGTAGCTAGCACATCGTTAGCCATGTAAGCATACCAAGAAGCCCATAATTTCTCCACCACGTTAAGTTGGGTCTGTGTCTCAAAAACGTTTCTGGCGACGCTCAAAAAAGAGGTCCCATCAATGGAGTCCAAAGTTGTAGAGTTGAATATCTCTGTCATCTCACTGAAAGTCACAAAATAAGACAAACTGTTGAAGAATGACTATTATGATCAAGTTGAACGTTTCGGCTACAAACCATAAATACAACTGTCTGTGCAACAGGGGAACATCAGTATATATTTATATATGCACTTCACACACCTATGTGCCCCGATATACGAAATAAACGACGTACTTTGATTTCTCGTCCCACCCAAAAATTCACCCTGAATCGATTTTTTCGCGCCATCCTCTCTGGCTACGTCCCGAAAATTACTGACATGCTACGATTCATTCTATACTAAACTGGAGCAGCTGGATCATCCGATTTTTTCGCGCAACGAAATAAACGAAGTAAACGACACCACTTTACAATCTGAATGTGAGTTTCCCCTACTTGAGCACAAGCCAGTAAAAATGTAGTGCAGCATACTTTTCTAAGAACGAACCAGAAATAGCCTGATGTAAGTTAGTTGCAAAACATCTGTCCAGGTGAGGCTCAGATCAAGTAATTTTACATATCTAACTGTGCGCAACAGTAACTTGTGACACCTTACCGATATTTTGGATATTGTAGGAATGATACTCTGCCGTATTATTCTCCTGCAGATACTGCTTTTTGCTGAAGGCATATCACTGTTGCAGCCAGTCTGCCTCACACACAGACAATCCGAAAATAACGGACTCGAAAAAATATAACATCCTTGCATGTGTCGTTTTGTTGTTCCCTATCATATCACGTGTTTAGTATGGGGTGTTCAGGGTTTTCAACGTCACATAAATACACCTCCCACCTGGTAAGTGAAGCTGTCGAGATTCAGACCTGTGCTTTGCAGAAGAATTCTGAAGCCCTTCTACCTCTGCTGTTGCAGCTTCGCGGGAGGTCTCAGAAGGCCCTCCTGGTGGGTAAGACTTTCTTCCGGGCTGCAGTGACCTAGCTCTTAACCAGAGGTTCCCGGTAGCTCTGCTGTTTGAAAAAATTTCCGGTCTTACATAGTTTCTAAGGAACTTTTCAATAGTGAAAAAAAAGTTGATTAGAACAAAATAGGTTTGTCTCTTTACTTGAAGATAGTCTTTAGCTGACACTAGAACGTAAGAGCACAATTATCAAGAGTAAGTGAAACATATTAGTTCAATATCTGCAGCAGCACTATTACACAGATTTGTTGAAGTTATATTCGTTGAGAGTTTGTCACTAGAGCAATTGAAGAACTTCCTCTATTGGCCTTGAAACAAAGAGTATGAATCTGTAAAGAAACAAGTTCAATATTATGGAGAGAAACCCATTTCAAACTACATCATATGTCAACAGTACAGAAGTTTAGTTTAAGTTGTCTTTGATAGAATTCGTTCGGTCACAGGCTACATAAAGCTACATAAAGCCGTTTTTATATTAATGAGGTCAAACATCAACCGTAATCAAATATGAACTGCTTCCTTCACCTTTTGCTGTTTCTCCTTCACATATGCGAAAACTGATTTACTAACATATTCGTCTAGTGTCTCGTTTATACGAATACCAAGTTATTGGTAGAAGACTACCAACCGAGTCGGTTCCAGAGCCAAAGCTCTACCGTATGAGAATCTTTGCTCCAAACGATGTTGTTGCAAAATCTAGATACTGGTATTTCTTGCAGAAGCTACACAAGGTCAAGAAGGCTTCTGGTGAAGTTGTCTCATTGAACATCATCAACGAGTCTCACCCAACCAAGGTCAAGAACTTCGGTATCTGGATTAGATATGACTCCAGATCCGGTACCCACAACATGTACAAGGAATACAGAGATGTTACCAGAGTTGGAGCTGTTGAAACCATGTACCAAGACTTGGCTGCTAGACACAGAGCCAGATTCAGGTCTATTCACATCCTTAAGGTTGTCGAGCTAGAAAAGACTGATGACGTCAAGAGACAATACATTAGACAATTCTTGACAAAGGATCTCAAGTTCCCATTGCCACACAGAGTCACCAAGTCATCCAAATTATACTCACCAAAACGTCCAACCACCTACTACTAAATATGAGTTAGTATTCAGAAGCTGGGTGTTTGCTTAATATGTTTGCAGTTCGTGTTGTAAATGAGAAGGTGATTTTTATTATATATCTCTGAATAAAAATAAACTTTTTTCATTATTATTGGTTATTTTTAGTTTGTAATTACTTAGCAGCAACAATAAGTTGAAAGCTACCCATTTAGATCTAAACAAGTCAAATGGTTACAATGATGGAGTGTTTGAGCTAACAAGCCTGAACTACTCTAAAAGTACGTCTATCGACGCCAGGCCCAATCGTCTATAAAAATCACCATTCAAATCAAATTAAAGCTGAAGTTAGTAAGCTACTTACGTTTTTAACTATCAGAACAATCTATCCAACTTCACTGAAGATCACTCTCTTATAATCAAGCAATATGGCTCGGAAATTTTCAGGATTGCAGAAAGAGGTGCTTTCCCTTTATAGGAATTGTCTGCGAGCTACCAGAACGAAACCACAAGTAAGTTCATCTACCTTTGATCTTTGCCATAATAATTACTAACTTATTATTTAAAGGATAAACGTCCCCATTGGATAACATTCATCCATTCTGAATTTGGTAGATACCGTAGCATTCCCAAGAGAGATTTTTCTGCTATTGAACACCTTTTAAGGACAGGATCCAGAAGACTCGAAATGTACTCAAGTCCAAGTATAACTGATGTCAATTAAAGTTATGGACCTTTACATGACTCAGATTTTATGAACGAGCAGACCAGTCGCATCTTCAACACTAACATTCTGCATCGCAACCTATTAAATACTAATATGCTACTATAGTTTAACACTCACAACAAAGAAAAATCGTATCGTTATTCGACTACCAAATAAAAGAGACAAAATGGGAAGTAAATAATGTTTATGCGCATATCATTTAAATATCTACATTGGCTATCCAAAATGTGATGATTGTACGTGATGAGTTCAACCTACAGCCCCGAACAGTTTTTCATAATTGCGGAATAGCACCTCTGTCGTTATGGTTTTCGACCCATTATCCAAAATTTCTCGTTGAGGATTGAATGAATCATCTCTCACAAGTGTTGGAGCAAAAACTGTAGCTAATGAGCTAAATGTCATCTTCGTAACATTTGAATTCTTCACGACTAATCCTAAATGCACAGAGAGCTTGTTCAAAACATTTTGATTGGCTGGTGGGAGTTCATTTAGCAATGACTTCAATTGAGATAATTTGTCTGCTTCATCTGTTATTTTAGAAATTTCAATGTAACGATCATAACTGCGGAAGGGAATAACAGGATCAGGTATCTTTTTCAAGTACCTCTTTAACATACCAGCTACCGCATTGATATCACCTTCCAGAACCGTTGAAACCCGGGATACCTCCTTGTCATTGGTTATATCCAAATTTTCAAAGAACTTTTCTATTTTCTCAATTGCAACTGAGGACCCGCTTACTCTGTAAATACCTTCTGTCAATCCTCTAGACTCAATTTCGGCTAAACAACAAGAGAATACAAAAGGCGCCTGCCTTAGTTCTAGATCAGACCTCTCCTGTAAAGTGCATTGATATAATGGCTTGATGGTGGTTCCATTTCCACTGCTTCTCAAAATATTCGATGATCTAGATTTTATGATCGATGAGAGACCTAGACCACTTTTTGGATCCTCATCTCCTAAACCTTGGCTTTGAGTGGAATCGGCAGATGCAAGAGGATCATCTCCCGGTCTGAAATTTTTAGGGGAACTGATCGACTGGACAGATGGAGAAACAGCCATATTGGAGCCTCCTGCTCCATTCGCCTGTGAGGCAGATAATACTTGAGCGTTGTTAGCACCAAATATCCTTCTAATAAAATTACCTTTCCTTGGTCTCTCCGATGATGGCATTGGTGGTGTGGAACTTGTAGGTGTTTGACCTGTAGAGCCACTTGAAGTTTGCGAAAATTGCTTCGTCTGATTGATAGACGAAGACGAACCACCATCTGGAGAGTACGCGTCATCGGATGCAGCAGAGGATGAGGTTGCTATTGGAGTAGCAGGTTTAACAAACGAATCTGTGCTTCCTATCGCAAGCGTTTGGGTTTGTTGCTTGGAAGCTATCAAAGAATCGAGATCTTTCAGTTTACTAGTTTTCTCATTGATTTCCTCCTCCAACGTTTTCTTTTGAGAATTTAATGAATATATTTCCTTCATGAGAGAAGCTTTAGTACCTGTCAATGTAGATATTTCACCTTTTAAGTACCTTAATTGTTGTTCAAAGTGAATAAGTTCATTACTATGATCTGACTCTTTGTAAAGAGCTTCATTAAGAGACATGTTATGAAACGAGACAGATGGAGGCAATGGGGGTGTTTTGTAAGCTGTGATAGAGTGATCAGAAGCTGTTCTCTTATGAGAGGCATCAATATTGTTAGTTGACACATTATTGGTATCTGGACTTCTATAAAGTTCTTCGTGAGCCATTTTCGGGGATGTTGCATCTCGAAGAGAAGGAATTTTATCTTTCTCACTCAGTTGTATAGAACCATTGGCACCTGTACTCCCTGTGCTTCTTTTATGTCTATGAAACACCTTTTTAAGTGATATTGTTCTACCAATACCACCAGATGATTTTCTAGAATGAATTCCACTATTTTCTTTATCTTTCGTAGGATCAGAAGAAAGGGGTGCTATTGTTTCGGCTTCATTACTATTTCCACCAAACTTGAACGGTGATGTGCTAGTCTTGAATCCTATGTCATCATTCTCGTTCCTTTGTGTTAATGTGTTTGTGGACGAATCATTCAGACCAATTCCAGTGATATTCAAGCCCATGGTTGGGTTATGCTTGTACCTGTCTGGCGTCTGAGGAAGTGCACCTGTGGGTGTTTGTCTATTTCTTTGTCTTATTGGACTCCTGAAGTACTGTGTCTGTTCAAACGACGTTCCATTTGCTTGGCTACTATCAGAATCTTTAATAGAACTGTCACCAGTATCACTAACCCGTTTTTGAGATTCTTCTTCATCGTCACTCAAGTCAAAGAAAGACTCTGGCTCAACAGTGTCAAATATGAAAGCATTCCTATTACCTGGGGACACAACTCCAGTAACATCAGATGGAGAGCTGTACTTTCGAATTGGAGTCAAACTACTTTGGTTATCATCAGTTTTGTTACTTATTGTAGCAGTCTCTGATTTGTCATTCAATTCATGTGAGGTAACAGTAGTCAATGGGTTGGTAGGAGTCGATAATGCCATTCTATTTGGAGATCTTAGTGGTATAGTTAGAATCTCTTCATCATCATCAAGTGTATTTTTTCCACCTAAGTTAGAATCTCCGATAATAGGAACTGATATTGATGGAGTAACTGGTGAGGCAAAAGCATTTGAAGCTTCGGTTTTCGCTTGTGGAGTTTTATCCATATCTTTGTCAATAGTCTTCTGAGTTGGTGTAACGTCACCAATCTCTTTACTTATAACCTGAGAAGACTTTGCAAGAGATTCTGGAACAAAACCATTCTCTAATTTTAGTTCTTTTTCCTGTTTAGCTTCAGAATTCGTTGTGGTTGAGCTTTGCGTTAGCGAAGGAGTTTCGGAAACTTTTGGAAGCGACGTAATTTCTATTTGTTCATTGGTGTTCTGTGATAGCTGTTCCCCTTGATCCGAATCTTCTGTGATCTTCTTCTCCTCTGAAGTTGCTAAGCTTGATGGTATACTATTAGAATCTTGTTGTGCCTGCTTGATTGCATCCAGCTTCCGCTGTTTCTGAGCTTCGTATTTTTTCTTCTTCTCCATTAATTTGTGATGGCAGGGCATGCAAAATAGGCCCTTAGATGTTCTTGCGTACCGTAGATCCTCGATGGGCTTCTTACATGACTTACACTTGAAGCAGTTGGCACAGTATGCCTGGTCTCCTGTCAAGATGGCCATATCATATATTTTCTTTCCACAAGATTTACAGGAGTATGAACATTCCGAGCATACCAATGAACCAGTTCCCAAAACAAGGAAATTAGAGTTGACACCTAACAACTTGTCACATTTGGAACATCTAAAGCAATCGGTGTGCCACCTGTCCCCACCCAGCTCATAAGCATGACCCTCGTTAATAGGCAAGGAACATTTCTTACAAGCGTGAGACAATTCCTCCATTTTTGGTAAATATTAATTACCAGATTGTCTAGCTGTCTGCCTGTGTTATGAAATGATACAAGTGCCCAAAGAAGGTTGACTTAAATTTGAATCACACTCAAAACACTCCTATGGAGATTGAATTATGATATCTTTTTGTGCAAACTAACTTAAAAGTTTATTGAGAATTTGTCTGTGAAACACAGATCTGCCTTTGTGTTGTCTGCGTCCCAGATCGGCAAATGAGGGAGTAGTGTCTTACACTCCAATAAGCTCTCTCACTTTTGTCTACCTTGGTAGTAGATATCACCAATCACTTGGTTTGTGTGTGTTCACGATAATTTCTTGATAATGTTTAGGCTATCATATAATCCAACTGTTAAACTCATGAGATTATTAATTTTTGGATTAATTTTTGGAACAAATTTGAGGCAGGTACATGTTTATAATTGGAAATCTTGCTATTCATGAAAAACCTACTGGGGTTTGCGGGTAAGCGATGCCTTCTTGTTTTTATTTTTTATTCGTGTGTGAGATAATTATTTTCCAGGAAACACTAACACTGATAAGAATAAGATAAGTAGATATAGATAGATAGATAGATATATGGATATATGGATAAATAGATAGACAGATAGGCAGATAGACATTACGCATTGATTATCGGGTATGAGTATTACAGCTGGCTTCTCCAATCCCAGTAAAATGAAAGATATTGGGGACGATGCTTTTTTACTAGGCATTCATCAACATAACTTCGGTTTCCTAATTTCTTGTTAAAGATGGCCCTTAGATCACTCAACTTGCAGCTGTACCCAGGTCCATCATGACAGGAACGAAGTGGAATGACGGCATCGTTAACTAGAATTCTGACGTATTTTTCAGACGCATTTTTGTTTGCATCCAAATCATCTCTTTTATAACTGACTCTTTCCACCACAATCCGTGAACCCATTGGAATTAGTTCTGAAGTTCTGAAAAATCTAGAAAAATCAATACTATCCAGAGGAAGAGAGTTGACTTGGTGGTCTAGAACACTAATGGCATTGTAGAAGTATAATAAATCTGTATCATGGCTGAAACTGAACCAAAGTGCCTGGTTGTCTAGCTGTTCAGGTCCCTGTTCCAATAGCGTAAGAGTTGCATTCACGTAGACTGATCCCAAGATGAAAGTAAATGGGTGTTCAGCTTTCGTGTAATACAATTCGAGATCTCTAGAGTATTCTAATCCAACAAATGCCTCAGACGAAAGCGCATCACAAACCTCGCTGTAGCCTCTGAAATTCAACTCAAATGGACAGTATGCAAGAAGGTCTTTAACATCTTGAATATTGATACTGAAGCCGGGCGATTCCTTGTTTAGACGGTCAGCCTCCTTCTGCAAATAGTTAAATTCAAAGTCTTTCAAACTGAAATCAAAATTCGAAGATTTATGATATGGTTTGCAACTTTTTCCGGTAGTCAGAGTGTTTGCACCCTGTCTTTTGCGTTCCTCTAAGGCGTAAATGTGGGCATATTTGTTAAATTTCTCGTCGTCACCACCAAAAAATCCTTTGGCAAAGCTCTCTGCAGAATCCACCACACGTTGCTGTCCAGCAGAAAAGAATGGCATGACCGAACCTTCTGAATAAAGATCTGGGTAAAGGTTTCTGATCGAAACTCCAAAGTCAAACATATCTTGTATACCGGAAAATCTAGATGTGTTGGTCTCCATCTCTAGCAATGAGTCGTCCTCCACGAAATAATGCCAATCTTTGACAAAGCTCAGAGGACCTTCATATTTGTCAACAACAGTGTTTTTGAGCTTTTCATAAACTCTTTTGAGTCCTTGAGCGACACCGACAGTTGGGAACCTCTCACCATGTCTTGCAAAAACAAACACTTGATCCACAACCATATCTTCCGGAACATTGTTATCAATGCCAAAACCAGTTGTTTGGACCCAGGGTCCCATTCCCCCGCAATGTTTCAGTAGGTTTTGCTGGTCGTGCGACCCCTGCCAGAGCTGCTTGTGATGACGAGCAGGACTTGCATCATCATTTAGCTGATAAGGCAAAATCGGTGCAAATGTCAGTAATTTCTGTAATACATTCACCATATTGATCGTATTGCTTGTTGTCGAGAATTGTGACTATCGATTTTAAGAACGACCCATTTTACATCTCCTTTAGAACGATTATATATGGATTATTAACCCATGGTTACATCTACACGATTTTGTTACAAACAATTAAAAAACACCTTGATGATTAATTTTCCGTAAAGCGCTGTTGGCACGTGTGAGAAGAACAGTACTATGATATTCCTGAAACTTTCTGCTTGAGGTTTATCTCTTTTTTTGCCCTAAAAGATAATAACAGGTCGATTAGTAGTTTTTTTGTATTTCGACGAGTCGATGGATGGCTCAAATTTATTTGAAATAAAAATTTTATTCCCCCCGAGATGTTCCTTGTTTTAAGTATATTAGTGGAGTTATATTCCATAAAATAATAAAGGATCCATAGAAACTTGGACATTGATTCATATCCATTATCACTTGACTGTGGTTATTGTGGCTGAGATATCTCAAAATGAACAGCTTCTTAGATGAATTAGTGAAAAACCCGCATTCGATTTTCTCTAGCGATCTGGATGTTAATAATATACTACAGGACATAAAGATCCTGGTGGACCCGATCACCAAAGAAAATTCGGTCCTAGATGAAGTATACATAGAAGGTTTGACGCCGTTTCAGGTCTGGGCTCAGCTGAAACTAATCATTGATGGTGTGAATAACAAATTATTGTTCGGCAAAATCATGGAGCTGAAGGAGAAATATGGTGAGCAGTTGACTTTCGAAGACAAGTCCCAAGACTATGAGGATTCACAAAGTGAGAGTGACGATTTTGAAAAAGAATCAGATGGAGAGTTTCAGAAGGATGATATAGAAGATGTGAATACTGGAGATGAAACTAATAGTGATGAACAAGAGACAGATGACTCTGACTCTGAAGCAGAATATTACAATGCAGTTGAAGACGGAGAAGAACAAGAGCTGTCTGATGTTGAAAAAGATGATGATATAGATGTTATTCCTGGAAAAGACGTTTTTGGACTGAATGATCAATTTTTCTCGATTGATGATTTTAACAATCAAGTCATGGCCTTAGAAAATGATGATCAATTAGAAAATGATGAAGAAGTTGATCTCTTCGCAGACCTTGATGACGATGACGACGAAGAAATGTATCAATATGATGATTTCTTTAAGGAGCAGGTTCCGGAGAAGGAAAAGAAGCAAGTGAAGTTTGCAAAGACTGAAGAGAAGGAATTTAACGAAGACGACTACGATGATGCTTATAATGCTGCTATGGCTGACTTCGCAGGTACTGATGACTATAGCGATGAGGATGCAGAAGAACCAGTGACTGAAGAAGAACAAAATCTTTCGACTTTTGAGAGACAGCAAAAGCGCATTCAACAGGAAATCAAAGCACTTGAAGCAGAATCTATCCAGGAGAAAAAATGGACTATGAAAGGTGAAGCATTAGCAAAGAACCGAGAGAGTGACAGTCTGCTACAGGAAGAACTTGAGTTTGATCGTACCTCAAAACCTGTTCCTGTAATTACACAAGAAACGACAGAGTCCATCGAAGAGATAATTAAAAGAAGAATCAAAGACGGAAACTTTGACGAATTACCAAGAAGGATCATATCTGACATAACCAACTTCAAACCATCTCAAAGAGTCGAAGTTTCTGAAGAAAAATCTACCAAGTCTCTAGCTGAAATTTATGAAGAGGAATATGTGAACGGTGGATCAGGAACCTCAGATTCGCTTAGTGAGGAGCTTAAAAAAGCGCATGATGAGATCTCAGTTCTGTATGAAAAGTTAAACCATCATCTTGACTCTTTGTGTTCTGCTCATTTCATTCCTAAACCAAAGGAAAGGCAAATGGATATCAAGATCCAAACATCTACCATCTCAATGGAAGATGCACAACCATTAACAATGTCTACTGCAGATACTCTTGCGCCTCAAGAATTGTACAAGCCAAAAAGCAATGTTAATAAAGATGAAATAAGACTGAAGTCTGGTGTGGTGATAGCTAAAGCAGAGTTAGATTCAGCAGAGAAGCAGAGACTGAGAAGAGCTAAGAAAAGAAGAATTCACAACAGTACAAAAGACACTGCTGTTAAAAAGAGGAATGTTCCCGCAAGTCAAATCTAATTAGTTTATATTTCTATTTCTTGTGGGTACAATGGAGCGTCCATTTATCATATGTATTAATAATATTGGGTTTACGAAACAAATGGAATGGAAAACATATTGCAACTGAAGTCTATATAGAAGTAAGAATTAGTAAATGAGTGCAGCAATAGTTGCAGCTATGCCAACAATTGAAGCAGCAATAATGATTAGGATGTAAACTAGTTTGTTTTTTGGTTTGCAGAGTTTCAAATAGAAACTGCACGGTAATATGATGCATATAATAGTGCATAGTGACGCACCACTCAATCCAATAATTTTGTCAAATTCCGGATATAATATTGATATAAAAACAAATATTGCATTGACGGACAGCTTAATCATAACCTTCAAAAATGTCTGCCATTTAGTGGGTGAAGAATCCAATTGCTGGTTGGATATGCCTGACATGAATTCCATGATATTTATAACTGGAAGGGCATTGATTGGAGTTTTCGCTATCGGCACCATAGAAACGCAGATACTGATGACCAAGTAAACAAAATTTGGGTAACCTTTTGTGACTAAAACAGATTTGGTCACTTCATTAAGTATACGATCTCCAAACATAGCAAATCCTATAATTGCCATGGTCGAATCAGCTACAAATCCAACAGAGTATGTAACACTCAAGCACTTCTTGAACTTGTGAGGCTGAACTAAATCGGACTTCAGTGCAGGAAATAATGAGTGAGATCCAAAAGGCCCTAGAATGATACCATATGAAATAAGTAAGTCGTGGATAGATGCTGGGTATAAGTTAGTCGGCATTGGATCTCTCAAAGATCCGGGGGCATTGGGTTTTAATAGACCAATTGTTAATTCTATTAAAATTATTGTGATAGTGGAAGTGATTCCTAGCAAGCTGATACCACTCAGAACTCTGAGAGAGAGAAATGAAAATGGAGTTAGCACACAAAATGCAATTAGCTTGAACTGGTTGATCGAGATTTCTGGAAATAAAGCGTTAAGAGAATCAGCAAATAAGACTATTAATGAAACTCCAACTCCGACTAGCTCCACAGAAAACAGAATAGATATAAACAGCCTTGCCTTCGAGCCAAATGCTTTATATCCAAGATCAGCATAAGTACACAAAGTTTCATCAGTGTCCATACATTTGCTCAGAAGAGTGGCAGTCCAATAGGTTATGCTTGCACTGAAAACAAGAAGAATGCATCCACAGTACCATCCTGAGTAGGTCATAGCCTTCGGTAGAGCAAGCAACCCGATTCCTATCAAGACATTGATAGAGTTGAAAATTGTCTGTGATACAGTAGATCTTGGAGCGAGCATGGTGACCACCTTACCATCTCTATCCTCAACTTGTTTTAAAAACAAGGAATCCTCGTTAGACATAACTCGAGCCAATGAATTACCAGTTGCAAACGATCGAAAAGATCCAGCTCTAGATGCAGCCCAATCATGAAACGACTGGTCAGCAAAAGAGGTATCATCAACAGCTGCTTCATCAAAAGTCGAGTTGTCAAACGTTGGTTTGGATCCATAGAAAACGGTTGATATTTTTCTTCCTAGCTGAGAAGGAGCTAATGTATCCGGATCAATCAATTCCTCATCATCCTGAAAGTAAGACCTAGATGCCTTGTATCTAGGTTCTAAGGACCTAAAAGACTGTGCCCGATGGTATGATGATGCGAATCCACTCAATGAATTTGGAGTCTTGAATGAGCTCATAGGAGGACTCATGAAGTTAGATCTGCTTTGACTGTGTCTGACACCTCTCCCTGGGATGGGGATAGCACTGTACGATGTACTTGCCCTTGCATTTGATACTAAGGGTGTATTTGGACTTGCTGATGACATTTTATGGAATGAAAGATAATTCAATCCTCAAATTAGCTGGAAATGAAACAGAAAAGAAGTTTCGCAAGAACCAGTTTTTCTGTCTGTGATCACCAACAAATTTCTCAGAACTCGATGCCCTTGAGATGTGTATTATAAGGGTCCCACACCACTGCTAATGATCTCAACTTGAAGATCTCTCAAAATCACTAGCTTCCCTAATAAAATGTATTTGTCCAAACAAAGCATTGATAAAGAACGATAAACAAACATGCATCAGCAGCCAGATTTGGCTGCAAACAGCACTGCCCAAAATTGTAGATTCCTCTGATCAAGATTTTACGTCAAAAAGATAAGATGAGGGTCTCGTGACCTGGAAAAGTGGTTTCATGATAAGAGCCGTCAAGACTGACATCGAGCTTTCCATTTGGGAGTAACCATGTAATTCAAGCAAGCTCATTCAATCAGGAATTGAAGAAACTGCAATAGTTGAGAAAAATAAATCAAATAAACACTTCTTTGATCGGGGTCAGCGATCAAGAAAGTATAGATGCTTTCATCTCTTAGGCTCTTGAGTTACAGAATTACGCCCTTTTCCCTAATTTTGGAAACATAGATCTTCATCATTCTACAGCTGTGACATTCATTCAGAGATTTCAGTAATTAAACACTGATACATATCTATAATAAGCTTTACCGTTCGACACAGTCTCGAGACTTCTTGGGTTACTACTTTATTATTACGCATTTTTCACTCACTAATATCAATTCTCATTCAGGCACGTATAAAAGCTTTCATATATAAATTTTATAATGTCTAAGCTAAAGGTTGAGGAACCTTTTGAGCAATAGCACTATCTTTTGACTGCTCAGGCTCTCCATATTTTCCCCAAGTAAGATAACCATCGTTCGATTTAATATTATAAAATCTAGATCTATCGTATGGTGTCAACTCTTGGCCGTTCTTCAATCTGCTAGCCAAATCAGGGTTAGAAGTATAGTATCTGCTGACACCGATCAATGTTCTGTCATCAGCATCAACATCTTCCTTCAAGTACTTGTAAGTCTTGTCTGATAAGTATGCACCAGATCTGAGCAAAATACCTTTCCATATCTCTTTAATCCAAGAAGTATTGAAAACGCGTGGATCAGTTGAGTCCACATTACCTTGCACCCTTGGTTCCACAACAGAAATATATGCAAGAGGTTTTCCCCTGTCAGCTCTCTTCTGAAGTTCACTTAAAACATAGCCGAATTGGGCAATTGGATGAACCTCAGAGTCGACTCCCTTAATACCTTGGAATTGAGCGTAAGGTGACAATCTAATAGCTGTATGTTCTGCACCCACCGCCTCAATAACTGCATCTATAACTTCAAAAAGGAACCTAGCTCTATTTTCGATGGACCCCCCGTACTCATCGGTTCTTTGATTGGATTCGTACTGTAAAAATTGGTCCACGAGATAACCATGGGCACCGTGAATCTCAACAATGTCAATCTTTGCCTTCTCAATTGCATTTTTAGCTGTGGTCACATAGTCCTTGATCATTGTTTTGATCTCTTCCTTGGTAATAGCACGTAACTCGTTACCAGCTTCTTTAGCAGCTTTTTCAGAAGCCTCGTCGAAATAAATTGCAGATGGTGCAAGGAAAGGTTTACCATATTCTTTCAGAAGCTTTGGATCCCCAGTTCTTCCCAAGTTCCAGATTTGCATTGCAATAGAGGTCCCCTTCTTATGGACTGCTTCCGCAATCTGTCTCCAAGCTTCCACTTGTCTTTCCGTCCAGATCATTGGGCCATTTTTATAAAGACCAAATTGGTATGAGCCGAAAGTTGCCTCTGTGATTAGCAAACCACCATTATCCTCCGCACGTTCTTCATAATAGGTGAGCATTGAATCAGTGGCAACAAAATCGTCAGTATTACGGAAACGAGTGGTAGGAGCATATGCAAGTCTGTTTTTTAATTCGACAGCTCCAACCTTGATGGGTTTGAAGAGGTTAGTTTCGGCTAGCGATTTCGTTGACATGTTTTCAGCTTTTAGTTTTTTCTAATTGACAATTCTTTCTATAGAAAGCTATACAACACGGTTTTATGTATTTAAATATGCTCTCCAGAATGTGGATGATTTGCATCTCTTTATATATAACTTTAATTAGTAATCAATCTGTGCGACTTTCTGGGTGTGGATTTCTTACCCGATAGATGCCCCAAGAGATGAAATGCTAAGTGGCTGTTTATTGAGAAAGAGCCTCTCGAATCAGATGACATGCTGAAGTCCCAAAATGGGACAATCATGCTGCCATTTGTATTATGAACCGTATACGTTGTCACCTGACTTAACATGAAGGTGAAATTCTACCCCATATTATGAATTTATAGGATACACAGCCAAAGATGGGAATCTTACCGGTCTGCAATGCAAGTAAAATCCTTCCGGGATCGGAACTGCTTCGAACCGATATTTAAAAGGAGATTAGTGCATACCAATGCCAGGTTCGATCTACTAAATACACAATAGAACACTTGTGGGACAACAAGTTGAGATTTAGCATCCGAGTAATTCACTAGCACTTTTTATTGTGGCTTGGCACTCTAATAAAGCCTTTCGAAGGGGCAAAGAAGGGAAATTCGTATTAATCTCGGTTTTGGGTAGTGTTTATGTCTACCAGATTACAAACCTCGGACTACATAGTACAACAGAACTCAGATCAATCGGTTCATCGAGATGGCTCTCAGGTGCTCGTAATGATATGATCTCACTGGAGGCTGGTAAGATCTATCACTTTTACCTGAAAACTAATTTATTTGTAGGCCAATTTGTATCTGCTTCCTCAAAGGAATAATTATTGGTGACTAGGTACTAATAAATGATCCGATAGATGATGTTCTACGCTTTTCCTCGGGCAATGGTGGTAACTGTTTCACTGAATTTAAGGGGCTTGAAGAAGAAACATTTGACATTGTTTTTAGTTCATAAAGACGATAGTCGCGATAGTCCTCCTCGCCAGTGCTACCCGTTTAGTCGTTTTTGGTTGTTTGTTCGGTTTTATTGACATGTTAAAAACTAGCCGTACCTCAGATAAACATAGCTACAAATTCTTTATTTAAAAGTCACAATCAGGTGCAGTGCATTGATCCAAGTGTTTTCAAACTTACATAATGAGATTTGGTTTGCTCGAAACTAGTTTGCTATTGTGGACATTGGTGTCGGGATCAACGGCTTCCTATTTAAAAGAGCTGCAGAGCTTTCCAACAGCCACTGGAGAGGAGCCATCTTCTGCCACCCATGTTGCCTTAGAAAAAAGAATGAGGAAGGTGAAGGTCAATCCAGAACTATTAAAAGGAACGGATACAACCAGCAAGGAGGCCCCATCTCCATGGATTCGTACCATATACGGTTCAGTCAAAGAAATTGTTACCCCTACTGTCATTGGATCCATCACTTTCAGTGCCAAACCTACAGGTACAATAGATGGCTTGGAGCCTTGGTACACCCTCAAAGGTGATGGTTCTCCAAAACTGATGCGTCCAAAGGTCAAAAATGGTAGAACGAAGGACGGAAAGCCAGACGTTAAAACATATTTCCAAACAGCCACTACAGTCACTTACGATCACAAACAACTGAAGGCACATAATATGAAGGAGGACGAAATATTTGAAGAAGTTATCTGGGAAGAAGAAGATTTGACATATGTATCTCTAAATCCATTAATGAGATGTATGCCAGATCTCTACTACCAAAAGGGTGCTGCCAAGCATAAGTCTTCTGAGCCTTTCTGTTCTCCAAAAGAAAACTCCAAACTGAAACTTGGAGGAACTTATTTCCTGACTTGGTTTACCCGTTACTTTGAGGATGCGGAGAAAGTTAGAATCCATTACGCCTATGTCAAAGAGACTCTTCATGATAAGGGAATGAAAAGAAAGAGAGAAGCTAGAGATCCTCTCAAAGATATGAAACAACAAATCGAAATTCCATCAGAATACGACAGTTTTACGGGCGATGTTGCTGGTTCATTCTATTCATCTGACTGGATATTAAACAGGGAAGGATACTTCCCAATTGAAATCAACAACGACTGGTTAAAGGGCGAACAATCGAAGAAAGTCATGATTGTCATTCAACCTGATACCGTCAGTGATGAAGACTTCGACATCCTGAATGCCGATAGTGTCATTGTCGACTTTCTGAGAAAGGGTGTTGTGGCCAAAAATACCAAGGAGGACAAAATAAAACAAGATCAAACCGGAACTAATGATGATGTGTATTATATCATCATGTCTATTCCTACGGTTGTCATCATTGCCGTTTTTGGAATGTACATGTTCCTATACATGAATAGGAAGCATAGAGATCTGTCACATATCAGAAGACCAAAGAGAAGCAGATTCGGTAATCATGGACAATATAATACCACTTTTGCCGAAACGGATTTTAGAAAGCCTGAGTTCTACAAGAAAAGCTGATTTACATATTTATATTTAAAGTCTTCGGCAAAAAAAGCTGTGTTTATAGATCTTGCTAATTCAAAATCGTTAATAATTTTAAAAAATCAAGAACCACTTTCTTGATATTATTATATATGATTGATTATCGGGTATTGTATGTATATCTTTGGAGTTTGCAAGCCGATCATGATCTATCTACGAAACTATAAACTGATATGATTGGAAAAAACATGACGTCTGTAGACGCGTCGATATTTTTAGTATTACCCGGATAAAGATAAAGTTAGACAGCAGCAATGGGTAAAGGAACTTTGCATTCTATGAAAAGCAATGGCAATCATATTTAATAAGGTGTCTTACGTTATACGAGTTTGCTTCAAGCTCTAACAATCAGGGACCATTTAGTATATATCTTTGAGAAATGGATGCGTCCACATTATTGGAACAGTATACTCAGGATTTGTCAAATCTACCTTCGGAGTTAGCATACCTCCTTGAAGAACTGAGAGACAAAGACTTGAAGTTCTACGACGTGAGGAAGAAGTTTCAACAAAGAGATTCACAGCTACACAAATATATAAAACAAAATGGGTCATTGGTGAAGCATCCTCGAGAGGAACAGATATATTCAAAGAATAAAGAAGATTTTGAAAAATCACTCAAACTCCAGGAAGAAAAATGTGTTCTTGCCAATACCGCATTATTCCTAATATCAAAACACCTTACAAGATTGGAGAAAGATATTGAAAGACTGGAGCGAGATGGTGTAATCCCAAATCTAATGATTATGGACTCCGATGAGGAAGAGGATGCCTCAAATAACATGCTGGAAATGTTGAGTTCTCAGGTATCCAACGCTTCCTTAGAGTCCTTGGGTTCCTCTTCAAGGAAATCGAAGTTACACAGAAACAAGTCTAGACAGGCTACCCCATCTGCTAACTTGGGATCATCATCATACGTTTCAGGCAATAACGTATCGCCAAATTCGCTACTAATGGCTTCAGGTTCCAATGTCTTATCATTAAAAAACAGAATGATGTCAGATGAGTCATCCGATGTGGAAATGGAAGATGTTGTCATCAAGACCCCTAGGAAAAAGTCTTCGATCTTGGAACATGGTGCATCTGGAACAGTGACTATTCCAAAGGCTCCAAATCAAAATTCTAACGAAGAAGATGAGCTATATTGCTTCTGTCAACAGGTATCTTATGGCAATATGATTGCCTGTGATAATTCTAATTGTAAATATGAGTGGTTTCACTATGATTGTGTTGGTCTGAAAGAGCCTCCTCAGGGAATCTGGTATTGTCCAGATTGTAGAAAGGAAGTTGAGTTGAATGGGAACAGGAAAAAGGATAAGAAGAGAAAGTAAAAATAGGCTGCGCAATAAAAACAGATCTCTGACAACTACAATATTACTGCATTCATTCTCCATACATATGGGTTATAATTTATCTTAATGATTACGTTTTTCGTTTTGTAATTGAAGTCTCTAATTTATCATGGAAAAACTCAAAACTTGACCTGCCAGGAATCCTTGAGTTTTTTGGAGTCCACCATCGGTTTAGTGATCACAATTCCTATAATCAAAACTGCCATCGTGAGTAATAATGCCTGTTTGTTGAAATTGGTGGTCATGGAATCAAAAGAACCAGAAGGTTGGACTCTGGTCACAAAAATATCTATATCGGAAGAAACGATAATGGAAGTCGATTCAAGATCAGTTGGAACAGATAATAAACTGTGCTTAGATGCTGGATCAGTAGCCAACTTCCTGTAATGATTTAGTATAAATTTCGGATCTACACGTATAACAGAATCATATTTGAGAAGCTGGAACTCTGCTTGCTGCTCTTTATCCAGCTCAACTGGTCTTCTTCCACTTAGAACGAATTTTGGAATGGCAATGATGTCACCGTTGCTTAATTTGAGAATTATCCATTTGGATGTAATATTGTACTTAGTCTTGGTCAAAGTCATCGAAGTTACTAAGGATGACGCCAAAGTATAAGACCTCATTTCATGCTCCGGCAAAAAGTTTAAATCAAGCGACGAATTCTTCACCAATATGTTCGATTTCTTATAATCGGGGGTTAGAGACTCAAACAAATCGATCACAGTAATTGTTGTATCATGAGAATGCTTCTCAAAAGTAGATATTATGATAAAATTTTCTTCAAACAAAAGTTGCAATGATTCAGGATTACCAGTATGTTTGATGAATGTCTTGTACACCTGACCAGTAATAGAATTTATCAGTTTGATATTTAAATCTCCTGTTTCTTTGTTATAAACAACAAAGACACAAGAATTTGGAATCAAAAACTTATAGAGAACCTTTCTAGTTCCCAGAACAATAGCATTATTTGCCACCTTAAGATTGTCATACGACCTGCTTGCAACCTTGATTATCATATCATTTATTGGATCGTCGACTGAGTATGACCAGGTCTTCGCCAGTTCTCCATTCTCTATGAAGTGGGATCCTTCTATGCTCTTGCCATCTCCATTCACATGAATTACATAGAATTCATTTTCATCTGTTTGTAGAAGCTTCTTCGAATCCGATGATGAAATTGTCTTAAAATTATCAGCAACATCTTTTGTAGGAAGGGGCTCTAATCGCAATGATTCGTTGTCTACTTTGTATAGTTCAGAAAGTTTATCAGAAACAATTAGAGTATTGTTTACGGTAAAGAGATTGACATAGAAATCAGGAGTTCCAGTGTCAAGTTTCCAAAGAATAGTATCTTGGTGATCACCTTTGAGTGTGCTGAATGAAAATAGTTTCCCATTTGAAGTTAGAGCAACTATTGTTTTAACAAACCCAAAATGCTTATTCAAATCAACTGATTCTGCCTTTCCACTTGTTATCAATCTGATATTGTGCTTCAATCTATCAATATATGCTTTCAATAAATTTGAGCCTTTCTCTACTGCAATATCTTCAACACTGATACTCAGTTCTTCTTCTTGATCTATAATCACCGTATCGATTATGTATGCTAATGATTCATCCCTCAACCATTGAAATTGGCCATCAACATAAAACTTTAATTCATAATCATTACCAACGATGAACAATTCCACCAAATTATCGGCAGTGTAGCTCACTTCAAAAGATCTCACAGTTGCAAAATCAATCGAGTGTTTAAATTGTTTCAATGGCTCGAGGGTTGAGGAGTCAAGATCAAATAAATAAGCCGTCTCAGAAGTAAAAGCAGCTAGATATTGAGAGTCAATAAGCTTGTATTCAGAAACTGTAGAGTCAATGGATTTCAACAAATCTAAAGAAACAGAGTCTGAAACTAGATTTTTGCCACTCTTGCTCTTCTTTAACTCGCTGTTTGAATAGATGTAAGATATTTTACCATCACAAACGATGGATTCAGGACTTGAACGGATGCTCTCAAAATCGCATCCTAGCTTCTTGAAATCAGAAACTGTTTCCTCCACTAAAACTCTATATGAAACATTTTCCTCATGATCTTTTAATATAATGATCAAAATTCCCTCCCCATCGTCGAAAATTTTGGAGTCAACGAAAGAATAAGATGAATTACCAATAGCCTTAGAAATAACAAGCTTCTTGTCTATGAAATAGATTGAGCCTGATTTACTGACTACCACCAAATTGTTATCTGATCCTTTAAATAGTCCTATGATATCTGTTTCAAAACTAAATTCCTGTTGAATATAAGCAACTGAATCCTCAACTGACCAAATCATAACTGTTGATCTGCCGTTTTCAAAGTTGAAACTAGTAGCAAACAAGTTTTCCCATAGTTCCACCAAGTTCGAATTGTCGGCCGCTGGCAATTCAGTTTGATATCTATAAATAATATCACCAGTTGTTTTATTGATTAGGGCAAATATATCTTTTTCAGTCAGTGAAACAATCCATTCTTCTTTAACAATTGACGATGTTGGAAGGCCAATTTGAACAGTTTGCCAGTCGATCTTGAATATCTGGTCTTGAGGGAGTCCAAAAACTGAAGTGGCAACAGCAAATAACAGCAATAGAATGCCACTCAACTCATTGAGGAGAACCATTGTGTTACTAGCGACCAATTGTTGTTGGTTTTTGTCTATCAACTTTAGACAGTATGCTATATATTTGTCCAATATAAGAACTTGATATTTGTTTTAATTTCATGAGGTCCGCACACTACCTTTATAGTTTATTTTCCAAGGACTCTTTATCCGTCCCTTAATCACTGTATTTCATCCTTAAAGATGGAAATTCATACTGAGAAAGCTACATAGAGATGGCATCCTCTTTTTATATCTTTCTTCAATAGTTACCCCTATGAACATCTATGAATATGAGTTTCAATCGGTGAAAATTTACAGAGCAAACAGATATTGGGAAAAGGGGGAGGAAGATCAAAAGATAGAAGTTGAAAAATATCATAAATAACTATATGGCTATAGTCATTAATCAATAATATCATCAAAAACTAAGTGGAATAAATAAGGAATCTATAACGGTTGAACTTATAGAGACAAGAATAAATGTGTTTAAGCAACTACAGAAAATAGATTTGCTTCAAATTAGTTAAATTAGTTTTTGATTATCATTTTCTATTCAAATCCAATTTGAATTCAAACCTAACTTCTAAGATTAGTTCAAATATTCACCAGCTAGACTCAAGTAGCAGATAGTGATAAATGATGCTTATTTCTTACTTTAACATAATCGGATGAAATTGAAGATAATTTGTCCTCTACAAATAATATAGAAAAATAAGTTATTGTAATTATAAACAAAACAAAGCTGTTCTAGTATAGTGGTTAGTACTCTTCTTTGTGGCAGAAGCGACCTTGGTTCGATTCCATGGGACGGCATTTTTTTAGACCTCAAAATTTTATGGCTATCGAGCCCATTCTAACGAAAAACCCTTTTTTTTGATAAGAAAGTTTATATAATAGGGAATGAAAATAGTTTGGGTATATGTAAAAAAATATGTTTTTAATGTAATGCGTAAATCAATATCAGACTCCTATATAATCTTTATTTAGAAAAATATTACTTGAATGTACTGAACATATGGTGCAATATTCCTGCAGCATACTTCTCAACTTCATCATATAAAATAAAATATTGAACTGTCAAATCCTAGAGGTTCTGAATTTAAACAGATCTCTTTTTTCTCTTTGGAATAAGAGCAGCCGGATTGAATGAAAAGCTGCGGACTCTCAAGAAATAGTACAGACCAATCATGAAGAAGATATTGGCAGCAATGTATACGCAGAAAAGACCAATATTTCTCCATCTATGAGAATAACTCATTCCTATGGTCTTGAGGTAATCATCTCCCTTTGAGTAAGGGCAGACACCACAGTTTGAAGTATCGTCAGGATTCGCAACATATCCAGCATTACTTTCAAAATACTGTTTCAAATATGATCCACACGTTTCACCCTCCGGAGGATTCAAATAATTCAACTCTGTTGCACTACAAACCACCTTTCTATCGTGAAGGAGAATTCCAAGAAGGTTTTCCACAAAGTAAGTAAATGGTGACGCCCTCCACATGAACTTCCAGAATGATGGCATTAGTTTTGGCGACTGAACGACACCACAGAAAGAAATGATGAAATTGAATAGTAAACCAATCAACACATTAGCAGAAGGTAGATCTGGTGAGGCATACACAACAGCCAACGCCAGTGAAACATAGTAAAGTTGGAAGAAAATTGCATAACAGAACCACCACAGACCGCATCTCGAAGGCTCATTATCTAACTGAATTGGGAAATACCAGCAAATAAAATAGATGGTACTAAAAACAACGGAGTATGGAATTTCAACAATCAATTGACTAATTAGCAAGCATGACCAATGGAAGGTATTCGACTTAGACTCTCTCACCTCAAATAATTCTCTTGATTGTATAGCTCTTGCTTGAATTTGGTTAGTCAAAGGAGCACAGACAATGATAGCAATGAAATTAGCAAACAGTAAGTTCTGCATTCCTATATTGGTATGCTTGACATTCCAGAAAGAAAACCCGGCAAGCAGACCACCCAAAATCATCAACATTAATTTTGACATAACGTAATCTAAATCACGATAGAATTGAGTAAAGGTTCTGATACCAACTAGTCTTAGTTGCTGTAAGTAAGGAATAGCAAATTTAGCTTTAAGATCAGATTGATCACTTGAAGGAAGTTCTTTAGTCTTTGCAATAAGATCGTTCACTTCTTGAGTGACCTTAATATATTCTTCACTATTTTTCCATTTTTCAAACCAATCTTCATGAACAGAAGCAGTTGCACCAGCACCAATGGCTTCAAGAATATATTCTGCGGGATTTTCATCATTCTCACATTTACGAGCTCCCTGGCCTTCGAAGTAATCCAACATTGTACGTGAGTTCTTTCCGACATCCCCAAAATAAACTGTCTGACCACCTCTTCTCAACAGTAACAATCTGTCGAATTGTTCAAAAAGTGTTGCAGATGGCTGATGAATAGTACAAAGAATAGCCTGGCCAGCTGCAGCAAGGGATCTCAAAACTTGAACAATAGCCCACGAAGATTGTGAATCCAAACCTGAGGTTGGCTCATCTAAAAACAGCAGTAAAGATGGCTTGGCAACAAGCTCCGTGGCAATAGAAAGTTTCTTTCTCTGTTCAACATTAAGACCATAACCAGTTTGACCAGCAATAGAGTCCGCATATTCCTCCATATTGAGGATTTCCATGACTTTATTGACATACTCAACCTTTTCTGAATCTGGAACGCTTGCAGGTCTTCTTGTCCTTGCAGCAAATATCAATGACTCTCTGACTGTTAGTTCGGCAATATGTAAATCCTGTTGTTGAACATAACCAGTTCTACGTTCGAAAGAGGCATCAATCGGTTTACCATTAATCAACATATCACCGGTAACCACTCCTGTATCCACTCTTCGGGATAAAACATTTAATAATGTTGTTTTACCAGCTCCAGACTCACCCATTAAAGCTGTAAGAGTACCAGGCAAAACATATCCTTGAACATCATCCAAAAGTTTACGATCCGCACCATCATATGGAACAACATAATCAACGTGTTGCCACATAAAGATATCACTTGAACCTAAAGCTTCACCAGTAACACCATTGCCTCTTGACAACTCGGTACCCTCTTTAATATCTTCCGCCTTTTCTGATGATGCTGAGCTTTCTAAATCAGATGATGAGCTTTGACCCGTTGCCTCCAGCAAGGATTTTGGTAGCTTAGCGCCCTTAACGAACAGTAGCTTGTCAGAAGAGGCAACGATAGGGTTAAAAGTTTCAACAACCAATGAGTTAATAGCAACAATACCCAACAAAAACCCTATCAGTATACCAAAGTTTCTCCAACAGTGATCGAAGGTATATTGAAATGCTAAATCCAAGTATATCTCTCCAGAAACATCTGTTCCACCTCCATATAATTCTTTAGACTTACTTGCACCAACGAAAGCACAAACTTGGTTTGCAGATGAAATGTTTTCGTAACCAGGACCACGAGGTAACAACTCGGTGATATTACAAGGCATTCTTCTGCCACGGAACTCAAGGGTAATCATCGCCTCGAAACCATAGAGAATAGGATTGCAATAAGAGAACCACTTGAACCACCAATACATTGATGGTCTCTGAATCATATAAGAACTGTAAATGATGGTAGACATCATAAAAATACCGGTCAGACCATTTGCCGCACTCAAGGTTGGACAAAATGACGAAATTAATGTGAATAGAGCATTGATCACAACGACAGTGAGATTGACAAATAGCAGAAAAGCAAAGAATGGGCCTGCTTCTCTTTTCAAATTCGACATGAAATAAAGAATCAAAGAAAAAATCAGAATAGCGAGAAGTCTCACTGGTAACTGAACAATGGTATTCGCAATCAAATCAGCTGAAGGATGGAACAAAGAATACCCTCTTTGTTTATTCAAAATAGGCTTGTTTTCAAAAATGGCGGCAACTTCTGCCAATCCCATAATACAGTAATAAAGCAAGGCAAAGAAAATAACACCACCTCTCGAGAATGATCCTAAAGCTGTTTCTGTGGTATTATAATACAACGAGCCAACAATTAGGGATTGAACAACAGAAGCACCCACTAGAGTCACAGTGTAAGGTTTATTATTCACAATATTTTGAACTCCTCTCTTAAAGCAAAATGATAATTGTTCGAAAAAGTTGACAGTATACTTGGAATTGTTACGCATGAGCTTCATCTTCTCTTGTTTGTGAACTGTAGAAAAGTTATCGTGAGTTGCCTTAGCATCATAATTTGATTTTTTTTCATGAAGTTTCTGTAATAGAGCTTGATACTCTGGAGAATTTAGCCAATACTCCTCGAATTGATCAGCAGTCTTAGGAACTTTATGTTCAAAACCTTCCCGAGTTTTTCTTGCAAGAGGATCAGTTACAGCAGTCAAAAACTCAGCACTGGTTTCTCTGGCAGATTTCTGATAACCCATTCGATAGAAATAATCGATAGCATTATTAGTAGAGCCAAAAAATATTTGTCTTCCAAAATATAACACAGTGACATTATCGAACAAATTATAAATGTTCTCAGAAGCCTGATAAATAGTGACAATGGATGTTGCATTGGTAATGTTGGTAGACGTTCTAAGAGACTCAACAAACTCCAAAGCAGTAGAGGCATCAAGACCTCTAGTTGCATTGTCAAAACAGTAAATAGAGCCTCTAGTAACCATTGCTTCAGCAATAGAAACTCTCTTTCTCTGTCCTCCAGAAATTCCTCTGACAAAGTCGTTACCGACTAGGGTCTTCTCAACGTGTTTTAAACCATAGAGAGTCAAATATAGATCCTTAATAGTGTTTATGTATTCACTTCTTGAGATATTGTCAATACGGACAGCAGGAGTCTTACACCCAATAGCAAACTTAAGAGTCTGCTCCACAGTTAAGTATGGAAAATGAACATCTAATTCAGGATTATAGATAACCTGGTTTTTGAACCTTTTCATCATTTCTTTTTGCTCAATACCATTGTAGTTGATATCTCCCTCGACTCCGAGGTATGTTTGACTTTCACCAGCCAAACACTTCAACATGGTGGAACAACCAGCTCCTGGTCTACCCAGAACAAGCGTCAAGGTTCCAGCTTCACAATAACCACTAACGTTTCTGATGATTTTTCTTGTTTTCTCCATTTTTGATAAATCAATGTTATTCTTCTTAGCTGAGAATCTATCCATTAACTTAACAACAGGGGCAAACAAAACATCGCCTACAGTGGTCACTATCGATGCAACGTTGTTTTTTCCAATGACAGACATATTCTCAAACATCAAATCTGTCTGCTTACCACTAATACCTTGTTCGTTCGATCTGTTCACCATGAACTTTAAAATTCTTTGAAGATCGAAATCATTTGGATCCACTTGGAACTTCTCCATATCTTTGTGGGTCATATGAGACAGAGTCTGAGATAAGGTATTGAGTCTGGTCAACACATTGTCATCGGGGTTATTGGTCACAGACCTACTGATGGTTTGATATAGATCACGCATAGAGTTGGCTTCGTCTCCAGCCTCTGGGGCATGGAAAGAAGCAACGTTGTCTTCAGCTGAAATAGAATCAGAGTCTCTGCTTTCAGCCATCTGAACAGTAGATACTAACACCGATGAAACTAATACCGATTATTTTAGCTTATCGGCTCATTGGTATAATTTTAAAAAAATATAATCAAATACATTATGAGCTCTTTATAAATTCTTCAAATTCTGTAAGTACTTAGTAATAGTTGTTTATTTGTAGTGTGGGTAACAATATCTCCCAATTTCGAGGGCCGTTTTTTTCATCTTCGGAGGCGTTTATTTCTTTAAAAAGCAAGTTACCCTCACCCAATACAGAAATATTCGGACCGAGATTTCGCTGATTTATCTCGGAAGCATGGGGTGTCTTAATGAATGTGAAAAAATCGATAAGGTTCTATCTGTCTGGAACGTATTTTCGTCCTTTTAAGTGGACGGATTAAAACGGAGATATTGTTCGGATATTGTTTAGATATCGTTTATGTGCACAAAACGTCCTCTACTTTGTAACTATAGTTCATGATGCATGGTGTAAATCAACGTCTAGGAAATTATTAAATGGAATAAGAGTTATCTTACTTCCCGGTGATAGTCGGCTCCAAATTTATTAGATGAAAGTTTTGCTTTGAGTATCAGATCGACAAACAGACTAATTTTAGGATCAAAATTCTTGAATAAAAGAGATTATCTGTGTCTTCAGATATTGGTGGCACACACCGCTGTCATATGGGATCACTTTGGTGGGATCACTTTGGTAGCAATATACTGATAATTCAGAGTACCAGACCTTGCTTGCTGTTACAAACCTATTCAATCTCAAGTTTAGTGTTTAATCACATTGCTTGAATGCGGCCTTGATTTCTGAAATCCGTTGCTTGCTCTTGAAATTCTTATATAGAGCTAAGCTGGTTATCTTGCCGGCTTTCGACAGCTTATGTCCACAGCTTAGCTTCTAAGCTAAGCGGGTATTTTGATAGAACTCAAACAATTAGTCAGCTTGTTCATATGTCCCCCTATTGTTCTTTGATCTGCACTTGAATCAGTCCTATTGTTCGGTGATTTAATTATTACGCGAATTTACAACAGGGTCCAAAGTTGTAAGCGCCAGTAGAAAAAAAGGGAGTAATTTGTAAACGCTGTAAGACATGGTTGATTTATTGCCCAAATCAAATTGGACCTCCAACTTGACCTAAGAGAATGTGCCACCCAAAATATGAGTCACTATTCACTTTGAATTGGTCTATCCAAATTTATAACAATTATCATTCTGACTTTCAAAAGGTTTCATGTCTCACCAGGATGCACTTTGTTTCCATATCCTCAAATAAGGGTAGCCCTGAATCAGTGCCATCATCAATTGCATTTCAATTCCCCGTTTATTACAAAAATACAAAGAGCATAATAGCAAAAAATTCCAATAGGCCGATTTTAAGAGATTTAAGAGTGTTGACTCAACGGAAACCAAGAATACACCCTCGACTACATAAGCGTACTGTTAAGCTTGTTCTGCTTTTGGCTTTTATTGCTGCTTTAAGCCTCTATATTTTTCGAAGTCCAACTCAATCTCCATTTTGGTTGTATCTTCTACAAACCAAACCTCTAGTTCCTGAAGACTTTGTGAGTTTTTACACTCTGAATGAAAACAAGATCAAACAACTCCATCTTTCAAAATCATTTTTCCCAACTGTAACCAATACAGGGTTTGACCCTAGACTCATAGCTGCATTATGGTTATTCAAGTTGCGGGTGCATCTGCAACATAATAATGGTGCATTGGCTCCTGAATTCAGAATACCATTCCAATGGAAAGATTGGGTGAACATGAAGGATCGTTTAACAGCCAGCGAGGCTTGGCTATTGGACAATAATTATAAACCTTTGACTTGCAATTCCTTTACGCATCAGACTGGAATTTGCTCTCCGACCCAAAGGCACTTCCTGAACTGTATCGATTTTAATGAATCGGAATTCAAAAAACTAGAACCTCTGCATTTTCCGAAGTTCAAAATTATAGGTCCGTATCCTGAACAACTTCCCGTTGAAGCCCGAATAGTTTACGGAGCAAGTTATCTCAACTATCAAGCCCCTATTCCAGATAGAGTCATATTTCTATCATCAAAATATGGTGTAGATAAAGCATTAGTGATTCTAACAGAGCAGCAAGAAAGCGGGAGGTCTCTTTCCCGTTTGATTCAAGAGTACACTGTTCTTGCAAGCTCGCTAGTGACAATAGATGCTTTGGATCAGAAAGAAGTTGATGGGCTTTATCTTTCTCACGAACTACGGCATTTAGAAAGCCAGTTACACTTCAAAAATACTTTGAAATTACCTGACACGACTCAGAATTGGGATATTTCAAGAATTTTATGGGGAGAAAATATTGGAGACAGAAAGGCATTGGAGCCCAAGGATCTCACTTCAGTAGAGTTCAATTGGGATCCAGATAACGAAATCAGACAATTGATGAACTCTGTTAAACAGAATTATAGGAATCCTAGACAGGCAGATAGACAGACTCTTGATTCGCTACTCGACCACAAACTTTTAAAATCACTTCATCCTGCTTACAAGCTATTGAAAACAGGGAAAACTCCGAAATACTTTTTTGAAGCAGAGACCTCCTCCAAGGAGATCCATGGGACACATTTTGATTGGAGATTTTTCAATAATAGATACCTTAACGAAGTTGAACGCAAATCGACACTACATAGATTAATGAAGGCATGGCTTAAATTTGCATCCACAGCAAATATCAACACTTGGATAGCTCATGGCACCTTGTTGGGCTATTATTTTAATGGTCTGATCCTAGATTGGGATTTTGACATAGATGTTCAGGTTACGCAACGAAGCTTATTCAAACTTGCCAGAGACTTTAACCAATCCCTAGTGTTGGATGTAACTCCTCAAACAACGGGGCCTGTTCATTTAGATGATGCCGGTCTAGGAAATTATTTTCTTGATGTGAGTCCGTACTTTATGGATAGATCGAGAGGAAATGGTAATAATGCCATTGATGCTCGATTTATTGACACATCAACTGGATTGTACATCGATATCACTGGCTTGGCTTCGACTCGGATGCCTCCTAAGTTATTCAGGAGGAAATCGAATGAGGAGTTTCATACATTATTAAAACAAACTGAAAGGACAGCAGACAATGATCAGGGTTTATACCATTGCAAAAATGATCATTTTTATGCGCAAGAAGAGATTTCGCCCCTTCTTCCAACTTTATTTGAAGGATTTCCTGCTTATGTTCCGCAAAAGTTCCAGCAAATACTTTTGAGGGAATATCCCAAATTCCTTATCAAGAAGAGTCATGAAAAACACACTTTTCGTACACTATTAAATTCTTGGGTTTCCAATAATGCTTGTGATCCGGAAGATACCATAGGAATTTCTTGTAAAGACTTGAGCACCAGACTGGATTATTCTCTTACTCGCAATTATACCAATTCACATAAATCACAAGTAGTGGAACTTCTCGGCTTTAATTCCAGCATAACATCGATTAGCTATAGGGAAGCACCAACAAATTTGAGGATCAATAACATGTTGGTATCGATAGCCAAGGAAAGGGCGCAGAAGGGAGGTGAAAACTTTCCGAAGGCTAAACAGTCATCAATTGCAAATACTAAATAGAAATAGATACTCTGCATATTCAAATATATATATTTCATTTAACATATAAATCATATATGAGATACTCTTAGTAGTGCTTTTGTTGTGAAACATCAATCAACATACTAATATCATGATGTACTTTAAATCTGATAAATGATGTAACGACTTTTACAGATATAACGCGACCATAATTTATCATGACAGACTTGAATTTTAATGACTTCAAGATCTGGGAACTTCAATCGCAACTCCTAATAATTGTCAAGATTTCATAATAATGGTTCACGGGAATAGCTTGTAATTATATCAATTGCCCTCTTACAGGATTTGACATATTTCTGATTACTGTTTTAAATAATATGGAGAATATCAGTATAGGGAACGAATTGAAAGACTCTTTCAAGCCCACTGAAAGATGGGTGAAAGGTGGACTTGAATGGATGTCCGATCTAGAAGCGTTTTACAGACAGAGGGCACAAATCGAAAGTGAATACGCCGAAAAGTTAAACTCGTTGTGCTCAGAATCGTTTAAGAAGAAGGCAAAGTTGTCAACTGCTCTCAGCGTTGGCCAGAACCCAACTATTACTCCAGGTTCTCTGGAAAGTGCTAGTCTGGTCGCTTGGAACGAGGTACTCACACAGACGGAATTAATAGCCAAGGAGAGGAAAAAGCTAGCAAGCGAATTTGAAAAGAGAGTCGCTAGCGGATTATCGGAAATGCAATCTAGATACGATGCAATAAGGCATCAATGGAAGCAGTTTAATGAAGACCTCATCACCAGTAGAGATAAATATTTCAATGACGTTACCAAAACAAAAAAGGAATACGATGCTTCCTGTCAAGCAATGGAAAATCAGAGATCGAAATCGGAACGTTCCTCAGGAGATAGAGCCCAGCATAAGGCAGAAAAGAGGGAATATGAAATGAATGTTGCAAAAAATAATTACTTAATTAAAATAAATATCGCCAATAGGTTGAAAGACAAGTATTATTATCAAGATTTGCCTGAAATACTGGATGGATTGCAGAGTCTAAATGAAGCCAGAGTGAGTAAACTTAATAATTTTTGGCTCACTGCCTCTGCCTTAGAGAAGAAGGCCAATGAATCCATTATCACATACGTGGATGCAATTGATGAGGTCACAAAACAAAACCTTCCTAAGCTAGATACAGCCATGTTCGTGAAGCACAATCAGAATGATTGGAAGGAGCCTGAAGACTTTTATTATATACCATCTAGTATATGGCATGATGATGAATCGATGATTGTTACAGAAAGAGAGTTAGATGTCTTAAGAAAACAACTCAACACCTCAAGTTCTACATATGAGAAATATGAGCGATTATGTGCTGACGATAAGCAAAATTTGGCCGAAATAATGGAAGAGAGAAATAAGCTAATTGGAGACACTTTTTCGGAAGTGAAAATGAAATCTAGAGATGAATATTACAAATTCGAGAGTTTGTTGAGTAAAAGCGTTTCCAGTTTACAAAAGTTTGCGTCTGATGATACCACAAGAGTGGTCGCCGAAGTTGAACTTGAAACCATTCAGACTGCTGCGGAAGGTAAGGATTTGACTGTTTCCAGGCATGAAGAAAAGAAGAAAAAGAAGCTGAATTTTTTAAGGTTCTCATCGAAGTCAAGTTCCAAAAATGAGACTGCTGATCGCGATGATGTAAGTGATGTGCAATCTCTCACGAGCGGTATGAGTAAGATCACAACACATACTCATAATTCAGGATCCACCAAAACCAGATTATTCGGACAAATAAGCAGCGTTTTTTCTAATTCTCCTTCTCAAATTTCTACCTCTGGAGTGAAAATGGCCCAGGTTATTTATGGCTATTCTGCAACAGACGCAGATGAGCTGACTGTTAATACTGGAGATAATCTTCAAGTGCTAGAGGATGATACTGGGTCTGGGTGGACAAAAGTGATCAATTCAAATGGCCAAAGTGGACTTGTTCCATCATCATATATCCAGATCTCTGCCTCTTCTGCTGCTTCGGCCTCTCCCGTTAAGAAGCAAGGGCCAAAAGTTGCTCCAAAAAGAGGTGCTAAAAGAGTCAAATATATGGAAATTCTTTATGACTATGAACCTCAGGGCGATGATGAGCTGGGTGTTGGGGTTGGAGATAAAGTTTTAATTATAACAGAGGACGATGGTTCAGGATGGACTGAGGGAGAAATAGAAGGTATTAGAGGCTTATTCCCTACCAGTTATGGTAAGGTAGTAGAATAACTAATAATTCTCAGCTTGTCGGTTCATAAGACAAAAGGGAAAGTTGTATTTATATGCTTTCTATATTAAATCATGCATTGCCTAAGCTGGAGGTAAGAAACAAGAATATAAACCAGCTTGAACCAATATCCATATAACCCACCACTTGATAGAGATGGAGCTGAGTAATTTATGGTAAGGTGATAAGTTTTGTTGCTTTTGTTCTTTGAGGCATTGGTGGTAAGCAATATACCAAATATATAAAGGTGTGAAAGTCATCAGTCTATTGATTATTTGGACATGCATCACTGTTAGTTGCAAAAATAGGTAAATTGATGTAAAAGATACTATAGGGCTCAGATATGACACTCCGTAAAAAAAGATCACTGAAGTTGAGAGAATCACCAGGCTTGGTAATGCCAATATAAAAAGCGGTATGTTTCCCATGGAGAAATACTTCAAGAAGCCGACGCCCCAATAATGTGCTTGAGCGTAGGACACAAGCGATTTTGTGTAGGATTCACACCATTCTCCTCTCTCTGGGCAGTATCTCCGGAACGGCAAATAGGTCAACCCAACTAAGCCGACAACTAGAGGAAATCCAGCTAAAATACAAATGAAAGACTGTTTCCAACTGTTTCTGAGAGAATTGTATAAGTCAACAATGAAAATAATTCCACAGAGTAGGCAATTCGATCTGAAGCCAAGAGCTATAGCAAAGAGTATACCACTGAGCAAATAGAAAGAACATTTTTGGATTTTGAACCCACCAATGGCAGAGTTGATCGAAATTTCCCTAAGATAGAGAGCACCCAGACAAAGGAATTGGGCTACCGACTCGGTATATATGACAGTTGAGAAGATTCCTGACGGTTGAAGAATGATCAAGACGGCAGAAACGTAGCTGAATCGGAATATGTCGACTGTTTTATCATTTTGAAACACTCTTTGGGTAAGTAGGTAGGTCAAAATGGTACTTAAAAAATGGCATAGATTAGTTATAAGAAGTCCGTTCAAAAGTTTGCTGTAGAAGTTGTCTATGGAAATTGATCTGAGTAGTCTCCACCATAAGGGACCGAAAACATATTCATGTTCAAATTTTATGCCGTTACTTGACAAATCCATGAAATACACGGAATCCCATACTACTATCTTATTGAGTAGGTTTTCTATCACTGGTTGAAACCATTGTCCAAAATGAACTCTATCATCAACATACTTGTCTATGAGAATTGATGAGGAGGTGTCAAATTGGAGAGGTGCAAGATAAACGATCGTTAATTGCAATGACTTGATCAGAATAAACAATGAGGATATCTTTCCAAAAACAAATCTGTTCATACTGACATGGTGTTTACCGGAAGGAAAGTTAATAGGATAGAGTGATCCAGAAGTCAAATGATAGCAAGATGTAAAATCGATGACTCTATATCTAGAAATTAGGAATTTCTTACTGAAAAAGAATGTTCGCTAAGATGAGTTTTGTGATTTTGGACAAGCAGAGCAAGCTCCGATTTTACAATTTAAAGCACAAAATTACGACCTTACGCTGCTAACATAATAGCCTGAAGCCACAAAAATAACATAAAATGATATCTATTAGTGAAGATTAAACAATGCTCTCCATCTCTTTGGCATAGCCTAATGCGTTCTTAACTATCTGTTTTTCATCATTGATCTCTTCTTCTATATCCAGAGTCTTCTTATCGAAGTACACAACACCATTTTCTAGAGTCCAACCCATCTGTTCGATGTAGATGTTCACATCTGGAAGATTTTTCAGAAACAGAAGTAACTTGAGATTTTCTAACGGCAGGTTAGAGTATGCGCTCTCTATGTTGGAAGCGATAGTGAGTCTGATGGAGTCGAGCAACTCCTTTTCAAATAGATTGAATTCCTTGCATGGGAAGTTATGTTTTGATGATAGGAGTTCGTACACCTTGTTGAAGTTACCGTCAATGATCCATTTTTCAAACTTTATTGGGACAGACAGATATTGATCGTCCTCAAGCTGGTCCACAGAAAGACCAAAGTTATTGAATCTCTCTAACTCAATGTGAAATAGAGCTAAATCTCCCTGAGTTAATAACAAGAGGAGATAGAGACTGAGCAGTTTATTTTTGTTCTGGGATTCAGGAAGTGTGTCCAAGTCGTAGAATGACTTAAGAAGTGTTATGTAATTAGAGAAAGCAGGTAAATCCTGAAGATTTATGGATACTAAGGCTCCCACCTCTAGAATAGATCTTGTTATGACCAGATCGTTGGGGTTAGTTTTGGTTGCCAACGAAGGAACAAGCAAATTCTTCTTTATGAGTTCGATCTTGATCAGAGGTAACAATTTAGAGCATTGTTGATACTCGTCTTTGCTGAAATGAGTTGTCAATTGCGTTGTCAATTGCTCGAGTGACATCTTTGGTGACTGTTTGTTGCTAGATGCCAACTTAAATAACTTTTCAAGCCTGACAATATTGCTAATCTAAAAAAACACTATAAAGAGAGAACGATATAACAGATTGATGTCTTTGCCACTGGACAAAAGCCAGACAAGGTTTTTTGGTCGATTGGTCGATCGACTGTAGTTGGTAAAAAATCAATAATCGGCGGGTCGTTTGAAGTTTTGAAGTCGATTGGCGTCGATTGGAGTCGATATATCTTTTGAGACGATTTAAGACGAAAATAGTCGTTACAGCTAAAAAAAGATTTCATTCCACAACTGCTGCTGCTGCTGAGCATGATTGCGGTTCCCGGAGGTGGCTGAAGAAAGAATTAGACAAGAAATGACCAGAAGGCGGGAACTGAAACTGGAGGTGGTGTTGTGTGAGGTATTTAGATTTGGGGACCAAAAAAACGATGGAGCCAGGTGATAGACACAGAACTGGGACTATGGTGGGTCCTCGTTCCCTATCAGAAGTAAAACCTGAGCAATACAGTGGAGACATCGAGTATACAATGGTCGGTGCTCTTTCGCCTTATGTTGTGTCGTGTTGAAGACTAGATGAATCATGGGATAACGTCACCTTGTAGGCAAATCTGCCTCTTCTGAGGTAAGTCCCTGGGGAACCTCCCTGGAGTGTTGGCATGAGCCTATTGGGTCAACTGAAACGCCTGGAGACGTATGAGGCCGATCGACGTCACTTTTCCTAAAAAGGAAATTTCTGAACTCTTTTGGGCCAAAAAGGTTGCTGTATTACCAAATCTTGTTTATTTTCATTTCCTTTTTTGGACTATTGCGGACAATTTTGTGTATGACTTTTAATACTATGCATATTTGTTTATGTATTTCTAAGAAAGTAGAGTGAGTTTTAATTATCCACCGTTGCAAACCCTACTGAAATGATGATATACTAAGTTCAGTGTTTTGGAGTTGCATTTTTGAAGAAAACTTTACGAGTTGAAATTGCTTACAAAATAGACAAAAATAACCAAAAGTTTAGCATAATTTTTAGAAAGACTTTTTTTCCTACTTTCAAGTTTATCTTTTCCGATATTTAACAAGTGGACCAATCCATTGCGTTAGTGTTTCATTCGTTGATAAATACCAAACAGTGTTAAATACCTCTTGTCAGTGCTGAAAATGATTTGGACCGCAATCAATAGATTCTCCTCGCTATTTTTATTGGCAGGTTCAACTCTAGTGTTGTTGTTCATTGTTTTCTCGGGTTCAGTTTCAACTTTCCCATTCAACCAGTTCTACTGGCTTCAAGCAGATACGTCAAGTATCAAAAGTGCTGGAGACATCTCAAGATGGACTTTCTGGGGTATTTGCAATCCTGATACCTACGACTCATCCTCTAACGGTCGTTGTGATAACCTTGCTCCAGACTATCCTCTATCCCCATTCCACAATTTCGGTAACAGTACCTCGTTACCTTCAAACTTTATTGCTAACAAAGACACTTACTACTACTTGTCAAGATTTGCATTCCCATTGATCTTAATTGCCCTTATTTTCTCTGGTGTTGCTTTCATCTGCTCTATCTTCCAAGTTTGCTGGAACGCAATGAAACAAGTTGATTTCTTCTTTGTTGCTATTGGTTTCCTCTTCTGTATTACTGGTGTTGCTTGTCAAACTGCTGTTGCAGTTCTGGCTAAGACTAAGTTCAAGAATGCCGGTATGAATGCTAAGTTGGGTCCTTCAATGTTGGGTATGGCATGGGCTGCAGTTGCTGCTTTATTGGTTGTTTTCTTCCTTACCTGCTGCAGTGGGGTCCACAGGGCATACAAATACCACCAGAATCAAAATCATGAAACAACTCAAATCAACCATGCTCCAGAACGTTCTTCTGCACCAATTATTTCCGGTCAGCAAGAAGACATTTCTCACCAAGGAGCTCTCCCTTCCAACGAAGGTGGTATCAGATTTTTCAAGATCAAGAGAAACCAAAAGGTTGGTGATGAAGAATCTATTTAATTGACCAATGTTCCGTGATAAAACGTCTTAATTGGTAATAAAGGTAGGCCTCATCCAGTTGTTTACTTTTATCTGCAACATCTGTTAAGTTCGATCGTTTAATGTTTTCTGAAGATAATCCAGTCACAACTTTATTTACTTGCTCTTTTGACTTGTTTACTATTATTTTTCTACCGTTGTTTTACTAAATTCATTCTCTTTGATGGCCGTGAATTTCGTTAGCTTTTGTTTTCTTGACCGTTTGTACTGGGATATCAATTGATTTCAACATGAACTCACACCTGTTAGCAGTTCCCAATTTATGATCAAAGTTTCCAAACTTGCTTTGTCCTCTCTCGTTTTTATAGGCATAAGGTATACAACGCAAATACCCTTATCTTTACAAATGTCAATGCAGTTATTATCGTTATTAATTAAATTTATACATCTTAAGAAGATAGGAATTCAGTAATCAATTGTTGTTTTTCACCCAACCAAAGAGCATGAACTGTGTGATCTTTAAGATCACCTTGATTGGTTCTTGGATGAATCAAAACTGATAAAGATCCATGGTTGATTTGATACCACTGTAACATTTGTAGAAAAACACTGGCATCTCTCACATCAACCTCAACCATTCCCACTGGATGAGGACCTAACGGTTCATCATGAAACTTGTAGACTCTGGTTTTTTCCGACTCGATATCCTCTTTGAAATCAGCTCTGAATTTCTCTATTAATTTTCTTGCCAATTGAGGCTCCTTGGGATGGTTCGTTCTATAATAAGTATGGAAGTCATATGATCGAATACCGTTGGAAAATGCTGCTGTAGACATTGTTATTGGGCAAATATAGTGTAATTTATCTGTTTTGACGTAATTAAATTTGAAGATTTTCTCGGAGAATACCTTCTCTTATATTATTCTTATATTATTCAGACATGCCATTATCTTTAGTGATTTAATAAAAACAGGCACTATGATGAAAAATTTTTTTAAACTGTGGGGCTCACAATCTCTTTTAGTAATATTGCTCCATAGAAGCATAAAATCTGACATAATTAGTGAGTGCATTACTGTATCCATCATGCGTTGCCTGAAATTGGCTAATATTTGTAATCCATCATGATAAATAGGAATCATATGTGAATGGGATTACACTTGGATCAGGAGCTGGATGATGGCCATTTCAATTAGGAATGGTTCAAATTGACGCGTTATATGTAACATTCACAAATCCGACACTAGTGTCAGAATCATAGCATGGACATCAGGTTTGTTGAGAAGCTCTTTTAAAAGAGGAATATATTTATTCAAATCAGACCGTCTCAGTTCTGATAATGTTTTCAAATGCAAGATGTTGCAGTAAACTATCTGGAACTTATCTGGATCCGAAAGCCAACCGTAGCAACCATCAATCGGGGATCTTTCCTTTATTGTACTGATGATGTCTTTCGTCTGCTCCTCAACTATATCTTGATATCTCTGAATCCCTTCGGTCGGTATTTTCCAGCCACTACTGTCTATCAGAAGTTTTTGGAACTGCACTGCAAGTTGAATAGTATTTCTGTAGAAATTATCCTTTTCCCGTGCGAACAGAGAAAGATCCTCTTCAAAAGTAGGACTTAACTTCTCAAATAAAGAGCGATAGAGGCTCAGATCCCAGTCAAATATAATATCAGGGATGATTGTGTCTGCATTTGTCTTTTTGAAATATTCCATCATCATTTTTTCAATCTTTGCTGGAACAAGAACTGAATCAACAGAAAGAAAACTGCTCAAATGTTCCGCAGCTAGATATCTGATCTCATCATCATCATCAGTAAGAAAGTTGGAAATCAAGACCCTTACCTTAAAAGCAGGTGTCGTATTCCTATGATAGACCTTATTGAAACCAATCAATCCTTTTAAGGAAGCAAGCCTGGATGGAAACTCTTCCTCTTCCTTTCCAAGACTCTCTATGGCACAGAACCACAAGTCAAACTGTTTGTAATCCTTTGAGTCATCCATTTGCATGGCGTATGCAATTAGTGGACCAAGAGACTCAGTTGAGCTCATAATAATGTCACCTTGGTTAGGTGGTCTAGTCAAGTCCACTAAAATTTTGATCTTCAACTCTAACTCCTCTCGGGAATATGCAGATAGATTCGAATAAATCATCATTGTACGTAGTAATCCCATTACTTTAGATTTAAGATGATTCCAGCATTCGGTAGTACACAGGAACCACAGTACTGACATAACTAATTCTTTGATCTCTTGAGATAAATCGTCACATCGTGATGCACAGAAATCTATAGCTTCTAGTTGAACCTCAAAAATAGATGAATACAGAGAGAGTTCGAGAACTTGGGAAAGTTGCTCCCAGTTTTTTAATTTCCAATATCCACACAAAAGAATGTGAGCACATCCCTTAGCCGCAAGCTGTTTGGAACCATCCAATCTCTCATCAATCTCGAGGTTAGCGATGAACCAATTGCCAAGTAATCTCAGCTCCAGGGAGGATATGTCTGTGAATGTGACATTTAATATCTGCAAATAACTTAGGATAACTGAATAGTTGTTGGTCTTCAATACCATCAACAAATTGCTATTGATTAAATCAGAGTATTCTCTTGGTGGTGTTAAATTGTCTGTTTTTCTTGTAACTCTTGTTATCAATTCTTTTAAAGCCAAAACAGACCCATGAACCTGATTCAAGTTTCGACTATCAAATGTCTTAATCAAATTCTTACACTCTTCAAAAACATGCTCTTCTGTTATTAAAGCGGGCAGAGCTCTAGAGGCCATCTCTCTCAGTTTATAATTATCATTTTCTAAAATCTCCATAACCAAAAGCTTGACCTCCAAACCACCATATCCTGGAGTTGCTTCTAGTCTTGTTAGAGTAATTAGAATTGGATATATCTTCTCAACATTTTCCCCATATAAACCAGCATCAATGGCCTCAGCAAGATTATTGTAAAGTACTTCTTTGATTGTCTTGAATCTAGTAAAAAATAATCTGGTGGAAATGGTACACAGCTCTCCAGAAATTGACTTTCTAGTTCCAAATAACCTATTTTGTAGAGCTGCAAATAACATCATGCTACAATTCCTAATTGCCCAGTGAGATGAACCAAATGATCGAATAGCTATATTTAGAGCTTGTCCAATATAGTCTGAACAGACGTCAGATAAACCCGAATCAATAAAAATGGCTTTTATGGTGTTCATAGCATTAACTTGAGGAATGTTAGTAGTTTCCAGCGATTCAACATCTATGGAAGATAGTGATATTTCCACCAATCTCTTGAATGTTTCTTCAATCAGCTTTGGATTTGACCTCAGTATTGCTGTTACCAGATACGGAACTCCTGCAGATCTTCTTGTAATTGAATTCAGACCAGATTTGACGAGAATGATATTCTGCTCAAGCCATCCGACAGGATACTTCTTTAACGAATCTGAATTACTGCATCTCTTACAACAAGCGACAAATGTTGGAAAAACTGAGGAGAATGCACCAGGATGTCTTACTGTGGCCAGTTGATCCATCACTTCTTCCCCTAATTTCAGTATTTCAGAGTCTGCAATAGGAACACGCAGAAAAATACATTCGAGTAGATTTGTTGATTCCTTAAGTGATCTCCAACAAAAGCTTGATACAATTTGAGTTCCTTTCCCATAGTTTCTTTCCAATTCTTCATTATAAGAGCTTTCGAGGGTTTCTGGTAAATTTCCTTCAGGTGAATCATGACTCAAGACGTCACGAACAATATTCCATGTCCTAGAGCAACAGTCTGTAACTTTGGTCACCAAAGAATCCAAGAGGGGAAACTTCTCTATATCCAAAACTTGAAAAATGAATTTAAGTGCTGCAAAGTATCCATGTAGATTTTGCTTATAGCATGCTGAACCTAAATCCATCTCAGCAAAACAAATTCCAGATTCAAGCCTAGTCACTATTTGAACAATCAACTTTTCACATTCATCAATAAAATCATTTGACTGTCGAAAGTTGAAAAGAAACTGAAAAAACCTTCCCGCAGAATCCACGCTTTTTCCTTTCATGTCATTCAAAAGATTCAAAGATCGAGATGTAGCCAACTCTAGATTAGTTAAAGAATCAATCGGCACTGGAGACATTGAGAGAAGTGATACAGAATTAGATCTAATATCCTCAAAGTCGTGAGAAATATTATCAATCAATAATCTTGCCAATTTCCTTTCATATATATCAAAATGAAAAGGATAGCCATTGTGCCTTCGCTTGTCAAAGTACTTTGGGTTCACTCGACTATCGAGTCCAGATTTCACAAAAAAAGTCAAGATGGCACAGCCGAATGCCGCTTCATGGTACGCAGATCCAGGTCTTAAATTGAAGAGTACAGTCTCAAGTAGATATTTCACAAAGTCATGAGCTTCATTGACTTGAGACGTTTTGAATTCTATCTCATCTTTGAATCTTTCATAGTTTTTAATCGTCATGCTGTTTGCGTCCCTTTGTAGAGCATATGATGAATCCCTTATTCTGATAATAAAAGTATGGATCAAAGAAAGAGACTCATTTCTGGTTTCCAAATCAGTTTGAGAATATAAAATGTCCCATGTTTCTTTCAGTATCTCATAAACTTTAGAATTTATTGGTCTTGATCCTTTAGGAGACGAAAGTAACAAGGACAATGTGATGATTCGAAGTTGATCATTATCTTGGCAAAGCAAGATTTTAAGCTCATCCATGTGTAAGGTAGCTTCATCGGCAAAGGGCTCTAATATTATCGACAGATCTTGTGCAATTTTTAAACATCCCAAGAATAAGGGTGTGTCACTCTTCACAGAGTTAATAAATGTTATAGTGGCATTTGGAGAGATTTTGAAAAGATTTGGAAGCAAATACAACTCTATATTCTTCCTTAACTTTGCATTTTTGAGTGATTGTATCAAATATTGCTGCCAAAGTCTTAACCACTCATCATCATCACACTTGAGGTCCAAAAAATATATATTTCTCAGCAAAGTAACAATAGACCTCCCAACTGTGCTTGCTAGGGCATTATTAGAGATAACTTGTAGCGAGTCAGAAACAAAAAATGGCTTCTGGTTTAATATATATGATGCTGTGGTCATTTCTCTTCCAAGAGTATCTATCATAAAATAAAAAACTCTCATTGTGGAGGGGATGTTCAACACTTGAAGAATCCAGCTGTTGAAAAGCTCTTCTCTGTCTTCTGCTGTAAAAGTAAGCTTTAAAAATGAAACAACTTTAATAAATAATTCTTTCAAGGAGTTTCCTAGTGGGGCACCCGAATCACTCCAGAAATCTATGACATACTGGAACAAAAAATCGGCCTTTTCAGAAGTCAAAAACGTAGCCAATTGAGAAGTAAGACTTTTATCAGAAATCAATATTTGTGTGGATCTAGAGAACCACACCGATAGAGTGTCACAAGCAAGGGTCCTATATCCATCATATTCTTCTGAATTCTTAACTGAATTATAAATAGAATCGAAAACTTCAGCCAATATCACAGTTATATCACTTCGATCTAAAAACTTCTTGTTTTTGATCAGTCTTTTTTTCAGTTCCTTCAAATCTGTTTCTGACAAACAATCCTCTGTTGCAGTATTTTCATTACGCATCGATTGCACAGATACTGGAGCCATATTTGAACTACGTGGAGCCTCATGTGTTTCTCGTGAGATCTATATTATCATTCTGTAGATATCAAGGGTTCCGATCTTAAAATAATTTGAAGATTTCTTGTTAAAATTTATCATTGTTTGTCACGTGATTTAAAATCACGTCTATATCTTTTTTTTTTTTCTAAACAAATTTACGTGTTTTAATTCTTCAAATCATCATGTATAATATATTTTAAGCATTTCGAAGATGAAATTATCATTATAACAGGATTTGTGTAACTGCTATAACCTGGAGCGATAAACAGGTGATAACTACATCTTCGTATATATCATAGAACTTTTTGAGAGAGTTCAATATTAAAGAAGTTCTCTTTGACGCATTTCCAGGTAGAACATTTGTTGATTTGCAGTTGATGTACAACTAGAGGAATTTGGGCGATTTGGTGTTCTGTGCAAAACTTTTAAAAATACTTTTAGTATCATCGTTTCACATTGACTCGAAAGATATAATCACTTCTTAAAGAAGAGATTCAAAATGGAAGACAAATATATTGGTTTAGCTTTGGCCATAAGTTCCTCATTGGCAATCGGAACGTCCTTCGTTCTGACTAAGAAGGGGCTTCAGAAGGATGGTTCTGGTGGTGAGTCATTCACGTATCTCACCAACCCAGTGTGGATCTTAGGAACATCACTGATGGCTTTAGGAGAAATTGCCAACTTTGCAGCTTATACATTTGCCCCCCCTATTCTAGTTACCCCATTAGGTGCTCTTTCTGTTATCATTGGGGCAGTTTTAGCATCTATCTTTCTCAAGGAAGAACTAGGTACCCTGGGTAAGATGGGATGTGCAATTTGTCTATTAGGTTCAGTTATCATAGTTTTGCATGCCCCTGCTGATAAAGAGGTTAACACAATAGATGAGATCTTGGGTTATGCGGAGCAGCCAGGCTTCATTCTATATGTTGCCGTTGTCTCAATCTATGCATTTTTTATGATATACAAAATCGCTCCAAAGTATGGAAGTCAAAATCCGATGATATACATTTCCATTTGTTCACTTGTGGGATCTATTTCTGTTTGTGCGATCAAAGCTTTTGGTATTGCATTGAAGTTAACTCTCAGCGGTAACAACCAGTTCACTCATCCTTCTACTTACTTATTTATTGTGGTGGTTGTTGTGTGTATTTTGACACAAATGAACTATTTCAACAAAGCTTTAGCCCAATTCGACACTTCAATTGTGAATCCGTTGTATTACGTTACCTTCACCACTGCTACTCTGTGTGCATCTTTCATTTTGTTCAGAGGCTTCAATACTGCCTCCTCTGTTAATGTCATTTCCTTAATCTGTGGATTCTTGATCATATTCAGTGGGGTGTTCCTGTTAGACATATCTAGACATAGCCCAGATAAAGAGGAACTGTTTGGAACCAACAAAGATGGGTTGAACGATATTCCGCTCAACTCTGACATTTCCGCATATCAATTTAGAAGATCAATGCAACTGAATAGAACTGCAAACAATGATAACTACCACAACTTGAGTACTGTGGAAGAAGGACAACACCTTCGGAGAAGGTCGGACAGTTTTGAGATCAACTGATTAAACACAGATCTCTTCAAGCTGTCAATGTAAATCCCCTATATATAGTGTTATGCTATATGTTACAAATACAGACAATTGATCAAGAATTCAATATCTTGTGAGTACCGGAAAATTATATTCTAGATAGTACACATGAGCCAAGGAAAAATATGCTCGACACCGATATTGATCGGATAACATGAATGATAACTAGTATATAGTGTTTTATTCGGACCTATTGTGATGCAATCTCTCCATCATCGTGAATTACAGATGTAAAAAGAGACAGACAACCGGTGAATAGTCCCATATAACATATGATATTAAGAGTGAGAACCGTAGCAGATCAATTATTATATAACGCAAAAACCCAAAACGCCATTAGATATCGTCAATATCCAATTCTTCCTCTTCCTCGGATTCAGACTCATTTCCAAACTCGAAGTTAGCATCCTCTTCGTCATCACCACCAAATGTATCGGTTTGGTTAATCTTGGCAGTCTCTGGAAGTTCTCCTTGAGATATAAGAGCTCTTGCCTCATCTGCATTGTATTTATGAACGACATCACACTGGTCATCTTGGAAGTCTCTCAATGCCACCAAGATAATATCTCCTTGGGCCATCCAGACCTTCTTTCTCAATTTTCCTCTTATGTGTGCAATTCTGGTAGTACCATCAAAACACGTAGCTTGCACTCTTCCATTACCCAGCATTTTTGTGATTTGAGCGTATTCCTGCTGATCCTCCTTGTAGATAAGTTCTCTTTTTTGAGAGGTGTTTTCATTCTTACCTCTTCTCCTATTTTTTCCTCCTTTACCTTTACCTTTGTTAGCCATCTTGACAGTCGATAGGTTTATAAATGTTATCTAATAACCTCTATGACTTCGATAGTGCTTGTCAGCTACTCCCTTCAAAACCTTTTTAAGAAGGTTAGTATAGCGCAAACGACTGAAAATTTTTTACGTGTAGTAGAACTTTTTTCCAAGGTTACCCGGAGAGGTCATGTCTATCCCTGGAAATTTCTCAATGTTAATGTCACTCAGTATCAATCAGTTATACCTTTTGATCTATTGAACGAGCACCTGAGCTTTGCTGGAAGATCATTGAAGCTAATGAATACAGAGAGACACTATAGAAATGGACTCCTTTGAAGCAAGGGTGTATTTCAGCAAGCAGCTGAGTTCTTTGACGCCGTCAAAACAAGCTGCCCTGGATTGTTGCAAGTTCCTATTGAGGAACCGGGAACTTCAAGAAGATCTATATTCAGTGATACTGGAGACGTTAAATGCAGCAGATCTCAACGCTCGTATTAGTATATTCCAGTTTCTAGAAGAACTCCTGGTTACTTGTTTGGCAGATACTGCTGATGTTAAACCATATGTTCCTCTGATTCTCAAGGACTTGAGATTAATTCTTACAAAAATCTTACCAAGCAAATCTTCTTCTGATTCCAACGATTCTCGATTTTTAACCAACCTCAATGCTGCATACATGATTCTACTTAATATATCTAACCTATTCCATTTTGAAAAACAATCATACTACAAAGATTTATTTAATTCAAACCTACTTACTCAGGTGGATAGGGCCAACATCGATCTAAAACAAAACTTCAATGAAGAAGCTCTCTATGCACCTACCTCTAACGACACAGCAACAGAAGATATCAATTCCTTCCTTGATAGAGCATGGGAATTCCTGATTGCAAAGGAAAGGCAAAGTCAATACGAACGGCTACTAATAGATAAGCATTACACAACAACTCATTTCAATAAGCCAGAAATCAGTCGGAATTCCAAAGATACATCAACACACCAAGACCCCCTGATACTCACCCATAAACAAATGCTGTCAAGAATAGAAGCTGATCGTGAAAGACAAAAGAGAGGTAAAGAAAATCTGTGGCAAGTGGCTAGGGGTGTGGGTTCAAGTTCGAAAGATGAGTTCAATGTTGTGTATGATAGCTTTCCTTCATTTGATCTTCTGGAAGACCAACCTTTAATTGACGAACTAAACGAACTGTTTGAAACATGTAAATATCAAACAATAAGGAAAGACAGATTTAACAAACGTGTAAAGCGTTCATAGTGCTATAATAATTGTATCATATTCCCTTTAATGTATAGTATATGAGTTTTCTGAATATATATATGTATATATATGTATATATAGGAATGACCTCCAGGAACTAAAAATTCATTTTATAGTAACTCTCATGGTATTAATGGCATTTTTCATAAACCCTTAGAATTGATCAATTGGCGCGTTTACTCGACAATATAGAGAGTAATTCGTTAACACCTCTCAATTTCTCAGATGCCTTAGAATCAGAAGAATCTTCTCCCACTTTGATCATCAATTTATTGCTGTCCGGCAAATCAAGTGAGTTACAAACACTAAATAGCTCTTCATCGATAGGGGTAGGTCCTCCAGCAACCATCACAAACCCTAGATTGTCGGTCGCTTTAACAGGCCCTCCTTGTCCAGTAGGGATATCAGAAGGTGGCGAAGCTGGAGATGTCAATGATGAAGATGGGACCTTCTTGAATGAACCACTTAAGTGACTTCTATCTAGAATAAAGGACAATGCCCCAATTATCAGATTGCTTTCTTGTACAATAACGATACCATTCACAACATTGGCATGTAAATTATAATCTTTTGAGTATAATTCATTGATATGGGTTATGAACTCACCTGTTAGTTTCAGCTTATGTTCTTTATCAACATCAGTACAGTTTTCAGTGTGTAATCTCACAGTACACTCTTCAACCTCAATGAAAGAGCCTGGCAATCTTTCGGAGAATGACTTCATCACCTCGATCACATTTTCCATCCATACTAATTCACTTTCATCGATCATAGTGTACCAATCATGGGAATTCGGCAATTTAATGTATCCTCCATTCTCTGCTATCAAACCTAGCTCATTGATTCTGCGATACTTTCTTAGAAGATCTGATCTTTTCAAATAGCTCAATACGTACACAATATTGTTAGGATCAGAAGCTAAGTTAGATAAAGTTGAATTGATATATTGCTGTTGAACAAGATTAATAGAGGTTCCCTGTATTTCGACCTTCGAAGTTAGATTCCCTAAATTGATGATGAAAAGTCTCTTGCTTCTTGGAGCTGGCAAATTATTGTATTTTTCATCAAATATTTGTTGAGTTAATTGCACCAAAGCAGACGATTTTTCTTTTCTGTTATTGATGTAAGCAGTATTGATGTCATTAACACAATGGGCAATCCAGTCTTGCGAGTCATTGTTGAGAACAGTTTCATACATGGATTTCCATCTTTCTAGCTTTTCATCTGGAGGCATTTCAAGACCAAGCTTGATATTTTCAGCTACTTGCCTTATGTTATAAGGATTTGTTAGCAGAGGACCTTTGTTCAACACCTGTGCTGATCCTACAAACTCGCTCATTATTAAAGGAGATTGAGATTCCTGTGCAGCCACAACAAACTCGTGTGAGGTTAAATTCATTCCCTCTCTGAGAGTAGAGACAATGAAAAGATCAGCTTCAGCCAATAAAGCAAGATATTGCTCGAATTCAATATCTTGATGCAATAAAATCACTGGTTGATCTTCAGAAATGTTGTTTGTTTTAGAGTTGATCCTTTCAGCAATATTAAAAACTTCTGTTTCAAAATCTTCGTCCACATTGACTCTACCTTTTGTATATATCAATATTAAGATCGTCTCTCCGAGATACTCAGGATTGTTTTCCAAAAACCTTTCATAGGCCAGTAATTTTTCTTTGATTCCTCTTATCTTATCAATCTTATCTCGACTTAATATAAGCTTTTTGTTCGGCCACCTTTCTCGAACAAGTTGTCTCCAGTTCAAGCATATATCACTTTGAAGTTTGTTATTCAAAGAAGTAGCATCTATTCCAATGGGGTTATGGGTCACACTAGTGGTTTTGTTTTTGTACTTCACTCCACACTCATCAAAATCTGCTAACAAAAGGCGGTTACAGCTTTGGTAGAAATGTTTAACGTATTCCTCAGTCTGAAAACAAAGACAATCGGCACCAAGTAGTCCTTCTAAAATATTCCGTCTTTGTGCTAGACAACGGAAAACCTCACTAGATGGAAATGAAACGTGTAAAAAGAAACCAATTCTTGCATCTGGTAACTTTTCTCTAATCATGCGAGGTAAAAGCATCAAATGATAATCATGAATCCAGATGATGTCTCCCTCCTTGTATTGAGCGATGATTTTGTCTGCAAAAACTTGGTTGAGTGCTTCATAATCCTTCCAAGAATGATTTTCAAAGGCATTTGATTTTGGATTGTCTGGGATTTGATAGTGAAATATCGGCCATAATATTTGTTTTGAGAAACTATTGTAATGGCCATGGAATACCTTATCTTCTACAAATGCAACATCTGAGTGGTAGTTCTTTTTGAGCTCCACTGAGATTCTTTCTTTTGTCTCTTGAGGCACTACATCAGAAGGCATTGGCAGTGTACCTACCCACATAGGTGCATATCCGAGTTTTTGTGATAGTCTCGCTAATCTAATGGCATTCTTAAGGCTTCCATTACCCTTATCGAATTCGACGACTCTCCATGGAACTCGTGCAAAAACGTTATGTTTAGTCAACAGTTCCTTGTAGTCTGGTCTAGAAAATCCCCCAAACGGGGTCACCTTGTCATTTGTGTCGCCAAATGATTCATAACCATTAGTTGGATCTCTTTCTAGCTCATTTCCTACTGTAGTTTCAGAAGGCTTAGAAGTGTCAGTAGTTTCATCAGGTAAATTGCTTGCTTCAGCAGGTGTTTTTGAAGTGATTGGTATTGTTATGTTGTTGGTAGAGCGTCTAGAGAAGAATCCAGGTCTGTTAATTTTGACAGAAGACAGAGATGGTTCTAGCTTTTTGTTGGTCTGTTTTTCAGAAACTGATGCAGAAACTGATATGTTTTTGGAGTTGACAGTTGACTTCGGTTGGACAAAAGTGGAAGTAGGAGAGTTATCTACCTGGAGACCAGCCAAATTGACTACCAATCTTTTGGAAGATTCCTCGGCTCTTGCCTGGTCATCGGTTGCAGCTGCACTTATTTGAAACCTTTTTTGATTCGGATTATTGAAGAAAAACTCTTGGACAGATACATTCTGAGTTATGATATCAGTATTTATGGTAGAAACGGAAGCCTCGCCGTCATCATCCTCGCCGAAGGCCTGACGCTTCAACTCACTAAATTCAGACTGTGACAAGCTTGCAGAGGAGTTGTTCTTGTTAGTTAATGCCTGAATCAAAGAGATAGTAGAATTTGTAGTCTGAGTAGGCTGTTTAGCTGCTGCTTCCTTCGTCTGCTTTGTTTTGACAGGTTCTGCGATTTCGTCAATTGAATTCTTCTCGTTTCCACAGACTTCATTTCCTGCAGCTTCTACTTCAAAATGAACTGTGTAAGGTAGGAATCTAGATTGACTACGTTAGTATTTCTTCAATTAATAATATCATTGCTGTGATCATGATTTAACTTACAATGAGGCAATGAATATTGTCATTTTTTGATAGATCAAAAATACAACTTCCGCTATGATCCAAGATCAGTTCGAAATTCTTGTGTATGTCGTTATAACTAAGTGATTGAATAAAGTCTCAATTAATCATAAAATATCGTTTTGTGTTCTGGTAATTTCTCTCAACCAGTCAATAATAATAAATATTAAATACTTCTCCACATATTTGGCAAATGCTAACTTTTTATTTATAATTTTAATTTTTCCTTGACATTCTTTGAGTTGCTTAGTTAGTTCCAGAAAAACCACCCAATTTTAAAACCAGAAAAGGCATATGATAGGGTAATTAATACTACTGCGAAAACATATAGTGGTGATGATATTATAAAGGACATAATTCTAATTAACTCTGATGTAGGAATCTTCCTTAAGTAGAGATAAAAGATTATGATAAAGGGTAAAAACTTAAAAAGAGATGAAATTGATTTAGTGTCCTCGATGGATCATAAGAGAGATAAAAATTATAAACCGTTTAAAAAACCCCAGATGTACCGATCAGTACATCATCCAATTAAATAAGAGCTGCAACAACACCAAATGCAGCACCAATGAAGCTGTTAATTCCCACAGATGCAATGTTGGCACCATCACAATAAGTCGAATCCAAGGCGTTTAATGAACTATTGGATGAGTTCACTTGCAATGGAGCAGTGACGTTAGCGCTGATTCCATTATAGCCATATGGAGCGCTTGAAGAATCAGAAGTGTGGTTTGAGTACTCCTCGTGTGATGATGGGACTGAATCCTCAGATCCATCGAGTTGGAACGAATCCTCGTCATATCTTCTGACTCTATCTCTCGTCTTCTCGATGGTACCACAAGTAATCTTGGTCATGTTGGCAAAGTGCAAGTTGACTGACAAACCAACAACATAAGCACTATTCTTTGGGTTCAATGAAAGATAAGGATCGTAGTAGGTGTCTTCGAAACAAGTAGTATTGATCCAACCGTGCTTTCCGGATAAATCACCAACCTGACAGTAGGCATCGTCATCGAACTTATCACAGTCATCCAAAGGAGCATTGTATGGGTTCAAGTGTGTTCCTGTGGCCTCACAGTTGCCATTGGCAGGAACTGGAGCTTTGTGGATGTGATAATAAAATGGACCGCCCTCTTCTGGTAAACCAGTAACATCAATGTGGACCTTAACAGTACCATTTTTGGCAGAGAATTCAATGACACCCTTAGTTTTATCTCTATCCAGATGAGCTCTAGCTAGAAGATTTCTTGGAGAGTCAGTGTTCTCTGGAGCTTCACCTGCTTTAGCAGTTGAGATAACTAATGGTATAGCGCCAAGTAGCAGAGTCGAAAGAGAAACCATGATTAATGACAAATATTAGATAGGAGAGATTTAAAATCCTGGAAATATAAACTGTCTTTTGAAAGTCCTTATTTATATTAAACCAAAGTTGGGTGATGAAGATGTAAAGAAACAAGTTTTACAACGAAACAAAGAAAAGAAGAGATTAATTAGAAGAGAAAAACAAGTTATACTTGTCTGAGGATCTGAAAGATCCCTTCTCCCAACTCTTTTGGCGTTTACTCTGCACAGGCGTCAGAACTACGCGACATCATTAATGTTGCACTTTTTAATACTGTTACCCGGATAAAAAATAAAAGCGAGAATGGTCCGGTAGATCTTTCTCTTCTCTCTCCTGGCTTGCGTGCCTGTCTGCCTGTCTGCTTGTCTTGTCTGCCTGACCTTCGCAAACATGTTAAAATAAATAATTCCAATCCATTACGTCTAGTAATAATGAAAATCTCATGCAGATTGTCTATCAAATATCAAAACTTCGAAAAGTTAGGGACTCTTCTGCTCGTGCCCCAAGGTGATCTAGCCCCCTCTGTATAACTCGTTATCCGTTTGCTGACGTCTATCGATCATATCTATATATCTTGTATCTTATCATCACTTATCTAAACCCGGGTAACACCTAATCTTTTACACCCACGTTTCATCTTTGCACTGACGCATTATGTCGTCTCCTGTTGGCTGATCGATCGATTAAACAAAATTGGTGATGTTGTTAATTTCGCGACCAAGGGCCCATCCCGGAATTTGCCAATCCTCCCGCTAAATCCATGGCTTCCCGTGACAAGACGACGTTTGGACAGCCGGTTTGCAATGTCGTGCACTGCTCAGATAAAAATTTTTCAGCAGCGATTTCAACGATTTGGTGGTACAGTGCTTTTTTTTATCAGTTGGAAAAAAAAACGAGCTGTTTTGTAGATAACAGTTTTCAGAAGAGGATAGATAGCAAAGACACACGGGAAATAAACGAGATAAAGAAATCTGAAGTATTTCAAAAAAAGAGAAAAGCAGACAATACACAGTTTCTGGCATTAATCTAACGGTAATTGTGGAAAATTTCAATCCATCCAAACATAATTATAAGGAATCAGATAAGAAACCGCCAGCCTTTTAAAATATATTGACGGTATTAAGAATATAACGGTTACACCAGGTATTCAATTTTTGTGGTGGATTATTTTAACCAACATACTTGTCTAATAGGCTTATAATAGATTCTCTGTTACAGTACGTTTGGCCAACACAGTTTTGTTCCATATATTATCTTTTAATTGCCGGTTTATCTGTTCTTGATTATCATATTTCTTTCCCATAATGTCACATAACATGGGATTTGTCAAGACAGAACAACCGCCCTCTCCCTTGGCCTCAGCTACAAAAAATCCATCTCTTATGGTCTCTGGTAACTCTTCAGTTTCAGATTCCATGTCAGTGCAACCCAAATTGGCCCCAGCCCAATCTCCTACCAGTTCTCATCAGAACGGTCAGGTTTCTCCATCTCAGGTGTCTCCCCAAAATTCCAATCAACTGACCCCGAATTCTCAGCAACAACAGTCAAATTCTCAGAGCTCTGCTGAGCCACTACATCCAAATGCTAAGACTACAACTACGACTCAGTCTAATGGCGCTACCACTACCAAACAGAACATGTCTACTCCAACATGTAAGAACTGTAAGACTCAAACAACTCCATTATGGAGAAGAGACGAAACTGGACAGGTTCTCTGTAACGCTTGTGGATTATTCCTCAAGTTACATGGAAGACCAAGACCTATTTCTTTAAAAAGTGATGTCATCAAGTCCAGAAACAGGGTCAAGCATACAAACTCGAAGTCTAATCCAAACACTCCGGAGCTGAAGGCAAAGGATTCTACAAGCACTAGCAGTAAGGTGACAAAGTTTTCTCCAAAACAGTACAAACCTAACACAAAGTCTCAACAACAACAACAACAACCTCAACAACAGCTACAGCAACAATCCAAGATGTCATCTCCCGCTTTAAGTTCCATGATGGAATCAATTTCTTCTGGTCAGAATATGAACCATCATCAAGGACTTAGCAGTAATTCCAATGATAATGGGAAGTCACCGGTTTTGTTGCCACTGCTTCCTAGAAATCAGCAGGATGGAAATGCACAAGGAACTTCCGGTACTCCATATACATATGCATCTACCTCTGCCTGGTTGAATAAAGCCCAAGGAAATCATAATATCCAACCATTACATTATCCATCCTCGGCTCCAACACAATTTGCTGCAAACCTGGCTCGTGTTACCTCTCCATTGTTGTTATCTACAACCTCTGCAAGTGTTCCAACACCCCAGTTTAACCCTCCACAGTCATCTGAGAGATCAAGCTCCCAAAACTTAGGCCGTGATGCCGTTCTAAATGCAGCAGGTGCTTTAGAGACTATGAGTCAACAGGGATCAGCTGAAGATATCAAAAAGATTCCCGGTATGAAACTTGATGCTGAGCAATCCCAACATCAGACTCATTCTCAACAAGGGTCACAGCAACAGTCCCAGCAGCAGAATACGAGGGCTTCATCTCCTCAACCTCAAAAACTTCCTTCTATATCTAATATTAGCAAGCCATATTCTCCAGCTACTGAGCTAAATAACCATTCAACTCCTCCTCTAGGTCCCACAAAATTGTCATCTTTCGATAACTCACATCAACCTTCTCCATTGCAATCAATTCTATCTCCAAGCTTTGGTCCTCAGTATTCTCTGAATAATAGCTCTTCTCATTTCATGTCAAATGGAATCGAAAAGTTACCACCTTTAAAGAATTTAGGTTCAAATGTGTCTGGGGAAATGACGAAGCTTCCAACTATCAGTGGTTCTCACAAACCATTATCTATGCAACGGTTACCAAATCAACAACCGTCACAACATCAACATAGTTCCTCTCAATCGATGTCTCCAGTGGTAATGGCGAATGAGCCATCTCAGTTGAAATCACCAATTGGTTCTTCCGCTTCCCTCAATGCTTCTCAATCTCCACAGCAACAGCGTTCGAGCAGTTCACAGCAACAGCAACAACAGCCACAGTTGCAGCAAGGAGAGCAAAGAAGTTTTTCTTCAATATCATCTTATGGTCCAACGGAGGATTTGAGAACAAGAATCTCTGAGTTAGAATTGGTGAATGATCTTTATAAAACCAGAATTTCTGAATTGGAGGCAATGGATGCAGCATCCAAACAGAGAGAGACGCTTTTGAAGAGGAGAATAGATGAGCTTACCGAGTTGATGAGATTGAAAGAATCTCCCAAGAGAAGTTCCGATAACATGTATCAACAGCAGCAAAGCGGTGAATCCAAACGATTGAAGACTGAACAAAATTGATATTTGCAGAATGATGTGAATCTTGATGGTTAATGCGTTATAACAGCTTATCGTGTATCATTGTGTATTATATTATGTGGTGGATTATCGGAAGATAACCTTTTAACATTGGCCTTTTCTCTCCGTTCTTCTTGACGGGATCGATGGTATTGTCCGTCCGATTATATTTGATGTTGTATTAGATTTATACTTCAAGGCTTTGTACTCCTTTTGTCTCTGACAGAGGTATTCCCTGGTTACGAACTTCATTACATTGCGCTTTCCGGTTTTTGCTACAGATTTATTTGCTGTTGAGAACTGTTTTTTAACCTAATTTATCTGTTTTCTTCCATTTTAAGTTTATAGTTTGAATATCAATATGTGTATTATGTATTTATTGTATTGTGGGCATTTTGTTTGTTCACAAACAGATCATGCTCTCCTATTCAAGTGTAATTTATTCATCTCTATGCAGTTCTCTTCTGCAGTCGATCTTACACTGCCTGGCTCCTGTAGTTTTTTTTTTTCGATCTCAAGGTCCCGATAATGCATTATATTTGAATTCTGTTGCCTTCTTTCATAAACTTCTAGTAATACAGAACAAATCACCTTACCATAGTTCCCATACGACCTCACACTTGTTCATTTGGACTGATTATTGTAGGTATGTCTGAAAAAATAACCGGAAAACCACTGTCAGTCCGGTTCACGGACGCACTACAGCAATTAGAATCTCTGAATAAGCTTACTTTGAGAAGAGACTCTTCGGAATACAAGAATGAACTCAAAAAGACAATTGATCAATGGAATGAAATTAGGTCCGCAATAAACTCATTGAATATGTTCAGCGTGAATGAAGAGATAGACGAAATCTCGACTACATATCTGCGTTATCTCTCTGTGGATTATTATTATGCTACCCTGTTAGAGAATGTCGTTGATGATCGATTGAACAACCTGAAGAGAGTGAACAATTTTTATCTTCAGTTTTTACACAAGTTGGATGACTATGGAATATTGGAAAAGTGGCAGGTTGAGAAATTGGACAACTTGAAGTCGTCCTATAATCCTACATTGGACGAAGTCAGAACCGGGAATTCTGTTCGTCGCAGAGACGAGAAGATCGAGAACTTCAAGAGGGAAAAAGAGCTGAACGAAAAGTTGAAGATTTTAAATTCAGAAGAGTTTCACAATCTGGACGATGAAACCGTCAGGAAGATCTATCTTGACCAATTGAGTCTGTTTGCGCTGAAATCGTTCCGTAATCTGGAGTCGAACTTGATGGAACTGGAGATATTGAAGTCGGTGCCCAGAGACCGTAGTCAACAGATTGAAGAACTTGATTCCGTTCAGGAGGATTCCAGGGAAAAACCTAAGAGATTTGATGAGTCATATACTGATAAGCTGGAATCTGTCAACGGTCCAGTAGTTTCCAAGCAAGGAAAGGTTCTGAGACCGTTCACAATTGTTTCATCGGAGAGAGACAAATTGCAGAAGAAAGTGCAAGGAACGGGTCAGGTACTACCTACAATGACTGTGGAAGAGCTGGTCGATTACGAGTTGAAGAACGGTGGAATGGTGAAGGAGTCTTTGCCGGAGAAGGAGTTTGACGAAGATAACGAGGAGGACGTTGATAGGTTGACGTATAAGAACAGAGAATGGGACAAGTTCACAGATGAACATCGCCGGGGAAGTGGAAATACTCAGAATTTAGGATGAAATCCACTATTTTTGTCCCTGGAATCTCTTCGTATATAAATTCTATACCTTAATACCTTATTACTATTAATTCGTCTACTGACCGCGTAGTGCAGTTACTAAAAAAAGCGGTGGATCAATTAACACCACTCTCGCGTTGTAAAAATTTGCCCTAAGTCTGTGTTACTTTTATTGATATTAGTCTGATTTAGGGAGCTTATAAAAAAACTACAAAGAGCACCGAGGAATAGGGCCGTATAAAGAACGAAAAGGGATCAAAAAGATGAGTTCATTCGTTCCAGCTCAATTCAGCTCGTTCACATCGGGTTTCGATTTTGACAAGCTGAGGGTAAGTATTAATATTCGGAAAAGGGACACCTGCGGTTCTAATTCATAGATACTAACGGCGAATTCGGGGCGTCAATGCCACTATTTACAATAGACAGATACAACATCATCATTTCAAAGTAGGGTGAAGTCACTAAGACCTCCCCAAGATTTTTTCGATTACAAGAGAATCAGTAGACCTACCAGTATTTTTGACCTTCAACAACGAGTGTCTTTCAACATATCATACTTCAACTCTAACTATCTGCTCATTGTGGCCATCATATCTATTTATTGTATTTTGACCAATCTTCCTCTCTTCTTTTTAATTGCATTTGATGGAGTTTCTCTCCTCGCCGTTCAGAAATTATTCCAAAACGCAGATCAAATTGATCTCAGGTTCATCAAAGTGACAAAAACCTTGGTTTATTCTCTCATTCTAGCAGTCAATATTCCAGTCATCCTCTTTTCCAATCCGTTTTCCTCATTGATCTGGCTCGCATCTGTTAGTGCGATCGTTGTGCTGATTCATGCTTCATTCCTGGAAAAACCCGTTGAAACATCCTATTCAGACATGGTTTGATTTTACTCCTATTGTGGCGATATCTTCGTGTTGTATCATTATTTAACTGTGTACCATTTTTCCTGAATTCTTGCTCCAAAGCCTGGAGACTGACTCCTGATATTGGTTTGCTCGGGATAGTTTCAGCTTTGGCCCTCTTTCTTTTTTTTTATTTTATTTTATTATATTTTCAAAATTGTTTAGTTTCTAACTAAAGCTCCATTAGTATTGTATGAGGTCATATATAGTCACCTATGTCTTTATGATCTGTATTGACACTCGTTTCTTTGACTTTAATCGAATTGGACTATTCAAACTGTTAACATTTAGTTTTAAGATAACATACTCCTCACACCTAATAACATTTACAAAATCGTAGAAGGCAAATAAATATTTATGTTTCATACAGGAACATCCAATCTCCTTATTCAGGAACATGAGCAAAGCGACTTATTCATATATCAAGAATATCTACACTGTCACTTTACCAAATATTAGAGAAAGCCTGGATATAAGATTGGTGAAATTGGATCGTTTTTAACAGTATCAGAACCATGGGGTTGAAGAGCTCCACTAACATCTGTTTTACTGGATATAAATGGTCAGTTCTCTCAATAGTGGTATTGAGTGTGATTGCCATTTGTCTGTTCTTGTTCCCGAGAGGTGAGTTAGTGACAAATATAATTGAGGAAGCTTCATTAAGTGATGGTTTGTATAATAAGCAACCAAAGGGAAACGTCTTTAAGATCAAGCACATCTTTCACAACGCGGCTGATGGTGAGATTCATAGGAGGCTAGATGTCAATGAAAGATTTTTGGAACTTTATGCCACAGAAAAGTGCTCAGAAGATGCCATGGACCTAGATCTTTTGGATCATGAGTCTCCCTTCAATGTTGCTTATTCATTGAAAACCGAATCATCAGATATTGTGCGACTTGCAAACCGCAGTCCAGATTTTGTTGAGTCATACTTAAACTATGCATTCGAAGTTGGCCACCAGAAGGTTTCTATAATTGAGCTTGATTGGATAAAAGAAAGGATCTCAATACCTAATATTACGGATCCAACAACAATAATAAACTTGGCCCTTATGTCGTCAGATGCCTATGTTCCGCTACCATCACATGCTGACTGGCAGGATGTTGGACAAGGCTTTAATCAATCAGATTCTTTTGGATGGCTCGATGGTGGAGTTAGAGGTCAGGTGTTCACTAATGAAGATAATTCAACAGTCGTGATAGCCTTCAAAGGTACATCTGCTTCCCTTTTAGACAGTAGCGGTGATGGAAAAACGGTTGAGCAAGATAAAATCAACGATAACCTGCTTTTTTCTTGTTGTTGTGCAAGAGTGTCATCTTTGTGGTCAACTGTTTGCGATTGTTATGAAGAGTCGTACACATGTAATCAGAATTGTCTCGAAAGGGAGATGAGACGTCCTGACAGATATTACAAAGCTTTGCTGGAGATATACAGAAATGTCACTAGTATATATCCTAATTCAGATATTTGGGTTACTGGCCATTCTTTGGGTGGAGCAATGAGTTCATTACTAGGAAGAACTTTTGGTCTTCCTGTTGTGACTTATGAAACTCCACCGGAGAGATTGGCGGCACAAAGGCTGCATTTACCAATGCCACCTGGATTGCCTGTTGAAATGGAGCATATCTGGCACTTTGGAAATACAGCTGATCCTATTTTTATGGGAGTTTGCAATGGTGCCTCTTCTAGTTGTGCAATTGCTGGATATGCGATGGAGACACAATGCCATTCAGGTAAGAAATGTGTTTATGATGTCGTCAATGATCTAGGATGGCACGTAAACCTTTTAAACCATCGTTTGAGAAAAGTCATCACCGACATACTGATGACTTACGAACAAACAGCTGCATGTGTTCAGTCCCCTCCTTGTTATGATTGTTTTGACTGGAAATTTGTGGATCACTCTAGGGAGCGCTTCAGACCAACAACCAGTGGATCAAGCAGCCCAACTTCTACTCCTACAGATCCTCCTGGAAGAAAGTGTTTGAAAAGAACATGGTACGGGAGATGTTATAAATGGGACGATGAAGATGATGATTCCAAGTCTAGTATAACCTCGAAGACGGCTACTATGTCTCGGAATACCACTCTATCTACGAAAACCACTAACCGTAACACAATTTCTTCATCTACTCAACGAAGAAGCAAAAGCAAAAGCACAGGCACGAGTACAAGCACAACTACAACCACAACTGATGAATGTATAAGGTGGTCATGGTTGGGATATTGTCTTGAATATGGAACTCCTAATAAGACAGTGACGACCAAGTCTCACGAGAGAACGACCTCGATACTTGCCTCAACGACAACTTTGAAAAATGGCACCAAATCCTCGGTTCATACCTCTCCTGAGCCTACTGCCACTACACCACCCGAATCGTCCTGTGTGGGATATAATTGGTATTTCAGTTGTACAAAATGGAATAGAGGTTGATCGAGAGGCTATCAGTGTTTCTATTATTTGCTGGGGTGATTTTCTGTAATTATTATCACATTTACGCATCCTGTTAATCAGGACTATATATATCATATATATCATATCTATCATCATCTGATGGTTGTAAGGCTTTATATCATTTTATTCACGCATAAGAGGATCATGGAATTTTTGCATAATTTTAACATTGATCGTATTATCATCTAGTAAACTCTAACTTCGTTCAATATGGTATGCTATTTTGCTTCTTGTTGCAACACAGTAGCAATCTTGATATATTGAAGTCTTGAAAACCATATTTACACTGCCTTGAAAAAATCGCGATGAATGCAGTCGTATTTCACGGTTTGTGTAAATAACGCGTTTTAAGTTAGAGATGATATATTCTTTTCATTTTCAAAACGATTATTATTCAACCACGAAGGTGATATTGTTTGTGGTCTGTTTGTTAGCAACCAAAGTACTAGAACAGACACAAGATGTTCAGGAAAGTCAGGAGAAGAACTGATGGTCGTAAGAACTTTGATGATTACTCCTCAGGTCAAAGAGGAGATGGCGCGGTTCACGGAGGATCTCACAGAGGAGTGGGTTCGAAAGGATTCAAAGATGATCTTTCCGTATATCCATATAGACTGTCTTTCTATAAGGTACCTCCATTTGAAGAGATAACGATTGAGGAATTTGAAACTTGGGCCATAGACCGTTTAAAGGTAGTTGTTGAGATTGAATCATGTCTCAGCAGAGGCAAGAGTTTCAAAGAAATGGAATCAATAATGAAACCTGTATTGGCAAAGCTGATGCCATTGAATGCTCCTAACAGGGAGACCTTATCGTTATACCAGGAAAGAAAAAAGGATCACTATTCACATTTTATATTGAGGTTGGCATTTTGTAGATCTGAAGAGCTTAGATCCAGGTTTATCAAAGCAGAGGCCACGCTTTTCAAATTAAGGTACAACCAATTAACATCACAAGAGCAAAAGGAATTTGTTTCGAGCATTGATCTGCCTTGGGAAACCGTGACTGATGAGGAGAAGAAAGAATTTCAATCTGAATTAGTTGCATGTTCTTATAACGCGGTCAAGTCGATTCTTACTCAGACTGTTGAATATCAGAGAACTAAACGTATCACAAATGATCAGATAAAAAGCTATTTAGCTAACGAGAAGTTTTACAAGATTCCATTCGAGTTTGTTCCTGAACTAGTTTCGACCAGACAATCTTTCCTACATAAGGGTAAGGCATTTGTTGCTCAGTTCCAACAATTGTCTTTGATAACCACCGAATTTTGTGAATTCCTGAATGAACAACTAAATATCACAATGAGAGCTCTCCCAACGCTTGATGAAGATGATAGATTGATTCCAGTTTTGAACAATTTATCAAAGGGTTATGCTTCCACAGACTATATGTCTGAGTTCGGAACAGATTTTGCAAAGTCACAGGATGGAACTATAACTGCTGAAATGGTTCCTTCTCTTACAAAAAGTATGCCATTATGTATGTCTCGTCTGATGACAGGACTAATGACAGAGCACCACCTGAAATATGAAGGAAGACAACAATTATCTTTGTTCTTGAAAGGAATCGGTCTGAACGCTGAGGAGGCTATGCGGTTCTGGCAAATCCAATTTACATCTGGTCCAGGCTCTATGCCAGTTGAAAGATTCCAGAAGGAATATCGTTACACATTCAGACACAACTATGGTCTCGAAGGAGGTAGAATCAATTACAAACCTTGGGATTGTCGTACTATTCTATCTAAGCCAAAACCAACCAAAGATCAATATCATGGATGCCCATATCGTGATCTACATAGAGATCAGCTTGCATATCATCTTTCTAAGTTGGGAATAAACGATAACAATTCCAAACTAGAAGATATACTGGAATTGAGCAACAAGGGAGAATATCAGGTTGCGTGTACCAAGGTCTTTGAGATAATCAATAGAGATAAAATTGATTATGGCCTGAAGAATGGTTTGAGCATTGATGAGACTTCTATAGTTCATCCTAATCAATATTTTGACAGGTCCAGATATCTCGAGACCTCGATAAACAAGAAGGAGGAGAAGGCTTGATCCAGATGTTCAATCCGCCTGATTCATTTCATTTGTACATTATTATCATTTATTTTTAGATTTATTGGCTTTGGCACTTTGGCTGTTTCATCCGTTGTAGCTGAATTGAATTACACAATGAGTAATTTCCGATGTCAGATTTCTAGCACTATTTCCCTTTATAAGTCAACTAAAATTATCCAGGTGCAATCGCCCCCGCGTTGGGTCTACTAGAACTAATTAGAGTTCAACTGTAATGATAATTGATTTTATTGAAGAACAGATTATTTTTTGGCACTTCTTCAGGTGCTGAATAACCTGATATCCTGGCTCCAAGTAAACATGTCAGATAATGGATAAACCGCTACCTTCATTACGAGGATCAAAGAACGTTTTAGCTCAGCAAACTAATTAAATAATTAAGAACTAATGAATGTATTTGACTGAAAACATATTCATAGCAATCCTTCTTCTATATGTCACATGAATCGTAAAAAATTATTCAGATTCTATTCCGAACTGAGAGATTCCTTCTCACTATCCAATGGGTATACAGTTGGATCCCAACCACTGATGTAATATTCATCTTTCTCACTAAGAGTTTGGACTTCCTCAGAAGTCAATTCAAAATCAAATACATCTAAGTTAGATGCTAGTCTAGATTCTGTGACTGTTTTAGGTAAAGTGACAAATCCTTTTTGTAAAGACCATCTAATAAGGATTTGGGCACCGTTCTTATTATACTTCTTGCCCAATTCAATTAAAAACGGATCATCAAATTTTTGTGCTCTGACAAGAGGTGAGAAAGCCTGAATAGCTATACCCTCCTTTTTGCAATAGTCAACTAGATCAGTTCTAGTTAACCATGGATGTAGCTCCAATTGGTTAACAGCAGGCTTGATTTTTAAATCAGGATACTCCAACAACTCTTTAACATGTTTAATGTTGTAGTTGGAAATCCCAATATTTCTAACTGCTCCATCAGCAACAGCTTCTTGCAATGCCAACCAAGTGCCATGTCTTCTCTCGTAGTCTGTACGAGGAGTATGGATCAAAATTAAGTCAATATATTTGATCTTAGAAACTTTTTTCAAAGAGATGGCAATTGCTTTTTTAGTGGATTCGTATCCCTGATCAACATCCCAGATCTTAGTTGTAAAAAAAACGTCTTCTCTTTTATTTTTGGCTGGATCATCCTTGACCCATCTGTTGATACCTTCGGCAACTTCTTCCTCATTCATGTAGATAGAGGCAGAATCAACATGCCTATAACCAACTTTCAATGCTTTGTACACAATGTCTGCAACAATGTTTGGAGGAGACTCATAGACCCCCAATCCGATTATTGGAATTTTATCGCCAGAGTTCAATAACAGAGTAGATTGTTCAGACATTTTTACTTGATTTGCCATGCATATTTGCAGTTTCCGAGTTGAATGATTCGTTTTTAGAGGAAGACATGGGCGTTTATATAGTAAGTTCTAATTACTAATCATTGGGTTTGAAACGGTAGCCATCCTTCTTAGATTGAACCTTAAAACATTATTATATGTCTCAAATAATGACAATTGACAGTTCTTCGATGTAACTTTGCATATGGAATTGAAAAACCGGTGTCAACGGTTGGAATTAGGATAAATGTAATCGATCAATTCATGTTGGCAGATTCTGATTGGATCTCTGGTCTTCACAAGCAAGGATCCTGAAGCACAATTTGTAATCAATAAGCTTCATATCTCCGGAGATGCTCCCCACACTTACACCTCAATTGGCTTGATTAGAAATCCACAATTTTTTTGTATCAATCTTCAACTACTTTTCTTTTTGATCATTTCACCTCGATCCTGCCTAGTTTTTTGGGTGACTTTTCATTATTATTATTGATCTGACAATCAAACGAAAGTCTAATACGGGAGAAATATCTTAAGATCAAGTGTTGGTTAGAAGGTGAAAAAAGGGGGCTCATGAGGTTAAAGGGTAAACTGAAAAACTTGCGCTTATACGTTTGTGCGAGGAATGAAAATTCGATCCATTTCATCAAATCACTAGTGAGATTTTTTTAAACTAATCCAAGGTTCACAAAATTGTCACAATCCACCAATACATAATGAATAGCAACCTGATTACAACAACAACATGGTATCGGATTTCTTAAAAGGCACATCCAAAAACCTCGGTCTTCTAAACTAGAAATTTATTTAATGTTTTGGTTTGTGCAAATAAATTTAAAACCAAGGAAAGTAAAGAATCAGACGAAAAAAACGCTTTTGAATAAAACGTTAGTGTTAATGTACGTTGTTGCATAGGTTGCCTATCCTATCACTCTGAGGGTGAAAAAAAGCTCTTCGTAATCCTTTTGTTGATTCATTCAGATTCAAAGTAAGAAGGTACCTCGCCCAATTACATATCGGTTATCTTACGCATGCGGTAAACACACACCCCAAAATTGTTAGTCTTTTCCTATACAAGGAATTTGACAGTGGCGGAATTTCTTTGATTCAGAGCACTAGTTGATTTGGCTCGAAAAAATAAACATAGGGATTATTTGTTGATACTGGGAGAACCTCGTGCAGAAAGACGCGTAAACGTTGCAGATTTTTCCCTGGAATGTTGAGCATTATATTCGAACTACAGGGCCCACAAGCTTTATTTGGCTGTCCTTTACAGAAAAGGCAAGCCAAATACATGCAATGCGCCCTGTTGCATCTGTTAACACGGAATCAGGGAGCTGACATGGGATTTTGTGTATGCTCAGATTGGATTATAGCTTATCAGAATAAAAGCAGTAAAAAAGGGCTTTGATGAGATGAGGGAAACTTTAACACGCTTTGTCGTATTCATCTTCCAGAGACAATCATGCCTTCACTTCATAAGAACACACGTTGAACTCACTATCTAGATATATAACGGTGAGCTCGGATATCGGTAATTCTTTTGTCAAGCAGGTACAGAATCTAAGGCGGGTCTTGCGCTCCCCCCGCATAAGAAGTTGCGCATTTGGCAGCTTGTGAGGGACACAGATATTTTTTTATGAGCAGGAGTGGCCTTATAAGGAATCCCCAAAAGTCTTGTGTGTGCTCCCTCCCCAAAGTGTATAACAATATTATTATTTTGCTAGATTGGTGTAAATCTCAGTTCCTAACACCGGTTATATATCTAGTGAGATCCCAGTGAGAGTTGAATTGGAGTCCATGGTCTTGACTGTTGAAGATTGAATTGAATTAGATCAGGCTAGTTCAGTCCATTCGCACCGCAATATCACTAACGCGATGAACATTTTCACTAGAACCAAAAGTAAACTGTCTCCCAGGCCTAGGAATTGCAGTACTTTCCAGAATGAAGACGCCAAAAATGCTTCAATGAGTCCTTGCACAGTGACTGATGGAGGTATTGTGGGTGAGATAAAAAGAAATGAAATCCTAGGAGACCAACTAAAGCAGGTCAGTTATACTGCGTCCACTGCGTTTGAGAAGATAGATGATTTAGAAAACAAGAATCAGATGCTAGAGGAGCAAGTGAGCACCCAAAAAATGATGATATTGAGGCTTTTGGAAGAGCTAGACACGTCCCGAAGACATACATTGGATCCGAAAGCTAGATTAAGCTTGGAGCCTGATCTGGGAGTGATGTTTGGGTCTAGTGAAAGACCACCAACCCCTAATGCCACTAAGGCTCACCGATCCGCAAATACTTCCGTGAGTTCAGAATCTTCAACAAAGACGCTTGTCACAGAAATAGTTGAACACGAAAATAAATGCTTAAAAGAGGTCACAGCAGAAGACGAAAGACGTATTCGTCAACTTACCTCCAACAACAAACACTTGATAGAAGAGCATCATAAAGCCATAGCTAAACTGACCGATCAAATCAGTAATTTAGAGAGCCAGTTAGCAAGCAATCTAAGGACGTATCAACGCAACTTGTCTGGTCTTTCGGAGTCTGTGTCCATGATCAATGCAAACGCAGAGTTTCTGACTTCATGTTCTGATGGAGCCAATGTTCCTTATCCACGCCCGCGCCTGGATGAAGATGGGTACAGAAAGCTCAGACTGAGCAGATACAGCAATAATGAAAAGGGTGAGACCTTTGTTCTCAGAAAGATATCTATCTAGGCGCTTAGATGATATTTTGCTGTTACTCTTAAAGTCTTGCACTGTTTTACAATCCTTTTTTTATCTCTTTAGACACTTCATGATTTTCTGATCGAATTTCCGCTTGGTATCCAACTTGGATACCTTTACCTAATTAATTCATCCTCCTTATCGCAAATAGTCATATTTTGAACATTGTAAAGTTTTGAGAGAATTGTCGCCCTCATCCGTTTTTTCCTGTTTATTCCAGACATTCTGCTGCTTACTTGCTTCATATGGGATGATATCAATTTTAGATGTATACTAAGCACATATAACAATTGTCCTGTAGTTCTTGTCTGGTTATCTTCCCTGGTTTTGTTGTCTTTTACGAGACAAAAAGGGGATGTCTGAGACATAAAAATACGAGGAGGATTTCTAGTCCCCTTTTTGAACTCATCGCACGACATTTTTCAGAATCGCTATATATTTAATATATTTGTCTTAGGAGTCATCAAGGTTGGAGTTCGAAAACATTTTCACCTTGTTCAAGTTCCCTCAATTTACTGGACTGGAAGACTCAATGTTGTTTGCAGCACTTATTGTGTGCTTTCTGTCATGTATTGGGGTCTCTCTCCAGGCTCTTTCCAAGGATGAATTGACTGAAAGACGTCTGATCTCTCCGAACGGAGTTATACACGTTACCGATAACGATTTTGACTCAATTTTCACAGGTCCTAAAGACTATTATCTGATCACATTTTTAACAGCAATACAGAACCATAACTGTGAACTATGTACGGTCTTCAATCCGATATATCAGACTGTCGCTAAGTCGTTCTACCAATCCAACCCCCATTCCAATAATGTCTTCTTCGTGTCTGTTGACGCTGTTGATAACATTGAACATTTCAAGGAATACCGGATCACCACCGCACCACACCTTTGGATTTATCCTGTGTCCTCAATGATTTATAAGCCAGAAGACAGCATGGAGGTGTACGACAAGCGGATTCCAATGCCTGCAGTGATTAATTTTACCAGCGAGCACTATACCTACCCCATCGACAATAGAAGGAAGCCAAACGAATTGGAGGTCCAGTTTGCAGACTTTGTTGCATCTCTAACACAAACAAGAATTGTCATAAATAAACCTCTTGAGTGGTTTACTGTTGCAAAGTATTTTGTTGCCTTTTTTGCGGGATTCAAGCTATTAAAATCCAAAAGAAGAAGTATTTTCGAAAATATGATAAATGGAAGGTTATGGATGGTTTTGTGCGTCGCATTAATATATATAAACATTTCTGGTCTCAACTTTTGTATTCAAAGAAATGTACCTTTCCTGGTCAAAAATGAAGATAACTCAATTAGATTTTCTGCTGCAGGAACTCAAAACCAAATAGGATCCGAAGTGCTGATCTCAATCATATTTCAAGCGTGTTTTTCGCTTCTTCTTTGGCTCCTTATCGTTGGTGTTGGATGGATAGATGACCAGCGGAGACCAATGGGAATGTTAGTCTTCGCCATTTTCTTATTTTTGACATACAACATATTTACCAGTTTCTACCTGACGAAAGATGGTGGATATCCGTTTAATTATCTCAATATTCCATTACTCTCATAATCATTTAAAAAGATCACAAGGAAGGATAATAAACACAAGAATTGTATAAAGATATAGATGCTCAATGACCGTTAACTTAGTTAATTGCTATAGAACATGCTCCTCAATATCATCATCCTGCTCACTCTTATTCACAAAGTAAAAAGAAAGACAAATCAGAAGAGCTCCAAATATATATATAAGTGAGTTCACCTTGTGCTTGACTACGAAATCACAAAGCATTGCAAATGGAATCGTGAGAGATAATCCTACGGTCACTGTCAATGGTGAAGTTAACAGCATAGCTCTTGCCCATAAAAAGTCAGCGAGGAATGAAATCGCACAGTTGAAAGCCAGAACAAAGTAGACAGAGGCTGACTTTGGTAGCTCCAGCTTCTCGCGGCCAGTTTTGTCTAGAATGATTAAAGGAGGCCATAATAACAATAGGTTGAATATACCAACAAAGCCAAAGAAAAGCTTCATGTCAATTCTGGAGTCATTCTTAACTTTCAACTTAAGAAGAATGGAATATACACCATAGCATAATGCACCAGACAAGGCTAACAAATTTCCTAGAAATATGAGATCCTGGGTTTTATTTGTGACTGGTTCGTCGTTATTTGTAACCAGTATCACTCCAATGAAGGACACGATGATCGACAGTAGCTTGGTACGATTTATTTTTTCTATTGAAAACAGATACCCAATAATGATTGTGAAAAAGGAAGAGGTGGAAGATAGGATTGTCTGGGAAGAGACAGATGTGTATATTAGAGATGCATTGTTGACAAGATTTGAGAGGAACCAAAGAGCGCAGAACCAAAATGCTAGAATGACAGTTTCCTTGAATGTCAACGGAAGTAGTTTCTGAGAGTTAGCCTCTAAATCTAACCCAACATCAGCAGGCGTGGGCGATGAAGGAGAAGAGTAATCTGGAGTGGGTAAAATATTAGTTCTATTTTCTGGCACGTTCGTAGGTTGTTTATGGGCGTTGTAATAGTATGGGATGAGGTACAATGCAAAAGATGCTGTATTTATCCATGTGATGAGAAAAGGTTTTGAATATGTTCCTTTCTCAAATAAATCATTGAGAACAACTGATGAGAGAACCCAAAGAGCAACGACACAAAGCAGGAAAAATAGCCCCAATGACCACTCACTGGATCTCTTTTTCCTTGCAACCAGACTACTGATTAAGGGCGTGTCAACCATTTAATGAGGAAAACGAGCGATGTTCAAAGAGCCTATCTGAATCTTCTTCCTTCCAAGTATCTCACTTGATAAATACGAATAAATTCCCAGCTGAATGATGATGCCAGTATTCAATGAATCAGAGTTATTTTTCGTGTTACTTAATAATTTGTTATAGTATCGTTTCCAAAATAAACTTGAGTTATCTTTATCTATTGATACGGTGCAAGTCAAATTTTAGCAGGTGACAAATTCGAGAGACATTGCACCATAACTGCAAAAACTATGGCTCCAAGGCTGTGCACCCTTATCTTCATGGTTGTGGTTTTTGGGAAGATCATAATACTCACCAAGACAAGTAAACTTTAATACAGTCCTATGGGATCCTTTGGGTATTATCACCTTCCAAACTCTTGTTCTGCCAATGTAGCCATATTAGAGCTTAATGGGACATTACAGGTGGATTTTTGGACCTTCCACGAAAATACGACGAGAACCGACTGATGTTACTGTATAAGCGGGCAAGATTAAGATGAGAACGTCAAACTAAAAAGTTTGGATAATGATAATCTTCCCCAACGAGCCAATACATCTTTTGTCTATGAGAAATTACTAATTTGAAAAGCATACTCACAACTTCCATATTAATCTTAACATTTCAATCTGGATTAATGTGACAAATGGTGTAAAATATGCCAAACCTTCCCATTAAATGATATACAACCAATAGCAATTAATCAATTTCAATCTGAGTTGAGTGAGCATTCAACAAATTAATAACTCAATCAAGGATACTCATCAACTAAACAATGCTGATCGATTTTTTTGATAATTACAACAAGGACAAGAACAAGAAGGTTGTGAAGGAAGGAAAGGTAGATAGGTCGTTCTCCCTTTTTTGGTAGGAAAAACCTGTTTGGAATAAATATATTACATAATCGAAATAAATACAGAAAAAAAAAATATTTTAACTAATAGAAAACCAACCCGAAAAGTTACCCTGTCGATTATGTATACTAAAAATTTTTCAAAGCCAATCTGGTTCACAGAGAGGGCTTTTGTTTCTCACAAGTTAGATGGAGGTTTTAGAATCTGAGTGTCGTTTACTATCACTAAATAAAGAGTTGACTTTGACGATACATTGAACAAGTCAGTTATCATTGATTGGTGAATTCAAATATTTTTGAGGGTAGAGAAATACCGTATCAATAGGAGGTACCAGACAAGAAGAGCTCTGGATCGGTTGATAGATAGGTTAGAGTCACCAGGGTTATATTGGAAATATCCTATTCAAACACTTTCATCAAAGTTAGTGAACATAATAAATTGGGAGCAGAAAACCTGGCAGCATGTCTTGGATTTTTGGAGGATCTAAAAAGCAACAGCAGGAAAAGGAAGCACAGCAGCCGAAATCAGATGGCGGTGCCGCTTTCAACCCAAATGAAATATCCGATATTTCGACCATTCTGAATAATAATACCCTTGATGCATCAAAGCTCCATCCATTAGCTGGATTAGATAAGGATATTGAATACTTGGACCTTGATGATGAAAAATTGTCAACTCTTGAAGGTTCTGGAAATGGTTTGTTGCCCTCCAGAGGATGGACCGATGACCTCTGTTATGGTACAGGAACAGTCTATGTTTTGGGATTAGGACTGGGAGGTCTAAGAGGTATCAGCGAAGGTCTCAAGAATATTCCTCAGGGAAGGGTTGATCCTGCAACCAACCAAGTGAGACCTGTGCCTTTCAAATTGAAACTTAACACAGTGTTGAACCAGGTCACTAAATATGGTCCTCATATGGGTAATTCAGCAGGTGTTTTAGCATTGACATATAATCTTTTTGACTCATCGTTAGACAGCTTCAGAGGCAAGCATGATGATCTTAATTCATTAGCTGCTGGATTTTTGAGTGGTGCATTATTTAAAAGTACTGCTGGTTTAAAACCAATGGGTTATTCAGCAGGTGTCATGACACTTGCAGCCGCCGCTTGGTGTGGATTCAAGAGATTAATTCAATAGAGTCCGTTACGATTTCTGCATAAACTTATTGCGAATCTTGAACAATCACACTATGTGCCTAACGATTAATTTATAGAAACAAAATTTGACAGCCCCACAACTCCCTTTTATGATGACGAATTTTTTGTTGATTTTGTACCTATGATATCTACTCTTCTATCGGGAAATTGATTGAACTTCCCAATTAATCGCCTTCATTTATGTCATTTTGTTCCTTATATGTTGAAATTGGTTACTTTCAATGTTTTCTGTAAATACACATGCTTATTATTATTACTATGAAAAATGTAGCCATATATATATATATATTCATAGCTGTGACGGTCTATCAAGTGAGAAATTGAACCCCCAACAGGACACAATAAGGCAGTAATGCTTGTTGATTAGGTTAATTTCTTCCAATTCGTCTAACAACTCTAGACGACTTATTTTGGCCAATGTATCTGCGTCTACCCAATTCAAGCTAATGTACTTCAAATCTGAAACCCAAGTTCGGGCTGGATCGAATCCAACACCAATGATTCTTTCTTTTTGTTTCTCTATCGTATTGAAAGTTAGCAATGCAGGCATTCCGATGCCTCTCATTGATAAATTTCGAATCATGATTTCTCCATAATTGCTGTCTGATTCTCCACCAATTGGATCGTAAATGGTGAGTAGTCCCTGTTCAAGGTTCTTTCTGAAAAAATGAAGCAGATTTTCCGAATCATCGTTTTCCAAATAGCAGATACAACATTCACTCAAAACGAGTGTCTTCAATGACCAATCAATAGAGTCTCCGAATTGATTTTTTGATTTTAAAGTTCGAAGATCCAGTGAAAGAAGATGATATCTGGAAGAATGCAGCTCAGCAGTTTTGCTATGAAATTCTTCATAATTTGTGGGAAGTGATTCATCTGAAGTAACTCCAATGGCATTTTTGAGTTTGTCATTGGCCAAGATACTGTACTTTTTTATCTTGCAACTTTCTTGGAAATCTAGTTCGATATAATGTAGATTGTCATGAGTTGGAATTAAATCAAAGCAACGGGTATCACTTCCAGCTCCTAGAGAGACTATCTGCAGTTTTTCACTCTGAAATTCCCTCAAAAACCTCTGAATTACCAAGTCAATTGCATAGGTCCTCAACCAGGTTCCCCTATTGATCACAGGAGATTTGTATACTGCCATTCGCTGCGGATGGCTGTTCCTTGAAGTTCCAGAAATAGAATCAAATAGATTGAAAAATTGTTTGTTCAAACGCCTTCTCATTGCAAGTTTCTTGAACTCTGAGTCTACACCCATCAACTTGAAATGGATCAGACTGGGTATCAAAGTTTCTAGATAAGGATCATCTATATAACCTCTCAAGTGACATGACAGCCTACATGATAGGGCATCATAGTCTGTGGAACGCACAATCTCATCATGCTCACCGCTCATGATCCTCCTGACTCACTCAATGGTTAATTTTAATCGTCAACAACTCGGCAGCTGTTATTCGAAAGAAAAATCAAAGGGTCAGTTAGACATACAAAATAGATTAACTTCTTCCCCAACGCCACTCAATGTAGAGATGTGCAGATCATGTTCTGCCCCTTGAAAACTGCCACCAATTCTCTCCGAAGTAGACGTAAAAAGTATTACATAATCCGCTCCATCCGTTTTTCTATGTCATGTATCTCGAATAGCAGAAAAAGAAGAGAAAGGTAGAGAGGTAAAAACAGGGAAGAAGAGGGAGTTGACATAAGACAACCACATGTTGAATATTGGACATAATGGCGGGGTAACCACATTATTCTGCTACTCTCAACGGCATATGCGCCGGTTTTCCTATGGTTGGACTCTTGAGAAAGAAACTTTAAATCTTTTCAGTAGAATCTCTTTTTTCTTATCTGTGATTACGTCAGAGTGATTTATGAAGAGATCTAATGAGAGATGGTAGCGGATTTGTTAGGAAAGGGAAAAGGAATGGGCATTTTCAAGTCCGAGAGATCGGATGTATTCACGCATGTATTCTGATGTTTGGTGAAACAAAGAGGTAAGAATTGTCCATGCTGAATTAGTGATCATCTACTGGGTCGGCTCAGGGAACAGATCGATGTTTTTACAGCCGATGGTTGGCCGTACAGTAGAGTTGATTATTTTCTTAACAAGAACAAAGAGGGATAATAATATTTCTGTCATATTTGATGTGCGGTCTAGTTACATGTAGACGCCCTTACTTCATCTGGGTTTTTCACTAAGAAAACTTGACGTCACACATCTTACAGTTCGTTGAGTCCTTGTTGGCTCCTACCGGGATCGGGTCTTTCTTCGCGGGAGGTGACACGGCCCAAGCCTGCACTGAGATGGAGATGTGTTGGATTTTTCAGTTTGTATGTGGTGCCAGGTGTCCTCCCCCAACAAAATTGATCTTCTCAATGACTGCGAGTGATGAGCGCGCGTAAGAATACAGTACGCGTTGGGAAAGTTTTTCGCGGACGTGGTGAGGGCACGCGAGCCTAGAGACGCCGGCCTAGCTTTGGGGCCCTCCGGGGAGAAAGACAGCAAGATACAGTTTTCTCAACAGACAGAAACAATCCTGCAAGAGATATTAGTTTTTAGTGAAATATTATTCTTTACCGTTTTTATATATATTTGGAATTGCTTTGTTCGATAATATTAAAAAAGACTGGAAGCATCAGAGTATATATATCTATCCATTTACATATATACGTTCAGATTTGTGTGCTGATCTGGGTGTTGGTAGTTTGAAATTGTTATCAAAAGTGAGGTCCATCTGAGATTCATTTTTCAAGAACAAACCACGACAACTAAGTTACAATAGTTTGATACAGGTTTCTTGTTTTTTACAAGAGAAACACCAGAACTGTTACCAGCAGCAACAAGCCAGTGACTAAACGTCCATCCGTTAGTGACTGCTACATTTGATTTACAGTGAATTCAAACATTCAGTAAGGTGTTTTCTAGCTTTCGGTAAGTTTTTACATTGTTCTTTTGTTCTTCCAATGTTGAATAATCATCTTGATTTTCTGTCTAGTTGATCCAGATTAGTTTTGGAACTTCCGATGGCTTCATCTGGATTACTTACTTGCCACAGAATTCCTTCAAACATCGGTTATCCTGTTCTCCTAATTAGATCCACCAAGGGGTATTTGATCCTTTCTCCTTGTACCTTGGTTCATCCTATAATCTGGGCTGTGCTCTTTTCTGCGAATTGTTGAAAATACTGTTGGCACGCACAGCCCGGTGACAGAGACGGTTACTTATCCATGTTTGAGATTGATAAAGGTTCATTTTGTGGTAAAATAATCCAATGGTGGTGTTAAATACCGGATACCGGCTTTTTAGACCCATGGTCTGGATATCAATGAAGTGATAACTACTCCACCATTTGGGCTAGTTTATTGCTTTTTTGAAGCCGAAAAATCAAGGACATTCAACTAATGAAGCTTTTGACATTTACTAACAGACAATGGTACTCCTTTCCCCGCAGTTTTCTTGGATTGAAACCGCAGAAGATAATTCCTACCTTGTATAATTTTAATCCGTCCCACAATTCCAAGGTTCATCTTAGCAGGTTATCATCGCATATTTCCACTCCAAATAGAGAAATTTCATTGGGACAAAAAGTTCCCATTTCGTTTATATCAAATACTAGAATGATTGCCACATACTCTGAAAAGCATAGAAGTCTTCCTAAGCACTTCTTGGGACTGAACTCCGTTGAGACTGCTGAACCATCAGAGGTTAAGGACTTCGTGGTGAAGCACGACGGACACACTGTTATCCAAAAAATCTTGATTGCTAACAATGGTATTGCTGCAGTTAAAGAGATAAGATCAGTCAGAAAGTGGGCCTATGAAACTTTTGGAAATGAAAAGGCGATCCAATTCGTCGCCATGGCCACTCCAGAAGATCTGGAAGCTAACGCAGAATATATCAGAATGGCTGATCAGTACATAGAGGTTCCAGGTGGAACAAATAATAACAACTACGCAAATGTTGAACTTATAGTTGAGATTGCAGAGAGAACCAAAGTGGATGCTGTTTGGGCAGGATGGGGTCATGCCTCTGAGAATCCCCTACTGCCAGAAATGCTTGCATCGTCTCCTAGAAAAATCGTTTTCATTGGACCTCCAGGTTCCGCTATGAGATCATTAGGAGATAAGATCTCTTCAACAATCGTTGCTCAACATGCTTCGGTGCCGTGTATCCCGTGGTCTGGTACTGGTGTTGACAAGGTTGTTATCGATGAGTCTGGAATTGTTTCCGTTGATGAGGAAACTTATTCCAAAGGTTGCTGCGATTCTCCTGAAGATGGTTTGAAGAAAGCTAAGGAAATTGGATTCCCTGTGATGATTAAAGCCTCTGAAGGTGGAGGAGGAAAGGGTATCAGAAAGGTCGATAGGGAAGAAGATTTTGTCGCTCTTTATCACCAAGCTGCAAATGAAATTCCTGGCTCTCCTATTTTTGTCATGCAGTTAGCTGGCTCTGCCAGACATTTGGAAGTTCAGCTTTTAGCTGATCAATATGGAACAAATATATCACTTTTTGGAAGAGATTGTTCTGTCCAAAGAAGACATCAAAAGATCATCGAGGAGGCACCTGTTACTATTGCCAAACCTGACACTTTCAGAAAGATGGAAGCTGCAGCTGTCAGATTAGGTAAACTTGTGGGATACGTTTCGGCTGGTACAGTTGAATATTTATATTCATACGCGGATGATAAATTCTACTTCTTGGAGCTTAACCCTAGACTTCAAGTGGAACATCCTACCACTGAAATGGTGTCCGGTGTCAACTTGCCTGCCGCCCAACTGCAAATTGCTATGGGTATCCCTCTACATAGAATAAAGGATATCAGATTATTCTACGGTGCTGATCCACACACCTCAACAGCTCTTGACTTTGAGTTTAAGAATGAGAACAGCCTTAAAACTCAAAGAAGACCTGTTCCAAAAGGTCATTGTACTGCTTGTCGTATTACTTCTGAAGACCCTGGTGAAGGTTTCAAGCCTTCAGGAGGAACCTTACACGAGTTGAATTTCAGGTCATCATCCAACGTTTGGGGTTATTTCTCTGTGAGTAACCAATCTTCTATCCATTCCTTTGCTGATTCTCAATTCGGTCACATTTTTGCATTTGGTGAAAACAGACAGGCTTCAAGGAAACACATGGTTGTTGCCTTGAAGGAGTTGAGCATCAGAGGTGATTTCAGAACCACAGTGGAGTACCTAATCAAATTACTCGAAACACCAGACTTTGAAGATAACACTATAACAACTGGATGGTTGGATGAATTGATTTCAAAAAAGCTAACTGCAGAGAGACCTGATCCTACCGTCGCCGTTGTTTGCGGTGCTGTTGCCAAGGCATTTATTATCGCTGAAGAAAACAGAAAAGAATATATAAATTCATTAGAAAGAGGTCAAGTGCCCTCCAAAGAACTCCTCAAAACCATATTCAACGTTGAGTTCATTTATGAAGGTCAAAAATACAAATTTGCTTGTGCAAAGGCAGCTAATGATACATTCACATTATTCATAAATGGATCACGTTGTGTTACAAATGTTAGAGGATTGAGTGATGGTGGTTTGTTAGTTGCACTAGGGGGAAAATCGCATTCCGTGTACTGGAAGGAAGAAGTTGGAGCAACAAGAATTTCAGTGGATGGTAAAACTTGTCTATTGGAAGTTGAAAACGATCCTACTCAGCTGAGAACCCCTTCTCCAGGTAAGTTAGTGAAATATCTAGTTGAGAATGGTGACCATGTTGAAAACGGCCAACCATTTGCCGAGGTGGAGGTTATGAAAATGTGCATGCCATTGGTTGCACAAGAAAATGGTACAGTGCAACTTTTGAAACAGCCTGGTTCGACTGTTAATGCTGGTGACATTCTTGCAATTTTGGCATTAGATGATCCTTCAAAGGTCAAGCATGCTCTTCCATTTGAAGGTACCTTACCAGATGTTGGCTCGCCAATTGTTGTTGGAACTAGACCTGTGCATAAGTTCGAAAGACTCTTGAGTGTTCTCACAAACATCTTATGTGGTTTTGATAACCAGGTTGTTATGAATGCTACGTTAACAGACTTGATTGCAACTCTCAGAGACCCTGAGCTACCGTACTCAGAATGGAACAATAGAATATCCGCTCTTCACTCAAGACTGCCTGCAAAATTGGATAGTCAATTGACCGAATTAATTGAAAGAACCCATAAGAGACACGGTGAATTTCCAGCCAAATCCATTCTTAAATTGTTTGAAAAGACTAAAAATGATGACTCCACAGATGAACTCTTTGATCAAGTGATTGCACCATTAGTCGATACTGCTGAGCGTTATAAGGATGGCCTTAAAAGTCATGAATACTCTGTCTTTGCAGGTTTGGCTAAAGAATATTATACTGTGGAAAATCTCTTCAGTGGTGAAAATACTAGAGAAGAAGATGTGATTTTGAAACTAAGGGACGAAAATAAGGATGATTTGAACAAGGTAATCCGTTTTGCATTATCGCATTCTAGAATTGGAGCAAAGAATAATCTCATTGTTGCTATTTTAGAACAATACAAAGATGTTCTACAGGAATCTCCTGAAGCGCTCAATGCTTTCAGGGAACCTTTAAAGCAAATTGTGGAATTAGATAGCAGGTCCACTGCAAAGGCAACTTTGAAAGCTAGGGAACTTTTGATCCAATGCTCTATGCCATCAATTAAAGAAAGATCTGATCAATTAGAACATATTTTAAGAAGCTCAGTTGTCGAAACTAGATATGGTGAAACTGCTGGCGCCAAGCATAAACTTCCAGATATGCACATAATTCAAGATGTCATCGATTCTAAATACATCGTGTTTGATGTTTTGACTCAATTTTTGTGTTCTTCTGACAATTGGGTTGCAGCCGCTGCTGCCGAAGTTTACATAAGACGTGCGTATAGAGCTTACTCGGTGACAGATGTTATTCATCACTTGTCATCTGAGAACTCCTCTCCTATTGTTGAGTGGAAATTCCAGCTTCCTGCTCTTTCCACTGCTGTTTATAATTCAGTTCCAGAAAGTATTAGAAATATTAAGTCCTCGCCATCTATGAATAGGGCACTATCGGTTTCAGATTTGACTTTCATGATCAACAAAAATGATTCTCAGCCTTTGAGAACAGGTCTTCTAGTTCCAGCCGCACATTTCGATGAAGTCGATGAAGTTTTGTCTAAAGGTCTAGAATTGATCACCCAGAGCAAAACTACAGATTTAATCAATGTTTGTAATGTTTTGATCGGTTCCACTGAAGGTTATGATGATGAATCTGAGTTGGTGAATCAAATGAAGACAATTGTGGATGATAATCAAGAAGGATTGAAGGCTGCTTCTATCAGAAGAGTGACATTTGTTTTGGGAGATAAGGTTGGATCATATCCAAAGTACTTCACATTCAAGGCAGATTCAGATTCAGGATCATATACTGAAGATCGTGTCATTAGACATATTGAGCCTGCATTAGCTTTCCAACTAGAGCTTGGTAGACTCTCAAACTTCAATATCACTCCTGTTCAGGTCGATAACAGAAACATTCATGTCTATGAGGCTGTGGCTAAGAATTCCTCTGGAATTGATAAGAGATACTTTACTAGAGGTATTATCAGAACTGGTTCAATTAGGGATGATATCACCGCCTCAGAGTATTTGATTTCTGAAGCTCACAGGTTGATGTCCGACATTTTGGATGCCCTTGAAGTTATCGATACTTCAAACACCGATTTGAACCATATTTTCATCAACTTCTCTGCTGTTTTCAACATAACCCCTGAAGATGTTGAAAACGCATTCGGAGGTTTCTTGGAGAGATTTGGTAGAAGATTGTGGAGGCTAAGGGTGACTGGGGCAGAGATTAGAATTATGTGCACCAACCCAGAGACTGGTGTTCCATTCCCTCTAAGAGCCATGATCAACAATATCAGTGGTTACGTTGTGAAATCTGAGATGTACATTGAGGAAAAGAACTCCAATGGTGATTGGATCTTTAAGTCCATTGGAACCCCTGGCTCAATGCATCTTAGACCAATCTCTACACCTTACCCAACTAAAGAATGGTTGCAACCCAAGAGACAGAGAGCCCACAGTTTGGGTACTACCTATGTTTATGATTTCCCAGAGTTGTTCAAACAGGCTGTCATTTCGCAATGGAAGAGCTATAACTCTAGCGTAAAAGTCAGTGACGATGTGTTTACCTCTGCTGAGTTGATCACTGATGATGCTGGCGAGTTGACAGAAGTTATAAGAGAGCCAGGTGCTAACACTATTGGTATGGTTGCCTTCAAGATTACTGCAAAGACGCCTGAATATCCAAGGGGTAGACAGTTTATAATTGTTGCAAATGATATTACCTTCAAGATTGGTTCCTTCGGTCCAAAAGAAGATGGATTTTTCAACCAAGCTACTGAATATGCTAGAAAATTGGGTATTCCAAGAATTTATTTGTCTGCAAATTCTGGTGCTAGAATCGGCATTGCAGAGGAGTTACTTCCATATTACAAAGTGAATTGGAATGATCCTTCAGATCCACAGAAGGGCTTCAGCTACTTATACCTATCTCCAGAAGACAAATTGGAATTAGAAAAAGCTGGCAAGTTTGGTACCGTCTTGACTGAGAGAGTCGTGGAGAAGGGCGAAGAAAGATACATAATTAGAGCCATTATTGGTGCTGAAGATGGTCTTGGTGTTGAATGTTTGAAGGGTTCTGGTCTGATCGCTGGTGCTACTTCTAGGGCATACAAGGACATTTTCACTATTACATTGGTTACTTGTAGGTCTGTTGGTATTGGTGCCTACTTAGTTAGACTCGGACAGAGAGCTATCCAAGTTGAAGGACAACCTATTATATTAACTGGTGCCCCAGCAATTAACAAGCTGCTTGGTAGAGAAGTTTACTCATCTAATTTACAATTGGGTGGTACTCAAATTATGTACAGAAATGGTGTTTCGCACCTAACAGCTAATGATGATCTTGCTGGTGTGGAAAAGATAATGGAGTGGTTATCTTATGTTCCAGCCAAGAGAGGAATGCCTGTTCCAATTTTAGAATCTGTTGAAGATCCATGGGATAGATCAATCGACTACAAACCTCCAAAGGATGAACCTTACGATGTCAGATGGATGATTGAGGGTAAAGACACCGAGGATGGATTTGAATATGGTATGTTTGATAAGGGATCCTTCCAGGAAACTCTTTCCGGATGGGCAAAGGGTGTTGTTGTTGGAAGAGCTAGAATTGGTGGTATTCCACTGGGTGTTATTGGTGTTGAAACTAGAACTGTTGACAACTTGTACCCAGCTGACCCAGCTAATCCTGATTCCATGGAAGTGTTGATCCAAGAAGCCGGTCAAGTTTGGTATCCAAACTCTGCTTTCAAGACTGCTCAAGCTATTAGGGACTTCAACTATGGTGAACAATTGCCACTCATGATTCTTGCTAACTGGAGAGGATTTTCTGGTGGTCAACGTGATATGTACAATGAAGTGTTGAAGTATGGTTCATTTATTGTTGATGCTCTCGTTGAGTTCAAGCAACCAATTTTCACTTACATTCCTCCTACCGGAGAACTTAGAGGAGGTTCATGGGTTGTTGTTGATCCAACAATCAATGCAGACATGATGGAAATGTATGCTGATGTCGAATCTAGAGCTGGTGTCTTGGAACCAGCAGGAATGGTTGGTATCAAGTACAGAGAGAACAAGTTATTTGACACCATGGGAAGATTGGACAGCAAGTGTAGAGAGTTAAAGGAGAAGTTGAGTGACAAATCTATTTCAGATGAAGATAGAGTATTGCTTACTAAGAAGCTGAGCGAAAGACAGAGACAGCTACTTCCAATCTATTCTCAAATTTCGGTGCAGTTTGCAGACTTGCACGATAGATCCGGACGTATGTTGGCTAAGGGCACCATCAGAAAAGAGCTTGAATGGAGCGAGGCTAGACGTTTCTTCTTTTGGAGAATTAGAAGAAGACTGAACGAAGAATATTTGATCAGAAGGACCGAGGAACAGCTAGCGGTGGAATCCACCAGATTGGAGAAGATTGCAAGAGTTAATTCATGGTACCCATCTTCATTGAATCTTGAGGACGACAAGGCTGTTGCTTTATGGATTGAGGAGAATCATAAATTGTTAGACTCAAATCTAAGAAAGCTGAAGGGCGATGCTGTGAAACAGACATTAGCAAGACTATTTAGAACGGATATCAAAAACACCACCGAGGGATTGTCTGAGATTCTGTCTTTGCTTCCTTCGGAAGACAGAGACAATATTCTCAAGCAACTGAAGTGAAATATCATTGACGGATTAATGTTATTAGAGGGATTTGAGCTAATTAAAAGTTAGTGGAAATTTTCAAATGAATGTCATTTCTTTTATGTTTTTTTATATGTATTTATCTTTGTACATGCTTTCAAGTTTCTTACTTAATGTGTATTTAACGTGTTTAAAATCTTGGTAAGAGTAATGTGAAGAGTCTTCAAAAATTGATTAGAATAAAGATTCTTTTCTTAAAAAAAAGGTGCTGGTTCTCTTTCCCGAAAAAAAAGGGCAGATAATTTTTTAGGGAGCGCTGAGTAGGATATAAATTAAAAATGAGGGATAAAGGTTTTATAAGTGGAGGAGATTGGCCCTTATAGATAGAATACGTGTCTTCGGGCTTTTGGAAACAGAAGTATAGTATTGATGCTTGACTTTAGTTAAAACTTGTTTTATAATTTCAACTTTGCTTGCGATATAGACTACAAAAGACATACAATGCTATTTAACTGTTTCCCGATAATCAATTTTGTTGTTGTTGTTACCAGTCTTGCTGAGGCAGCTGTGATCCATTCCAACTTTTCGTATGGAGATACCGACAGGTATCTAGTTCAGATGAAACAAAGGTACACAGTTGAGAAGTTGTGTGCCCAGGATGACCGGGTTAAAGTCGCCAGTCATTTCAGAGACGGAATTGATCGTAACTTTTCGTTTGGAAGCTTTGAAGCATTTTCAGGAACATTCAGTCCGGAAGCCTTGCTAAGAATGGCATCTAATCCCATGGTGGCAAAAATAGTACCAGATTCTGTGGTTGAAGCGGTAGATATTGTCACACAGGAGGGCGCTGCCAACCATCTCGTGAGATTGTCTCAGGATGGGCCTATCACCAGTGAAAGCGAGTCTGTCTATTATTATGATTCAGATTACCAGGGGCAAGATGTGAATGCGTACATTATAGACAGCGGAGTATTTGTTGATCACCCAGAATTTGAAGGAAGAGCTGTCAATGGACCTAATTTCTCGGATGATTTGACTAACACTGACTATGTGGGACATGGAACTCATGTTGCTGGGATCATTGGATCCAGGAAATACGGTGTCGCAAAGCAGATCAATCTCATTTCTATCAAGGTTTTGGACAGGTTTGGACAGGGTGCTTTGTCTTCTGTTATTGCTGGTTTGGAATATGCTGTAAACCACAGGAAAAACGACGGGGATGCTCCTGGAGTTGCAAATTTGTCACTGGGAGCAGCGAAAAGCTCTATCCTAGACGATGCAGTCAAGGCGGCCGTTGAGTCGGGACTCGTGATTGTGGTCGCTGCCGGAAATAGCAACATTGATGCCTGTAACACATCTCCCGCAGGTTCCCAATACGCCTATACCGTGGGAGCCATCGATGACACCCAGGACAGAATTGCCAGTTTCTCCAACTGGGGAAAGTGTGTCAACATATTTTCAAGCGGAGTGGACGTGAAAAGTCTTTCCAACAGCCAGACCTCTCTCAAGAAGGTACAGACTCTGTCTGGAACCTCAATGGCCAGTCCAGTGGCTGCAGGATTGATAGGTATTTTGTTGAGCAAGGGAATTCCGGCCGAAGATGTCCTTTCTGAGGTGGATGATTTGGCAGTCGTCGGAGGCATTCCAAGAATCAGTCTGTTGCTCAGACCAGGAAGTCCTAACCGAATTACATCCAGTGGAATCAGAGACGGAGAGTACGCTGGCTTTAGTACCTATGGATTCAAAAATAAAACATTGACAAGCCGTATCAGACAGTCAAAACCTCATTATTGAGTATTTTGGTCACAGTAGAGAACTCACAGTTGCATTAGTAAGTAACTAAGACATTTCCCTGAGATTTCGGACATTTTTATATAACTTGTGCGGCATTGCTGTATTTTAATAATAAATGAATAGCTTATAGTACACAATCACAGATCTATATGTTGGAGTACACACAAGGCAGGGCAACGAGTCGTTGGCGAGTCGTTAACAGCCTGTTGAAGGACCTACTCAAGGTCCTTTATAAGGTCATTAATGACCATGGGGTTTATGAGAGTAGCTGATGATGAGCTTTCCAGTTTCTGTGTTGTGGAATAACGTCAGAGAAGAAGAGCAGGATTCTTTCTCAGAGATTCCGTTATCCGTAGAAGGACTCTGCAATGCCATCAACTCAGAATCAATATCATCGTTCTTGAAATAGATGTCAACATCGTTGACACATTTCAAATTTTCTCTAATAACAATAGGCTCCTCTCTATGTTTCTTATTGAAATCCTCCTGTGATTGGAACCTGAAGTCATAGCCAGTAACCGTACTCACAGGAATAATATACTTTTCATACAGCTTCAACACAATGTTGGAAGCGGACTTGTTCTTACTTAACGTGGATTTAAGCAAATCATCTAACGTCAAAGTCTCGGTAAATACAATGTTTCGCAGCTCTTGTGTTCTGTTCAGCTTTAAAATGGTTAAGTAGTAGTTAAAGTTCTTGATTACGGTGTCTTTCTTCTCACATTCTTCACATAAATTGGAAGTTTGAGCATAATGTCCTATTTCTCTGCCGCAATAAACACACTCCACAAGAGCTCTATTCTGAGGTGTTAAATCTTCACTCTGGGTGCCGCTGATCTGAATGTCTCTGTCTGCTTGGAAATCGCCAGCACTCACATCATTGAGGTAGCCGTTACCATTATTGTGAACACCTGAATGTGGTACCAATGTGGAATTTCCATTTGGACCAGGAGTAGGGGTCAGACTGCGCTCCGAAGCAACAGATTTTTGATCCAAATTGTGCTGGTGCAGGAACTGTTGCTGAATTATGAACTGCTGCTGCGGCGGGAGCGATAAAGGATTAGCAGTGATTGTGTTAATCAGCGGAATAGAGCCAAACCCTTGGTTGGTGACGTTCTTTTGCATCAACTTGGTGGTCTTCTCGATCTCGTCATGGAGTCTATGACGGTCTGGATCTGACTGGGAGCTAGTCACAGCCAGGTAGGCATCCATGTTGGCAACAGATACTGACGATGGAACCGACATGGATGGAGAATCCTGCGGAATGCTGCTGTCATCGGCATGGAACCCTTCACCATCCTCCAGTAACTTCAATTTCTGAAGAACTTCGTACTCCTCTCTGTTTCTATACAGAGTGCTTTTCGTGCCTCTCCTCTTCTGCGCTCTCTCAATGATACGACATGGGTTGCAGGTTTTGAACTGAAGATGTTCCGGAGCCTCTGTGTTCAACCTCTTCCTCTTACACCGACGACATGTGATTGGCTTGCCGTTCACATACACATAGTCCGCAGCAGTTGTAATTTTGCCATTGTTATATGCTCTCGACCGAGCGTTCAACCTCTCAGAATCCAGTCCCGAAGCAAGTCTCATAATGCTGTTCTTTCAGTTTCTCTAGCTGTGGACACCTGTCTCCTCTGTCCAACAGATGTTCTCTCCCCTTTATCTTAGATCTGGGTCCAATGTTTTCGTGAATATCGCGAAGATATCAAAACTGTTTTTTCCACTTTAGTGTTATCTCGCTCAGTCCTGCGGGCTTTTTAACTTTCGTGGGGTAGGCTTGGTGTCTTAAACTTCCCTTAGGTTTGCAATTCTAGAGAAATTTACTCAATTACACCTGTTATTTGCCTTTGTCTGTGGTGATAAAGAAAACAACTGTTACTTTTCTCTTTTTCCTGCTTAGAAATCCATTAATAAGAAAAATTTTCAACTATCCACGCAATTTCAAAAGGTCGTGTTAAGTCAAAGCAAAGTCGCGTCGATCGACCCACATGATTGTTCTCTATTTTTGCTACAACTCAGTTACCATCACCACCATCTAGATTGAATAGCAGTAACTACCCTCTTAGGTCAAAGGTTACATCACATTACCTATTGAAAAACACATTCGAATAAAATATTCACAACTAATTACAGAAAAATTGTCATGTCAATATATCTAGAACTTGAAAAAACCTTGCTCCTCTAGATAAAGAACAATCTTTTGAATTCCGACATTGATTGAGTCCTCGCTGAAATCGATTTGGATTTCAGGATCCTCAGCAACAGTGTATTCGTCTATGTCGGTTCTTGATCCAGAAAAGTACCCATTTCTATCATTCTTCACACAGAATTCCTTAGGAGTCTCAACAGATACAAGGATGAAGGAGCCAGCCTTGGAGATCTCCTTTCTGTAGGCAGCTAATTCAGCAGCAGATGCAATTTGTTTGGTGTTGGCAATGATGACACCAGCACCAGATCTCACGAGCTCCGAAGTCACAAAAGCCAGAGCAGATTTTGGAATTCTATCACCATCGAGCAGAGTAATGTGTCTGGAGCCACTGAACTGGTTGAAAGTTGCTTGTAAAGCATAACTCAAAGCATCCACACCCGAGTTTGGTAGACCTGAAAGGTATAGAGCAAATCCTTGTTGTTGTCTTGGAGGGTGAGCAGTTCTCAAGATCTTGACAACCTCTGGGTACGAGAACCATTCAGGGATGTGAGTTCCGTCTCTCAATCTCTTTCTCAATTCGGTACCTGAGATATTGAGGGTCTTTGTTCCATCTGGAACCACATCGATAGGGGCATATCTGTCCTCATCTGGTAAGTATGTCACCATTCTGAATGGAACAACCTCAATTTCCAGTTCATTCGAGTATCTCTCAACAAGCTCCTGGGCATCGTAAGCACCATAGAATGGAACACCCTTGGAGTTTGAACCTGGTCCAGCATGATCTCTTCCAACAATGAAATGTGTAGCACCATAGTTCTTTCTGATGATAGAATGCCACAAAGCCTCTCTATCTCCCGCCATTCTCATGGCCAATGGCAGTAGAGATAACTGAGCCATTCCATTCGGATATTTCTTGATGATCTCCTGGTAAACCTTGACTCTGGTATGGTGGTCGATGTCACCAGGCTTGGTCAAACCAACAACTGGATGAATCAAAAGATTTGCAAGTTTGTCTCTGGCCGCTCTCACTGTTAACTCTCTGTGTGCTCTATGCATTGGGTTTCTTGTCTGGAAAGCAACAACCTTGGTCCAATGTTTGTTATTGAACTCAGATCTGAGTTGGGCAGGAGTCTTTCTAAGTTCAGTGTAATCATAATGTTTAGGGGCATTGATGGCTTGTAGCTCTCCTCCGACATAAACATCACCAGCAATATCAAACAAGTATCTGATAGCAGGATGCTCTGGATCTCCTCTGAACACCTTCTTAGCCTCGACCTGTTTATCTGGCTGGTAAACATCCTTGACAGTCAAAATAGCCAACGCATTGTCATCTCTAGGATCTCTCAAAACCACTCTGTCACCTTCAGAGTACTCCGAGGCCTCCTCCTTTGATAAATCAAGAGTAATAGGAATAGGCCAGACCTCTCCAGAAGCTAATCTCAGCTTTTCGACAACAGACTCGTAATCCTCCTTACCCAAAAAACCAGTCAAAGGAGAAAATCCTCCAATCAAAATAAGCTCTAAATCACATAACTGACGCTCTGTCAAGATGATGGATTTCAAAGAGGATGCTTCAGCAACCAACTCTTCCTTGATATGAGCATCTCTAGCCAGAAGATCTTGTAAGGTTCCTCCGTGGGGCGTCAACATTTTTTCTGATAGGGGAAGCTGAAGTCTTTTCAAAATGGGACTCGTCTGATCGCTACTGCTGTGCAATAAAATTTTACACTCTTTCTTCTTCCTTTATACATCCTGGTATACTGACAAAGCTCAGAAGAATCCAACGGTTAAATCCTCTATTTAAAGAGGTGAAAAGTCCATTCTTGCTCAGATCTGGATTTCTAATAGCACGTGACTAAAATATGTCAATTTGAAATCCCGAGATCTGCTTAGCTAATCTGAGAGGAAAGAGAGCCACAGTCAGCTGCTCTAGCCCAATAGGTGTCTGATCAAGGTGACTCCAGAGTGTCACGAATAGCAGAATATAAGATGCTAAGAGTCTGTAACTCATGAGAAGCCAAAGTTGGGAGATTATTGGTTTCCAGCTTGGCGAATTACGCCAAAAAGCATAGAATTAGAGAGCGTAGTGGCTGACAGAAAAGGAAAGCCTCAAATTGGATTCTTGAACGCACCCTATTACTATTGGCTCTTGATTCCGCAAACCACTGTATCATTGGGCTCTTCTTTTTGATCACAACATCTACATTGACTACTGAGGAGACTCCGAAATTATCGATAAACCCACCATTGAATAAGGGGTTCTGCTGATGTGTTCTTGAAGTACGACAAAAACACCATCAGTCAAGTTTTTTAATTAGGTACAGATAGCTCACTAGAAGCAAATACATACATACAGAGAACTGTCTATTACAGGGGGATAGGATTAAAGTTGCACTTTTGAGAGGAATAGAAGTTCTTGCACTCCACAATTCGCAGTTCACACTCCTTCATGGCGTCACTGTCCCCCATCTTTCCTTGCACCTTTCTGCCAAGCTTCTGATAGCAAAGGGCTCTGGTAACGTTCAAAACATTTGCCATAACCGATAATACCTGATTGGTAGCCACCAACAGGTCACCACAGTTATATATTCTGTCTAAAAGTAAAGCGGAGAAGAGGTCACCCACGCCTGTGAAATAGGAGTCTAGTTTTTCGATTTCGAAAACAATTGGATTTTCGTAATCCATAGAAGAAATGCAGCAGTACATTTTATCGTTGTTATCATCCCCCTGTTGACTCAACCCAAGTTCCTTTGCTGTCAAATAAAGAGATGATATCACAACATGTTTGATTTTATATTCTTTGTGCAATGTTTGAATAGCCTTACTGAGACTCTTTCTATCCACCACCTTAGTTCCCAACAAAAGTTCCAACTCGAATTGATTAGGTGTCACTATGTCCACATACCCAGCCTCAATTATCTTTCGATAGCATGGAATGACATCCTCGCTCACATACATCTGGCCATCATCACCCATAACTGGATCCAATAACCAAAGGCTATCAGGAAACCGTTTCTTGATATCCATACAGATCTCTCCAACCGACGCCAAAGAGCTCGACCCATGAATGTACCCCGTCAGCATGGCATTGTACTGAACATTGATATCTTTTAGGCCCTGATACAACTCACTCAACTTGGATCCATCAACGACGTCTCCCGACGTCTTACCATAACCAGTGTGATTTGAAAAATTCACAGAGTTCAAAACGTCCACATCCCAGTTCAGAACCTGTAACGGGAATGTCGAGGCTTTATTTCCCACATATCCATGCACAACATGTGATTGGACTGTCAATATTTTGCTTGATGGTTTAACGTAAATGGTGTCTTGCTCCTCCTTATTATCGACCAACATCTACGTTGACTAAAAATGCAGTAAATCTATCTTGTCTCTCAACAGTTGGATTGGCCTGCCCCAACGCTGATATTCTAGTTTGTCTAATTTTGCAACAGTTAAAACACTCTATCTAACACAACACTCCTGAATGTCGCTATCAACCGCCATTTTCCGGTGTCTAAAGGCCGTGAAGACACCTCCAAGATTCTTCACTTCCACCAGTAGATAACTATTTTGCTTACTCGAGTGACAAAACCATGTTTGAGAATTTTTTATCAGTTTTGACGAGTATCGCATTTTAATTTTACGTAAGCCGAAAATAGATAGCCGATCAAACTCGATAAGCATTTTCCTGTTTTCTTATCAGGTAGTTTGCGACCGTGCGACATGAATATCGGAAATTATTAAATGAACAGTATGAACAAGCTAAACCGTTTAGCAACAAGTGAACACAGGAGGTCTGCTAGTAACAGGATACAATCTCTCAACTAGGACGGTCTTAGTTCCTACGGAAATCAAGTTGATTCCTCCCTCCCTATTCTGTTGCTCCTGTATTCTGTTATCTCCAGACGATGAATGATGCCCCTGTGATTTAGTTGGAAAACTCCGGTAAACAGGCGATCCCTGCCTATTCTCTAAAGGACTGGATGAAAGATCTTTAATTTTCAAGGGGGATTTGTCAATAATATTCGAATTTCCAAGTTCGTACCGCCTTTCATCAATTTCCCCATTGACGAATTGAGTCCAATTGTCTTGTAAACTCTTGCTGATAATAGAAGACTCACGTTGTCTACCCAGGGGGTCACTGATAGTGATAGCAGCTGCAGATGTGCATTCTGGATGATTATAATCGCTTTCGTCTGCGTCAATGTTAGAGATCAATTCTTCATTTTCCTGTATTGGCTCAAATCCCCTGATCGGAGAGGCAGTTGCAGAGGGCTGGTCATATATGGAATTTTCCATCGCACTGAGTAACAGTGGAATGGGATTCGATAGGGGAATTTCGATCTCCGAGTCGTAGATTAAAACACGAGGTTTTCTCGCAAGTTCCAACGGCCCTTCGTCACCATACCAAAGTGTTTGAATGACGTTCCAAGCCTGGCCCTTCAAGACTGCTAACTGCTTTCTGAACATTCTTTCCTTGAAGCCTGGGTCTCTGCTAAGCATCTCATGCAGCAAAATTGAGGTATCCTCCCACCATTCTTTAGAGGTTAAGAGGGGCAATATATTCTTTCTTGTGCTATTAGAAAATGGTTGACCAATAATGGAGAGAGGAAGAAACAGCCATCCGTATGGAAACGACCTCCACTCGTTCGGGTGTTTCCAGGGAAATGAAAGGCCATTATCTATTGCTCCTAATTTGATTCTAGGTCTATTAGGATCTGAATTATCTATCTTGAGCATCCAATTGTCAAGTGCTCGATCCGTATTTCTGACAATGAAATCCAGTATCACTAGTTTCTCGATCTCTGTTCTCAGATCTTTGAGGGTATCTTGTGTCCAATGAAAGTCTGTATTTTTCTTTTTGGTAAATGCCCGGGGCAAACTTGATTGCTCTGTTAATGGGTATTTTTTGAAGAACTCGTCAGCGCCTTTGTAGCCTTTCAGGAAAAGCTGAAAGGATCCAATCTTGGATCTTCGGTCCTTCTTTTTTATGCGGTCAGTCACCTTTTCCCAAAAAGGGTAGTAAAAGGCATCAGATGAAAGTGACACTGTATCGGTGTAAGGGACAATAAAAGTTTGAAGTTGTCTATCAATTAGACTTGTTGCACTCTCTGCAATGTATCCTGTGTTGGGTATCAGACATGATCTTCCAAAGAAACAAGGGAGGAAGTTTCTATGGATCCATTTAGTCATTTTCGGAGACAACGTGCCATAAGGTTCTTCATCCTGGGGCTTGAAAACCCCAACTATTTCATTCTGTGGATTGTATATAAAATAGGATCCTGATGATCCCGCAGCAATCCTTTTGGGCTTTATTCCGAAGTCGTTAATCGCAGAAATCGCACTGTCCACAATAGCGTTGAAATCATCCTTAGTCGTAGGTCCGGAATTGAGGAACCCACCATTAGGAACCCGTTTCAATGGTTCTATGTCGGGTGGTGGTTTGAAAACCGAGTAATAAATCTCTGTAGTTCTCGGTTGAAAGCTCTTGGATCTGAAATACTTAGGGATTTTGGATATCTCCCGGGTCAGTTTTCCTAAAGTGTCATTGACGGACCGCATATTGAATTCAGACTGAGATGGTGCGATGGATTGACGGGAAATGCCTGACATGTTAGCTACACCCCCCAACAGGGGAGAAGTCTCACAGGGAACTTCATCATTTGGCGTGAGTCCAGTCTGAAGACTGTATCGTGACGGAAAGGGAAAAGCTAAGTCTTCTGTTTCTTTTAGTTGATCAGAGATCACTGATTTATTATCATTCTTCATGCTATGTATGTTAAACGGAGTTGTTGATAATCCGATGTATATTTGTTGGTTCCAAGGCGAGAAAGCTCAATATCAGATTGTTTTGCCGGGATGTATTTTATCGAAGTTTCAGTCAGATCTAATGCAATTACCTATAGTTACAAACAACTTTTCTATCTATTCTGATGCAAATGAGTTCTTGATCCCTATTGTCACTACTCCTGGACTCTTTAGAGGAATCTTATTCTCTTAAGCAGATTCTCTTTCTATGTAAGTGAATATTTCCACAATATTTGGCGATAAGAAAACTGCGTCGTTCGACGTGAACTCAAAAACTCGCAACACGTGACATAAAAAATGTTTCTTAATCTTAGATCTTTTTAAAGATCGTTAAACATTCAATTTGATTTAAACAAAATAACTTAAAACCTCTTTCGGTTTATCCTGAAATCACATCACTATTGCTTGCACTTTTCAATTATGAATGCAAAATCCATTTGACAGGATCGGTGAATACTCAAAAGTAACATTGTATCAAAAATCGGAAATCATTCAACTTCACTGCTCATAACGGACATAAAGACCAGGCTTGCTCTCATCAACTTTCTCTCTCTTCTGTGCTCTCAAAAACCAAACCAAATAACAAAAATAACTTTGACTCCACAAACTTCAAAAATGACAGTCTCTAAATCCCAAAAATTAACAGATCCTCTGCTAGTTTCGGTAGCTACATATCTCTCACAACAGGATAAGATCAATCTTGCACTCACCAGCTACAAATTTTATTGCCAAATCATCCCTCTTCTCTACAAAAGATTGCTGTTCACTAAATCGGCAACATTAACAAAAATTGGTGAATTTGGAGACTCTTACTACACAAATATCGGTATTCTACGAAACCCTCTTGTGAGCGACAAGAAGAACAGAGAGGTCTTGCTGTTAAGACAGGAACTCTTGCTTCAATCATTAAAAATTAATCCCGAACTTTGTGATTACATAGAAGAAGTTGTTGTCTTGGAAACATTTGGGGACGAGCCCCATGAATCCAATGGACTTCTGGTGGAGTTGTTTGAACATCTGGCCTCATATTGTCACAAACTATACAAATTTGAAATACCAGAATCCATGCCCATTGGAGATGATGTTCTCAAACGAAATCTTCTTAGATCTGTTACTATAACCAGTCTGGACCAGCTGCTTCATCTTCCTGTCTCTGTGAAGGAAATCAAAGTGGGTGTTTTGACAAACAATTCTTTAAGAGGTCTGGATAAGGAGAAGCTACTATCTTCACTTTCTGGACTTCAATCTCTAGTTCTCTCTAATGATGAAACATCCACGACTGCTTTTTTAAAAGCGTTTGTCGAATTATTAGACCATTCAAATTCTGTGAGACTTCATTTGAAGACACTGAGTATCACTTACTACCATGGATATAACGACTATAATCACGCAACAACAGAGTTAGTGCAGAGGTTGATTAGTAGAGTTAATCTCAATACTTTGGTTAATTTGGAGTTAATTGCAGGATGCGATCAAATTGCATGTCTCTGCCTAAATGATTTTGTTAAAAGTTTGAGTTCCGGTCACCAATTTGCTTTAAAAAAGCTTTCTATTGTGCAAAAGACGATTCACCGAGACCATAACTATACCGAAAAGTTTGATGTTGCCATGACAGATTTTTTAGCAGATCTTTCAAATAGCCATGAACTGGAATATCTTTCTGTGAGACATATGCCTCCTGTTGACGGAATAATTGGAAATGGATTTGAAGGAAATTACATCAAAAGAAGAGACTTGTATGGAAATGTTCTTCCCAAGTTTCCGAATCTGCAAACATTGATTTCCCCCACAATCATGCAGTCTTTATCATGTTACGAGCAATTGGTATCAGATTTATTATGGAATGGATGTACCTGTGACCATTGCGATGATTTTCTACCTCTTTTTGATGAATATATTTTGAAGCATAGCTACTACGATGCTTTCACTGGGTTGGAGAAAGACTTGATTTCTCCCTGTCTCTTTGGTGTTGCATCCTCCACATTAGCCAAGAGGACTCCTGGACCAAGTGGACTAACGACGTTACAATATCCTATTTTAGACCAGTATTGGAACTTCCATGGAGTCTGTGGTATCCAACACATTGAAGGATATGATTGCAAGTTTAATCAAAGTTTCTTCCGTCCACTGGTTACTTGCATTTCACACTTTCTGAAGGATTATGTCATTAATTTAGGGAGCCAGATTCCAGAACTAAACTGTGTTTTATTTAGTGGAATTCTTTTCAGAAGAGAAGGAGAAAATTGGATATCTGTGTATGATTGAACCAGTGCATGAATGATGGTCTTGCTGGCTTGCAATATAGCGATATAATAACAGAAAGTCTATTCCTATATACATTGTGCCAAACTAATATCTGACTATAAATAATAAATAATAAATACATAGGGATCTCACCGGTTATTTGTTGAATTTCTGGTAAAAGTTTTCTCTTTCCGTCTTTAAATCCTTAGTATATTGAGCATATATCTGGTCATTCTGGACGTCCTCGATACTCTTGAAATTTCTATTGAAGACGGTATCAATTTTGTGCTGTATCGTTTCCAGCTCTTCAACCTTGTCCATAGAGTTATAGTCAAACATTACAAACGCCATCTTTTGCATATTCTTACAAGCATAGACAAAATCTAACAAACTGTTGCATTCACTGCTGAGAGAAGACTTCTTCTTCTTATCACATTCTAAAAACTTCATTTGTAGCTCAGAACAATTCACCAAAACTGATTCATCTAAAGAATTGTTTCTGAAATAAAGATCAAATCTTTCCTTCTCTTTAATCTGTTCCTGGGACAACTTCTCTATATCTTGAAGATTTGCAGCCCGATATTGTGCTTCAAAGCTCTTGTTCTGATCAGGTTCCTGGTTTCCATTAGCTTTCTGACTTGACTGCAATAGCTCCTTCGACTTCTCACTTAATGGCACCTTCTCAATGTCCTCCTTATCACTCACCTGTCTCAATAGAACATTCTTGAATTCTCTATCACTCAACTTTGAGTCCTTGGAGTTCAGATAGTTACCTAGGTCTGGGGGTATGTTGATTGACTGATCATCAATATTTGTATTTTGCTCGTCTCTTTTCACTTCACCTCCCCCATCTGAGGTTCTTTTCCAGCTAAACCAACCCATTTTAAGTCACTTTGAATACCAGAAGCCCGCAATATACTAAGCCAATTCCCAACATAAAGAATATAATCAATTCTTTTCAAGTTATTAAACGTTTGACACTTCAAAGACTTCCGAAAAAAATTGGCAGCCCTAGAATTTTTTCAGATTAGATCAAATAGTTTAAGGGCTGCCTGCTACGACTTGAATCCTTAATCATTAAGTTCATAATATTTCATATATGTCTATATGCTTCATAATCCATAATATACTAGTAACAACAATACACCCATTAGAGGTGCAAATCTTTTTAATGGCTGACAATAATTGTTGACCTCAAAAACGACTCATGATAGCCTCTGCAATTTTAATAGTGTGTCTGTTCACCCTTTTACTCTCTTCTTCCTTTATTTGTTTGTTCACATCATCCTTTAAGCCTAACCATTCAGGAGGCTCTAGATCCGGAAGTTTATGGATCCATTCAATGTAATCCTCCAGCTTGTTTGTCTCGGGCAAAATTAATTTATGCTTCTCAGATAGTAACATGTTGAATCCGTTTTCAAATGAATCCACATTGAAGAATCTTTTAGCCAATTGTTCAACAGCTTCCAAATCCTCAGAATTTGTAACCTTACCACCAAAAACAATTCTACCAATAAGACCTGAAATAGTGTCCCAAGAAATATGCTCGGGATTTACATTGGCTTTACCCCTGGCATCAGTCTCAATAGTTTTATCCAGTACAAACTTAGCAGAAAGCAAATCATTTTCATTTATCTCAATTGCTTCAACGAATCCAAGCGGAACAAACCGCAATTTTTCTTTCACTATCGCATAGAACCACGATAAAATCATATAAATCCTTCGAAGCTCCACAGGCTGAATTTCTGTATCAAAAGATAATATTCCATTTGGTCTGATTACATTGTCTTCCATAATTGGCTTGACACCAGGATCAGTTTCAAATATAATCTGGCTCGCCATCTGAGAAAGAATAATTGAAATATGAGAGTTCAGTTCGCATGTCAAGAACAGCTTAAAGCCATTCTCAAATGAAGACGTGTCAATTAATCGAGGGAGAAGATCAGCCAACTCACTCGACATTTGTATATTTTCAACGATTAACCAATTGCCATTTTTGCTGCATTGATTTATAAGCTTCTTTGCCATCTCTAGACCTTCGTTAGATCCCATTGAATAAGATATGATTTCCTTTGCCTTCCTTTTTGCTAAAGACAATACTCTTGCACTAGAATCATAGCCGCCTGACGACCGCAATAAAAGCATATTGCTTTCTTCTGCAATATGCTCAAATTCATATTCTCTCAAATCCTTCATATAACCTTGTCTATTCAGCAAGTCAAGGTAGTGGCGTAAAAAGGAAAACTCAGATGATTGTGAAATACATTCCGGAATGTTAGATTCCGAAAGAGCATTGATTATCCATCTTGCTTTGGCATCTAGTTCATCCTCTTCGTTGGTATACAAAATAATGAAGAGTAAGAAACCAAAGATTGATCTATCTTTTTGCAAAAGTGAAATCGATATGGTAGCATAGACTTCTTCAAGGAGAAGCTGTTTAAGCTTTCCTACTGATACCCCCTTGAATTTTGAGAGAATCTTCTCAAATATCTTGACAAGGTAGTCATTAGAGAATATGTAAATTTCATTCAAATCTCGTAATTGTTCCAGGAGGACGTGCGCTCTAGTGAAGCATATAGCCAATGGGTAGAATAATTTCCTTTCAGCATTAACTTTGCTTATAATTTCAGAAGATTCATCAATCTTGATTCTTATCTCTTTAGACTTACTTTTGATGAACTCTAGTTTATTGATCAAGTCATTATTCTCCAATATGCTGAACTCCGTCTGGTTCAAAGCATTGAGAAGTTCATTTTCTAATCGGTAGAGAGCATCCTTAGACTCCCCATTTACTTTAGATAATTGGATTCTTTGAGAGTCAAGTTGTGGATTTTCACTCTTGAGAGTCAAGTTGAGAGCCTGATCAACCAAAGAACTAGTGGTAAATGAGTAGTTAAGAACATTCATTTTACCCATGACGAAAGGAGATACATGGACGGATGGATCCTTGGTATGAATGAACAATTCAAATTCAGGTGACAAATCTATTTCCTTCTCCCCTATTTTCACAAGGTTGCGCCCTCCAGTTGTTTCCACATCCCTAGCTACTAACCTAGAGACTATAGGATCATAGTACTCACCATCACATACTAAAATTGTACCTCCAAATCTAACACAATTCTCCAGCTGTTTCAAAAAACCACTATCCAAAAAACTGGTGACCACAAGCTTTCCTGAAGATCTAATATTTTTAATAAAATCAATCATCAAGCCAGATGGATCAATAACATAGGAAAAGCGTTGGCCCCGGTACATTAACATCAAAGTATTTTCAACAAACAAATCGTCATTTGGCAGACCATATTCTTTCCATAACAGAGCTTCTCCGGGATTCGTCATATTATCTTTGAAATTGTAAATTTCATCAAATGTGATATTGGAAGAGAGTAAAATTTCTTTCCATTGGTCTAAAAGCTTTGATCTAGTCCTTTGATCAAAGGGACCAGCGAATGTACTATAAGCAGCAGTCAAAATTGTATTTCCCACTAAACATTCACGTTGGGCGTGGAACGCTGTTATACTTCCTTCCCAACGCAGTCGTTCCTCTGTTAAACTCTCTAGAAGAAGAGAACTCCTAGTGACTTTGCGTTCAACGTCATCCATTTCCGATTTTATTTTTTCTCGTTCACGTATAGTATCACTGTAACGCTCTTTATATGACTCGATGCTTTCCTGTAAGTCGCTGATCATTCCATCAATAGCAATCAGCTTCGCCTTCGTGTCGATTAACCTCTCCTCTAAGGAATGGACCTCGTCACGAAGAGGCTGAATTTTTTTAACAACAGAAGCATATCTTAGTTGAGCCTCCACCCATAAAAGTAAAGGTCCACATGCTTTGCTTGCCCTATTTACCGATTCATAGTTATAATTAGGACGAGACAGATATTCACTCTCCATAAAGTCTGCTATCTCTCTAGTGAGATGTATCTCACTATCATAATTAACGATATTAGTTATGAAATCATCTTTACGAATGATAAGCTGTACATCCCTCCAATTGTGGACGTCATATCCAAGCAGAATACAGACAGACTCTAAAGTGATTTTAATTGCATCAGGGGGACTATGCATTGATCTCAACTCCGTAAGATGTTGTTTTTTGATGTTCTTCACCCCCTTCTGAGCCTCAATTATTAAAGGCTCAACTTGGCGTAGGTCCTCTAGAACAATCAACCGTCTTTCATTGATTAATTTTTCTTGGGCTTCAAAGCTATTATGAATTTCCATTGATGCCTCTTGTTTTCTTTCAGCTTCATTTTGGTCTGTGATCATCTTGTCAAGCATATTTCGTGCCTCTTTATCCTTTGAATCCAGCTGAATTTTTTTCAGTGATAAACTTTCCTTCAATTCTTTGACCTCCAGCACCGTCTCTCTCAATTTATCAAGACCAACGTTAATATGTGACTGATATTCCTGAAGTTTTACCTCCTTTTCCAGAAAGGCATTGATAAAATTTGAAATAAAGTTCAAAAAGTTACTAGGTGATGATGAATGAGAATCCACGGTATATGCTACCTGTTTCACTAGTAGGTATATCTGAACAACGACATTTACAACCGCATCTCTATGGCTGACAATATTGTCAGGAATGACTTTGGGCAATGAGGCAGGAACAACATATTCTGATTTATCAATCGGAAGAGTCTGCATTAGTTTATTTGCAACTGTTGCCAATGTAACCAGAGACCAATCACCCATCCAATTCACAACACACCTGTTGAATAATGCCGGTGATGATATTACCTGAGGAGCCCCTGGTAGATAAGGATCATCAAGGGTGAATATAACATGGAAGTTCTTAGATATTTGTTCTGTAAACCATTGGTATAGTTCCTCGTCTGAATCCAAGTAGAGACCCTGCCCTTGTGAGTGCTGCGAACACAAATTAATTAGAGAAGTATAATCATCACCTTCAAATAATCCAGGTATTTCTGCATTGGCTAAAAGCGTATTCATTCTTTCGAGAAAAGCAGTTTCTAAAATAGTAGATTCATCAATTATGAAGCAGATTTTCTCACCTTCAGCACCAGCTTTTTTCAATAAAGTTCTCAAAGTATCATCAAAATCTTTGAGTGTGTAGCTTCTGGAGACGTTTAGTTGGAAGGTCTTTAGACCATGTAACCATGCAACAAATTTACTTAGAGTAGTTTTTCCGCTTCCACTTGGTCCTATCAGCATCAAATGTCCCTGAGGATTTTTCAGAACTCTATCAATCCTAAGAACGTGATCCAACAAGTCTGGATAAAGCACTAAAGAAACATTGGTCTCTTCCTCACTGAAAACTTTGAGACGCTGTTCCAGGAACAGACTTAGTTCATGTTCTTCAACGGGTTGATAATCGTAGGAGAGCCAATCAGAGTATAGAATAGGTTTTGCCAATGTGGAGGACAATTCCATGTACCCAAAGTTCTGTGAGATTACAGATTCAATTAGCTTGAACGTCCACTCCCTCTCAGATTCATCTGAAAGTCTATCAGAAAATAATCGAAGGGCCTCATGTGCCCATAGTCTCAATAGCCCTTCTAAAGTCAAGGAACCGAGGGGCTTAATCGCTTCAAATATACCCCTCACCCATCTAGTCAGCTCTCTAGGAGAATAGATATAATGCACTTTCTCTTGTAACTTGAATTTAGATTTTGAAAACTCATAAACTTCCAACATGGAATTAGTTAAAGCTTCTGAGTAACCTCTTAGATCTGGGACGCATTTCAATAATGCATTATTGAACGTTAAATATATTTGTTTGAGTGACTCTTTACCGGGATAGTCTATCATCAAGAGAGTGAAATGACGGAGAAGCCTTCCACTTAATTTATTGCGCCCAGGATCGGTAGGAGGGTTGCATGCACCGACAAATTGAATATTTTGTAATGTGACCCATGTTCTGTCCTTTTTTCTCCAAAAACCATTTTGTTCAACTAGCTGTCTAAGTAGAGAAATTGTAGTTTGAGATCCATAGTTATCTAGAGCGGGAAGATTAATCTCATCACAAAATACAACTACCCATCTATCAGGAATACTTGGAAATAGCACCTTTCCTGAAGGAGTTGTCTTATAAACACAATGTTGTTCCAGTGTCTTTATAATGAGATCTGGTGGAGTGTCTTTAGAAAAGTTCATACCTACAAATAAAAATTTTGGGGATTTCCTCAAAGAAGACATTAAAGTCATGGTTTTTCCTGACCCAGGAGGACCGCACAAAATAACAGACTGGTGATTATCAAGTAATGAATAAATCAAGTGCTCATGAACGGTTGTATCAAGTGTTGGAATCACCACATCGGGTTGAGAAATCATGTGCGGTTCAATGGAGCTCTGAGGAACCCTTGACTGAAAGTCTACCCAGCTATAATCGCTAGGAGATACATCAGCATACAGTAGAGACCCTTTCAAATTGTCTACAAATGATGAGAAGCAATCTTGGCCCAACAAGTATGAAGAAAAAGAGTTTTTCTCATATATGGAGCTATCTCCAGAAAATGCCCAAGCAAGTGCAATCATAACACTTCTTCCAATAAATAGTGTATGATCCTGATAAATAAATGCAGGGTTAGAGGACATGAAGGTCAAAAGCAATTGAAATTTCTCATTCAATATACTGTACATTGTTGATAATGGAAACGATTGATTATCCATTATATGTGAATAAGATTTTGATTCTTTCCAAATACTTTCAACAGACTCTGCAGGCAGTATCTTTCCCACTAGTTCACCGAACTTATTTCTGAACTCATGTACGCTGATTCCTGAGTTAATAAGAGAATCGTTAATCCAATCTTCATTTTCTAACTTAGCACTTTTGAAGTCATGGAGCATTTTCAAGTATTGATCTTTGAAATTAAAAGCGGACTCAGAAAACCAAATGACTCCACATCGACTGACAGTAGCTGGTGTTGCAAAATCCAAGTTGTCAACTTCAAAGCATATCTTTATGTTCACGGGAAGAGAGATTCTCTCACCATTAGGTAATGTTAAAATTTTATTGTCATCAAGCACACTATTCAGGTTTTCAACCCAGTTTGGGTCCACATCTCCATCGAAAATAATCCAAATCCTTTTCGAGTTCTCACCCTTCAAGTTTTCTGCTATCTTACGAACTATCGAACTAAAAACACCATCAGTCCATTCTCTAGTCGTATAGTCTATCGTTCCATACAAACTTTCTTTGCCAATTACCTTAGGATCAATTCTGTAGAATATATTCTCTATTCCAGAGGATCTTTGCAGCGCTTCTGTCAAACATTCGAAAATAGTGGACTTACCACTTCCAGGTTTACCAACCATTATGAAACCCAGGTTAGAGAGCTGTATTTCATACAGTTGTTGTGCTTTCTTCAGCCAATTCTCAGAAGGCTGAATCCCCTTTTCCTGTGCTATATTTGTCAAGTGTGATACTAATTCGTTATTACTATCGATAACACCCGATTCAACATTAAATATACCAATCTCCTTGTAAAAGAAAGGTTCATCTTCGGGGATAAGCTTTGGTAAAATCACATTATTCAGGCCTCTTACAATAATCTCACTCTCTGAACTAGATCTTGTTGAGTTCCGTCTGATAGATCCACAGTTTGTCAGAGCTGATTTCAGAGCTCTCAAGCCAAAATCATAATGTTGTTGATCGGAGCATTTTGAATACATTGATGTGAAAAACTGGACTACTTTCTGTGCAAGTTTTCTTGCCTGAATAAAGCCTTGAGAAATCAGAATCACTTCAGCAATGATAGCTATATCAGGTCTGACAACAGCGAAAGATCGATATTTGCATTTCAAGTTATCAGGCAACGCCGACCTTCCAGCATAACCAGGATTACTCGTAATGAAGATCCCGCATTCAGGTTTGACTTGAATGTTCTTACCAAGTAACTCAATGTCGGATGGAGGCTGAGAAACCAAGGCATTCTCTATTTTTTCAATTTGTGTGGATATTGCAGAAAGCATTTTCTTGTCGAGTCTGTTAAACTCGTCAAAACAACACCATATTCCAACCCTACACAAACCCACCAAAATTCGGCTCACAGAATGGAAGTCAAATGTCTCATCACAGCAGAAAACTAAAACCATAATACCAACATTTTGCCCCAATGCTTTAACTGATTCTGTTTTACCTGTTCCAGCAGGGCCCACCAAGGATCCTCCCAGATTTTGATTAAGAGCTTCTGTCAAGGCTAAGAAGCATGAGTCCGTTAAAGGCGTGTGCACAATCCTCGAGGGGGCACCCAAATATTCAAACCCGTAAATAAATGACCAGTTTCCTTGTCTAACAGTAACTCTCTTGCTGAGTTCATTTTCATTTGAATCCAAATAATAACGTTGCTGTGATTTCCATGTGAATGAGTTCACCGATTTCGTGTTGGTACATATCAAAGAGGTTAAAACGTCCCTCTGATGAACAGCTTCAATAATCAAGTTTTCCAACTTCCTTCTAATCAGAAACTTCTGGTCTTTCAAAACAAAGTCTGCAAGTTTTGTTAACAAATTATCATATACCCTTTTTAATCCGGTAAGAGTTTCTCCAATAGATATGGATTCCTCGATCATTTGTGACCAAAAAATCTGTATCGACAAAATCAGAATTTGGTTGGGAAACTTGTCAACCCAATCCAAAAACCCATTACTCCATTCGCCTTCTTTCCGACTCGAGCTGTTCCATAGCTCTTTTAATTCCATTATTGACTCGTTGAGGAGCTGTGATAATGTGTTTTTGCACTCATTCTCTAGTTCATTCAACCAATCTGTCAATATAGGATACTTTATCAAAGAAATATTAGACTTAAACTCCAAAGTTTCATTCTCAGACGATACAACACCCTTTATTAGGGATAGTTCAGGGTCATAAATTAAATTAGAAATGCCAGAAAACATTTTTTGTAGGTGATTGGAAACAATGTTTATGTTGTTTGCATTTCCCACAATTTCAAGAAGATCCTCATTCCCTATAAAATAGAATCTTGGCCATATATCTCTTTGCTTTTCCAAGTATCCCATCAATGATCTCTTGATCTTACCGAGACCATCAAGTATCTTTCCCAAATTCACATCAACGTTTTTTATGGATGAAATGTCTATAACAAGCAGGGATTTGTAAATTGGTCTAAGTAAAACCATAAATTCAGAGGTAAGATTTTGAAACCTATTCGATTCCGCTGGCAAAAGTTGCTTTATATCCTCATTGTGACCAAAAATTCCAGATAAATACACCCACTGTCTTTGTGTCTCAATCCAAAGGTCTAAAGTCACGTTGGTGCTACTCAGTCTGTCTTCAAGGTGTTTGATTTTTTTCTCAAACATTTCAAAGTAAGATGATAACCTCATTGAAGAAAGGGAATTCAAATCATCGGTTAAAGTTTGGAAAAGAATATCCCATCCTTTTATCAACCGGCAGTGTTCATTGAAGGAAAACAACTGAAAATGCATAGTGGACCAATTATCTTCTATCGTTTTGATTGACATTTCAAGATTCCTTTCTCCATGGGCCTTCTGGAGAATTGCTTTGAGATATTTCTCTTGTTTGACCAAGTCTAGACCCAAAACCATCCCCAATGTTAGATGCGTTGGGGCATCATGCAATGTTAATTCATTGAATATGATAGACCAGTGTCTCTCGGTCATGGCCTCTGATCTCAGGGCCCCAATCATGGGCAATGCTTTATTGTAACTCTTCAAAGTATCCTGTATTGCCTCGAAAGCTGCATATTGTCTCACACTAAGGGGTAATGTTTTCGACTTGGACAAAATCTCGTCAAAAGATCTCTTTAATGATAATATAGAGACACTATACCACTCTTGATCGAGTAAATCTTTTAAAGATTGGGATAACTCGCCAATTCCAAGCCAAACGGATTTTAGCTGTGAAACTTCTTCTAAGTACTCCTTTAAAGAATCATTTGTCTTCACAGGAATATTCAAGAGTCTTCCCGCATTTACAATGGACTTTCTCTCTTTTTCCAGTTTTTTGAAAGAGTCCTCAAATAACAACAAAGTTTTCATGGCTGTTTCTGATGGAATATTAGCACCCAATGGCCGCTCCACCATCCAACTTTTAGTAGCTGCCGTTATAGAATTGTTGATCCTTGATAGTTCATTGTTAACCTGAACTGTTAAGAGCTCCATATGTGAAGAGATAGACTCTATCCTTTGATTCAACAATCTTGTAAGCGACATATAGTCTGATGATAGTTGCTCGTAATGCATCCATCCTTTAGGAAACCTAAAATGCGCCTGAACTAGAACGTGATAAGAAGTCTCCATGAGTTTAATCTCAGTACCCCATGGTTCAATTTCTTCTTTTATACTATGTATTAAATTTAATAAAACAACAGAGGTTCTTGCAGAGTTGAAGTCCAATGGGACAGACTCTAGTTGCTTCTTCGCTTTTTTGGCATTGCGATCCAATTTTTCCATCTTTGCTACCAGAATCTTTGAAAAGAAATTAGTTATACTTTTCTGCAGAAAATCAAAATGACTGTTAATCTTCCACTGCGCCTGCTCATAATCCAAAATCAAAGGTCCAATCTGTTTGGAGGTTTCCACGGTATCGAAAGTCTCTCTCAGTTCTCTTAACTCCAATAATGAGTCCCTCCAATCTTCCAAATTCTCTCCTAGAGCATTTTCGACATCTTCTATTTCAATATTGCAAAGGGACTGGAGTTTAAGCCATTGGTGAAAGTATTGATCAGCTGATTCATGATTTCTGTGTATAATATCAATACATTGCTTATACAAACCAATTATACTAACATTTATGTGATGGAATGTATTCAAGGACATGTGGTTTTTTTTCGAAATAACTTCAAAATGGTCGGATGTCAACATTTGTTGGCTGCTTACAATGGAAATGAATTCATTCAACATATCGATAAAGTCTGCCTTTGAAGACTCCAGTTGAGGAACTATCTCAACTTTAAAGTTTTGGATTGTTATACGATGAGTTCTAGAAATATTTTCTTTTCCCAAGTTGGATAGGCCGTTGAATTGTGCAATCCAATCTGAGAGCATATAGGTACATCTTTCTATCAGTAAATCTTGTAATGTAATATTGATTGCATCCACAAACTCTTTAATATTACTAAATCCTTCCAAAATGATAGAATTTATCATTTTTTGAATGTTAGCTATTGAAGTTTGAAAGTCTTCATATGAATATTTGCAACTATTAATAGTTTCAAGATTCAAAATTAATCCCCTTCTTGCGTTAACTAATATTTCGTGCTTTCTGACCAGATCGGTTATTAGACTTTCGACCTTCGTAGCTTCTTCCAATATTCTCACTTCTTCCAAGTCATTTAGATTCGAATCCATCAAATCATTTGCATTGGCAAGTGTTCCCCATGTATTATGAGTTAATAAAGAAAGCGTATCAAAAATTACAGACAAAAGGGGAGCGAGCAATAAGCTAAGCTCGCCTAACTCGTCAGCTGTATCCAGAACTGTTTCTAGACTAATTAATGACTCTGTGAGAGATGCAGCATGAGGATAAATAACATCTATGACTTCAGAATATGAAATTATGTTTCGTGGTATCTCAAAATCATAAATTTTCAAATTTTTAATCTCTTTGAAAAGGTCTATGCAGGTTGGACTCAAGTTGACAGAGACCTTGAGATCTTTTAAACCATCCTTTTCAACTTTTAAAATCGATTGTTTGGTGATTGGGTCTTCTGTCTCCTTGACCAAAGCACAAATCCATTCATTGTAAAATTGATCTAAATTAAGTTTACTGCGAAATGTGTTCACCTCGTTATCAATTTTTCTTCCTTCTGGATATTTATTCCAGTCCTTTGATAACACTAACTCAAGTCGGGAAACTAAAAAGTCAAGTTTGTACCTAGCTTGTTTGACCCATATGACGATACTTGCAAACTTGGGAACATCATGAAGTTGAATAAGTTTGGTTGTTTCCAACTGACTGGTGAATTGTTCCTGTATTCCTGATAATTCACGTTCAATAACTACCAATAGATCATTCTGGTGCACAGACACAGAATTCCTTATATTTGGCCTAACAAACAGAAATTCATATTGTTCAAATGTACTAAACAAATCATTTGATGTACTTGCAGAATCTAATTTTTGTTGAAGTAATTCAATAATATCATTTTCCACATCCTTTGACCTTTTGAAATATAATTTTTCGGCTAAACTCCATGATCGTTTTCCTTCATTGGTCCAGTTGAAGGGGTCAGTACCTTTAATTGAATTGTATGCGTGTTCAATACTGGAAAGGAAATCATGACCTTCACCGTCTGCAGTCTTCACCAATTTGTTGAGAGTTATAACCAAATCCTGGTGTTCGACTCTGAGCTTCTTCAAACTTGTTAGTTGGTCTTGTAATTCAGTTGATCTAGCAATTTTTATTGCCATAAACTTCTCTGATCTCTTCCTCAAGAATTCTCTCAACATAGAAGTAAACCCTTTCAAATGATCATCTAACAAATCAAATAAATCAGTCAAGTAATCAAAAGTCTGGTTGAATTCGTCATAATTCAATTCCATAATATTAGAATTTCGTATTATATCTTGAATTTTTTGAAGGATATCTTGTGAAATTCCCTCCACCAGTTGCACAGATCTATCAATAGGGTACATGGTGACTCTGATTCTCTTCAGATGATCAAATATAAGGTCGACTGCTTCTTTTACTTTCTCTAGTGAATCAGCTCCAAGAAGCTCTGGAATTGGCATATCTTTGAGTAATTGGTTATATTTGGTTGCAATGTTGATGGAATCTCTTATTCCGGTATCAGAAAGAAAAGACACTGTTGCATGAAATCGTTTAGCAGATCTTAATATGTCCAAAGTCAGCTGAACCTCCGGACTATTAAGCTGTTCTTGTATTGATAAAAGGGCAGTTTCTTTTGAACTCCAGAAGTTTATCTCTTCGGTGATGCTTCCGTCTTGGGGATCATGAGTAAGTCTTGTGACATTTTTTACCTGTCTGACCCAATCGTTAACAGTTGACTGCAAGTCATTCAAAAACCCTGCATCTGTAAGTAGCTGCTTGTCAAAAAGATCAATTGATAAATTTGCAAGACTGCTGTTAGTTTCCACAATTTCTTTTATCTTGAAATGTGCTGTGAGAGGCAGATTTGGTATCTGGATTGTTTCTTGTAAATGTTGAAATGATAAAATTAATTCTCTGATTTTCTTCTGAGTGAGAGTGATTGCTTGCGAAGAGGATTGGTCATATGTGAGGGCATTGAACACAGGGGATATTCCAAGACTAAGTAGCGATTTTAGACTTTCGAAAGTCTCATTAATGGAGTCGTTGTTTATGGGTAAACAAGCTATTTGAATCTGAGAAGCACATGAAATGTTTGATTTCAATTGGCCTCTGCTTTTTATGATCATTATCACCATAGATATAGAATCATTATGAACTAGTTTATCTGTGATTTGAAGATTGACAACTGATTCTATAATTAATCATTGTTGGTTAGTATCTATATAACATATGCTAGAGGAGATCTGATCTACTTACCTTCTCCTTGTTTCACCTTGATCACAAATAAAGACGATTCTTGAATTTCTAGTATAAAACTTTCCAAAAGCTTGAGTGATGGCTCTTCCTGGAGAAATGTAATGTTTTGTGTGAGAGATGTCTGTAGAAATGCTAAGGTCTTTTGGAGAAATTCCACTAGCTGATCAGTGGATAACAAGACTTCTTGGTCTTGATCTGCTTCTGTCATTTCCTCCTCTTGTCTCATCTGGACAAGCACCGACTTCTATCTTAACAGTGCGTCCGTCACTTCCGTTCTTGCTGAAGAAGATAATACTGACAATAGGATGGAATATATAGATGAAATAAGGGTTTTCCGGCACAAATCTACATAGCATACTAAACTAAATCAAGTAAACAAGGTGGATCTGGATCAAGGCGCGCAACGACACGTCTGGGACGCACCAGCCACAAACAACAAAAAAAACTTTAACATCCAGACCCTGCAGTGACCGTGCCAAGAAATCTGCCCAAGTTCCCTTAATTAAAAAGGTGCTGCTTCGTGAAAACGTGAAACATCTATATAACATACTACAATCATCATCATTAAGTAAAACGAAAATTGAATTTAAAACGGTATAAAGTAAGAATAAGTAATCTTTTTTCTCTTCTCGTTTAATGCACCCCTGAGCTATTAATTGGGATAAAGGGCTGAGAAAGAAGGGGGAAGATATGGATGTCAAGATGTTTCTGACTGCAAAACAAAATAGTTGTAGGACAAACTCATAATAAAAATGGAAGCAAGAAAAAAGAGCATATCCCTATAACAAGGTCCAAACAAAAAAAATTAGCTATTAAAATTTATGGATGTCCCTAGAATCACAGCACAACAAAAACAAATCAAAGTTCTATCAATAAATGGAGAGTTGAACCCTCTATATTAGTCCATTACTGAATTTAACTTGATTTCTCGTGTTGAGTAGAAACTCTGTTCATGGCAACCATAAAGTCTTCCAAAGATCTTTGAGGTGGAGCATCCTTCAATGGCTTACCGTTCATGAATCTGTCGAACTTCTCAGATTCAGACATCATAACATAAGCACCACCTAGAACACAGAAGGTACCGAAAGACCAGATCCAAACTCTGGTGACGGTAACAATATCGTTCCAGTTCTGGGACCACCAACCGAACAAGGTGAACATGGTAGCAATGATATCGACAATTAAAACGGCACCAGCCAATTGCCAAGATGGAGAAGAGGACCAGAATGGACCCTTAGCTCTTGTGACGAAAATCAACCAGTTCTCGGTCAAAGAAATTTGCAAGAACAAAACACCATCAATGGAACCGAAGTTTTGGATGATACCACCCTTTGGCAAGAACATAGTAGTCAAGGTAATCCAGGTACCGACAGCAAGGATGACACCCATAACAATGGACATACCCCATAATCTTGGCAAGTTCCACTTAACTGGCTTCTCATCAAATGGAGCGTTATCGTAAGCAATGGCCAAGGTAGCAACATCTGCGAAAATAGCAATGAAAACGACCAAGTCAATGTTCAATGACTCATTCAAGATAGCAATCCATAAACCTAAGAAAATTTCCAAGTGCAAAGACAAAGCAATACGGTAAACAACATAAGCGTACATTCTGTGGAAAATTTGTCTGGAGGTCTTCAAGGCATCAATAATGGCAGACAAACCTGGAGCCAAGAAAACGATATCAGCAGCAGATCTAGCAGAGTCGGAAGCACCTTCGACGGCAATACCGGTATCAGCCTTCTTTAAAGATGGGGCGTCATTAACACCATCACCAGTCATGGCAACCAAGTAACCTCTCTTTTGCAAAATCTCAACGACGTTATACTTGTGTTGTGGGAAAACTTCAGCGAAACCATCAGCATTCTCAACGAAATCGAACAATTCAGAACCACTCATATCTCCTCCACCGGATAGACCAAGTCTGTCGGCATCGAAGATGTTGGTACCTAGACCCAATTGTCTACAGGTCTCCTTGGCAATACCAACAGCATCACCAGTTAACATCTTAACTCTCAAACCTAATTCTCTGGCTTCATTAACAGTCTTAGCAGTATCATCTCTAGGTGGATCCATACATGGCATGATACCCAAGATTTCCCAGTGACCTTCACCTCTCTTTCTAGCAACACCCAAAGATCTGAAACCTCTGGAAGCGAATTCAGCAACCTTGTTTTCATACTTCTCTAGAACATCTTCTGGAATTGGGTGGTCTTCTTGCACAGTCTTCAAAACGAACAATGGGGCACCCTTAACACAGATAATTCTTTCTCCCTCTGGGGACTCGACGAAAGCCGTAACCTTCTTAGAAACAGGATCGAATGGACGGAACTCCAACATCTTGTACTTAGTCAAAGCAGCTCTTGCTCTTGGATAGTTGATCAAAGACTTCAAGAAAGCCTTATCGATAGCATCCAAACCCTTCTTCTTTCTGGAAGCAGCCAAACAAGCAGTCAACATCAAGTCATCAGCCTCGACACCCTCAACAGTGTATGGTTCGTGCAAAGACAACTTGTTCTTGGTCAAAGTACCAGTCTTATCGGAACACAAGATCTCAACACCAGCCAAGGACTCAATAGCAGACAATTTTTGAACAATAGCTTGCTTCTTAGCCAAGTAAGCAGCACCGACAGCCATAGTGGTGGTAACGACAGCTGGCAAACCGACTGGGACACCAACAATGGTGATAGCAAGGGTGTATCTCAAAATTCTAACGATCTTGTTTGTTCTGTAGAAACCAGCAGTCCAAACAACCAACAAAGTAACAATAACAAGCACTAACAAGGTAGTACCAATACCGTTCAAGACTTCGGTAAAGTGACCTTGTCCACCAGAAGCCTTGTTAACCAAAGCAGCAGCTCTACCAACGAAAGTAGAGTCACCAGTAGCAGTAACAATCATCAAAGCTTCACCTCTCTTAACAGTAGAAGAGGAGAAGGTAGCATCACCAGATCTCTTGTCGACAGCCAATGACTCACCAGTAAGAGCAGATTGATCAACTTGAAGGAAACATTCCTCAGAGACCAACTTACCATCGGCTGGGATGACAACACCATCTTCCAATTGCAAGATATCACCAGGAACAACTTCAGCAGCACCGACTTCGACAGGGTGACCATCTCTGATAACAGTAGCAGAGTTGGCCAAGGTCTTTTTCAACTCTTCGACAATGGAACCAGCCTGGAACTCTTGGATGAAACCAACAGCAGCATTCAACATTAAAAGGGCACAGATAACACCAAAATCGACCCAGTCCTCAAGACCAGCTGCCAAAATGGCAGCGGCTTCCATGACGAATTGAATTGGACCAATGAAGAACATACAGAACTTCAAGACTAAGTTCTCTTTTTCCTCAGCCATCTGATTAAGACCATACTTCTTTCTTCTCTTCAAAACTTCATCAGAAGTCAAACCGACCTTAGGGTCGGTTCTTAGAAGTTCATCTGGGACGACCTTGAATGAAGCAGCATCTTCTTGTTCTTCTGCTTCGTCTTCGTTATCATCTGCACCATGGTTGGATTGCAATTCCATCACCAATTGGTCGATATCATCTTCTTCTTCATCGTCCTCCTCATTGAGAGGGACCTTTTCCTTAGTTGGTTCAGTTGCAGACATGGCTATATTCAACTAACCTAATATTACCTATCTCTCTTTATTTCAACTAATTAAAAAGCAGAGCAAAGCACACCAACGCAAGCGAACGTCTCTACGGCAGTTTACCTAGCAATTGAACTAATTGAAAACTCAACAAAAGATAATAAAATCAAGAGAAAATCTCAAGAAAAAAAGCTGTAAACTTAAGAAGAAAGAAATAACAAAGAGTAAATGAACGGACACTTTACCACTTAAAAATATGAGAGGATTTCTTCAATTTTCATCATTTTATGCCTCCAGCAGATGGTCGTCCAAATACAGTAAACAAAAAAAACAACCAAAACATCCAAAACAGATAATCAACCGAAAAAGAAACAACATAAACAAAATATGTTTTCCATTCCGGACTCACATATTTCCGTCAAACCAATATTATTCCGGTTTGACGGTTTCACCCATGATGGCTTCCCTCCAAGTACAGTTATTACTAAATACCTATTTACCCAAAAATTTTCTATGAACTTCTTCCATTTTGACGGTGATACCGTTTCCATGCATCCCTCAAGAGTGGATAACGGAAACGGATTGAACCAACTAATATTTTCTGGCATTTCTTTTTTGATCGACATTTTACTCCAGGCGGAATACCCGGAATTTTGAACTGACGATAATCACAATAGCTCCCCTGTATGTACAATATAAATCTTGTGCTTGACTTATTGGAGTAGAAATATCTGCAATAACATCATCGAGCTGGAAACAAGTTCAGGGAGCAAGATTATTTAAAACCGGAAACATACAGCAGTTTTCATTTGGCCGTCCCGATGTAACCCTCCTCAAGCCTGACTTCAAACGGTGCTTATAAACATCAAGGCATTAGACATTGTCGAAGATTAAAGTTCCCATAACAGTTATTGCATGTAAAGTTACTGAAGTCAGAAATGAGCTGTCTAATGGAGATTCCTTTTCCCACTATAATTATATTGGTTTATGATATATAAATTTAAACATCAGGTGAAGGAAATCCCCATGCGATATTAGGTGCGGTGAACGGCCGTTTACTTATTCCATGGGGAAGTTGGCGACGACAAGCCCACGGCAGAAAAATAGCGCAAAACATAGTAAATATTGGTACAAATGCGATTGCTGACGGAAATAAAATTACTGGTTGGTGGAAAGTCAACTTACTCTATTCACGGAATCACACGGCTCAAGCGGAACTTAAGCATTAGCGGTACAGCCTGGATATAGTACAGTTTTCGTCCAATTGCTGGCTTTATCTCCCTCCACTCTTCACAATAATCACGAAGCACAAGCATTTCCATTCTCGAGGTCGGCATAAGAGCTCTTGTTTCCATGTCGGTTTACCTTAAAGAGCGGCTTTGAAAGCCAAGATATTTACCCTACGCACTATTTTCTGGGATAAATGGCCATTCGAGAAATCCACAGAAAGAAGAAATGCCTCTGCGATCTTTTGCCTTGGTTGGTAGTATTGTTCCGGACTTCTTTTAATGTCTCGATAAGGGGTATCTTTAATCCAATAAGCATGAGTGGGGTAGCTCAACCCCGAGAGATACCGAAAACCTATAGGTAGGGCACATTTAGTCAAAATCATGAAACTATAGGGTAGGTATTTTGAGGGGCGGCGGGAACGAGACTCCCCTGTGTAAAGCCAGCTAAAGCAATACAGGGGTTTATATGGTATGCTTCATATGTAATACAATTAGGAGTCATTCTAGAGGAGGTAAACAAGTAGCATGCATGGAGACCAACCCTAGGATAAAGCAGCTAGCCAGCCATTTCGGTGACGTCAAAGTTTTTTCACAGTCGTGGCATCAGGTATCCAGTACGGCTGCGAACGGCGAGAGAATAGAATGGAAACCCTACCATGTGGAATGGCTGCACCATATATCATACAATTGGGCTAAAGAACTGTACAGCTCAGGAATCGTAATTTTGTAAAAAGTTGGCTCTGTGAATAATTGATGGCTCGAGTCCTTGGCAGAACTCCGGTAAGCAGAGATTGCTCACCAATTAGATCTGAGGTTTTGTGTTTTTTTTTTCTCACAAGACATTGGCCCTTTTTCTCGCCCGAGCTGAAAGACAATGCAGGCCAAGATAATAATCCCAGGCCGTTGTGACTGCATTATCCAGATGTCGGAATGATGGATATATAACCGTGTGTAACGGAATTGATATTTTCAAACCGTATCCGCTTGAAAACTGAGCGGTTTTGCGTTTTTCCACAACCTTCCACTGTTCTGGGTATGTTCGCCAGATTTCCTTCGAAGCACTCTCGGTGCAGATACATTGGATGCCGAGCCGATACCGGGATTTTGGGGACCTCTGGTCTCTATTGTTGTTTGAACAGTGACCGGATTTAGTTTCAATCACTAGGAATGGTTTCATTCCGTTATGAGTCTCATTGTTTACTATTTCCCTTGATTACCAACTACTACATCTGTACCTGTGTATATGTTTCCATCTGGCTCGGATGACGGTTTGCCCAGACCAGGACGCACCCTATAGCTTAGAACTCCTTGTTCTAAGAACTTCGGCCGGTACCTCTTCTGCGGCGACAAGAATTAACGCATCTCACTGTTATTATTGGACATAGTGAGTTTAGCTCCGGCCCGATCCATCCCCGTTTCTCACCGATTGTCATGATTGTGAAGTCCATCTCTTTCATTGAGATTGCTTAATCGGCCGCAAATTGACGGACATGCTCATTCCATCACTACAGTATTATTTTCTTAAAATACCTACCTTCCTATGTCATACCGACCCTACCGACATTGGAAGATAGGCCTTCCTAGGTGATGGCCATGCGAAAATGTGCGTGGCATGTTCTATTATTTCCCAAAAGTGAAAGAAAATTGACCGGATTCGTGATAATAGGTTTTGTGATTTCCTGTATTGGATTTTTTTTCTGCTTGAAATGAAACCAATTTGTCGTGCAACTGGATGCAATAGGAAATTATTAGCTCCCCATCCAGCCAGCTGGCTGTCGACTTCTTGGCAGCTTGCAAAGCACTTGAGCGACGTCATTTATCTATCAACCCAGAGACGGCATCTGGATAGATATGATCAGGTAATCTTGGCAGTGGAAGGAAAATCTGTCTAATTGTAGACTTTAGTGTGAAATAGGTAATGGAAACTGATAGCCATCAAATCAGTAAACTGTATCCTAAAAAGGAATAGTTTTTACTCTTACTTTATCTCTACCTCAAAAAGCTTAGATAGCACTTTGTATATCACAAGTCGCTACTATGTTGCTACTATCTCAGATAAGCAGTACGGCTATTAGTATTACGTAGCTTCTGGTTCGCCCGGTTTTCTCCCTGTCATCCTGAAGCGTACGCCTTATTAGGTGCGTTTTTGGGGCTTGGTATATCTGCGTATCTGGTAAAGTTTTTAAAGTATAATCTCCTATCAAACTACCAATTTTCAAAATTTACATAACTCAAAATTAATGGCTCCTTTGACTTCTATTACCCCTGCTTCTGGGCCACCCGAATCTGTGTCTTCGACTCCTATTGCTCAAACCAGAATTTCCATCGTTTGTAGAATCTGAATGTTCAGAACCAAAGTCAGAGTTAATTTCCTCCACTTCTTGGGTGTCTCGTGTGTCTCGTGCGTCTTGTGCGTCTTGTGCGTCTTGTACGGTTCTTGTAATGCCAGTCCCTCTGAGACCAGCTCTTGGAGCATCAGGAGCTGTAGCAGCTCCCGATCTATCATTAGCGGTTGCGTCATTATCACTAGATAGATCCATTTCTTCGTCGTCATCTGTTCCTATTAGACTCCTTCTGGAACGTCTACTTCTGACGGGCTGAGTTATGACTAAATCGTCTTCGTCTTCATCCACATTTTCATCTTCATCTGAAAGAACCAACACTGGTCTCCTTCTTCTTCTTCTTGAACCCTGAACATTTCCTATTTCAGATTCGTTGTCGACATCTCTCTCTGATCCAGACTCGTCAACCTCCTCAATGACTCTTGAGGTGGTACGATGATCGGCTCTTCTAGGTGCCGTCGAAGAATTGGTAATGGACCGTGGAACAGATCCTGACGATGCAACGTGCATAGTGTCCGAGTCAGACTCTACATCTTCTTCATGAAGACGCATGATAGCTTCATCCAACATATGAAAGTCATCGTCATCGTCCAAGTAGTCATCATCATCAGATTCAGAATAACGATCGTTCAAGATTTCTCCCAACGTCCGGTGATCTACAAAATCTTCATCTTCAGTGTCCTCCAATCCTGAATCACCTTCATCCTCAGATTCTTCTTCCACGTGTCTTCTCCAACGTCTGACTACTGTTCCATCCCTTCGATCGGAAGGATGACTCGTATACCCACTTCGGTAACCACTTAAAATTTGTTCGGTTCGTGACATCTCTTCACCTGAGTCGTACGCCCTAGAAGAGTTGCTTTCGTAATCTGAGTCATCGCTTTCGTATACATCATCACTGTTTGAATTGTTTCCTCTCTCCACCATCAATGTGCGACCACAGTTCAGACAAACATCACCATGAACCTCCCAATGGCACGCACTGCACCGTGGAACACCATCACTAGAATCTATGATAGCCTCACTGACATTGTCGAAGAATTTCTTGAAATATGGGATTCCCAGCTTTAAATCTAAATTAAATGCTTCCTCTTTTGCTTCCATATGGGAGAGTATGTTGTCTTTCTTTTCTGGTGCCTGTTTAATAGCCATATCTACTAAATTTTGACTTATCTGCTTCACAACCTGGTTGAAAATAGGCGGTTTTCTTACCTTTCGTCTGCATAACGGACATGTCAGTTTCACGGAAAACCAATCATTCAGACAGCTGTAACAGAATGAATGGCCACATGATGTTAAAGTGAATGGAGAGCACATCACATCCTGGCAGATTGTACATGTTACTGCTTCCACCATCTTTTGAGTCAGTTCCTGCTGGATCTCTGGAGAGAGCGCCTTCAAAGGACCCTCTATTAACTCTGACATCTTTGCACTCTTTCAAACCTCAATCCACCTCTTTCTATCTCTAACTGTCACCACTAACAGTCAGACGGATATTAACACATCCGTTCCACTGTTTACCACTCCAAATAAGTCTTTCAGCTGAGAATAAACATGCCTTGTTTGATAATAATAACTTCTTAGTATCAATCACTTTTAGTTATTCGCATCATTGAAAAAAAATCCTATCAGTTTTTGTTGATCGCACCTCAAATCCATTCTGCCAAAAACCCGTACTATCAGGCCAAATACATCTTCTAACTACAAGTTCTACTTTCTTAATAAATTGTTAAATGGCTAGCCATTAGTTCTTAAAAGCCCAATCAATCGATCAAACTTATATGCAAATTATGTATTGTATATACAGGGTGAAATCCGTAGCATCATCGGAGTGGAGTGAGTGTCGATGCGGGGTCAGCACCAAAGAGTCTCGAACTGAATCAATCCGTTCCTCTCAAGGATGGATCTCGTGTTCTTCCTCAACCCACTCCCGAATCTCTCCAAGATAGCTCTCAATTTCTTCGATAACTCGCTCATATCTGTTGGTATTGTTGACTCTCAGTTCCTGGATGGATTTCTCGAAATAATCCCAGAATTGTCTATAGAGCTCATATTTTAGCTCCTTCTCCTCACGGTATTCAACAGATCCATCATCCTTCATTTCTAATTGTTTAACAAACTTATCATTGTACTTGCTCTTCAAACACTCAAGATTTCGAATAAAATATCTAGTCAAATTTAGAGGCTCGCTCTTCAGTTTCTCCATTATTTCAATTACCTCCTTCAGTTTCATCTGGCGCAAATAGAAAACTATCAACGAATAGATAAATTGCATCGTACTTGTATCATTCTGTGGCATCATTCTCACTAACCGAGTGAGTATCTTATATCCAATCTCAAAGTCTTCGATCTTAGCACTCTCCAAAAAGAGGCGTATTAGTTCATCAAATGATAATCTATCTCCCATTGTGACCAACATTTCCCTCAAAAACAGCGGAACTGGCTTACGGAACTTCGGATCTAAAGCACGACGTTTCCAGTAGACCGCAATTGCTAAGCTAGGATCGGAACCATCCAGTAATCGAGGATAATTGTTAAGTATATTCCTAAGACTTCCTAAATCTTCCAAAGACTGCGAAACCTTGATAGCTGTGATTATAGTACCTTTTTTTGGTTTTATTCCACATTTCAGTCTCGATTCAATAGATTCCAGAGTTGGTGCACTTCTGATCGGTTTCAGCCCAGACTTCACCTGGCTGACAACTGATGCTCTAAACGGAACCATTTTCTCAACCTGTGAGTTCTTCTGTAAACAAATCACCTTTCTGAACTGACTTAAAATCTCGGTTCGGTCAGTGTTCATTACGTCAATAAACATTCTTGTAATTTCTGTACGTCTTTCGGGATAGGTTCTCGTTAAGCATTTCCAATAATTAAGAAAGTAAGCATTATCAAACTTGATCCCCATATCGTGTTTTAATTTCAACAATATCTTAATGTACATGTCAGGTCTATTGTCTTTTTGAGTCCATGATAAAAGATGCTTCAATCTGGAATTGAATACTTCTGATGAGCCACTGCTGTTGAGTATTTCTGCTGCCTTTTCGTAATTCCCATGTATTAAATGAGCATTATAAAGATAGTCGTTCAATGATCTCAATAGTTTTTCATCTCCATTTAGTGAATCGATCCAGCTCGAGTATTCTCCATTGGAATAGAAATCCTCCAATTTCTGCTTGTCAGAGTTAATAGCATCCACTGTTTCTATTATCTTGAGTTCAAATCGTTCATTTTTTCCAGATTTCTCCAGATGGGAAACAAACCACTCAAATTGATCTTTACTCCCTTCGTCTCGAAGTAGTCTATAAAGAAATGCGTCTGTGTGATCACAGATTTTGAAATCCTTGGATAACCAAAGTCTGTATGCCATGTAGCATAGAGATGCATTCGATGTGATCTGTCTAAGGTTTTTCAGATATGAATGTAGAATGGAAGCAGGCATATTCTTAGCTGTCATGACCGATTGATTGAAAATTTGTGTGGCCATACTTATGTTCTCAGACCTAATATACACGGTCAAAGCCAAATTAAGGATACTAGGCTTGACATGATTGACTAAACTTAGGTATCCTGAGAAAATACGATCAAAGGAATCATAGTTGAAATATAAATATTCCAGTTTCAATATCTTTTCCATAGTCTTTCTCTTCAATCCAGGTATGTCATAGGTCTCTGAATATAGCTTGTACAATGCATAAGCAAGTTCCTTCTCTATATATAGCTCCTCTAACAGCTTCTGAAACTCGACAGGTGTAAGATAAAGATTTTCTTTTGCTTTTTGCTCCACAAGTTTGTAAGCAGACACGTAGTCTTTTGAGTTGATTAATTTGGTAAGTTCTGGTATGGAACGATATTCGAAATTATTTGTAACTGATTCAACCTGCTCACGAGGATTCTGTGATGTACTGATGGGATTGAACTTAGTCATTAGTAAGAGCTCGTATTGTTTTGAATTTTTAGTGGCAACATTGAAACTTTTGATGTGATCATCAATATTAGCTTCCGAGGTAACGATCCGATTGACCTCTGACACCTTTGCTTTGTATTTATTAAGCTGCTGTGTCGTCTCAGATGATTCCGTATTATATTTACAGTTAGATGAATTTTTGGGTTGGGAGTGATATGACGAGAACGTTTGGTGGCTTTTCTTGTGTTCCTTCAGGATATTTGCAGTTGCGTTTTTCTCCAAATGCCTGATGCTTGGATATCGGCTGATTCTCACATATTTGTTGGATTGACAAGCAATGGTTTCGTCGTCGTCGTGGACCGAAGACTGAACAGACGTTTGGGCCACCACTGGCTGGCCATCCAGAACAGTTGTAGAATATGCGCAGACTCTGGTACAATTTCTTGTAATTTTAGGGCCGTTAAACAATATCAAGGACAAACACCTACGATGTCGGACCAAGATTGTCAGCCAATCACTCAGCTGGGTTCGCACCCGTCCAGGCTTACGGATCATTTTGTTTGTGTGGATTGGTTCAGTTTGGTTCTTGTGGTAGCGATGAGTCCCATATGGTGGCTTGATTTGTTTCTAGTTCAGCGGGGCTCTCAATACTTCTGATAATGTCAACAGATGATTTGCTGTTTTCGACACAATTTCTGGGCCAAGATTGTCTATATACAGATCTTTTTTGTTCAACAAGGTTCTGAGGTCTACTGTTTTTCTTCTATGACAGCTTCAATTTCTCCCACTATCAGACTCGCTGTGTCCTCCTTGTATAATTTCTCTATTTCAGTGACCCTGTTGCGACTTCTTTGTCGTTTGAATTATCGTTACACTTTTACCTCTATTCTATTCACGCTATATAAAATCAACTTCCAGCCAATATCTGAAAATTTTTAATTTAGTCGTGCAACAAAGAACTTTATTTCTAATTCGGTCGGTCTCATTCGATAAGATAGCGTCGATTTCTGTAATCCGAATAACAGAGACTCTATAACCAAGAAACAATCTCCAAACTACACAGCTCTTTCCGGAAACAAATGTCTATCTACTACTTTCCAAATACTGGTATTAATAGCTAAATTGGGGCGTTTGTCTGTCCTAAAAATATCTACAGTTTGCTAGAAAGATTGATGTGAACAGCCTTGATCTGGCTGAACGCTGCGAGACCGGCCTCACCCAGCTCACGACCAATACCGGACATCTTGTAGCCACCAAACGGAACCCTGTAATCTGCTGCAAAGGTGATATTCACAAAAACTTGTCCACTTTGCACGTTTCTGATGTAGTTTTGTGACTTCTTCAGATCCGATGTAAAGAGATAAGCAGCCAGCCCGTAATCACTCTCATTTGAAAGATCAATGGCCTCTTGTTCCGTGTGGAACTTGGACACAGTCACTACCGGACCAAAAATCTCCTCCCGAACAACCTTCATTGACTGTGTACAATCAGCTAGAATCGTAGGCTTGATATAGTGTCCATTCTTGTTCACTCCTTCAGGAACAGAACCCCCGGTCACCAACTTGGCTCCCTCATCGATTCCAGATTTGATGTAACCCAAAACACGCTCCTTCTGTATCTGTGACACTTGGGGTCCGACATTGACACCTTCAGTGAACTGGTCTCCTTGAACCAACGTCTCCTCGACATGGATCTTGAACTTTTCCAAAAACTCGTCATAGATGGTATCCTGAACATATATTCTCGAGGACGCAGTACATATTTCTCCCTTATTGAAAAAGATACCAAACGCAGCATATTTCACAGCTTGTTCTAAATCAGCATCATCATAGATTACCAATGGAGATTTTCCACCACACTCCAAGGTGCATGCTTTGAGATTCTCGGCTGCAAGTTTCTGAATGATCTTACCAACTCCAGTGGACCCTGTGAACGAAACCTTATTGATTCCAGGGTGGCCTGCAAGTCTAGCACCACAGATTTGACCCAAACCACAAGTGACATTCACAACACCAGCAGGAACACCAGCTTCCTTGAACAGAGTGCAAATGAACAAAGCAGATAGCGGAGTGATCTCAGAGGTCTTCACTATGAGAGAGTTTCCGGCTGCTAAACATGGAGCAACCTTCCATGCAAACGTAGAAACAGGAAAGTTCCAGGCAATAATTGCAGCACAAACTCCATATGGTTCATGGATTGTGTAGGTGAACTTTGAGGTATCAGTCTCAATCGTCTTACCGTCCTGTGCTCCGATTGCGAGTCCACTGTAATACTTGAAGACATCAGCCGAATGCAACACATCGTAGATAGCATTCGAGGACTTTGGCTTACCACATTCAATGGCCTCCAGATCAGCAATCTGATCACTATGTTTAACAATCAGCTCTGCAACCTTATCAAGAATAACGGATCTCTCCTTTCCACTCTTCTTAGACCAAACCTTATCAAAGGCTTCTTTAGCAACCTCAACTGCTCTGTCGACGTCCGCTTCGTTGGCTAAGTAAACCGAACAGATCTCTTCTCCTGTACCTGGATCACTAACTGCCACTGTCTTACCGTCATTCGATTCTACAAATTCATTATTGATGAACAGACCTGTAGGTTGTTTGTAGGTTTTTCCGTTTGGAATCTTTATATCAACCTGCAGTGGTAAACCCATTGTATTCTATAGTCAGTTATCTCCTGTTTAAGCACTATTTCTGTGTCTTCCTTACAAAAGCTGGTTTTGCAAAAAAACAACCAACTTGTCTTCTTGATATATATTTCACAGAAGAATTAGTGTTTGGCATCGACCTACCCAAGCCCCAGAAATCAAAATCAAATTTATCCGTTTGTCTTTTGGTACTTGCCTATCTGATATCGCTACAGAGTTCGACCTTCCTTATCAGGAAACTTTTCAAGCACCGCCTCAAAAAACCTTTAGCCGCTATTTAAAAAAAAGTTCGTAATTTTTTGAAATTTCGAAATTTCTGAAAAATATAATGATGCGTCTATTTGGTCGATCGACCGATTTAGGACGATTCAGGTCACATCCTTTAGAAAGTGAAGGCGTCATTATTTTTAAAGTTTATATAATATTTTTGACAAGGATAAGAAGTCTTAGTAACGGTACTTTTAAAATTGTATCAAGCATTTACAAGATACAATTTCTGACAAAAAAAAAGTGAATTTAATTCAATTATATTGCTGAATCCAATATATAAGTTAATCTAATTTCAATTTAGTTAGTTTTAACAGAAAATCAGCCATATAACGGGATATTGTGCATTTTTGTGGAGACCTATATTATCATGGATCAACACATACCAAGGCCTTCCACCCCTCCACATCCTCAGGCCAACGAGGAAATCAGACTTTCCAATGAAGAAATTCCAGAAGAACTGGCGGATGCACTGAACTTGGACGAGGACTCTAGTTCGGACTCGGAGACTTACGATAAGGACGTTTTTATGGAGGATAAAGATATAAACTTCGAAAAGGAGTCCATATATGAATCCAGATCACCAACATCTATTTCAGAGCTTCAGAGCGTCTCTCAGACCACGACATCTGTTGTTGATGGTATTGCAAGGGTGGACAATTTCTTTGATATTGATGTCAAAAGAGAAAAACCTTTGAATCCTTTTGGAGAGAACAAAAATCTGACTTCCTCGGAACCAATACAGATCATCACCAAGGAGCAAGATCCTTCTCGTTCTAGGAGATTATCTTTTTCACAGCAGAGTCGCCTGGTTAATTATATTGATAACAAACTACTTCAAATCCAGCGCATGTTCATAAAATATCTATCTTTGAGAAATGATGATGATGACCCTGATGACATTGTAAATGAAACTCTTGAGAAATCTCCCGATATTGGACCTCTGTCTGAAATAAAAGAATCGGATAATGATAATGATATGAGTATTGGTGATATCTCAAACTACACACTAACAAAATTAATATCTGCAATTGACAACGTGATAGCCATAATATGGTATTCCATTTTCCAGAATAAAGAAATTCCCCAAATATATCATTCAAATTTACATGTTAATGAAACTGGACAGATACGTACTAACAAAAAAGTGGAGCTTATTCAAGCAGACTCAAACCAAATGTTTGGCCAAACCAGCTATCTGATCAAAATTATGGGAGATCTAGTCGATTACCTTGAGAAATACGATTTTGAAACTTTTGAAGAACTACATAAAGTGCTGGTGACATTAGGCAATTTGGACAACATTATTTGTATTTTGATAGACCAATCGGCATACAATGATGATGACATGGATTATGACGACATTGGTGAAACCGAAGGTTCTGGATCCCTTGCAGGCTCCGGTAAACCTCCCAATCTAATAAATTTAACTGAAAAAGTGAGAATTCAGTCTGTTTCTGATCGAACCAAGTTTTTGATGATTTCTAAGTTTGATAAGTTCAAGGAGTTTATCAAAGATTCTGATAAAAGCATTAATGGCGAGAAACGAAAATTCGAAAATAGTGATCAGACTAGAAACGAGAATGATTACCTCCATATTCATGAACAACTTGTAGGAGAAGTTTATGAAGGAATAACAGACAGAACATCTATTTAATTCATGTGTGATGAGCGTAATTATGGAACAGCAAAAAGTTCATAATGATATAATTCAATCGAATAAATCATATTATTAAAGCGAGAGATAAAAAAGTAAAGTAAATTTAAATCAATGTGTTTCAGCGCAAACACAACTAGCGGGAATTAATAGTGCTAAAGCACTAAGTAAAAACAAATCAAATAACAAGACAATCAAACCCACTGCGATTGATTAAACAGTCAAACGCTAGAACACCTCCATTTTCTTCCACACACCACATATCCTCAAGTTTCTCAGCTAATCTTTTGGAAAAAGTGAACTGCATGTCTTTTCCAAAAATATACAACTCCTTGGAAATAAATTCACGATTCTTCATCGATGTAGAAACGCAACCTGCTACCAATAAAGGCAGAAGCAAAACTCCCTTCAAATCCAAACTTTCAGGTATTGATGTATATTCGGAAATTAATTGTTCTAAGTAATATTGGACAATTGGGTTGTTGGATTTCATTAATGGGTCTGAGAGTTTCAAGTATATTAAATCCAAAGAGTAGAATAATGTCTTCGCTAATGCCAAATTGATAAAAGCGTTCTTCAAATCATCTTTCATACTCACTTTTGAAGAGTCTAACTGAATTTCAAATGTTTGAAGCGAGGTCCATATGACGGTCATTCTGTTTTTGATGGACTCCAATGAGGATGACAACTGTTGTGACTCCATAGATGCACACATTCTCATGAGCCAGACTGACTTTGATAGGTTTTCAAAACAATCCAGCAAGAACAAATTCATACGTTTGTCTATCCAAGAAGTACAATCAGGTTTGGTCGTCATTAGTTCCTTGAAAGTTGAACGATTCTGATCAAACAATTGGAAAGGTGATGGCATTTTAATCAAATCCACAAATTTGCTAAAATATAAAACAATTGGCAGATTCCTGACGAACGTACTGAAAACCACAGAGTCATCTGGAAGATTTCTTCCAGAATTGTAACAGTTGATAATAGAATGAGCTGAACTGTCTACTTTGGTTCCCAAAAGGTTATCCAGGATGTCCAATGCTTGAATAGCTGCCAATAACCAAGTCGAGGACGAACTCTTCGACATTTCCATTCTCTTCACATTGTTTTCCATTTGCTGCTGTGACAAAGCGATTGTGTTAGCATACATCCTGAGAGAAGAAAGAGATTGATCATGTGTATTGGCGATATCAAGATCATTGTGGACCTTTGGAATCCAGGAAGAATTGGATTGACCCTCAGAAAACTCTCCAAGAAGTCTGTTATTATCATCAGCAAGATCGATTCCTGGTAACCATTTTGACTTATTGCAACTCAATGTATCATACAATGAGGAGAACATTTGGTTCACCGACTGAGACTCCACCGATGTTATTTGAATGCGTTCATCAGAGGTGACATTACTTCCTGATATAGACTCCTCTGAAGAACTTAAAGGTGACCTTATATTACACGGACTTGCATCTGTTGTTGAAAAAGACATAACGAAATCGATAGCAGAAGGGTTGGTGGCAGGTTTCGGTAAGGAGTTATCATGATTATATTTCTTCAACTCAAAAACAGAACACATATCTGCTGGTATCTGATACTCCTCATTCATCTCAATCCTCAGTGGTGATAATGTATGGCTCAGTTCTTCACGTTTCAATGGCTTGTATGAAGGAGATCCTGATGCCACGGGAGAGAAATCATGAGTCTTTAAATCACTAGACATCTTGCTCTTGGAGATATTCAACGCTGTTCCTGTTGAGGACCTAATCTCAAAGTTCTTCGATAACGTTTCTGTCTTGGACTCTGGCCAACAACATTGGAGGAAGTTTCGTGCACATCCTGAGCAGACGGGATAGCCTTCATCACACTTTTTCTTTCTTTTACGACATGTGAAACAACCAGATCTCGTTCTTGTTTTTGGGAATCTGGACTGTCTTTTTATATTTGGTCTCTTGTGCGAATGTCGCGGCTCTATTTCATTAGAAGAAGCAGAGGCTGATTCGGCTGACTCGCACATCTGATGTTGGGTTTCTGATATTTGCCGTTGGTTGTCTAGAATTGAGAGGAAAGAAAGAAGGATGGAAAAATGTGTCTACTTCAGTTCAACTAAAGCCACACGTGATGTTGTGAATAGATTTTTTTTGTTGAGAGGTCTCAATGACTGCGACGTTTGTTTTGTTTTGTTTATAATGACTATGGGGTAAAGACAAGGAGTTTCAAATCGTCAAATAACCCCGAAAACACCAACTAATAATTTAACGAAAATCGTCCGCTTCAGTAAAATTTTTTGGGACGGACGTTCGTTTTTTCATATCGACGCGTCGAAGTTAACCGATTTGACCTTCCCAATTAGACATTCAGATCTGTGGCTAGTGTACCCCAAATAGGGTCTTTATCTCTTCTCCGAAAAACAATGTGGCAAATGAATTTTTGTCTCTTGGTCTTCCGCAAGTTCCTCTCTTATCTCTCAATCATATTGTTTTTACTGTTCGATACAAACTTGTTCAGACAGATGAATGGAACGTCGAACAAAACACATTGATGGAAACTCCTCTTTCTAAAAGAATGAACCTTGTTTATATATGAGTTTAGGCCTTAATGCCGCTCGCAATGAAGTACCATATGGTTAGAAATTCCAAAATCATAGAACAAAGAATTCATTGTATTTTTATTATCGCATCTGGACCTCATGGCGGCAAAAACGCTATCAGGCGAATCAATTTTCACCAGCCACATTTATATCTAAAAGTAATAGATATATAAGGGGGCTCTTTTCCCAGAGGGATTTAAAAGTTATCATCTACTTAAATTTACTTTTTGTTTCACAATCTCTTGTGTTTGGCTGTCATACTAACTTCTTCAACCTCAATTGCTAAGTCCGTTCCAAAATGACTGACATCGGAGCACCAAAAAATATCGAATCTCTATACAAGTTCACCGACGATGTGTCTAATCCAGAGCTGTTTGAGTCCTGGAAACCTAAAATCAAGGCTTATCAGGAAAACCTAGACAAGAATGCCCTTAAAGAGTATCGAGTTCCTGTCTCTGAGGTTCCTAGTACACTAGACAAGGAGTCATTCAGTACTGTCAAGTTCCTATCTGAGACCAAACATCTATCAGAGGCAGAGAAGAAGATCACCAATACCTCTGCCGTTGAGCTCTATAAACTGATTGAGTCTAAAAAGTTATCGGCCGTTGAGGTTTTGAAGGCATTTGCACACAGAGCTGTTATCTGTCATCAGTTTACAAATATGGCAATGGAGTTCTTCATCAATGAGGGTCTTGAAAGAGCAAAGGAACTAGATCGCATTCTAGAAGAGACAGGTAAAACAGTTGGACCTCTTCATGGTATCCCAATCTCTTTAAAGGAGCAAATCGGTTATGCAGGAAAGATTACTCACGGTGGATGGGTTGGTTGGTTGACCAATATTCCTGAAGAAGATGCCACCACTATCGCTGTCTTGAGAAAATTGGGTGCCGTTTTCTACGTTAGAACTAATGAACCTCAATCGCTGATGCATTTGGATTCTAATAACAATATCATTGGTAGATCCAGAAACCCATTCAACTCTTTATTGACTCCAGGTGGATCTTCTGGGGGTGAGGGTGCCATCGTTGGTTCCAAGGGTTCTGCCATTGGTGTTGGAACAGATATTGGTGGATCTATCAGAGCCCCTGCCGCATTCTGTGGTTGTTATGGTCTCAGACCATCCACCAGAAGAATTGGTACCGCTGGAGGTGTTTCTTCTGGTAAAGGTCAAGAATCTGTTGTTGCTGTGGCAGGTCCTTTGGCAAATGATATTGAAGACATCGAACTTTTCATGAAGTCTTACATCAACGACGGTAAACCTTGGGATTATGATCAATGGTGTATACCAATTCCATGGAGAGATGTTAAAAAACCTTCTCCAAAAGAAATTACAATCGCCATCATGTACGATGACGGTATTGTTAAACCTCATCCTCCTATTGAAAGAGGTCTCAAATACGTTGAATCCAAGTTGAAGGAAGCCGGTGTGAAGGTTGTCAAGTTTGAGCCAATTGAAACCCAAAAGGCTTTTGATGTTGTGCATGAGATGTACACCTGTGATGGTAATTATGCTCAAAAAGAAATGATTAGACCTTCTGGTGAGCCTCTATTACCATTAACAAAATGGGCATTTTCTGCTGGTCACGGTGACAAGAAGTTGTCAATTACAGATAATAGAGAGTTGAACTACCAAAGAGATGCTCTCAGAAAACTCTATAACGATTATTTCGTTAAAGAAAAGGTGGATTTCATCCTTTGTCCAACTTACACTGGTGTGGCTCCTGTGTGTATTGAGGATGGTATTGCTGGTCCTTACTATTGGGGATACACATCTCTGTTCAATCTTCTTGATTTACCAGGTTTGATTCAACCAACTGGACTATACCAGGATCCTGCTATCGATGTCAAGGAGAAGTCCTTTACTCCAAGATCGCAGATCGAGGAGATTGAGCATGCTAAATACATCCCAGAGTTGTTCAAGGGTGCTCCTATCTGCCTCCAACTTGTGGGTAGAAGATATTTTGATGAGGAGGTTGTTGCTGCCGGTAAGCTATTGACTGAAATTTTAGATATTAGTCTGTAAGGCTTCTTGTATAATGGACATATTTACAAATACACTATATAAATTTAGAACTTTAGAACTGAATTAAACGGAATATTATTCAAATAGTGAGTTGGAATTAACATTAGTTAATCTAGAACAGGAAGAAATTGACCTACAATAAGCATTGGAATATCGAAAACATCTCTTTTGATGGTCCAAACACAGCAACACTTTAGATAGTCATCATTCTTAGCCTTTCGTAAGTTACAGTCAGTTAGGTAAGTAGCATTGAGATCACCAAAAGCAAGTTCACTGAAACTTCTGAAATACTTGATAGTACTTTCGTCATCCATCAATTCTACAATGAAAGTTCTTTTGGACAGAAGCGACATTTTCGAATATCCAGTCATAATTGCAAACTCATTAGTAAGAGCAACGATCTCTCCCGTTCTTCTCCAGATTATTGTAGGAGATGGAGACATGGAGATTAATTGTTCGTACTCCAACAAGGTTCTTTGGAATGATCTCTCGGTGAAAATAAGATCATTCTCATGGAGCGACTTAGTAGCAGAAATAAAAGAAGGTCTATACTTGGCCATGCATTTAGCAATCTCAATCAGTTGTTCCTTATTAAACCGGAGTTTTAGGTAGGCAATGAGAGCGTGATATGCTTTAGGATATTGATATGCTTTCACAATGTTGGTCAAGTAAATATCATCGGGAAACTTCACTACATGTCTCATTATGAGTGGAGATGTATAGTCCTCCTCTTCCTGGAAATCTTCCGGTATGATTCGTGCAGTGTTTGGCATCTTGGAGTGTTTTTCATTGTAGACGTAGGAGTTTGGAGTTCCGTTGTTCGGATAAGAAGATTTCATTGAGTTTGTTTTAACGTTAATTTCTATGAATGGACGAGTGACCTTTTCTTCATCAAAATCAAAAAAACCTTCAGATGGAGAGGGCGGATTTGTGTTTAGCAGGTCTGTCAATTGGATATACTCCTCGTTGGCCATGTTGGATTCGAAGTTCTTCATGGACCCATTCGTTGAAATTATGTCTGATATGACGTCTGGAGTCACTGTCGACTCCTTGGATGCGTCGCTGGAACCTTCTGGGTAGCCCCTCCCTTGCAACATTTGGTAGAACATATGCTGTCCTGGTACCTGGATGAATCCCATGGTTTGATCGGTTCCATAAGAATCATTTTGCGATGATTTGACCCCGGATCCTTGTTGATGGGCCATAGATATGGATGTTATGGCCCCTGGTGATCCCAAAAGTGCACTCAGCGATTTCATCGATAAAGAAGTGGTAAGCTCGGGAGGCAAGTTAACTCCAGATTCTGAGGGATAATTGATGCTGTTGGAATTGCTCCGGTTCATATCGTAGCCCCCATTGTCAGATGAAATAGAGCTAGGAGACGACTGCGAGTTGTTTAGCGAAATACCTGTAGTCGTCAGCACAGGCTTTCTTGCTTCTGGTAGTGGTGTCTGTGACTGGGACTGCAACTGTCGTTCTCTGGCAGGTTCTGTCTTGTATGAATCTCTGTGTTTTGCAGGGGTTCGTCTTGTTGTCTTGGGTTTACGTACCCCATTCGTGGTCTCTGGCTTCTTTTTGTAAGTGGACTTTCTCTTTCTCACCGAATCCTTGCAAGTATCCTGTAGTCCTCTCTTAGTGCAATTCAAACAAGGTCGGGAATCGTCACACTGGAGATGTTTGGAGTGACAGAACTCACATGCAACCCTTGTGGCTTTCCTAGCCAATTTCACCTCCAGCGGAAGCTTTTTCGTCATGATAGTACCTGTATTCTCTATTCAACACTTTTCTTTAATCTTCTATCTTTGATTGTGATATGTTTATAAAGTTTATTCTGAAATTCCAATTACCATGAAAAAGCTGATCAACTCTCTTGTACAATAACACTAAAATATACATTCAATAACCCTCAAATTCCCCTAAATTTAATTCTCTAAGGTCCAGATTCTATAAAATACCTGTCCTTATACTGATCGCTCAATCCAATACACGTCCAATACCTCAAATACAATCTTTCCGCTTTTAAAGACCCCACTTTCTTTCAACCCTCTTAAAACATCTCATTTCAAGGGTAAAACACCTTTGATCTTCATGCTCGCCGTAATCTGGGGAAGACAATAGAGGTGTACGGGTTGCCGTTCATCAGGACGAAAAAACGACCAATCCCGGGATACTCACAGTTCCAGATCCAAAATGCTTCAAGGTGAAAGTTTTTTCCTTTTAACCGCCGGGAAGAGCCCTACCAGGCAGGAAAGCTGGTACCTCCCGGCGAAAAAACAACTGGGAAACCTACCGCGCTCTCTCAACTCCCGGGTAATTCCTTCCAAATGTAGAGATGTATTTGTAATTTGTTATCACATGATATATATCATGTGATTGAATTCAAAAGAACCATCTATCTATGTCTCTCTTTCTCTCTTTCTGTTCAAAGTCTTAGGGGGGAAGAAAGAAAATGACAGTTCCTTTTTTAAATACAATATACTACACTTAACATTGAGACACACAAGTAACAAGTGTAATTAAAAGCCACAAATCCCTATACAGACATAATACATAGCTAACAGGCAAATGTTTTGGATATCCCAAAAAATGTTATCCCTCTAATCTGTCAGAAAATACATTCAAACAGATTAGTTGGTCTTCAAAAGGTCCAAGAATTGACCCTTGGATGGCTTGGCAGAGGAAGGAGCAACCTTGGTGGAACCTTGCTTCTTCTCAGAGTAAGCCTTAGCATATGGGTTCAATCTGAGCAAAACTTGCTTGTTCTTGAGTGGGTTCTTCTTCAAGACGTGAGTTCTCTTTTGAGTGGATTGACCAGCTGGTCTAACAACAGCTTGGACCTCAGCAGAGTTGATGATTCTGGTGACATCAGTGTTGGTGATGATGTTGGTTGGAAGAGAGTAACCAGACTTGGAGGAAGCAGTGGAAGCGGAACCGTAGACAGAGTCCAAAGCAGCGAAAGCAGACTCGGTCCAGATGATGAATCTACCCAAGTGGGCACCTGGAGCCAATTGCAATAGACCTAGAGACTTAACGTTAGCGGTCTCGACACCTGGAACGTTTCTGAAAGCCTTGACAATACCCTCGTCCTTGGCGTAGACAACCAATGGACCTCTTCTTTGGGTGAATCTTCTACCTCTCAATTTACCCTTACCGGCTCTCAACTTCTTGGACTTGATGACCTTGATGACATCCTTGTGGGCACCAACTGCCTTCAAAGCAGCAACAGCATCCTTGGTCTTCTTGACTGATTCCAAGTCGGAGGAAACAACCAATGGGATTTCTGGGATCTTTTCAATTCTGTGACCTCTGGCCAAAACCAATGATTGAACAGAAGAGGCAGCAATAGCGGAAGCAGTAGCGTATCTCTTTTCGTTGTGGTTGACCTTGACGTGCCATTTTCTCCAGATCTTGGTTGGAGCGAACATACGACCGCCTCTACACATGTTACCGAAAGCAGCTTGACCTGATCTGTGGGTTCCTCCACCACCAACTCTTGGAATTCTGGCAACAGCTCTACCGGTACCCCATGACTCAGCAGAAGTTTGGTGACCAGCGTTTTCGGCGACAGCGTAAGCTTGTCTCTTGTTCTTGTTAACTCTGGTGAAAACAGAGTGGACAATATCAGCTCTGATAGGAGCTTGGAAAACAGCTGGAAGTGGTAGAGAAGAGGAGGTCTTCTTACCTTCTAAGGAAACAACACTAACTTGTGGTCTAGACATCTTGATTTATAGTTATATAATCGCTGAAGAGCTTCAATATAGTCCAGAGTTGATGAAAAGTCTTTTATTGAATAGCTTTCAATTTTTTTTTCAATCGAGATTCTCTCACTCTCCTGTCTCAGTTAAGAAAATTTTTCAAATTTTGGGAAAAAAAAAACTATGCAAGACAATTGTTTGGTCGTGTGTAAAAATCAAACTTATTAAGTAATATCCGGGTAGTACAACTGAAATATTGTCGCTAGCATACATGTTTTCCGGTAGCAGTAATAGACCAAGTGGCTGGAATGACAGCTCTTGCATAGCCACATATGGGGCTAGTTAGTCATGCCTTGTTGTGGAGATAGCAGGTGGTTGGCAGATGATGATGAAGAGATATGACAGGTTATCTGGTCATTGACTGATGAAATTGGGTGTTCTTGTAACAATATAAAAAGATAGTTGTTTCTCCGGAGTACACTGTTTGCAATTGTCATTGATTGGAACATTGAAGACAGGTCTTCTTATAAAAAACAATGAGTAAAGAATCAAAGAATCAGGCAACTATAAAGGTTCCCCAGAGTGTTGCTGGGGTCGTTGGTGTTGACCCTTGGTTAGAGCCATTTGCTGAAGAGCTGGCATACAGAAGAAAGCTAGCTGATGATTGGTTAGCTAAGCTCAATAAGACAGAAGGAGGTCTGTTAGGATTTGCAGACTCCTACAAGGAAATGGGACTTCATGTCTTACCAGATAACTCCATATTCTACAGAGAGTATGCACCTAATGCCAGTGGTGCATGTTTGATTGGAGATTTCAACAACTGGGAACATGACAAACATCCAATGACAAGAGATGAGTTTGGATTCTTCAAAGTTGTGATCCCTCCGGAGAACGGTAAACCTGCAATACCGCATAACTCCAGAGTCAAAGTTTATTTGACCCTTCCTGGAGGCGAAAAGGTGGCCAGGTTGCCTCCGTATATAACAAGAGCCACTAGTCCACCAAAGGAATATGGAAATTCAAATTATGAGGCCAGATTCTGGAATCCAGAAACAAAGTATGAGTTCAAGAACTCTAGACCTAAACTACCATCCTCTCTCAAGATTTATGAAGCACATGTGGGTATTTCTACTCCCGAACCCAAAATTGGAACCTACAAGGAATTCACCAAAAATGTACTACCGATCATCAAAGATCTTGGATACAACACAGTTCAATTAATGTCCATTATGGAACATGCTTATTATGCATCATTTGGTTATCAGGTGACGTCCTTCTTCGCAATAAGCTCGAGATTTGGAACTCCAGAGGACCTGAAAGAGTTGATCGATACAGCCCATGGATTAGGGCTCAGAGTTCTTCTAGATGTGGTTCATTCACATGCTTCCAAGAATGTGGAAGATGGCCTCAACATGTTTGATGGAACAGATTATTGCTACTTCCACTCTGGAGGAAAGGGTGTCCACGATCAATGGGATTCTAGGTTGTTCAACTATGGAAACTACGAAACTTTAAGGTTCTTGTTAAGTAATTTGAAATTTTATTTGGAAGAGTACAAATTCGATGGTTTCAGATTTGATGGTGTCACTAGCATGCTGTACATCCATCACGGTATTGGAGAAGGATTCTCTGGAGATTACCGTGAGTATTTAGATCCATGGGGACCTGTTGACAAGGAATCATTAATGTATCTGATGCTAGCAAACGACCTATGTTCAGAATATGGAGAGAAAGAAAAGTGTGCCATTACCACTGTGGCAGAAGACGTTTCAGGATATCCAACTCTATGTATGCCTCGTTCCTTTGGTGGTGTTGGATTCGACTATAGGTTGGCGATGTCTGTTCCTGACATGTGGATCAAGTTGCTAAAGCATTCCAAGGACGAAGACTGGGATCTAGGTCTGATTGCTCACACTCTATCTAATAGAAGATACAAGGAGAAATGTATTGCGTATGCTGAGTCCCATGACCAGGCTTTAGTCGGTGACAAGACTTTAGCATTCTGGCTGATGGATGCTCAGATGTACACTAACATGTCTGTCTTGTCAGAACTGACTCAAACCGTTGATAGGGGATTGCAACTTCACAAGATGATAAGATTGGTGACCCAAGCTCTAGCAGGTGAGGCCTATTTGAACTTTGAAGGAAATGAATTCGGTCATCCTGAATGGCTTGACTTCCCAAGAATTGGAAATGGAGAGTCGTACCACTACGCTAGAAGACAATTCAACTTGATTCATGATGACTTATTGAGATACAAATTCTTGTATCAGTTTGATAAAGCCATGAATGATACAGAGGCCAAATATAGCTGGCTTAATTGTGAGCCCGCCTATGTTTCTTTGAAAAATGAGAGTGACAAGGTTCTAGTATTTGAGAGAAACAATAAGATCTTTTTGTTCAATTTCCATCCATCGAAATCTTTCACTGATTATAGAGTGGGTGCCAATGTTGCTGGTACTTATAGAATCATACTGAACTCGGACAGGACAGAGTTTGGAGGTCATGGAAGAATCGACGAGTCCAAGTCAGAATTCTTTACTACTCCATTTTCTTGGAACAATAGAGAGAACTTTATCCAAGTGTACTTACCTTCGAGAACAGCATTGGTTCTGGCCTTAACTGAGGACATCAAAAAAGTGGAAGAGCTAGCTTGATAGCCTTTTGTTAATGATTTTCAATTTTTATGATTTCGTTCCTAGATATGATGCATTGGTTATGTCATTTTTATTTATATTTATCTGGAAAAGGGCCCTAGAGTTCTCCAAGCTTTCACTTGCTATTATTGTTGATTACTTCTTTCGTTTTTGATTGTATGCATTGCAACTCCAATCATTGGCTAATTGATTTGAATTCCTCGCCAGCTTGCTATTTATATATCACTGCTAACGAGTCATTAGGAAATATGAATTGGTATATATCACTGGTAGAAGAATCGACTTCTTTCATTAATTTATAAGGATCAGATTATGTATTCAGCAACTTGGCAGCACCAGTAACTACCAGTTCCATAAATCTTTCAATAGTGCGGTCATGGGTGGTCTTCAAAGAATTGGCATAGCTCAAAAACTCACTCTTCTTCTTTATCACATCTTTGGTCTCTGTCACCTCAAACAGCTTTGATAACCTTTCGACGTGATAAGATAATGAGTTCTGGGTCTTCTCCAAAATCAACTTCTCAGGAGTGCTTTGAATATAGTACATTAAAGCATATGACCACATCAATGTTATTCTGCATCTTAACAGGGTATCGATGGATTCACGGTAAAATTGTGCCTCTATCCAAGAAACTCCCACCCGCTGTTGTATCTCTTGAACTCTATATTCAAGCTTTGCTAAAAAATTGGTATCCTTTTTCAAAGAAACTCTATGGACATCAAACAGCTCGTAGTAGAATAGATATTTCTTCAAAGATGTTCTGGACTTCTCTTGTTTCTCTCGCTCCTGTTTGGTTTCATCGTCAGTGAACCTTGTACAAATGTAATTATTGTTATGTTTTGTCCAGTCGCCAAGACAGATCCAGCAAAACTCGTATCTACAGCCCCTGCAGGTCATGTGGTTGCAACCACCATTTTTCTCAATAGGTGAGGAACATTTGGGACAATCTTTCGTGTTTGCAGTGATCCAATGAGAGGTTTCAGAGTCATCTTCACAAGTGACAATCCACTTCTGGACAATATTACAGGGAGCTGGTGAATGGTCTTCATGTCCACAGGAAAAGCAAAAACGGTGACCATTCGAACATTGAACTATGGGTATATATTTCCTTTGAACATATTCTTCCACGGACGAAATTTCATCTGAGTCAAACCCTTTATATTCAATTATGCCCTCACAATCCACTGCAGGACAGCTTCTAAATAGCTTGGAGTTCGTTTTAATGTAGAGAGATACAATCTTGTACCATAGTTTGGACAGTATTCGTCTATTTCTTATTTCTGCCTTTTCCTGTTTTTCCCTTTTTATTTGTCTTTCATGGAAATTGAATAGAGCATCATCATCAATGTCAGACTTGATACTTGATTTATCGCCTTCTTCATTATCTCCATCTGAATTAGAGCTTTCCTCGTCTTCGTCATCTGATAGTTGTTGGTATTTGGCCCTGATTTGCTCCTGTGTCAATGGTGCCATTAATTCTCTCTCTCTTCTTGTTTTCTCTGTATTTTCTTGCTCCTTGCATTTATTCTCATAGATCTTGCTTAAAAGCTGGATCTCGCTAGGTTTCATGAACAAATTGCAGCTGGCGTCAGGACACTTGATCAGCACTATAGAATTGTGAATGGTTTCACGTACATATCTTGTATAACAATCAACACAATAACTGTGGTCACAATGTTCTAGATGCATTATCTTAAGTTTCTCGCTTGCAGTTGATTCAGAACAACAGATAAAACACATGAATCCTTCTGGTGAGTCTTTTACCTGGGGAGAATACGATCTCGAGGGATCTTTATAAAGTCCACACTTTTCCCGCAATTCAGATGTATCCAGAGTGGTGTAATCTTCCAAAAGTTTCTGATCATTCCATTCATATCGAAGAAGCAAAATTGTACAATCGTCGGGTCCTATTTGCAATACCGAATCCAAGTTTTGTACTGCTTCCTGAAGAACAGCTTCTATATCCTCCACTTCTACCGCTTTGTACTTCATTCGATGGGAACTCAAGCCCCCAGTTGTCGTCTTACTTCCAAATGTATATTGTATATCACTGGTTATCTCTGGTTCATAATCAAAGTCGTTGTCCTCGTTGTCTTCTATATCGAGATCGAATTCAAGTTCATCTTCGGTGTCTTCTGCATATTCCCAACTGTCGTATTCCTCTTCGTCTTCCGACATTTCTTTATATAGTTCAGTTTCCAGATCTCTCTATATTCTATTTACGCTCCGTCTCCACATCTAATTTAGTGAACTGGCCTTGCCTTCTTGTTTTTCTGTTGCTATTTATCGTTAAATCTCTTCTTTCCGGAAGGAACATCCTAAATTATCTAAATAATTGGGGGCGATAACGAAATTTTTCAACCCTCCATTTTAATCTAATCTCGTTCGTAGATAATCAAAATAGGGTAATTCAATTGATCATATTATCCAATATCCAAAAACTCTCAGTAATACTTACTAATTACAACTGCTACATCTCCTCTTGTGTTCTGTTCTCATTATAGCGATCCAATTTAAATATATAAAATACATAAGCGATATTTATCTCCTCTCACATTCTATAGACATTGATAACACCACTCCTATCAACGCTAACAATCATCTCATAAGGCTTTCGAAGAACAGAAATATCATTAATCACATCCTTGTGGTTCTTAGATATCTCCTGCTGTTCATATGTTCTCTTCTGACTTCTGGACATAGAAGAATTCTCATTCAATGACGCAACATAGCGTTCATGAACAAACGTTATGTTAGAATTGATCTGTGTCGATGAAAACGTCGGAGTGTCCTTCAAGTTGGGATTGTTGATACCCCGAGAAATTACCCGGGAACTTTCCACAGACATAAGATCCCAATCAACCAGTTTATAGGATGCTGTAGCTGAAATAAGATCTAATCTACCGTTCTCTCTCTCCAGAATATGCAAAGCTGTGCAACTGTTATCAGAAGTTAACAACGAGTCTGTAATAGTGAAATTTTGTAATTTGTCATCAATAGTATCAGCTTCATTATTTAACTCTGTCACAGAATACGTCTCTATAGTTGAAGTCACAGATGAGCAGCAAAGGATCTGACGCGGTTGCAATTTGGAAACGTCCCATATAGATATATCTGAATCTCCACTTCCCCCTACAATTGCCACAAATCTGTTTCGTTTATTCTTAAACTCAAAGCTACCAGGTAGAACCTCAATTCTTTTGATTGGATAGTTTGACTTCTTATATTTAGCTGATTTCAACGGTATCTCGAAAGAAAGATCCCATAGATCTAACACACCTTTCGAGGTGCCAATCAGAACCCAAGATTGGTTCGAGTCAACAGTAAATGCAGTCGGTGTACCATGAGAAAGATTGTTTTGTAAGGTCACCAGAGATTTCATAGTCCTTATATCCAGGACAACTAACTTGCTCGAAGCTGTTATGAATAACAAATATGGTTTCTCATTTGTAGCGGAAAACTGAATTTGAAGAGCATATCCATCATCTGGATCGATCTTATAGTGTCTGATTAACGACAATGTAGTTCCATTGTGTTTGGATTTATTATTTGAGTTTATGCTAGTGAATTCAATCCTGAAGATCTTGATATATCCAAGTTTCGTTGAAACAGCAAAACATTGACGATCTTTCAAAAAACACAAAGAGGCAATTGCAGACCCAAGATTGACTGACAAAGACGATGACCCAGTAACATTTGTTTCTAATCTCAGAGAATCCCAGACTTTCAAGAACCCTTGGTCATCACCTGTTATGAAAAATTTGTCGTCCGGAGAAACAGCCACACAGTTCACAGATGACTTATGTTCTAATAGTCTTGCAATCAATATGCCTGAATTACTATTAGGTATATCTTGTCCTTCCGAACTTTGACTTTTCGGATCTTGATTTGCAATGTCCACGTTACCAGGATCAAAGTTCTTGACCAAAGGACCAAATTCAATGTAGTCATTTAATGTCGGTTCAAAACTTATACTATTCAAGAATTTCAAAATGTAAGGATTGTTACCTGAATAGCTATACTTCACCTTTGTTGTAACTCTTTGGTAATTGATTGTCTCATCGTTAAAGTTTAAATCATTAGGATCTGCTGATGCAGCTGATAAAAGACGTGGAGATGACAGCGTGGCAGTAGCGGTTGTAGTTTCTCCTAATACAGTTTCTTCGTTTGTGAGCAATGAAGGCTCTGCTTTGGTGCTTTCACCATAAAGCAATGAAGATGTCCTTCTGTTCGAATTTGTCTTAACTGTGGTATCACTAGAACCTGATCTTTGAGGTAGCGTTAGAGCAGGCAACGATTCTGGCGCAGTACTGCTTCTTCTTTGTTCAATCAGCTCAGACTTATGGTACACATCAAAAAATACAGTCCTAGGAAGAATGTTCATGCGTTTAAATTCATCATTCTCATTATTACTAGACTGTACCCTACTACCTGCCCTTGCAACTCTATAGATATAGGACCTTAGAGTCGCTATTTTCCAAAGTTCGTTTTCAGCCATCCCTATTGCTTTTAGTTTTTCTGTCTGTTGTAGATCAGAGTGGCTCAGAGGAATCTCAAGATTGTCAACAACAACCGTTTCATCGGCACCTTGATTTGTTAGTCTGTACATTGAGTCTCTTTGATTTCCTTTTTTCACTAAAAATGAAACACCAGAAGTGCTGATGGAGTCTGTTTTCCTTCCATTTACCTCAACCGTTTGCCAGAATAGCGTTGGTTCTTGCTTCAGTGACCAACTCTTAGAAAAACTGTACACGGCTCTGGAAATTGGTTTATGCGCACAGATGTATAATGTTTCCCAATTGAAATCAGTTACCTCATATTTAAAGAAGGGTCTGATTATTGGATATAGCAAACAATATAGATCTGCTAAAGAAATATGTCCTCCAATTGAAATGATAAAATTCAACACCGATTGTCTGATCACTTCATTAGGATGTAACACCAGTTTGATTGTGAGTTTCACCAAGTTCCAAATATATTGTTTCCTTATCAACCCTAAATCGCTCAATTCAGTAAATGCCTTGATCACACCTATCACCACAAGCTCGTCTGGATCATTTAGCGATTGTACAAGTAGTGGTAAAATGTATTGTTCTAAACTGACAATTCCCACAAATATAAAAACTGAGACTGTACATCCGACAAATGCAAGACGGATCTGAGGATTTTTGTCATTTAAGTAAGTTATCAAATGGCTTAGAATAACATCATTTGTTTTATCTTTTCCAAAAAATGAATTAAGAGGCAGTATATTCTTCAGTAAGGATATCCTAACGAAAGGATTTGGATCGGTGAGAATCTGAATTGTGAGACCCTCAATTCCATCCATTAAGTTCTTGAAATTTTCATCCAGTAAAGAATCATTTGAAATAAGAAAATTGTCATTTTCAGTTTCAGGATCACGAAAGCTTCCCATCTGATTCCGAAACAGATTTGACATATCATAGAAATGCCTGGCAACTTTAGCAAGATAAGGCAAACAGCCTGCAAAGACAGATCTCACATAACTACCCTTCTCATGGGAAAGAGACACCTGTAGATTCGTAGAAGAGGTAACTGATGATGGAGAGGAAGCATTATCAATTGTAATATATGTTCTCTTTAAAAAATGTTGCAACTTAGGTAAGATGTACTCTGGAAAGATATAGATATTTACCGGAGTTATAACATCCACCATTGTAAGTAATTGTGTTAATGATCTTAGTGCTGCACTTTGAACATCTTCACTTGGATCATCTAGCATATAAATTAAATATGGCAAACATCTATCAAGTTTGGCTTCGTCATGAAGCTGTTCCGCAAGAGCCAATATAAGATCACAGGCTTGGATTCTGAAAGTTGAGTGAGTCGTATTTCTCACACTATGAAGGACCACCGATAGTAATATGAGACACCGACAGTCATTAGCAGGATTGTAATCAGAGGTAAAAACTTCGGATGTGCGTTTGGGTATATGCTGGTTCATACCGGGTAGATCAAGTTTCAAAGGTATCAAGGGTTCATCATAGTCAGTTCTCTGTTTCTCATCATTCTCCTCAACTATTAAATGCTTGAACTCAAAATATAAAGCAATCTTATCAAAATCGTTGTATATCCTGCTCACCCTTAGATCACATTCCTTAAATCTATCAACATCACTCTTTGACTCATCTAACATTGATAGTTTTCTAATGTATGGATGGAGAAATGTGTAGAAATGGTCGGGGAATATTATTTTCCTAAACTGTATGAGGTAGTCTTTTGCTGGAAGTCTGTCTTCAACGTTCAAACTGATCATGCTTTGAATAAGTTTTCTAATATTCAAATCATCTATTGAATCCAGGTTCGGTTGATATTCCCCTTTCTTGTATTTGAATAACTGGGGAAGCGTGAATATCGATAATCCTTCAAGATACAATTCAGCTATAACACACCCAAGAGAGAAGATGTCCATCTGCCAAGTCAGTTTACCCATTTCATTTGCATGGGCAACATTGTCATTGGAAGATAAGAATCTCTCAGGCGCAACATAACAAGAGTGTCTTTGACTGGTATCAAAGTAAAATGAAAATTGAGAAGGATTATCTTCTGGTAGATATACTGGCTTAAATATAGCAAAATCACTTATTAAGCACCAGTTCCATGAAGTGACTAGTACATTTTCTGTTTTGAGATCACCGTGATATATGTTCTTGGAGTGCAATCTAGAAATACCCAAAATGAGCTGATATATGATCCACTTCTTCTCTATCGTCTCCAAAAATGGCCTTATTGATATTCTGTCATAAAGGTTGTACCGAATATAGGGTCTTATTAGATATCCAGCCCGCTGTGAATCAATTATTGAGTTATATGGCAAGACATTTGGCAAATCAATCAGACCCGTTCGCAGTCTTTCAAGTTCTGCAACCCAATAAGACAGATCCAACTCAGTGGTGGGTTTGATAAGTAACTTCACAACAGCAGCTCCTTCACTATCTAAACATTTAATTGTTTTCAAAAATCTTGTAGAACTTAATGGTTTGCTGTATTGGACCTTATCTAAGTAATCGATATATGCTGAGACGGCAATTGTTTGGGCAGTAGGAGACAACAGAGACAGCTCTGCACCCATTTTTTCACCTAATCCAATTCCTTACCTGTTATATCGTAGTCCTCTGTAAATAACCTTCAAATCAAGATACTATGGAACAATTGGAGCAACTCCATGTAACTATTACTCTCAAATCTTGAATGTCCTAGTCTATCAAAACAAGTCTGATGGCACTTTTTGGAATTCATGGTGTAAAGATGTATATTTTTATATCCCGTTGTTTCACGACATGGGATTTGTGGTGTCACTGAATGGTAGCATGACTGTAAAAAGACATTATAGACATGAGTACGAATAAAGTTAAACAGGTGCTTTGAAGGGGTTTTTCAGAAAGACAGAAAGACTATAAATGTATTATATAAACCATTCAGGGGGGTTACAAATATGACAGCAGGTGTGAGTAAAAATGATTTATGAGATTTTCTGGAAAACCATTTTCACTTTTCTATCTTTCTTGAATTTCTCAACTTCATCATGAAGTAGAATTTTCATATCATTGACGGATCGACATTTCCATTCAAAACTAAAGTCGAATGGCTTTGGTACAACAGGCTCATCTTCCGGGTTTCTTACCTGAGCCAGTAAAGGGTGCTCAATACATTGTTCCACAGTAAATCTTCTCTCTATCTTCCAGCATAACAGATTTGATAGCAAATCGTGGGCCAATTCGCTGGCATGGGGGTAGATATCTTTCCATTCCTGTTTCTGAAACTGAGGTTTCGATGACGCAAAGAATTCCCAAGCCACGGTTGAATTATAGCTCAATATCACATTCCTTGATGGGGTTCCCAAAACTTTGCAAATCTCGTTGATTTGGTGCATTTGGTCGTCTCCAATAAAGAGAGGTTTGCGGCCGTACAGTTCTCCAAATATACAGCCAACAGCCCACATATCAATCTCCTTTCCGTATTGTTTTCTTGTTAATATCAACTCAGGTGCTCGGTACCACCTGGTAGCTACATAGTTGGTTATGTTGCTGGATCTGTGACTTTTGTTCATGAAATGTTCAGAGATACCCCTAGCGAGGCCAAAATCACAGATCTTTAGTACTCCCTGCGAAGTAACTAGTATGTTTCCTGGCTTTAAATCCCTATGAATGACATCGGCCGAGTGTATGTACTTCAGACCACACAGAATCTGGTAAATAAAACACTGAATGTGGAACTCAGAGAATTGGACCGATGAATGGATAACTTTGGCCAAATCATAATCAATGAGCTCCTGGAAACAGTATAGTCCATCATATGGCTTCATGTAAACTATATCCAGGTCAACTAGGTTGATTATGTTCTTATGACCCTTGAAAAAGGACATAAGCTTAAGCTCTCTAATTGCCCGTTTCAATAAAACCTCCTTATTGAAGATGTTGCTCACCTTTTTAATGGCAATAGAAACCTTGTCCTTGGACTGAAGATCAACCGCTGAGCAAACAGTTCCATAGGAGCCTTTTCCTAAGACAGTGATGACATGGTATCTGCTATCCAGATAGAAGTTTGCTTTTTCATAAACCACTCTAGTGGGAGGTTGCTTTTGTTGTGCTTGCTTTACCCCTGATATCAAATGAGAGGGATTCAACGTTTTTGAAATATATGATGGTTCTCCTGTTTCGATGTTTGACATTGTACAAATACTACTTCAACAAAATACACTGAACTCAGTGTAAGCCCGTCTTTTAATACAACTGACTGTGTATTACCTTCAAAACCTTTTTAAACACTTTTGATCCCAAGAATCATATAAACGCTCCGAAGGAACTATATATGGTGTTCTGAAGCATCAACACGCCCAATCCTAAATCTAGGGTTCGCGACAAAATTTATGTCGTGAGCTATCATTATTGTTTTTTATTTTTATTCTTAAAAAGATATATCTCTACAACTATCGTTTGTATTAAGTGCTTTATTCTCTCAGGAAAGAACCTTATCGTGTTATATGATATTGGTTTCTCTAGAACAAGACTCTAGAAATGAAATCCAATAAAAAAACAAAAGCAATTTCAAATGTATAAAACCAGTAATAAGCGGAAATACCCTTGGTGAATCAAAATCATTAAAAGTAAAGAGAGTGGGAATCAATAAATGGAAACCACCATATAAGATACAAAAAGTACAGATTGACGGCACTAATTGTCAAGCGTAACAGAAAGAAGGAGATACACCTCCGTCAGGGACATGGGCAAGTTCTAATTGTTGGAATTTCTCGGATTTGATGTGGTAATAGAGTCCACTAATGGATCCTGTTAATTGGTTAAAACAAACGTAGTAAAATCCCTCAAATGATGCTCCTGAGATTCCTTTCACACTAGCATCTGGGACCAAAAACACCTCCTTCCATCTCATGTAAAGAAACTCGCTATTTAATGCATTGTCATATATTTCTTTGTTAGCCAGGTCATTAGTAGGATCGAAATCCAAGTTTCTCCAACTTGGAAAACGTCCCCAGTGTTGAAGATCGTTGTTTTTGCTAGATTCCCATGACTCGTTCATGGTTAGAAACGAGTAATGAGGACCTATGATCTCACCCTTGAAAAATGTAGTAAACTCTGGACGAGACTCTGTGAGCCCATGAATGGTGAAAAACCCACAAAGATACGATCTCTTGAAGTCCACCTCCTTGAGGTCTACACGCACCTCGAAGGTGGATCTTCCCGATTGTTGTGATCCGATGAATGAAGAGTTTGGTTTGAGGAACGAGGAGACTCTATTTTTATATCTCTTGGGAAAAAAATCATTAATCTGCATAACAGAAGTCTTCTGAAGTTGCTGTTTGTTGTATTCCCCCGTACTTTGTTTTATCATGGAATCATCTGTGTCATTTTGGGTTCTATCGCTGGAGTTCTGATTATCATCATCGAGAACCGAAGCGTCACCGTCGCCATCATGTTCCTGGTTCTGCGAAAGATGTAGAGAATGTCTATATTTAAGCTTGAGGTCCTGCTTCAGCTGTTCGATGCGGTGATCCTCAGTGGAGATCTCGATGTTTGTTCTTGGAGTCGGCATTGATGGTTAATGATATTCCCCGCCCCTTTATCTGTGTTATTGCGAATTGATCTTGTGACAACAATACAAGCCGATTGTAGGTTAGTGTTAAAATCAGTTGACTGAGGAAACGATAGTCCAACGCTGGTCAATCCAATTGTGTCGAAGTGAGTCTTGTGTGAAAGCTTTCGTAGGGGGTTGTTTTGGAACCGAGCTCAGGAAATGTCACGTCTGCAGCAAAGTTGACCTCAGATTGCTTTTTTTTTGTTCAGTTCGTCCTATCCAGCACCAAAGAACCCAATAGTGGTTTCTTGATAACTGATTCGCTCAGATGTTGATTAATTTGAGTTACCTTTCACGACAAACAAGATAACTCATATTCAAAAACCAATCTCTTAATTTATTGTAACTTCTATTTTTTATCGGGAATAGACTAAATGGGTCAGGGACTACCCGTTTTCTACCCATCACTCGTGAGACCACGCTATCGCGCGGGCGAAGGAAAATTGTGCGGGAACATGTGTGAAAGACATCTCTTTTTTTTTTTCCCCTGTTTTTTCTCTACGATTGAGAATCGAATTAATACCCCATACAAATGTTCAACTAATCGACCTTGAAACTATAAAATTGTTCGTTTTCCTGCCATATATTATAAATGGTTCTGTATCTTCCTTATCAATGATTAAGAATTCCAAAAACTCAACTCCAATAGTAATTTAATACTTGTTTATATCTTTGACTCATATCTCTATCTAAAATACCCGTGCACCATCAACACCGCCGTGCGATTTTTTTTCTCCTCCCCCCCCAGATAACCCGTTTGCGTCGAATTGCTTGTTGGATCGCTTTGAACAATAAAGACGAAAGGCGATAGATCTAGACTAGATATTTCTTTATCTATCTATTAAAAACGAAATAGATAGATTCAGATCCTGTTATCTGTTATTAATCCGTAGAATTTCGTTCGAAAAGAATCTCAATTGTTGTTCTAGAGTGTGTTCTGTATCCGATAAACGGTTCCTGGATTCGTCATTGTCTTCAGTTGTCGGATTACCTGCTCGAAATCAACGATTCGCAGCTTGCAGTTTGTAATTTGTAATTTACAGTTCGCTCGCACTATATTAATTTTAATATCCCTCTTCTTCCTACAGAGAACATTTGTAGAGAAACGAAAAGCTGGAATCGAACAAGTGTTTGTTTATAATCCATTTAGACAAAAATATAGAAGGTTTCAGATTCATTTGAGCCCATTCACAACAGTTATACCGCAGATTAGTTGTTATCTCTGATCAGTTGAAAAAAGTGAAAAATTTTTGGAAAATTTAGTGATACAGCCAAGCTATATCTCTCAGCTTTAATTAAGATCAATAGACAACTTTCAAATGACAGAAGAAGCAGATCTGTTTCTATCTTTGGATGATGCTCCAATAGATGACCCTAATAGGGCCTTGAAGGATATCTTTGCCGGAACGGTGGGAGGTATTGCTCAGGTGTTGGTGGGTCAGCCGTTCGATACTACCAAGGTCAGATTGCAATCTTCTAACGGAGAGTATTCGTCCGCTCTGGATGTGGTGCAGAAACTGCTCAAAAATGAAGGTCCTTTGGCTTTCTATAAGGGAACCTTAACTCCACTGGTTGGAATCGGAGCCTGTGTCTCCATTCAATTCGGAGTCAACGAGTTCATGAAGAGAACGTTCAACAGCATCAATGGTGCCGAAGGAAAGCTGACTTCATCACAATTCTTCCTTTGTGGTGCTGCTGGAGGATTTGCAAATGGGTTTCTTGCAGCACCAATTGAACATGTCAGAATCAGATTACAGACACAATCTACTGGAACAAAGGTGTTTAGCGGTCCGTTAGACGTTATCAAGAAGCTCTACAGTGCTGGTGGTGCAAGATTGTTGTTCAGGGGACTTGGTCCTACTCTTGTCAGAGAATCCTTTGGTATTGGTACCTATTTCCTCACATTTGAGGCGCTAGTCAAAAACGAGATGGTGAAAAGAAATATCCAAAGAAAGGATATTGAAAGTTGGAGATTGTGTGTGTTTGGAGGTCTTGCAGGTTACTCCATGTGGCTGACCGTGTATCCTGTGGATGTGATCAAATCCAATCTGCAAGTGGATAATTACCAGAAGCTGGCATTCAAAAATTCGTTTGCAGCTGCAAAGAATATCTATGCTTTAAATGGTGTCAAGGGTTTCTTCAAGGGATTCACTCCTACAATACTCAGAGCTGCTCCTGCCAATGCTGCAACCTTCTGTGCCTTTGAATTGACCATGAGAGCTCTTGGTTAGAGGAACTTACTATAATTAGAATAAATTCATTTGAAAGCAGGTACTTAATTAATAATAACCGATTTATCGTTAGAAAGAAAAATTCACATATTAAACAACAACGGATCAACAGTAGCTACCTTGGATTTGATCTGTATTAGAATAAACCAGCAGAGAGGAATCTATCCACGTAACCTCCACTTCTTTGAGTAGCAGCACTACCGCTCTCATCTTCATCTTCATCCTCATCGTCGTCCAGATCTTCGTCCTCCAATCTTCTCAACAGATAATCAATCTCAACCTTCTTGGTCAGTGGAATCACAAACTCTTTGTAAATCTTCACTATATTTTCTGGTTTGACCTTACTTTGAATATGTTGAGTGAACTTCAAGGTTGGGTCGGTACCGTATGCTTTTCCTTTTTCTAAGAGTCTCTCCAGGATCTTCTCTTCAACAGCAGCATTGGTGATGGCCTCTTCAATCCCCTTGATATCCTTCTCTTTGATCAGCTTGATGAACCTCTCTCTTTCGCTGACAAACTTTGCCTCAGCCACAAACTTACCAAAATGGATTCTGCGAGATAGAGATTGAAGACAATCAATATCTGCCATAGCAGTGGATCCCAAGTTGTCCTGCTGTTCACCTTTGCCACACGAGATCGCAGGAACTATGTGAGTGACATAGCTTTCCTTGATCTCGTTATTGAGATTGATCTCATCCGAATATGAAGCGAGAACATTAGGATAATTGATCTTTGGCAAAAAAGTAGGCTGCAACACCTCAGGGAAAAATGCAATTTCGTCTGGGGCCTCATATCTTCTGACCTGACTATGAATTATCTCATGACGAGAAAGAAGCCAATCTAAAAATGAACCATCAAAGTCCGGGATTGGAAACTGTTTAGGCTTGTAAACTGATGCAGATGCATAATACTGAGATCTCTCAATGAAGTTGAACACAATAGTGTCCTCCATTCTCACCAGAGAGTCTCTGATGTTAGCTAGATTCAACACGGTCTTTGGTTTCATAAAATCCATTGCATTATACTATGTTCTGACTGTTTAGTATGCTCTTAATTGTCAATTCGACCAACAACTTCTTTCTTCTTATCTCCACCCAATATGACGTCGACCAAACAAATAATCTTTGGACGTTATATGATTCACTATAGAAACCTTTCAATGCAGCAATTGCTAAACCTTAGTTAGAAAGTCCCACTTGCAAAGTAAACTCACACCGTAATTCCCAATAACTATAATAGAATCTTTCACTAGAAGGGCAAGAGGGCACTTTGTCGCCTTGAAAAGAGCAAAAACAGCCTATCGAGACCCCAAAATCTGTGTTTCGCACAAATTACTCATGTCGTTTTCCAGATCTCACTGACGTAATCACGGAGATAAGCAACTGATAACCTTCGCTTGGACTAATCAGACATTTGGAGACAGAGTCACGGGACAAAAAGGACACCTATAACAAGTCTACAAGTGTGATCAGAAACAGCAGCACAATATCATAAGCCATGAGAGAAAGTTGTATTTTATATAAAGTTTACATCAAACTACAAAAGCGCAAAAAAAAAAATTCAAAGACATAATGTTATCGGTTAATGTGTAGTAGAATGGTTGGATATGGTATCGTCATTGACATTATCATTTTCCTCAGAGTGTATCTCATTTCTATCAAACTGTTTCAGTCTCAATTTTCCGTCGTTGTTAGGGCTCACAAGACTGATCTTCTCAGCCTTGAGGTGTGTTAGAATATCGTTCAGATCTCCAAGATGAAGAAGAGCTCCAATTTTGCGGAACCACAAGAACCTGTTGATTCTTTCATCCTTACTGCCTCCAAAACCAAAGTTCTGGTATGCATCTTTCAAGTCTTGTTCCGACTTCTCGTGCATGCGGTTGGATGCTACTAAAGATTCGTTGTAAACACCTCCAATGTAATCATCATATAGTATAATATGTGCGAATTGCAAAGCTGTGTAGACAATAGTTGTCAGGAGAAGTGATAGGAAAATTGTTTTTCTGTTCTTTTTAAAACTTTCGGAGAAAGTGGAATCGGGATCCACCTCCTGCCATGTACGGTCGCCCTGCCAGCCATATGCGTGATAGTTAGTTTTGTGGTAGTCTTCCCATGTTCCTGTACGGTTTTTGGCAGAATAATTGGATGTGAAAGCTGAAGAACTGGAATTGTATGCTGTTGCTCGTGCTGTCGGAGAGTGGAAACTTGATGAGTTGTCTTCCCATCCTATCTGATACTTGTCGTAGTTGGATTTGAGCTGAGGATTTCGAAGAAGAGTATATGCTGCAAGGATTCTCTTAAATCTTTGTTCTTTCAGTTCACTGGTGAGAGTGTCTGCCTCCTCTGAGTTGTTGAATATTGACTTTTTGGACAGACTCACCCCATGATAAGTCTTGGAATCGGGATGGTAGATCTTTGCGAGCTCAAAAAAACGCTTCTTTAGTGCTTTTGGCTTAAAGTCTGAACTTGACTTGAATCCTAGAACCTGGTATGGTGATGCATTGGGCTTGGTAGGATACGTAGCAATTAAATCTAGCGCTCTAGGGTCGTGGTCTGGCGATGGCGATGTTTCCGCAGCAGTTGCATAGGAACGAGACCTGATCCGTGAATTGCAACATCTATTTGTTATACTGTGGCTCCTCAAATGATTTGCTAATAGTCCAAACCCCGGTTTGACTAACATATTCACGACATACTTATATTGTCCAACCGAAAGCCGTCTTACTGATTGATTTAGCATCATTTCCCGATAAGCACGGTTATCTTAGTGCACCTGATCAGATTGAAGACACTCGCTGGTATCTCTCTTTACGTTGTAACTTGCACTAACCAGCTCAAAATATCTCTCTTTTATTCTGTCACTTGTTTCTGGAAACAGGCTTGATGCATTAATCCCTGAGCTTCCATTCGCCTTTGAGCTGAACACCAATCACCGTCTCTCATCCGTAACAATAAATAAATTTAATAGATAGGAACAAGCGAATTTGGGACATCGCACAGGTTTTGATTTCCACGCCGGTCGGAAACAGTCGATCGTCCATCTCCTGAACTACAAATTACTTTAATAATTATTTTACACGTGACCAACTTCAACTTTTTCTCATTTTTTCACACCCAATTTTGATAGAATCGAAAAGAGGGCAAAAAAAATCACAAATCGTCCATTTCCGGACGTCAACATCGGGAAAATACATAATCAATGCTAATTCTGTGCGATAAATTGCTCTGAATATCCGGTAATATGCTCGTCTTTTGAATTTTGTCTTGCTGTCCGGGATTTGAAAAAGGGTCAATAGCTGTGCAGAGATGTGTATTTAGAGAATCTCTGTTTTAAAGCAGGAAAGAGGCATCCTGACTATGGCGAAGGCTACTCCATTTTATCAGAATACTACAATATAATACAAGAGGCTAATCAGATACTGATAATCAAACCATTGGAGAAACCTAAACAATTATAATAAACACAAGAAGTAGTCAAGTCAAATCCAGTCCATACCCACCAAACCAGTAATTGTATATAAATAAGAAAATTTGAAGGAAGGATAGCCGGACCTGTATGTGGAGAGCTTGTAAGACCACATACATACAATCTAGAGTGTGTAGTAAAACATATGGTATAGCAAATATTCTAAAATCTATGCTCTAGCGGGGGGTTAGGAGACATCTAGGGGAAGACATCAAGGAATAGACCGTAACAGCCCATGGCAACGATATTGAGTTTAACTAGAAGGAGCAACTCCCAGTCCGTTGATATTTCTGTACATTCTGACACCGTTGTCACCTTCCACAAACTGACAATATCTAGAGGACTTCCAGAGAGAAACCCACATATTCTCATCTGAGTGTTTGTAGTGATCTCCCATAACAGACTTGATTCCCTCCGAGGCAGGTCTTGCATTGTAGAATGGGATTCTGGAGACATAGTGGTGCAAGACGTGTGTCTCTATGATATCATGGAAGAAGAACCAACCAACAAAGCCAAACTCTCTGTCGATTGTAGCAGCAGCACCTCTAGCGAAGTTCCACTCGTTTTGGTCGTAGTGAGGAAGTGAAACATCGGTGTGTTGCAAGTAGGTGATGAACACTAACCAATGGTTGGTAAAGACGTAAGGGAGGAACCAGTTAATAAAGCAATGGAATAGACCAAAGCATTGGCACCATTGGTATGCCACAAACGATTGGGTCAAAACACCAATATCGGACAAGATAATGAACCAGAAGTCTCTCTTCTCAAAAATAGGAGACGAAGGGTTGAAATGAGATAGAGTGAATCTGTTACGATCTGGGTATTGTTGACCAGTCACATTAGTGAGCAGATACCACCACCATCCACCGAACTGTTGGAGGATAAGAGAGATCAATGTTGAGATTGGAGTATCCTCGGCAAGCTCAGATAACTTAATGGTGGAGGAGACACCTATGGATTCTTTATATTGCTCGGCTGTCTTTGGAACAAACACCATATCTCTGGTAAGATGACCAGTAGCCTTGTGGTGCTTTCCATGAGAGTACTTCCAGGAGAAGTAAGGGACCATAAGGTAGGAGTGGATGATCCATCCAACAGAGTCGTTGACCCAGCCGTAACTGGAGAAGGCCTGATGGCCACACTCATGGCCTAAAACCCAAATACCTGTGTATGGTAATGAGAGAAGTATTGAGTAGGATAACCAAAGGACACCTCTTAATAGCTGTGATGACACCATTGGGATATAAGTGTTTGCAACGTAGCCGAACAACAAACAAACAGCAATATCCCTGAATAGATAATAGAAGGAGCTTGTCAATCTTCTTTCAAAGCATTCAGTAGGAATGGCATCTAAAATCTGCTTGATTGTGAAATCAGGGACCTTGAACTCGTTTCCCTCAGTGTCCACTGTTCTAAGACCCTTTGTGTTCTTGAACGACCCAAAGTTTCCCTTTCTTTGAGTGACTGTAGCCTGCGAACGGCTGCCATTATCGTTGGAACCAGATCCGGTCACTGTGACAGCAGACATGGCCAATTAGTATGATATCAAACGAATCTATATCTTGTATATGACACTTCAGTCCACACAGACGTCTTACACTTAACAAAAGGAAAATTCAGGGGTCAAACCACTATATATTGAAAAATCTCTCCTGTTAAAAAAAACAAAATTAATATTTTTTTCTTTTTGCAAACCGTAAGATCTGCTGCAAGCAGACAATACTAATACTCCCGGTCAAAAGTAATCATTTTTTACTTCCCTCACAGAGTTTCCCCTGCTCACGCACAACACCTCGCACAATATGTGCTGGCATCATGGCATGCCAACTGCTAGAACATAGCATCACTGTCTGTTCGCTCGGGCTCTCCGTCGTAAAACAAACTGTCCACCTCTTTCATCCTGCAATCCCCGTTGGGTTGTAATTTTTTTGTTGGCCCTTGGCAGTGCCCCTCCTTTTGGACCCTGGAGATCGTCCTTGGTCCTCCTAATGCTACATCATTACGCTAAATAGGACATCATCTCTAAAGATCTCTAAATTACATGTTTAAATAATCCTCATTCCATGATATAACTCATGCATATCCCAGGATCCTAAACTACCAGCCCAAACAGCGAATAATATCCTGCATCAACCTCTTCGAAGATAAGATCTTTGGCTTTACATCTGTTGGGCAGAAGAGGGCTCCCAAAATTAAGGAAAAAAACATTCACCTTTCAGAACTTCTTGAACTGATCGTTTTGAGCATCTTTGATACCTCCTAGGTTGCCAGACGTCTTTGATCTTCATTATTGTATCTCTTCTCCTTATTGATCCAGTCCTTTCATATCCCCCCGTATCTCCCTCCAATTATCTAATAGTTTTTATTGGATCCCATTTACACACGTTTCTTGTTGGGGATTTTTTCTGACGTAAGCGGGTTTAACAATTTTATCTAATTCCTATTCGTAAGTAAAGTGAGCCTTTTTGGAAAAGTAAAATCAGGAGTGAAAAAGAAGGACAACACACGTGATGCGTACCACGTTCCTATTTAACTCCCAGAATGTATCGTGCAAGGATGGTGTAAGTGGGGAGGGGCAGAGGAAGTAAAGCTTGGAGGGGGAGATTGGGGGCCTTGATGTTCTATTTTAGAATATGGCAGCAAGCAAGAGATAAGGAGAGAGAAATGAACCTAAAAAGGCTCGCAATTGTATACGGCTATACCAAGATTTGGTTTCGGGAAATCATTTAAGGTTGTGTAGGATCTTCCAGATATGAGGTTTGGAGTAATATCTGTTGCAGTAGGAGCAGAGAACGAGTCCGCAGGTCGCAGCTCAAAACATGTTAAGGAAGGGGGGGGGGAGTAGGTAGAGAATTTGTTGTTCTATTTCAGGTAATTTATTGGAAAAAAACTGTTCTGAAAGTATTTGATGAACAGATCTACTCAGATAGTTTTGTATTCAGATCGATGTAGGGCAGTCCCAGGAACATATCCATAGTATTTGGGAATTTAGGGCATATCCGGGTATCTACCGGTCTTCAGCTCGGAATACTACTTGCAGATGTGTCTGAGGTACAGCAATTTTCAGCCCCGGGGTTAGAAACGCCCCGAGTGTCTCTAGTTTCAAAGGAATTGGAAGCTACATGATGACTCTTCTAGTAATTCCGATAGATTCGAACTACTAAACTGGGAACTAGCCAGACGGATTTGATCAGCAGTTCTGGGATGAATACTATCTGTCTACTCTAGTTCAGTGCCCTGAACAGTGGCACTATTTTGAGTATTTACACTGAGTTTTGTTCCGTCCAGTTCACCCCCTGTTTGATTTTCCGTATCTCGCAGAAATCTCCAGCCGCTCTGAATCTGGACTTGAATTTTCAATTTTTTTTCATTGATGATATTTTAATTGATAGATCTCAGCAACATAATAAATTATTTTTACAAATCCGATCTACAACTTTCAATCCCCCACATTCCGTAGAAATCTTCATCATGAGTTCCCCTGCAGCTTCCCAAGAACTCAAGAAAAAACCAGTGTCTTTCTCAAACATCCTTTTGGGTGCTGGGCTCAACATGTTTGAGGTGACCACTCTAGGTCAACCTCTTGAAGTTATTAAAACCACCATGGCTGCTAACAGAGACCTCAATATGCTCCAGGCAACTAAAGTTGTTTGGTCTAGAGGTGGAATTCTAGGTTTCTACCAAGGTTTGATTCCTTGGGCATGGATTGAAGCATCTACCAAGGGTGCTGTTTTATTATTTGTTTCCTCTGAAACTGAATATAGACTCAAAGTCCTTGGTGCTTCTCCTTTTGTCTCCGGTATCGGAGGTGGTATTACTGGAGGTCTTTTCCAAGCATATTTGACCATGGGATTCTGTACTTGTATGAAGACTGTTGAGATCACCAGACAGAAGCAGGCTTCCTCAGGTGAACCAGTTAAAACTTCCATGCAAGTTTTCAAAGAAATCTACTCCAAGGAAGGTATCAAGGGTATTAACAAGGGTGTGAATGCCGTTGCAATCAGACAGATGACCAACTGGGGTTCAAGATTTGGTCTTAGTAGATTAGCTGAAGACGTCATCAGAAAGACTACTGGTAAGAAGAGCGACGAGAAGTTGGGACCTTTCGAGAGAATCTTATCTAGTGCTATCGGTGGTGGTTTGTCTGCTTGGAACCAGCCTATTGAGGTCATTAGAGTGGAAATGCAATCCAAGACTTCTGATCCTAACAGACCTAAGAACTTCACTGTTCTCGGTGCCGCCAAATACATCTACGACACCAACGGTATCAAGGGTCTTTACAAAGGTGTCACCCCAAGAGTCATGTTGGGTGTCTGGCAAACCATCTGTATGGTCACCTTAGGAGACTATGCTAAGGAATTCGTTGCCAGTTTGACTGGTGAGACTCCTACAGGCAAGCATTAAGAGCTTTTTAGAACATTTACCTCTTCAAGATATCTTATAAACTGATTTTTGAATAATAAATTCCTCGTATTAATCGGTGTAGTCAAGAATGCAAAAAGTAATATTTCGAATACACACACTAGTAAAATCAAAAAGCTCAAATATTAATGATAGACCAATGGTGAAGATTATTCAGTCGACGAAACAATAAAGAACATATATAAAAAAACCTATTTCTTTCTTTGGACACCCCACTTATCGTAACAGTACAAACCAGCAAAGGTAAGTCCCAGTCCCACCCATTGCACTGAATTCAATTTGGTGCCTTCCACAAGGATGGAACAACTGATGATGATGATTCTTTTCAATATGTTGGCAATGCTATAGTTGATTGGACTGACAAGTCCAAGAATTTGGAACGCTATCACACTTTGCATGAAGTGTGACAATCCGTTCAATAAGATCAAGGAAGCCAAGTTAGAATCAATCAATGTTAAAGAGAACACATCGTTTGATGTCATCTCTGTAAGGATATAGAATGGTAATGTTAGGCAAAATCCTAGCAGCGAGCAATGGAAAAGCACAGACATTTTATCTAGCTTCTTCTCTGACTGAAGAACAAGTTTGTTTAATGATTGGGATGAGTTTCCTAGCAAAGGAGTCACAGGTGGGGAGGCGCTCTTTGGTGTCATGGAGACAGGCAACATTGGCGTTGATGTTGCGGACTCGCTTTTCACAACTTTGAAGTTCAAACTGGAAGAAAAGTAATCACTTTTATACTCTTTGGTTTCAAAAGTAAGTATCTTCTTTGCGAAAATGTTTTGTGACACGAATATGATCATCGAAATGAACGCAAAAACACACCCCTTATAGAAGAGTCCACTATCTAATGATATGCTGTTGTTCTTGATGCAACTCAACATCACACCAGTGACTAACGGTATCAAAGTGATGTATGTCTTGCTGTTGAAATTCTGTCCAAACATGAATCTGTAAATTAGAACAGTAGTCAATGGGGACAGAGCTTTTATAGTGTGCACTAATGACACAGGAATAATTGAGGTCGCTTTGTGGGAAGCGATATGACCAACAAATTGAAACATTCCCATTGGGAGAGTTGTCTTCAGAACAAAAAGAGTTGGCTTGAGGAAATTAGAGGAAATCGAATATCCATAAGAATTCAACTCCATAGGAAAAGTACCTTTAGGGAACTTGTCCAAGATAGCAGATGACTGCTTCTCTAGGTATAATGAGTTTGGATTCAAGTGGTGTTTGTGAGAAGAAAAAAGCGAATCATATTTCTTCACAAACACCACTGTAGTCAAACAGAGAAGTGCATTCATCATGAATTGCAATTCAGTTAATGTCACTGGATAACTGAAGCTTCTTAAAATAGCCTTGGTGGAGCTTGAGGAAACAACCGATGTAAAGTACCACAGAGCACATAAGATACAGAGTTTCCAGTCGATTAACGGCAGTAAGTATGAGTATCTAGAGAAGAATCCAAATATTGAGTTTGTCCAATTTTGGATCCTTAGTTGGCTGGAACCCAGTATAAATAGCATTGTGAGATGATGTAAAGTTAAGAGATCGAATTAGAAATGTAATGTTATGCGAGTGATTGAAATAATAATACAACTGGATCTGATATATGTGAGTTAGGTTGAGAGCAATACTGAGAGTGATGAGAAATGCCTAGAACTCTTGGGAGAAGATGTATTATTAGAGTAAGTTGCTTAGAAGAGCCTGACTGAAACGAATGTGACTGATCTTTTTAAGACAGTTGGTTTGATAATTTGAATGTATTTGAAAACTGTGAACAGCGAACGTGAAACTTTCAATTTATAAGTAAAGGATATTCAGCAGATGATGATACAAAACTAACCACGATTTGGAATCAAATATCAACGACTGATCGATTTTGCTATGACTTTCAAAACGAAGATATTCTAGGTTTTTTACACGCCTTGTCAGTTGATGAAATTGATGAAGTTGATTATCTATCAACAGTGGTCCTTAGATTGTATTTGATGCAGTTTAAGCAAGATGAGATATAACTTAGTTCAGTAAAAAGAGAAAGAACAGATATAATCTTGCTCTTCCCTTCAAAAAGTGTTGTTTTAATGATCAGTTAACTGCGTTTAGGAGGACACGGGTATAAAAGAGATTTTTTTCCAACTAAAATTAGTAGACAGCTTCTCATCCATTTTAGGAAAGTGGCTGTCAGGAACTTAAAAAAAAAAGCAATTATACACAGCATACAGTAGTATTGTGCTAATAATTTAAATAGGAAAGAGGATGTGGTATAAAAATAAAACAGGAAATCAGAAAAATAGAATCTTCTGTTTTAGGAAAATCAGGGTATTGTTGTTATTCTCATAATTCACATCTGAAGGACTTTGTTGAGTACACGTCGATTAAAATCTCCTGTCTGCTTTAGGATGAAACTGTTATTTTCTTCCATAAGGCTTATCTGGAACGGAATAAGCACATGCGTTATAGTGGATTCATAGCTCAACAAACGGGTTTGGACCAAATGCCGGAGAACAGATTTTGATTCATCAATTACGAGGACAACAGCTGACTTTGTAATATTAGGCCCAAAATAGCAATCATCAAAATAGACTAACATCGTCTGTTTCCAAAGATCATCGATGCAACATATGCGGTTACTAGGATCTGCAAACCCAACACCCAGCCATGCCCATCACATATGGCTAAGTCGCATTTTTCAGCTCAATACGCTGGAGTTCCCTTCTCCGTAGTTACCCGGATGACCCAATGGGGAAATAGTTTTTTGAGATACTGCAAGCCATACCATTTCCTTCCTTGCTTCACTGTGTGGATTTGTGGCTTGTGGAAAAAAAATCGTACAAGATAGCATCGCATACGTAATGTCTCACTACTTACTTATAATGAAGTTTGTCAGTTTACTCACCCCATAGAAAGCTGATCGTCCAAAATTGATCTTGCTGCTCTGACTATGGTGGTTTTTTAAAAGGTGTTTTTTTGGTCGCCCTTCTGTGGTCCCTCTATCGTCCTTCTGTGGTCCTTTTATCGGCCTTCTATCGGCCTTCTATCACCTTTCTGTTCAGGGAGCGTGTAGCATGAAGGACGTGTTTTCCGTTCTAAGCTTTGAATTTAAGGATCTTTAATAATGAAACTCCTTCCGCGTTTGCTTTGAACCTACGTCCGGTTTAGAAGGGGAGTGCCAAAATCCCAACCGAAATTTGGCGAGAAAAAAAGTATGCGCAACCGTGGGTCTGAAAGGGTTTTTTTAGGAGGGACGCGTCCAGCAAAAATTGTTTTCAGGAACAGGATTTTTTTTTCGCAGCCTGGGAGATTATAGAGGCGCGTTGAAGGGAAACTTGGGCAGAAAACGAGGAGTTTTCCATGCGAAAATCATGAGACTATTTGATCAATTGGTTGAGGTAGTTAACTTTAAAACTCGTTGTTGGATTGAGTGGATTTAAAGAATTGAGTCGGATTTGGTGAGTTCAATTATTTGGTTGTATTGCGTTATGCTGAATCTGAATAATAGGACAATATCCAATATGAAATTCGGCATAACGATTTTATTCAAGCTCGGTTGGAGATCTGAATCATTGCCCTTATTACCTGAAGCCTGCCCAAATAATAGCAATCATGGGCTATAAGTTGAATGCTCACAGGAGATTTTTGATGATCTTCATTAAGCAACTACAACGGAGCCAAAAAAAACAGGCTGCAGATTTTGTAACAGTGCTAATTGAGCTTTTTTATAGATCTTGATGTACATATAGTATAAGCTTTTGTGCCCTGCAACGCAAGTCACGTTTCAGGACCCTCAAACACGGATCTCAAGCTCATATTTTACAGACCAAAATTGGACGGCAGATAAGGGATCGTGGGTACTGGAATTACCGGGTAACTCCAAAAAATCACTTTGACGGGCTAATTATCACAAAGTTGCTATCCAGAGGAACTTGGGCACTGAAGTCCATGATAGCACCACGTCATACATGCACATTTACAACTTTTCCCACTAGCAACCATCTTAGAAACCTGTGATTTCCTAATACTCTCACTTACGGCTTCGGGGGTCTGATCTTGGATCGACGCTGATCATAGACGGGATGGGTCCAGCCCATTATGTTGTAAATGAAAGTGGAGAGATTCTAGTAATTGTGACTAATTGGTTTAAATTGGATCATCGTTTTGGGACGAGTTTAATCTGATTGGCAGTCTAATGCGAGCTCTGATCTTGTTCTATCATTAAAAAGTAGTATTAGCACCAAAAGGTAAAAGAACGTTATTAGCTCTATAAAGAAAGCATCTAACACCTCTACACCCGATGTTCTTTTCTGATAAATTTTTCAGTCTTCAGTGATGTCACAGATACTGATAACGGTTTAAGGATTAATGAAGGCGGAGAGATCGGAGGATCCAGACCCCCTAGATCAAGTAAAGAATCCAAAGGGCTATTAACAGACAATGACATCAACAGTGAATGAAAAAGCTGTTGTAAAATGGCTTCTAGATCCTCAAAATAAGTCGTATTGGAATGATGATTTGCTAGTTCTAGGAAAATCCCAGTACGGAGGAGTTGGAGTGTTTGCCTCACACTCTTTTGTCCCAGAAGAGAATGATGTGACTTCTAGTCTGTTACTTAGGATTTCAAAAGGTAGCTTGTTAAGTGCGAATAACTCATACATATCAAACTTGCTTTATGAAGCTGGGATCACTGGAATGCAGGGTTTGGTCATTGCGTTTCTGTATGAAAAAGCTTTAGGAAAGCAGTCTCCATGGTATGATTACATCAATTCGATTGATCTAGATACCGGGAAAAGCATAAGTCTACCGCCATGTTTATGGCTAGATGAAGATAAAGAGTTGTTGCTGGGGACAGAGGCGGAGATCATGGGAGTTCTAGATGCATCTGAATTAGAAGAACATTATACGATCTCATTACAGTTTGCAAAAGATAACTCTAATATACTTCCCATTCCCTATGAGTTAGATGTATCCTTAAAAAATACACAAGAGCAAAATGAGCAAAAATATCATCTTTTTGCTGCCACTGTCCGAGCACTTGCATCTAGGGCATTTTCAATTGACAATTATCAAGAGATAGCATTGGTTCCTGGGGCTGATCTGTTCAACCATGACTCTTACGGGAAGGAAAATGTTCATTTTGAAGCTTTCGGTGATGTGTGTCCATACTGTGGCAAACCTGATGGTTGTGGGCATTCTGAACATGGTGCTCCAGACAGCGAAGAAGAAGGGGATGAGTTTGATGAAAAAAATGATGGGGATGAGATTGGGAAGATAGAAGATGCAGAATCATTTGAGACAGAGAATGAAAAAGAAATCATTGAAATCACGACAGAATATATAGATATGCTAGAACAAGAAGAAAAAGAAAACACAGAAACCAGAGGCAATGAAGATTTAGATTCAGATTTACAGAGCAATCCTGAGAGCTCTATATTAAATCTTGATGCCGATGAATGTTGCGACATTATACTGCAGACACCAATCACGAAAGGCCAGGAGGTGTTCAATACTTATGGTGAACTTTCCAATAGTATACTACTCGCTAGATATGGTTTTTGTGTTGAAAAGAATCCTAATGATACTTTAACGCTCGGAAAGCAGATTTCACAGTACAGAAAAGCAACCGGGAAACAGTTACTCAAAAGGTTTCAATGGTGGAGCGATTGTGGTTTTGAACTATTTCATCAACTGAGTAAAGAGCTCATAAAAAAAAAAGAAGCGCAATCTGGTGAGAAGGCACGACATGTACATAATGACAATGAAGATGAGTCGGAGGATGAATTAGAGGATGAATTAGAGGAGGATGATCACATCGATCCCGAGTCATGGCTTCTGGACTGTCGGGTTGAGCATCCAGGAAAGTGTAACAATTATGCATGGGGATTGGCAAATGTTCTTGTTTTATCTGATGAAAAATTCAAGAAACTAGAAACTAGACCTACTGAAAAAAATATTCTTAGGTTGGCTGACGAAAACAGTATGGCAGGTAAGCTTCTTGCAAGTTGGGTTCAAGACAGATTACAAGAATACCCAGAAATTGACTTGAAGCCAAAGAATGATAATCAAAAAGTCTCTTTCATTCTTGTTTCTTGTGAAAAGGAAATTCTCAAGGCTGCCATTCATAACCTTAATAAGAAGATCAAAAGAGCCTGAAATTTAAACTTATATAAATAGGGATAAAGAAAGCAACAATAACGTGACATACATCACGCGACTGAAATTATAAAGAAGTGTGTATCGCTCAAATTTGTTTGTTTTTCAACTTTTTTCCAATTGGATGAGAAAGGTCAACGTAGAGGATTATGATCGCAATGATCGTAACGATTGTTACAAAATAAGTACTACTTCGTATATGATCTAGATTGTTGAAAAATCTCAGTAACCATTAAGAAGTATATCTATACCATTTTTCATTGATAGAGACCACTTGTTGGAAAATTGAGAATGTATAGAGTTGCAGCTAGACACAGCACCCAGGTGAGCCGGGTGTTTTTAGTTAAAAATGCTGCAAGACAAGTTAGATTTCAATCCACAACACCCGTGAAGAAGTCACATCCTATAAGAAAGTTCTTTTTCAGACTCACTTTGTTGACAGCTTCTTTTTACGCCGCAGGTGGATACGTGGCTACCAAAAATGATACTTTTCAAGATGCATTCATTGACTATGTTCCATTTGGTGAGTCTGTTGTTTCTGCGATCGAATACTACTCTTACCACAAGGATGAGTTGTTCAATTTCAGCAGGGTTAACCAATCATTCGCTGATGTTAAGGAAAAACTTGGTTTTGAAAAGACTGTTCAAATTCCAAAAGGTGGTGTTTCCTCTGGAACAGTGGACCCAAAAAGTTTATCTGAAGAAGAATCAGTCTTGAAGAGCACACCGCCCGCTCCAAGCAGTGAAATTCAACACCAATTACCAACAATTGACTTGAAAAGTGGCAATGATGATGTTGACAATACAGTTAAGTCATTGAATGATTTGATTGCTGTGATTAACGACAAGACTAGTAACGTTGACTCCAAACAATTGGTTGAATCACTTAGCAAGAGTATCAGTGATCTTTCTGCCAAATACGCGGAGTTATTATCCCAGAAACAGAAAGATGTTCAATCTTACTTATCTAGCTCAGAAGAAGAACTGAAGAAGCAATTGAGTGCTAAAGAAGTCGCTCTGACACAAGATTTCATTGAGAAATTGAACTCCGCTAAGCAGGAGATTGAAAAGAAGCATGATGCATTGTTGATCGAGGAAGTGGAAGCCAGTAGACAAAAGATCATGTTAGAGGCTGAAAACATTATAGAAAAGTCCAAGTTGAGTGCCATCGATGAATTCAACAACGTTATTTCCGAAAAGATCGAGTCCGAAAGAAACAACAAATTGAAAGATCTAGATAGTTTGGCAGCCAGAGTTGATGAACTAGAGAAGTTTGAAGTTGAATTAACTAAATCTGTGGCATCATACCAAAATTACAAACACCTCAAGAAGACTCTTAGTAAGCTGAAGAACACCATTTCTTCCAACGAGCCATCACCAAAGCGTGGTGAGGAGTTGGTTGCCGAACTTGACAACTTGAAAGCTCTTGCGGAGCCTCTAGACAACGAGCTCATTTCTACCGCTTTACAAAGTCTACCATCAAAAGACACGCTTCTAAGATCAGGAGGAGTTCTAACCCAATCTCAATTGATCTCAAGATGGGAATTACTTAAGCCTGAACTTAGATCTGTGTCCCTATTGCCACCAAATGCTGGACTTTTGGGCCACCTCTCATCATATCTATTTTCTAAACTTCTTTTCACCAAGTCTGGAAGTCCTGTGAAAACTGCTGAAGAGTCCATTGGTAACGACATTGAATCCGTTATTGCAAGAGTGAACGATTATTTGTTGAAAAACGAATTGGACAATGCTGTTGAGGAGGTCTCCAACTTGAAGGGATGGGCAAGAAAATTATCCGACGATTGGTTACTTGAAGGACGAAAGAAACTTGAGTTACAATTTATTGTTGATATCGTGGACGCTGAGGTGAATGTTAGTGTCTAAATTCTATTTAACTAGGGCACATTTCATCTATTCATTCACATAGATCCTTAGATTTTTCATATAAAACAGGTGCAAACTTATTTGCATTGTAAACTCTCATTTCAATATAAACTTTTTGTAACATGAGACTATATTTGGGATATATGTTTCTTTCTGTTCTAAAGTTTTATATATAACTTAACCTATATTTGATCCTTTTAGAATAACGAATTAAATATGAATTTTTATCATGAAAGGAGCTCTAGATAGGTCGCGCGCCAACCAATATTCAACTTTTGAACGGAAAATCGTCTTGAATAAAGAGACACTGAAGCGTAATAAAGGGAGATTTTGTCTCATTCACTGTTATAACAGGCCGTATTTACTCTCCAAGGCCTGTTGGAGAAACCATAGACATCTAGATTCAGTTAAAAAAGTGATAGAAAGCTACTAAATGTCGACTTCTGCATCAACAACAGCAGCTCCTCAGGTGTACGGTGCCGACGAGATTAATGCTATCGTACTGGATCCGGGCTCTTCCTCTATCAAAATAGGATATGCCGGTTACGATACCCCTAGCATTGTGCTTCCTTCGTTCTATGGAGAAATTGAGGCCAAAGGAGGTGAGAAAACTAAGATTTTTGATGAAAACACTTTGTACACCCCAAGAGATAAATTAGTGATCAAACCTTTGGTTAAGGACAACTTGATTATCGACTGGGAGGGAGTTCTAGAGCAATTTAAATATGTATTGAAAAGATTGGATATTGACCCAAAAGAACAACCTCTACTAATAACAGAATCAACTATGAATTCATATGTCAATAAAGAAAAAGCTCTAGATGTGTTCTTGGAACAAGAGAAGTTTTGTGCCATTTATTTAGTGAAACAGCCAACCTGTGTTTCTTTTGCTCATGGAAGACCTAACTGCTTAGTTGTAGATATAGGACATGATCTGGTGACAGTGACTCCGGTTATCGATGGTTTATGTCTAAAGAATCAAGTTCTGGGAACAACTTATGCAGGAGCTTTTCTAAATCAACAACTATTACAATTCTTAGAAGAAAAGGACATCGAACTTCACCCTTCATTTTCAGTGAAGAGCAAAAAGGCAGTTTACTGGGAAAATAAAGACTCTAAGCCTGACTTTGAACAAAAATCATTTGATTTCAAGCCATCTGAGTCATTCCTACAATTTGCAAAATTAAGAATTCTTGAAGAAATGAAGGAGACGTTGCTTGCATGTGTTGATGAAGATTCAGAGTTAGCCAAGACAGCTAATGGAACTGAGACAGATAGTTCAAAGCCTTCTGAAGATGATGAAGAGTTACGTTATTTTGAATTGCCAGATGGATTGAACGTTCCTTTCACCAAAAGTGAAAGGAAAATCATCAGTAATTCTCTGTTCAGCCCTGCAGAAACATTAAACGGTCCTGTGAAAGGTTGGGAAGAACTAGAAGACGGAGAAATCATCAAGTATATCGGCAATGGAAATGATAAAACAAGCAAAGAGTATGTTCCTTTAAGAAGAACAAAAAAACCTGAAGAAGAGGAGAAAGACAAAATGGATGTTGATGGTAATGGAAATGATAATGATAATGGTACATCTGCTACCTCCAAATCCACTGATTCCAAAGTTCATGAAGACAAAGGAGTGGGACTTACAAAAGTTGTTCAGGCCGTTTTGGACAAGTTAGATATAGATTTGAAGCCTCAGTTAGCAAATAACATAATATTGACAGGTAGCACCTCCCTGATTCCTGGATTAAGTGCAAAACTACATAGCGATTTATCGATCCTAAACCCAAGTTTGAAAATAAGAATTCATGCCTCGGGAAACACTATTGAGAGAAAGTATTCTTCTTGGATTGGAGGTTCGATTTTATCAAGTCTTGGTACCTTCCATCAACTCTGGGTCTCCAAGGAAGAATATGAAGAAGTTGGAGCTGAGAGACTGATTGTGAACAGATTCAGGTGAAATGCATCTTTCAACCACCTTTTATTTCATAGCCATCTGTACTTTTAATGTAAAATCTAACTTCGTTGATGTATTTTCAAATATTAAATCGAATAGTAATAATTAACTGGAATAATCTAGGCGATGATATGTACAAAAGCTATCTAAAAATGTGTCTCCTATAGTCACTGGAAACCTGATAGTTGCCAGCCTTTAACCAGATCGAGCCATGACATGTTTCTGTCTTCATCTTCCTCACCATTTCTACTTCTCCAAATTTCAAAAATCACCTGTTTCCCTATCCACTTATCCCCAGCATCAAATGCTGTCTTTCCTAAATTATCAAATCTTCTTTGCAGGTCTCTCCCAATAGCATCTGATGCTGTTAAAAAAAAACACCAGAAAGGAATAGTTACAGATAGATTGGAAGTTGATTTTGAATCCAACGAAATTCTCTGCAAAGCTGTCAAATGTGACAAAGTTGAGTTAATATATCCTTGTAATAAACTAGGATCAACATCTTTAATAATTCTAAAATAGAACATTAAAATAGAATTATAGAAACTGATTGAATAATGATAAAGTATTTCATGAAACAAGCTATGAAATACAAGCTCGCCATCTTCAGATTTATGATATAAGCTCCATGGTAGTTTCCAGCCCATAAGCTCTTCTTCAAGATCACAACATAACTTGGGGAAGTTTCTAGGGAATATTTTATTTCGAAGAAACCAATTACGATGGTCTGATAATCTCACAACCTTCTCCATGACTGTAAGTAAGGATTCTGGAATTCCGAAATGAAGTTCCAAAGGTGAAATGGTGAGTGATCTCATATCAAAGGGATTTGGAAGCTCAATCAATTTAGCTTCTTTTTTAGCATTCAAGAAAATTTCTTTGGACTTTCTTTCATTTTGTGTCACCTTCTCACTATGTTCCAAATGGCTTTTCTTCGTGTAAAAATTGTTAGAATGATTCTCAGTGTTATCTATCGACTTTTTCCATATTGATGATCTATTTCCTGAAACACTATCCCCAACACTTAGAGGAGACCCTTGATCACGGTCATTAATTATCTGGCTTTCATCATTTTCATCACTGTCATCACTATCATCACTGTCACCACTGTCACCAGCTTCATCTTCACTATTTTGTGGGCTGAAACGAAATCTGATGGTGAAAGACCTTGGCGGTTTATCCTCTAGATGAGGTCTCTGAGCCAATTTTTTTGGTAGTTGATAGGAATCTTGCCCGTCATCAGATGCATTGGTGTCTTCTTGGTATTGGGTACTTTCGTCATCCGATTCATCGTTGTCTTCAACAATTGATGGCTTTATCTCAATCTTGGCATATTCATTAGGCTGGAGTCGATCATCGAAAGAGAATTCTTTGATTAAATTGTAGCTGGAATCAAGATCTTCGTATCCCTTCTCTTTGATCTCATAGTTTTGTACATCAATCATTGATGTTGAACGGAAAAAAAAGATTAAATATCGAAACCACATCATAATTCTCTTCAAATTGATATCAGTTGGATTCAGTTGGTTAACATGTTGGCATATCCCATTTCCTACTGCAAACAGCAATTTATAATTTTGCAAGATATTTAACATTTCATCTTGTTTAATAGCCATAATCACCACGATGATTAAAACCTTGATTAATCCAACAGATAACAATCGATTGATCAAATCAGTATTAATTATCTTTATAACTTTTCTTTCCTCATATTTACCGATAAGGGGCTTGATTAGCTTGCTCAGTTTTATCAATGCTATTTCCCTCAATGAAATATAGCACTTCAACTGCATTAGTGAACTGTCGTATATACCAAAATCGTTGAACATATTTTGGTACTGTTTGAAGGAAGCGATGGTCAATGCCTCTATAATAAATGTCTGTCTAAGTAATGTACAATATTCTTTAAATTCAGTCTCAGTTGGATCACCTTCCTGAGATAAAGCATCATCAGAAACTAGTATCTCTCCCATTGTTCTATAGAGGGCTGGAATCACAATGGTATCGAATATGCCTCCCCGAAATGAAAAAAATAATAAACTAGAGCCTTTTTTTACAAAAACACTTATCAGATTTTGTATATGTCGACTTTTCATCAAAGACTTGAATGATAGTTTCTCACGTTCTTCTGCAATTAAGTTCAAAACATTGCTGAGATGGTAATTGGATATTTCAGTTAACTTCTTTTCGTTATAGTTGAACTTATCTATTATTCTGGACTCAACAGTTCCAATCTTGTTATAGTAATCACAGAAAATAGTTTCCTGTATTTTAGTCCAATCTGAACACTCGTTTGTTGCATCACCCGTTAATGTCTTGTATGTTAGCATAGCGTCTATCTGTAACCTGGGATGGATCCACAATTTTCTAGGGATAATTTCATCACTAGTGTGCCCCCCTGATTGGGCAGTTTGTTGATGATTCTCTGTTAGCGAATGGACGAACAACCTTCCTACATTTGATTTTGCGGTTTCTCTGAAGTGATTGTCGGCTCTCTGAAATGGAATAGGACTAGTTTTGTGATCATTCTCAGGGTGGTTTTGAATACCAGTTGTAGCTTCTTTACCATTGTTTGACTCTGATAATCTTAAAGATCTCGAGACTCCCCTAGCTGGAGTCTCAGATGGAGACTCTGAAATGAGTTTCAATTCAGTCGATTCTGAATTGGATCTCTTACTAACAGCAAAGACACTGAACGGCCCTGATCTCAAGGGCAACTGGGAATTATGCACATTATCATCAAGAAGATAAAGTATGGGATCTAGATCATCCAAATACTTGTATGCTATATGCTTAGGAAATTTCATGAAAGGAATTTCTCGCCTCTGGAAATGCTCTTCAGGCTGTTTTTCTTGAGAAGAGCATCCAAGCGATCCGTCAGGTAATATGACCATTGGTTCACCAAACTTCAACTTGACACCATATCCTAAACACTCAATATTCGATTTTTCACATCTTAAACACTTTGGCTTCCTTCCATCACATTTGACTTTTCTGTTTCTGCAGGTCTCACATCCCGTAAAGGTTCTTCTTTTTAAAGGTTGACTATTCTCCTGTTTATTCCTGTTGTCTGTTATTTGTCTCTTTCTCTTTGGTCCCATTGTCAGATAATCAACATTTGTTATACACTTGATAACCACTTAGGTTATACGGTTGAAGACAATTAAATGAGGGATCAGTGAGGCTATCATATATGCACAAGGATTGACAAAAGAATGGGAAAAAGTAACAGAATTTCTGCCTCAAATCTTGTTGGCAAAACCAAATTAGATAGAAATCACACTATTGTGCAATTTACTATCGAATCAAAGTTTTTAAACTGAAATGCTCCGTTTTTAAATGAAATAGTGCTTGATCAAGAGCAGATTACGTAGAACAAGGATGCTAATCTTAAATATTTTGGTTCAAAAAAAAAGATTAATCTTGTTCGCTTACACCTGCACCTTTAAAAAATCCAGGCGGTGAAAAATAAATAAATAAATTAAATGCCTTTTTGCGTGGATCATAATCATGTCAAGATAAGATGATGATAAAGATAGGAACCAGTGAAAGATTACACCTCACTGGGTCAAGAGTTCTCAGTTTACCACTGTATCATAACGGGAATAAACACTAAATCTATATATCAACTCAAGAAATAAAATTAATAAAATGATATCTATAAGATAGTAAATAATTGATAACACATTTGACCGCATGCAAGTAACTCTTAATCAATCAGGCCAAATTCATCCTCAAGATTGACTCTCCTAAGCTTCTTTTTTCCAACCTTGGATGGTGATAAAGAGTGCTTTTTCATGTGGGCGTCTGGACTTACACTATTCTCTTTATCAGTCACTACGGTTGGAGTGCCAGTTGGGGTGTTCTTAAGTAAAGAATGAATAGAAACAGTGGTATTCGCATTTAATCTATTCTCTGATGCCCTAAGAGGAGTATAAGTCAATTTTGGAGTTTCGACACTCTCTTTATCTTTAGTCTCAAATAATTTGTCAACAAATGGATTGTAATCGAACAATTCCATCTGTTTTTCAAACGCAGTCTTCTTGTTCTGCTTCTTTGGTGATTTCTTTGGAGACTTCTTCGGAGAACTTTTGGCTTTACTCTTGGATGTAGATGGTATTGGTCTTTCTGGATCTTCAAATATCACAATATCATCCAGAATACTATTATGGTTCATTGGCCGAGAGGAGAATTCAGGAGATTTGGAAACAGACCGATTTCTAGGATCTGGCGAAAACTGGAAGTCTAATGAATCTATAAGTGACACTTTGGTTTTGTATGATTCAACTTGAGATCTCAGTGATCTCACATCAGATTCATATTTCCGCTGTAACTCAGCCAGTTCTTGATTCTTATTTTTCAACAATTCCTTCAAATGCTCTGCTTCTTCTCTCGAGGTACCTTGAGGAGCGGTACTTGCAAGTTTATTTTCCAGTGACTGGGAAATTTCCATTTGAGTCCTTAGCTGGTCCTCCATCTGCGATAGCTTGCTTATCTCATTGTTTAATTGGGCCTTCATATCATAGTTATCTTGCATCAACCGATGATTGGAATCTCTTAGATCATTGATCATCTTCTCCTTGGACATGTTGTCAGAGTTGATGATGTCACTTTTTACTTGGAATTCGCTCAATTCACTTCTCATTAATTCAACCTGGGAAGACAAAAGAGAGATATCATTGTCTTTCGAGAGTAAGGAAACTCTTAATTCTTCCGATTTATTATGTAGCTCTGTCTTCAACTGATCTCTTTCACTGATAACATGATCAAGCTGTTGACGATCAATGTCACTGATGATTTCTAGCTGAGAGCTCTTCGAGTTTAGTTCCTGCTCAAGCATTCGGATCTTGACTTCACTTTCAGATTTGAGGAGCTCTAGCTCTTTAGCATTATCGGATTTGGTTTCCTGAACCAATCTTTCGGAATTCTGTCTAAGCTCTTCAACTTGCTTATCATGGGTTAATTGGAAATCAAACATCATGAAGTTTGTGACTTCAATCTCTTTGTTCAGTGAGCTAATCTTTTCGTTGAGAGTAGCAACTTTTGAATCAAATTCAGTACGCTCTTTGGTCAATTGTTGCTTAGATGCTGTGAGCTCAGTTTTCATATCGTCAATACGCTTTTGATAGTCTTGTTCTAAAGCTGAAATAATCACCTGCTGATCTTGGGTTTCAACAGTTTTTTCTTGTTCCCTTTCGAAATTCCGCTTGACGTCTTGTAGTTCTGCTTGTAATGTCTCAACCTGTATAGTCAGTTCGTTGATACTCTTCTCTTTTTGACTAATGTTTATATCCGACTCTTTTTGGAGGGTTTCATATCTGGTTATTAACGCAAAAAGTTCGGAGTCCTTAGCAGCAATGTTACCACTTTTTTCTGATAGTTCAGTTTGGAGTGCTTGAATCTCAGCTTGATGAGTGTCCTTGAGAGAGTTTTGTTGTTGTTCCAACTCAGCATCCTTGGATTGTCTCAAACTTTCTAACTCCTGTTTATGTGATTCTTTTATTTGTAACATTGCAGTCTCCAAGTTTTCAACTGATTTGCTCAAACATTGAGATTCATTTCTGGATCGGTTAACAGCTTCAGTCAACTCAGAAATTTTGTTTGAATCTTCGGCTTCTAGAAATTTAATCTTGGCCTGGAGGGAGTCATTATGGAGGCTGAGATCATTACATTTCTGTTTCAAATCATCAAAACTTTTCTTTATAGAAATAAGCTCTTTATCTTTTGCAGATAGCTGACCATGAATCTGCTCAACTTCGGCTCTATAACTTGATGAAAGATCTTCTAGCTTTGTGTCCTCCAATTCTTGTTGAGCAGATTTCAACTTGAAAAGTTCGTTCTTATGTTCGACTGCAATCTGATTTAATTTCATCTCATTTTCTTCGTACAATTCTTGCCTAACCCTTAACTCAGTCTTAACAATTTCTTCTTCCAACTTTAATACTTTGGACTCAAGCCTGATTTGATAGCCTCTCAAATTATCAATCTCAGAAAGTAACTCAATATGCAGTTTAGAGTCGGAAGATGATGAACCATTGAGCCTGGTACTAGCTTGTGAGGAAGAGCTGGAAAGAGCATGCCTTGGAATTTTTTGATATTGAATTGGATTGACATATCTCAAAGTTTGAAGAATTAGTCCTTCATCACCATTAGGATCTAGGGTAACCACTATTGAAATGAGACTTTTGGACTTGACATAATCGTGGAAAATAAGTCTTGTCAGCTTATTTGTTCTCAAAAGGGATTTATTGAACTGTTTTGTAGCAACCAATTCTAGACAACGTCCAAGCTGAGTAAGTGAGGCATTAGTAAAACCTCCTTCTCTTAAATTCACTCCGGAAGTATGAGAAAGTTTGCACCTTTCTAATCCTGCAAGGTCTGCGATAGTCATTCTGGAATTATTCACGACTCTTCCAAATATTCTGACTACGTTTATGAAGACAAAACAGTGTGATCTCGATGAATCGCGATTCACATATGTTGTAGATGTCTTTCTATTCAAAATACCATCTTGCAACACCTCAATAGCAGAGTCGTAGCTGTTAACCAAAAATTGTGATAGGTTGTAAGGCTTAAGCTTCTGATCTATTGGATCGGTAATAATTTCCAAAGACGATTTGAGCTTTTTGGTATCAGAGTTAAGTAGCAGGTCTTTGATAGAATCATTGTATATTTCAAACATGGATAATGTAATGGCATATTCTCCGTCAGTTTCCTGCCCTGTGTAAGCGAGCTCTCTACATCTTTCTAGATTGTTCACCAAAGAATTCAACTTTGAGTAGTTTGTGCACAGCTGGCTGGTTTCCTCCACTCTATTAAATATATGTCTGAGGGATTGAGAGACAACTCCTTCGTTTTGCATTTTATCTCCGAATACAGTGTAGCTCTTCCCCGAGTTTGATGGACCTAGCGTAAAACAAAGACAATCCTGCCCTTTGAACAACTTCTCATCGATCATCGGTCTCCCGACGGTGCCAAAAAATTCTTCAGCATCAGAGTCAGTTCCTCTATTTGTTGATATAGACTTGAAGTCAAATGAGGTTCCAGACTTTCCCAACTCAATTTGCAGCGGATTATTCTGAGATTGCCTGAAAACAGGATTTACCCCGTCTTTGGACGGTCTCATTCTTAGATGTAACTCCATGATTGACACTGATATCGAATATGCGAGCAAGATACTAATGTGTTTTGAAGTTAGCTCTAATGAATAACAAATGTTATTCCGAATACTCTTCTCCCTCTTTTAAACGACTTTATCATGCTTTAGAAGATCTTGTTTATCAATAATAAACTAATGTTTACTTTTTGCAGAATATGTTAAAATGGGCAGTCCACGAAAAAAAAAATACGTCGATAGTCCTGGAAATCCAACAAAAGCAGGGAAAACTGGAGTCGGATTTATTCCGCTAAAGCATGTGTAAAACTCCCTTTTTTCCAGAACAAGCTCGTCAAGCTGATTAGACTAAAACCAGTAATCAAGAGGAGCTTATAAAGGAAGATTAGATTATATTAATTGATTCAGGATGAATGGAATTAGTTGGCTACTCAGATCAATTGGGTGTAATTATGGACCTTTTTAATCATTCCCCCTTTAATTATCCAAGGGCGTCAAACTGACCGTCGACCTCTCAGATTACATATTGCTTGTGGCTAAAATCTTGTTTCTATTTCTATGCATAACAACATCAGTTTTAACACCAATTATAATGTTGATAGTGTTCATCAATCCTAAACTGTTGTTCCAGATTGCTTCAGAAGCCTATACAATGGTGTACTCAGATTCCTTCACAGAGAATAATACAGATTGGAATGAGCTCTAGAAAACAGTCCGGTGTAGGGATGTGAATATTTGGATTTTTCCGCTCCAGGATACGAAGTGTAAGAAGTTAGCATCTGCTTCTGAAGAACAAGTTTAGCATATCTTATGCCTAACTTTGTTATTATATAAGGTTATTTTAATGAATTGAGAGCCTTATTGGATCAAAAATAGATGTCTGAAAAGGATACAGTTGAGGAAAAGGTAAAACAAGATCCTCCAGTTGAAAAAGAAGAGGGAGAGCCTGTGGCTCAACCTGTGGAGCAAGTAACTGCAGATTCTGCAAAGTCATTAGAGTCTGAAAAGGAAGACAATTTGGCCAGTAAGAAGAGAAGACACGAAGAGATCGAGGGAAAAGAGGATAAGGAAGAGATTGATGAAGACAAAAAGGAGGAAACTCCCAGTGCAGATACCATAGATAGAAAGCGTACGAAGGCTGAAGAAACAGATCAAGATGGAAAGTTGGAAACAGTGAAGTCCAAGACTATTACTGAAGCAACTGCAGGAAACGAATCTCAAAACACCGAGTCAAAAAGCACGACAGAAACGAATCTAGATATAGAAAAGACTGAAAAGGAGGATAAGAAAGTTGATGACTCAAAGAATTCCGAGGATTCAAATGCTGAGAAAGAGGAGAAACCTGCTGCGGAACAGAAGTTTGTCTTTGGAGCAAGAACTGCATTTGGACAATCATCAGGATTTAGCATGTTTGGCGCCAAAAAGAATGTTTTTGGAAGTTCAGGTTCGGATACTACCCAAAAATCAGATTCGAAAGATAAGACAGAAGAGAGATCTGCCTCAAAATCTGTCTTTGGAACAGGTTCAGCGTTCGGCAATGCATTCCAGAATGCTATGAAGAAGAAATCGATATTCGATGATATTCAAGCTAAATCTGAAGAAGTAACAGAAGAACAGGATAAAGAGAAACTAAAAGAGATATATAAAACTGTTCATTTGGAAAAACAGAAAATGAAATCAGGAGAAGAGGAGGAGACTACTATTTTCCAGGTCAAAGCCAAGTTATACCACTTGGATTTGTCAAAAGTATCTGATGGATGGAAGGAAAAGGGAGTGGGAATTTTGAAAGTTAACAAGCTTCAAGAAGAAGGAAAGCAATACAATGGTCGGCTCATCATGAGACAAGACGGAATTTTAAAACTGATATTGAATGTTCCAATAGTGAAAGGATTTGAATTATTCAAAGGTATGCCAAGTTCATTAAATAGTGATAAATTTATTAGATTTCAAGTGGTGGAGAACGACATTCCGGCCCAGTACGCTTTAAAGATTGGTCAAGTCGAAAACTCTTCAAAACTGTACGATTCTATAAAGTCACTTATTCCTAAATAAGCTTTTGTATGAATACAGGTGTCCAATTCATTTGAAGATATGAACTTAAACTCTAATGAATGCTATAGTTGATATGGTGGAGCCCTTCACTCCATTGAACTCGAACACTGGATATTCTATTTTTTTCCATATTTTGAAGTCCCCATATTTCAAGATCAGCCTGGACAACTCATCTTCTGTGAAATTACACGACGTGATCAACAATATTCCTCCATTTTTCACTAGGTTTTTGACAGTCTTTGGATATACATCAACCCCGGAAAGCCATTCGGGTCCATATTTGGAATCACTTAATCCAATTGCATCTAATGTTCCTTTATCAAGAACAACATCAAAATAACCTTCATGGCTAATAATGAAGGAATCATTTTCATCCAATATATCACACTGTTTGAATATGACGTCCTGATCTGTGCTTTCTGCAATTTCTTTAGCGAATTGAACACTGGTTTCGCTGTAGTCGACACCGACCAGCTCTCCTTTGAGACCCTCTTCTCTGATTTCGAAGAGCAGATGTCCATTTCCTGTTCCTAGATCGCAGAGTTTTGAGTTTTCATTCAAAACAGGTAGTTCTCCAATGTTATCAAATAAAAATTGGATCATTTTCTCCTCTGCTCCTGAGTCAGAGAACCAACACTCTCCAGTATCTTGTGGGTTCTCTTCGAAGTTTGATTTCTCAAGCTTGTAGAAATCATCCCAGTATTGTTTTGTTCCTAATTTTGAATGGTTCAAGTTGATTGTGTCTTCTTTGTTGTTCATTTTCTGAGGATAACTTGACAATATATGAGAATTTGTGTATATAGAAAAGCTTTTTGAAAGTGAAGTATATAAAGGAGTAATTCTAATAGTGTTGGATAAGTTGGAGAAGGATATGATTTTTCTCTTGATGGAAAAATATTTCAGGTCGACAGACGCAGAAAGATGGAGAAAAAATCTGCGTCGATTATATCTCCTTATCTTAAATAAGGTAAAAGTTTCCCATTACTGGAAAGGTGGATCCGACCGATTTGACTCCTCTGGGTACCGTTTCAGGTACACTATATACCATGTTCCGACAGGGTGCAATTATGTTCTGAATTGAGATAATGACCGTTATCGGGATGTATATTGTAGAAGTCATTATGGCTGGTCAAGTCAGACAGGTACAAGGATCTCTATTGTTTGGATAGAGTCAATGGTAGAGTCCTGTCTAAATATCTGAGATAAATGAGGCAAATTCGTGTGGCTGAGCTTGAGACACGGGATATATTTTCATGTACGTGGGATGTTTTCTGGGACATGGGATTCACTTTACCCCGTCGCGATCCCCTGGTAGGATTGTCTATCCCCTTGTTTGCTCGGCAGACTACACCCGGAGGGTAAGTTTTGTCGGGGAGACAAAAGCTCAATTCCAGATAACTTGGTAATACTAGAGATAACACTTAATACAAATAAGGGAAATCCTTAGTTATTTACATTGTTCTCATAATTACGGTATTGCTAAATCGCTCGCGTAAATACCGTACTGCTGGGATTTGTGAGAGAGAACAAAAGACATATAAATACAGGTTGATATCTGCAAAATCGCAGACTTGTAAAGATAGAAGAATAAGAGAACTTTTTTGAAATATGACCACACCGACATTAAGACTATCGGGAAGACTGTTCGGATCATTTAATAAGGTATTTTATAGAGAAATGTCGTCGTCCAAGGTGGCTGCAGAACCAGTGAAGGTTTTAAGATTTGGCCCTATCAGATTTGCTCAGGATGCATGGTCAAACCTGGTGGACAAGTATAAGGTGGAAGTTGTTGAGTCCCCAGCTAAGTCCAGAACCGAGTTCATTGATGAATTGAAGTCAGGAAAGTATAAGGATGTCTCAATTATGACTAGAACCTTTGAGAGTGTTGCGCGGACGGGTCTAGTGGACAAAGAACTACTAGGACTGATTAAGGCCAACACTTCTATCAAGTGCATCAGTCATAACGGTGCTGGTTACGATCAGGTTGATGCGGTCGAATGTGGTGTCCAGGGAATCCAATTGTCGAATGTGCCTGCTCTTGTGGATTCAGCTACGGCCGATACCCACATTTATCTACTTCTAGGTGCTTTGAGAAACTTCCAATTGTCAAGCGAGAACCTCAAGGCTGGAAAATGGCCTACTTTAAGATGTGCAGGTACCCCAATTGGTCACGATCCAGAAGGTAAGGTTCTGGGTATCTACGGAATGGGTGGTATTGGTAGAGCTGTTAGAGACAGGGCCAAGCCATTCGGATTCAGCAAGATTCTCTATCACAACAGAAACAAGCTTTCAGCTGATCTTGAAGGTGGTGCAGAATATGTTACTTTCGATGAACTTCTAGCCAAGTCTGATGTCATTTCAATCAACATTCCTCTCAATTCTTCAACCAAGCACTCAATCAATGAGAAAACCATTTCCAAAATGAAGGATGGAGTTGTCATTGTCAACACCGCTAGAGGTGCTGTCATCGATGAAGCGGCCTTGAAGCCTGCCTTGAAATCCGGAAAGGTCGCTTCCTTTGGAGCTGATGTTTTTGAAAACGAACCAAATACCGATATGGAGCTTATCAACCTTCCCAATGTGGTCTCATTGCCACACATGGGTACACACACCTTTGAGACCATGAAGGCAATGGAGGAGTTTGTTGTCAAGAATGTTGAGACCTACATCGAGACGGGTAAAGTTTTGACCATTGTTTCTGAATTGAAGGACAAGTTCTGAGTTCTGTTGGCTCTAATTTGCCAATATTCAATAGATACTTTAAATATGTTACTTCCATAAATTGATGAGTTTCCAGAATTTCGTTGGGTTGATTCGCATTCAAATTAAATTGATGGGTTTCATTAAAAATTAGCTTATCAGTTCTAGATCAAAATCTAGACCCTCGGCACGAAAAAATTATCAACATCTAAGCTCTTTTTGTTGCACTTTATATAGAGAGAGATCCATACTTGAATAGAGATAAAGACAATTAATTTATTTACTTTGACTGCTGTATCTTCACATTATCAAAGTGTAAATATTCAAATTCAAAATGATTTTAACCCCTCAAAGAATGGTTAAGTTGTCATCCAACGAGAAGCTTACTAATTTTTGGTACCTGATTGCTACAGTAACTTTGACAGTGTGCAACCAACCCCATGAAATCCCCAAAATATACCATTACATGTTACATATGAACGACCTGGGAGAACATTCATCAGTTGAGCTGTTTGATAAGGTCACTGATGTGGTCAAAAAATATGACTCTATTTCAACCACAGGAACAAACGTTAGTTTCACACCTTACAGACATGCAGAGAAATCGCTACTTTTGACCAATAAGTTCAGAGAAAGTATACTCAAAACAGCAGCTCTAAGTGGCCTTCCAAAAGCAATTAATGCACTAACAGTTCTACGTGATACAACGCCTCAGAATCTTCGATCACAAGAAACTCCAAACCGTCCCCCAATAAACTCATACGAAGATTATATGAAGGAACAGACTAGAGGTAGAGAGTTCTGGAAAACCATTTACAATAAAATAAGTTTAAGAGTGATAAACCAAATGAGTTCATCATATCCCGATCTCTGGACTTACACCATACAAAACGTCTATTCGCCTTTGCTTTCTTACACAGGAATCTTGACGCCCCAAGAGACCTCTATGATTGTCATCTCCTGTCTAATCCCTCAAGATGTTAACCCTCAATTGAAGGGTCACTTAAAAGGAGCAAGAAATCTTGGATTGGATTTAGATGTTATCAGAGAATGCAGAGAGATGGCAATTGAAGTCAGTAAGTGGTGTGGAGTTAGTTGGAAAAACGAGGTAGCTAAACTATAGTAATATTATAATGGTATTTTTATATCGATCTCATTGCTTTGCTTATATATAACACGTTAAGGCATCACTGAATAATATTATATCGGACTTTATATTTATGAAACATCATTAAAGAATCTCTTTGGGGGTCGAAATCTCAAGCTGCTCTAACTTCCTGTCCATTACTTTGAATTCTCCTAAAGGCGTACTGGTTCCTCCGTCATTAATATCTAATATTCCAGAAACATCTGATGTCTTGGAATTATGGTCCTCATTACCATCACCATCAGTAGCCTGCTTTAATATCTGTCCATTAGACTCAGAAGCAACAGGGGAAGCATTTTGAGAAACTTGTGGATCCTCGTCTCTCACCTTTATGTCTAAAAAACCATTCATTTCCTGATCACTTTTTCCAAATAACTGATACCAGAACCTAACATCATTATAATTGGAGAAAAGCACCTCTTTATTGTCATTATATTGTGGATTTATAAACTCTTGTCTTCTACTCTTGAAATAGTCCCAAACCGATCTGGTTCTTTTCTCTAAATTGAGTGCCTTTTTTTCTCTTTCACAATCATACAAAAATGTTCCATATTGACATGAGTAAAGATGATAAACCAGTCTTCTGAGAAATCTTTCATTAAATTCGAACTTGTTGGGGTTCTGTCTCATCATTTGGTAGATACAATCTAGAAATTGCTGAAAAATAGGACTTTCTAGTTTCGTGTTCTGATGATGTTTGAAATGCTGATTTAATTGTTTGATTTTCTGGAAATTCGAATCTGAAGCATAATTATAAAACTTGGTTTCTCTTTGTAGATGCCCTGATCTCTCATTGAATTTGTGACCGAAGGAACACCAATCTTTTTCGACCAAAATAACAAATCCATCCAAAGTTCTATAGTATGGGTCCAAACACAGCTGAACCAAAGATGCAATTTGAGATGTTCTATCCCATCCATCCGAACAATGGATAATTAGGTGCACATTGTTCAGATGTATAGATTTAACTAGGAGATCTGTAGATTTCAACATATTTGAAATATGATCCAGCCAATTAGATTTAATAAGAAGTTCCTGGTTGAACAGTTGGTTTGAAATATCTCCATTTTTGAGTACTTCTTTTACCTTATTGAGACTTTCTCTCATGACGTGAATGTTTTCTATGTTGAGAAATATTCTCTTACAATGGGAATAATTATCCATCACCTCAGTTCCTGCACCTAGGGCAGCCTGTGCCATTGCATTGGTTAGAGGCCTTGCATCAACAATTAAATTGAATGATTTCTCCTTTCCATTAGTTTTGAATATTTCATTGAATAATTTTTCATCTTGGACTGATCTGTTCTGTTTTATTCCTACTAGAGGTTGCGAACATCGAATAATAGAACATCCATTTTCTTTATGGAAATAGGTTAACACAGGAAATCTGCTTTTAGATCTAAATTTCACTGAATGACTGAGAACAGCATCTGAGATTGGTTTTGGAATAATCAACGCCGATGGATAGGTCGGAGAGAGCTTGTAATCTTTGTTTAAATGTGACAACCTCCAGCCGTCTGATCCTGCATATGTATTACTGTTGTTCTCCAGATTAATACCTTGTCTTTCATATTCAGCCAAAGGCGAATAATCATTCCAACTATTGAAGGGGAGCTCAATTTTAACAGGAGAGTATATGAATGCATAAACCTTTTGAATGTTTTCAATGCAGGTCAATCTCATTACACTTTCAAATACATCATTGCATTGGCTGACATCGGTAAAATCAAAGGCCAAAAAAGTAAAATCACGGCATCTAATTCGCAAATTGGCTCCTTTACACAGTTCATTATCTGTTTCTGAGTCTATGAGATAGAGAAGAGAAGAACCCTTGTTAAACTCCACCTTTTCGATCATGGGATAGCAACACCACAATTCTCTCATTCCTACAGGTGTTCGTTGTGTATCCTGTCCATTAGATCCAGATGCAGGTAAAGTGAAGATCAAATGATGTGTTGTAAGATGAAGAGTTCCTTTCACTGAAACCCCTCTTCGATGGAGTATTATATCATCCACTTTAGAGACCTTAATATATTCCATATTGATTTCTGCTAGATCACCTTATTCAACAGAACCAGATTCAACCAACAATCTACTTCTGATTCTAGTCAGACGCTAGTTGTTGATCGACTGTCAGTTCTTCCTTACCTCCGGACTAAGTACAAGAACAAGGGAACAAGAAATAATATATCGGTCTCTAGATGCGCCTTTACAAAAATAATTATTTCAAGATCGCTAATTACCAAAATACTTCGTTTTCTTTATCGTATGACATAATCAAATCACCCCTAGTAACAAGTTTAACCCAATATCCATAATCTCTTCCATATATATACAAGGTGTTGGCATTCATAGCAGATTCGTGAAGTCACAAGCCATCTACTCCTTTGACCCATTTGCGTGATATTTCGTCCTTTAACCAGTTGCTTTTATTCTTCCAGTTTCCTAAAGACCAGAAGTTGTAATGTTTGAACACAGGAGCATCGGACAACCTCACATTTGCATTATAATCATCCCCACAACCATACTCTGGTTCTTTTTTACTAGCAGCTTTAGCGATTTCATTATCATTAGATAAAGAGGTCTCCCAAGGCCTTAATGAGACATCATTCGGAACCCATCTGCCGTCAAGTCTCCAAACAGCTCCATATGTCATCTCATTAATTCTGCTTACAGCTCTTTTGTATGCAAACATTTCATCTTCCCCAGTAAACTTACCCATGTTTCCAAAATCAATTTCCGGCCTTTTATCCTTCTCCAAAGTAGACTCATGGTTCTGAGAGAATTCATTGCTTCCCTCATCATATGACTGAATATTTGGCCTATAAGGATTTGCTAAATACAGCTGAGTTCTTGCCGACATCTCCTCTTCTTGAATCTGTAAATTATTGGATCTCGAGTCCACATTCGAGTTCAAGTCTGGGAAAAACAGATCAGCTGGATCGACTTCCATACGTAAAAGAACTTTGCATCTGGCTTCATACAGCGAGTCTAACAAAGTGATTAATCTTCTTGCCTCACTTCTTCTTCTAGTAGTCAAAACAGGAATGTTATCTATAATAACAGTGTGATATCTTGAAGCTAACGATATATAATCGCTTGGACCAAAGTCTGATCTGCCACAAACATGATCGAACTCGAGTTTTACAACCCCGTCATGATGTAATGGTAGCTCTAATAATCTTCCATAACTCCTGAAAGAAGTTGGTTTGGCTTTTTCTATGTTGAACAACTGTGAAACGATTTGTTCCCATTGTTCATGGTGATTTCTATTTCCAGCCTTGACAACTAGGTAAGGGACTTGTTTGTCAGTTTGCATTGCCAATCTGTAGTCATTTTTACTATTCATATCAAACACCTCACAACGTAACTTCAAAACTCTCTCAAAGCTCTGAAACTGGGTCTTATTGAAATCTGTAGAATAAAGTTCTTCAGGTAATCGATTTGAAGTTGCAACAATTACACCTCCTAGCTTGAGGAAAAAGGTGAAGAGGATTTTCACAATTTTAGCTGAAGCCAAATCTGGAAGCATAAATTCATCCAACATCAGGATGTAGTTTCTGTCTATCATTTTGGATGCCACTTCAAAAAGAATAAATTCATTCTCCAAAGATAACATGGTATGGTTATCCTGATTTGACCTTTTCCGTCTACCATAAATCGAATGGATTTCCGAATAAACCCAAAGAATAAAGTTGTTATAGTGTATTCTCAATTTCTTCTCTATTGGCAAAGAATTTGCAAAGATATCCAGCAACATTGATTTACCACAACCGACCTCTCCGTTGACGAGAAGACCTTGAGGTGAAGGGAAGTTTAAGAGTTCTTCCTCGTCTGAAATGACCCTTACTAATTCCTTTTTTTGTTTGGCTTCTTGTTGATTCACATACCATTTTGGCCGATACCCGATCGTGCTAAATATGGTTCCATCATTTCCAGAATTAAATTTCATTTCCATCTCCCTAACCATCTTATTTATACGGATAGATCTATCATCCGGATGGTAATCCTTCAACCGGAAATACAATTTTTGGAACTCCATAGCCGCCCTAAGCTGACTTTCATCTTGCCGCAATATTCCTCTTGAGACGTAGCTTTTGTAGATCTGCAAGGGATCTGTTATGATTAGATCCACCTCAGTAGATTTATCTTGCAGGGTGGGAGTTCTATTATCATATCCTCTAGGACCACAACTGATGAATCGAACGCCATATTTTTTCGTATATTTCAGCAGCTCCCTTTGTATATTTTTGGTTGTGCAATACGCTATCTGATTAGACCTATACATATCTGAAAGGTCTATCTATGGAGTAGTTATTCTGGATAGTGTCTATTGTGGTGTATATTATGAATGTTATCTCTCCACACTGCAACTGATATCTATCATCAACCTCTTGGAATATTGAACTTCTGATTAAAGACTCAATACACATGAAATAGTCTACAATAAGATTGGGTGCTCACATCAGTCCAAGATAGTGAACAGGTTTCAAGAAAAGAAAACATTATCGTGATCCAAGATAAACTATAAATGGACCGTGGTTCTCTGCTGCTGAATAAATTATTTTCAGCCGCTTCGAGACTTCGATCTTAACGGAGGTAAATTAACAACCCTTAGCCAATATTACTGTTATACGGGAATAGCAAACCTCATATCAGCAAGCTCTGGATAACATCCACTGTTTGTGGATGGCCAAACTTAGACGATGCTACTTAGTCCAACTTCTGAAACAAGAATGAGTTCATTTCTCTATATTTACAGAGATTCTATAACTTCATATGGGAAGTAAATTATTGGATTTTGGAAACATCAAAACGTGATCAATAGAAGCAGATATTTCACTAAGACACTGACTCCATATCGATGCAGTCGCTGATCCCGAGATCCAACATCTATATGCAATCCAGATACATCAAAAAACCTCTTCATAACTGAATGGACGAATTTCTCTTCATTAACCAAACCTGACAGCCACAAAACAAGAAGAACAAAACATACAAGAACACAGCACCAAAAACAGTCTTAGCAACTCTTCAGCATACTCATACCACGGTATGAAATCAAAATGTTAGTAATTGCATTCTTAAGTTTAAGAGTCCATACTTGATCATCACTAATTTCCTTCTTTTTTCATTACTTACGCTTTTCCATCCTGTGGATCATTGATAGAACCCATCATGGATTCATGGTTGGCATTAAAAAGAGCTCCAATGACAGATAAAATAACTATTCCAAAAGCTGAAATTAGAGTACAAGCCCATGCTTTTCCGGCCTATTCAAATATTGGATCACAATTCTAATGTTAGTGTTTATTCCATTTAATAATGACTCCATGATGATGCAAATATGTAAAACAAAAGTCCCGTAACCCTGACATGTGCTATGCGACTAGTCTTCTAGTCTGACATGGTTTTGCGGTCATTTCCTCTCAGGAGCTAAAAGACAGCTTTAAACTTACAGAAACAACAGGCTTCATCTTATCCAATGTATATATCTTGGTCAAGATAACAGCTAATGATCCTCAATTGCTATATGATACCAAACGCTTTTCTAGCAGTTTATGTTTCGAATGACACTTTCTACTGAAGGCCAGCTTAATCTTTTAATACTGCAGATACATACAGCCAACAGTCTGGTTGATAGGCGCGATACCATAAAAACCTATTTCCGGGTAACGAAATTATTCCAGCAGATTTGATTTATCGTCCTTGATCATAGAAGCATTTAATTGTATTGCTTCTGCTATTAGCGATATGATACAACCGAAGACGAGTAGGGACAAAGCAGTGAAATCAATTATATTACTTTGCGGAGTATATACTAACCGAGAAATTTAAAAACAACACTTTTTTCTTGAAACTCAAAGTCATAACCTAACCGTAACCTATTTACCATCTAGTAGAGAACATCTTGCATCATATAGAGTGAACCTCATTTCTTGGCAACAGCTGTGGAGCCATCACTCTCTAAACTGATCTTAGCCCTCTTTTTGAGTCTCTCCAGCTCTTCAGTATCTCTTTGATTGCCTTTTTCCACCACAAGGTTTCTAAGCAGTCTATTTTCCATCTCCAGCTGTTGGATCTTGAGTTCAAGCTTCTTGGACATGTCAGTCAGATCTTTTAAGTTTCTCTCCATTTCCTGTTCCTTCAGTTTCTTTTTGATTCTGAAACGGGCTGAAGCAGCTGTGTTGCGTCTTCTTTTATCAGTTTCAACATAGGTCTTTGTATCAGTTGAGCCTGCACTGCTAGTCGAATGTGCATACTGATCTATAGGAGAGTTCGAGCTATGGTTATTAGGAGTTTGCACAGGAGATGGGGTGACTAGTGAATGGGCTCCATTGTACAGCTGACTTGTAGACAAGCTTGGAACTGAGGAGGTATGATGAATTGGCTCAAACGTCGACACCTGTGCCGAAGAAGAGTGTGAAGGATGAGTAAACGTTTGAGATGTATGAGAAAAAATCTGCTGTTCAGGAGAAACAACAGTTTGCTGTGGAGAAACATTGGTCTGTTCTCTTTCCTGGAGAATGTCTGGTTTATGGTAGGCGATCAAAGTTGCTAACGCCTCGATCTGTGTTTGTGATAATCCAGCAGCAGAAAGAGAGTTCTGAGCACCCCTAGGAACTGTCACTTTTGGTAGTTGACTAGTATCATTAGAAAAACTAGAAGCTGAACGTCTTTCACCTAATAAGATATCGACATTTTGTGAGTTGATCGAACCTCCAAGGCTCTGCGATTGAGATGGGCGCTGTTGAAGGAGTTCGTTAATTGTTGAGGGGATATTCCTCTGAGCGGCAGCATTATCCACATGAGTTGGCGGAGACATATCATTCAAAGAGTTGATGTTTGAACCTCGATTTCCCGATAGCGAGTCATTTAGTCCAATCCCGTTTGATGATCCCTCCAGCTTTACCTTAGGCTTTTCTTCATCCGGAAATATAAAAGTATCGTCAGCAAAAGCTGCAAGTTCCGCACTCAACTGTTCATCGAAGTTAGGTTCGTTTGTAGGGTCCCCATTATCGTTGCTCTGCATGAAATTGTCTACATAAACAAGTTGTTCTAAAAGAGCCATAGGCGTCTCATCCGAGATATTGTTGTGGTTCAATGAGTTATTTCCTGATCCCGACGAAACTTGATGTTGGCTATGGTTATTTGACGATGCCCCAAAAGTTGCTGAATCACCATTGGTGAAACTTTGGGCAGCGTTGTACCCCGATGAAGATGCCATATTAATTTATGATAGAGAGTGTATTAGGCCGTGAACAGGGAACAGAAGTTGGATAGATAATTCCGTCGTGGTTATACTGTATGTTTTAACAAAGGTCTGAAATCCAGTTTTTGAAAATCTAAACAAGTAGATTTTGTTGATTGCTGTGAAAGAGAGCTTGCTAAATCAATATATCACAAACACCTAACCGAAGTTTTGGTCTTTTTCCTAAGAAAACCCTTTGACTGTCCCAATTTTACGTTTCCTTGGACCAACAAATTTAACTCGATGACTCAGTTGTCGAAGAAAGACATATAGCAGCTATATATCACAGGTAGAATCGCCTCAGGTACAATGCTTTATCTATCTAACTACCTGCTCGGAAAATTTTTGAATACAAAAAGATCATCAAAATGACCCACTCAAATCACGTGTCATTACGCCACAACTTAAATTATTAATTGTTCTTTGACGAACTGTGGAGTCATAACGTAATCCGAAACAAAAATAATCGCTGGTGCAAAGATGAACGTCTTTGAATTACCGCGTTTGGCAAAAGAAACCTAAATACAGAAACTCAATCAGAATCGCAGGAACTGGTTTGACAGAAAATCTTACCAACATGGCAGGAAATAACATGAGGTGGCATGCAATTTGCGCCACACCGGAGGAGCACTCGGCCACCAAATAATTATTAAACCGGGACAGGCCCGGGTCCGTCCAGTAGTTTCGACGCCGATTTAATTAGCAGCCGAAACATTGTGAAACGAAACTTTGAAGATCCAAATGTTACCCGCCGTATCTGATTTAGCTTCTTTGGTATTTAGACCAAAGATTAATGGGCGGTGGGCACTATCTCCGCTTTGATGAGGGGGGAAGGTTGACGTCAAGGGGAAAAAGAGTAATTGATGCTTAGACGAATTACTCATTCATGACGTGGACCTCTGGCAGACGTTGGTCAGACTGGCAACATGTTCTTGTACGTTCTGGTAATCATCAAGATAGTTGCAAAACCATGGTTGGCAGGAAAGCACCGATGATCTGTCTATCCGCATCTTGAACCTTGTCCAATAACAGTATCATTCTTGTTTTTTTGATACACTTTAGAGAATAAAACGTCAGGCAGAATACAAGTTTTCTTGTTCTCAGGTCGTGTCGGAGGCCATGTGTTCTGTACCGAAGCCTAATTAACCCGTGGAGACGATTTCGACTCGCTGCATCTGTCTCAGCAAAGGAGGCTTAAAATCTAATTTACGATCTCAAAATTATCATCAAAATAGTAGATTTCATCTATAGAATAAAGTACGTTAAGCAAAGTGACAAATGAGAGAAAATCATCGCCATGAAAATATACATAGTACAGTATTAACCACTAAAATTATGTAGTAAAGGTGGCTTGGTAAATGTCGTTAATTCGTAAGATCAAAGGAGTCTGGGTCTGCGCTCGAAATGACCCACACCATGAAAAGTCCACACATTTAACAGATAGGACGGGATGAATTGAATCATCATTTTTCTATAAACGTCTTAATCAGACATTCCGTTTGAAGAGGTGTTAGAGGACCTTCTCCATTTTAGTTTCTTTCCGATTTTGTTCCATGTCGATTGCGGGCTGCCAGCAGTCAGGGACTTTGTGGAGTTGGTGGACGAACTTCCATGATTTCTTGTTCTAGAAGGAACACTTACAGGAAAGGCGCCAGTCATATCTGGTTTCAGTAAACTGCTTTCGGTGCTCACAGTTTCCGATTGCACTCCTTCAACAGATAAAGGAGATCCGCATCTTTGCTTGTCGGTAGTTGAAATAGTATACTCATCCTCGGATGACGTTGAAACAACATCAACTGACACTAAAGCTTTGGTCAAAATCTCATTGGTGAATTCCTGGTATGATGAATGCAAATAATCTTTGGAAATGCAGAGAAACCGCTTGAGTATGTCGTATTTCGGGATACAGTCATTGCTCAAAGTACTCTTGAGGTCACCCGGTATATTGATTTCATGATGTGAATTTATTTCTATGTATTCTTTGTAAATTTTGCTCCAGCTTTCTTGATCTTCCGGAGTGACTAGCATAAAGTTCTTCAAATCCGTGTAGAATTCTAAGTTCTCTTTGCAGTGTTTTCTTGTCAAATATCTAGCAAAGTTGTCTCTGGAGAAGAGCTCAAGTGATGACACTTCATCATTAAGCACCTCATCTAGTTTTGGAATATAAGGGTCACTTTTCTCCACGCCGGAAACTTGAACGTCCAACTTCTGATCCGCACAGAGTGGAACTGGCTCACGTATTATGGTCATCATATTGTTACTAGTAAGTTTGGCGCTTTCTTGTTGATTTATATCGTTACGTAACGTTATCATAGTTCGAAAGGTCCTAAAGAACCAAACCGACAGCACTAGTACTTTGAAGAGCCAAAATAAACTAAACTAAAAATATGAAATTATATCTCGTATAAGAAGGAATTTACTCTTATATATGAGAACGCCATATGTCAGGGGCCACACTACATTTCGGTTGAGTCTAATGCATGCCAGAGATTGCAGACGGGGCCCTAGACCATCCGCCGACATCCCTGGTGGGCGAGAAAACTTGCAGGAAAGACGGGACAGATCCACAGTGCCAAAAAGAAACGATCGGTTACATCTGAACGGTTGGAATGGGGAAACAAACATGCATAAATTGTAGTACGGATTTGACCTATTTATCATGTGGGTTGCTCATGAACAATAAAACTCCGATGCAGTAATTGCTGGAATCTGTAACGGTTTAGTTGTGAAGCATAATTTTTTCCTAAAAAAGAAACGACTTTTCTGTCAACAATCGTATAATGAGGTAAATTAGTTGCTCAATTTCTCTCAAAGTGACCTGATGGGTGCTGCAGGTCAACGTTTTCTTTGAGATACGGTTTAAACTTTAGCACTGGCCGATCGATAGGTTGGCAGTTTTATGAAGATAACTTTTGGACAGGTTAGGATGGTCAGTTTCAGAATTTAGCTCGGTGTACAGAAAAGTGGAGATGGTGAAGATGCTGGGCTTCTTCTGGAAGATTACACGAAGCGGATACGAGGGCTTAGAATGTTTCATATTTGAGAATCTTGAAAAAGCAGTTGACGATTTTCTTATTGTAACACTCCTGAAAATCAAACTGCTTCGGTTCCAAGCTATGTTCCGATCATGTAATTTCTACATATCTTCTTATTTCACGCCTGGGTACATGAACCGATATTCGCTCAAGTTCAGCTGAACGCAGTTTTGGGCTCGGCCATGTCCAGCTGCTACATTTGTAGTTCTCTTGTTGTCTTATCTCATAGGACAGCTAAGAAGAAAAAATTGTAGTAGCACTACCTCGTTTCTGCGGTCTGTAATCTTGCGGCTGAAAATACAATGCTGCGAGAATTTTTTGTGTGTGAAATGTTTGATATGGTCGATAAGGGTTTGGATTTTTCGGTATTAGGTTGGGGACCGATGTTTTGGGGGCATACTTCAAAGAAAACTCTGCGTTGCGTTAATAACGGCTGAAAAAGATGCACATGGTGCATATTTAATGTCTGGCTGATTTTTTTGATCTCACTATAATTTTGGTTGTATTTAAGACATTGATGAGGACATGGGGATTTTAGTTTTTTTACGTCATGCTCCGTGGTTTCTATAGGACTCCAGAAATTATCTTGTGGAGTTATTGTTTTAAAGAATTCAACAGTTACTGTAAGAATAAAGAGGTGACTGAACTTTATCATTCACAATCAACAACTGGTTGCCAATACCAAGAGAAAATAACTGGCAAATTCTCTTGTCCGGCCCTGCAATTGTGGTCTTTTTTATCATGCAGGTTACCGGTATTTCGGTTGTATCGCGGTGGTTTTTTCCTTGCTGCTGGTGTGGAATGTCGAAGGACAGCGCCAAAAGTTTTTTTGGCCAATTTGCATCCTAGATAGAAGCAATGGAAGCTTCTTGCAGGATTTTTTAACCAATTTTGCTAACATACCTACTGGGCTGTGAATTGGAACCTGTAACAACTACGGCGGAAAGAGGCCTGTGTACATACAGAGAGACTCCCCTGATTTTAGCAACTTGTAAGTGCCGTGCTGCCGGAAAAGGGTCTAAGACACTTGTCTCCTTCTAAAACGACCGATATGTCAACTCAAATTTATATAAGCTAGATTAAATCAGTATATTGTCTGTCATTTGAGTTTGTGAAGAAAGAAAGTTTCTTGCACCAGATATCAACAGTCATAGCTCGATCATTTGATCATCACATATATAACTGAATCGTAGTTTCTTGGCACAGATGGTATCTTGTCTAACGATAATCGCCAGCCAGAATAGAACAAATTGTTGAACGAAAACAAATGACTGACTTCTAGAATGATTAGCAGAGGTTTCTTTTTGAAAACAAATGTAAAGAAATAAATTTTTTGAGAAGAAGGAGTTACGGAAGTTTCCCCAGAAATTGGTCTTCCACGAACACCTACGGAGAACACCATTTTGAACAGGCATTTCGGCTGTTGAGCAATTAGACTCAGGTTGCAGGAACAGGGACTGCCATACAGCTGCAACCTCTCTATATTTGACCATGTTTGACGTTCGTACTTATCGTACTTGCTGTCTAGAATCCGGGGAAGAATAGCAACAACAAACGCACCAGACACTGCGTTGTTTCTCGTTTCCTATGTGAGATAGACGGCTGATTAATAACAGTAGTTCTTGGATTATACACTACATGTTTAGTTGCTCTGTATTTTGTATAACTGCTGTTGGAGTTCTTTAAAGAGCTGTCATCCTAGAACACTGCCTCACCACCAAGGTAACTGTCTCGGTGTTATGTTACATCGTAACACCACTTTGATCTCAGCCTCTTGAAAGCATATTATGCAAAGAGCAAGCAATTATATTCCCTCTGGTCATTTGTAGAATTCTTTTTTGATATAATAACCACATATAATTCATAGAGGTTATTATTAAGGGAGGCGTTTTGTAGAGACAGGGCACTATCGATAATTGTAGTTCGAGACTTTAGTGTAAAATAAATCTCAGCTAGTCATTCTGCTGAGAGATAGAAGGGTTAATCGGTTGGATCCAAAAACACCTCAAAAGTCCTCACAAACTGTCCTTTTCACTACTCAGTATAACAGAGAAACTATAGTAGTTGCAGTGACTCTTTGGGTTTGATCCTTGGAACCAACCAAAAACTCATTTTTTTCTGGAATGAGTATTTTACAACATATTCAATCCTGTTACCAAAATCTTGACAAAGTTTCTGTGTTGTTCAAAACATTCTTTAGCCACAGTCAGATATCAGCTGTAGTCAACGATTTTTATGTGGGCTTTTGAAAATTAACTTATCTGGCTTTTAAAAACTTGTCTTGGTGTTCAAGTCACGTTTTTCTCGATTATTCTGCTGGCCTACCGGCGATCGACACTAGGAAGCTGTCAAAGCCCAATGCTGCGAGCGACGTTTTTTTTCTCAAACGGTAGAGAAACACGAGATGCTGTGCAGGAAAATTGAAATGAGTATTGATTTTTTATAGATATTATTCTGATAATAAACCTACCAGCTCTGATTCAGCCTAACAAACATGCTGTGGAGGTGGCTATCTACTAAGGCAATAGATAAAAGGGTAGTCAGGGAATCCAAGGATATAAATATGAATTCGACTCATCCGATGAGACCAAAGGAGAGCCCAGGTAGTTCTCCAAGGTTGTTAAGATCCAAAGATCCAAACTCACTTCCAGACTATTTGAAGGCAATGAAAAAGTCCAAATTGGTCACTCTATCATTCATTCCAGATACAAAAACACATAAACAATCTGTTAAGAAGTCGACTTCGCCTGAGGTACTACCCGCTTCGTCCAAAGCTGGGTCACCTGAATTGAACACCGGTCGTTCCTTATCAACCGCTTCTCCGTCTGCTCGTTCACATACCAAGTTGACGGATAAACCAAAATCTGAGGAAATACCGGTCAATATCTTGGAATCATCCCCATCGCTTCTGATTCCAATTAGTTCACGCCGGCATCATCACAGAAATCACGACAAACAGCTTAAAGTCACTATTAAATATTCTAATGAGGAGGATGTTTCTTCCAAGAAAGAAAGACAAAAGCAAAAGATTTCCTCGACTCTGAGAGATTCAGGAATTGGAAGAGTATCTAAGCCGCCTAAACAATCAGCCCATCCATCCAAGTCAAAACTGTACTTGAAATTGCAAGAATCCTCCTCTGGTACAATATTCCCTGAGTCTGTGAAAAGGTCAATTTTTCCTCATCCTTCCATCGAACTGCACAACATGTCTAACTACGACCAACTACCTACAACTGGACTCTCACACACAGAATTCAATTGGGAGCAGAATGCAGCTAAAGTGGCTTATATCTTGCAAAATTATAGTAAAATATATGAGCTTCTCCGCCTCAAGAAGAAGGAGTACATTAGAAGGAAGAAGGCTTCACGTCATAGTGGAGACAATCTTAATACAGCAAATAGATCTCCGGAGGACTTTAATGACATCAGTAACTCCAGGGAATATACTGATGACTCCGAACTTAATTAATCCCCCTTAGGTTAATTTTTGAAATTCAACTGCTATTACCCAGTTGCCCCCCCGCTTTACGAAACCATTTTGTACATTACACTTTGCTCAATGACCCTAAGGTCTATTTCGTTATCACTAATTTTCTTTAGCATATTAATTTAAATCTTTGATATATAATTCTATATGTATTTGGATCTTCAAATTCAAAACCAAATTTTATTATTAAAAGATCCAGGTAACTATATGTTCTCATAATAAAACGAATTCCATTATTCTTAGAACGATAAGACAAATTAGATGCCATCTTCCAGAAATCTTACCACATTTTTAATAACATAAGTATCTATGTTTTTACCCCAAATGAGATCCAAATGTTCATGATTCTCCACACCAATGACATTCAGCTCGTGTGAATCTTCATCTGACTTTTGTTCCATGATCTCATCAACCTTGAAGTTGTCTTCTTCCTCTGTGTTTACTTCATTATCAGTTGAATCCTTTGGTTCTATACCGTGAAGATCTGTGACTTTCACACGGTAGAAATTCGGAAGTTGTTCAAGCATCAAGGAAATATCCACCAATGAATCAGTCTTCCCATAAATCAGCAAAATCTCCGGTATCTTGATACTGCTATGAATAGGATATTCAAATGCATCAAAGAGATCGGACTCATGGTACATCTGAAATTTATTGGACTTGATAATTTGGAACCAGTGGACCACACACTTGACCGAGGTTGTGGAATATAGATGGTAGTAAGAAATGAATTTCTGAATAATGTCAATATTGAGAGATTTCCAATCAAACAGTATTTCGTTAGGCAAGTCGATTAGTTTGATGAAAAAAGGCGGGTATGTTATCTTCTGCCAGAAGAGAGTTGACTTCAAAAGAATTTTCTTTCCAAATAGGAAATATATTAGTCGTGGTCTGAAATTAACGATCGAGTTGATGAGCCAGTTGGACAGCTTCTTTGGAGTTGTAGCGGGAGATATGAGCGAAAGTTTTGAAATCTTGGAGTTCAAGTCGTCGTTGATCGATATCGAGGCTAATATTTGAGAACATCCCTGACTGAATCCGATATAGTTCAGGTTCTTCGCTCCATTCAGTTTGAGGATATAATCGATAGAATCGGGAATATCAAACAGAGAAAATTCATCTATGGAGAAATCCCAAAATTTTGGATCACTAGGCGATAAAGTCGAATGCTTGCTTGAATATTTATTTCCTCTGTTGTTTCCCAGGTAGACATCATATCCCAATTTACATAGTTGCAGAGGTAGATTATTATCACACTCATACATGACCACCCATATTTCACTGTCCATCAATAATCCGTGTTGAAAGTAAACGATTTTTCCGTTAGGTTTGAAACCGTTGAGCTCAGGAGACAGTCTTTGAACTGTAAGAAAATAGCCATCTCTGGTTTGCACTAGATGATTCTCAATCTTGAAACCATGTATTTGACATATTTCTTCGATGTTTCGTGCCTTTCTGAGTCTTTCTATTTTGAACAGAAGCTTGTCGTCTTTGAGATCTTGTGAAGAGAGATACTTATTGTAAAGACCGTTGCTGCTTTCTTGAAGATTGAATATAAACTTGACAACTGATGTGAAAAAAAGAATGACTGATTGAGGAAGAAGGAACGTGATGAAAGATAATAACTGTTCTGAGATGATAAGTATAATGGAGGAGAAATCTTTGAACTTCAGAAGCATTTTCTTGACGCTAGATTGTTCATCAGACTTCAGGTCTCCATCTAGGTCAGATAATTGATCCAACGAAGACATATGTAGAAGTGAAGAGAATTTTAAAGGGTATGATACTTAATGACAGCTTTGACATACATTCTATGGAAGTGATAAAGGGCAGAGTAGTTGGGAAGAAGAGCTCTCTATCTAGAAAGCTCTTTTTTTTTGAGAATTACAAGCCTCATTTTCTCAAGGGAGAAGAACATTGTTTGTAATACCAGCCACACGTGATGACGTCTACGCATCTCAGCTTGAGTGAGAAGGGGCTGAGTATTATCATGTGAATTTATAGACGCGTCGATAGTCTATATCTGTTTACATATCCAAAATTGGCAATTCCAATGTCGGAAATAAGATTGACAGAGAATAATTTAGACCTATTGTTGCAGTTTTGTAAGGTTACGGGGTGAATTAATGTTTCTCTTTTAATTATAAAGGTTAATAAATAAAAGCAACATTTTGCTATTTATTGCCATATACCTCTAGAACATCAACACAGAGTCTTTTTCAACCTGTGACGTCCAAGGACTAATTTATAAACTACAACAATGGGACTTGGTGAATTGTTCTCTAAAAGGCCTTCCACGAGGAGAGTAAGTGAAATTTGAAGTTGAAATTTGCATAATCTGAGCTAACTAGGAGCAACACAAAAATACTAACACAAGAAATTTATAAACAGTCAAGAGATTCAGGGGTTTACTACTATTCAGGAGTGCAAAGTACTCCATCTAGATCGGTAAGAGATTCTACTGGCTCATTAGGAGATGGCTATGGTAACAGCAACTCCGCTGCCTACTTCGCCGCAAACGCAGCAGCCGGTGGTCTTTCCCGCAACAACTCTATGACAAGTCTATCTGGAGCAGCAGCAGCAGCAGCACTTAGGAAGCACTCGTCTATGTCGACTCTGCCTAGCTCAAGAACTCCAATGCACTCTGGAAGGACAATGTCTTTGAGTTCAAGAAGTTTTCGTCCCCCTTCAGCACAGCCAGTGAGGAGATCGAATTCGTTCCAACCAGGATCTTCCAACACCTATCTCAGACAGCAGCAATCTCAGAATGCTTACAGATCAAACTCGATATCTTCCAGTACATTCCGTGCTCCAAATTCCAGGTCTAACTCTAGATCTAACTCGTTAAACTCAAACTCTTCAAGATTCACTACTGGTCTTACCACAACAACCACCACAACAACTAGGAAACTTCCCCCATCCAGTAACAATGTTGGACATACAACAGTTGTGAAAACCACAAAAGAGCAGGATGCTGAAGGACGCACAAAGTCCATTGTGAAGACTACCGTTGAGACTAAAGATGGGTACGAAATAACCAAAACTACTGTCATCAAGCCTTCTTTTGTGAACAACTATCCAGGTTCTATTTTAAGTGAAAATGATAATGAATTAGGCCCGGTTGTTGAAGGATTTGATGAAGAATTCTACGAGGAACAGGATGAGATTCTTCCGAACGTTCCAGCGAATCCAAATTCAATAGATGGAGCTTTGACAGCTCGAGCAGAACTAGAAGAGATCAAAGAGGAAGATCCAAACAAGAGCTATAGTGAAGAAGTGTACGACCAATATATACCCGAGGAGCACAAAAAGACAGAAACTTCATTGAATGGGTCCCTCTCTGCGGCAGATGCTCACAGACACACTTACAGACAACTAACTTTGGCTGCTAATGAAAGAGGTTCAGCTAGATCTACCAGTGGTTTAAGAGCAAGTGCAGCATCTCCTGTGAGATCTATTTTGAAAAAATCACCAGTGTTAGGAAATCCTTCTGGAGCCACCTTCGACTCGAACAACACTTCTAAGACTGATAATACACAGGAGGAAGATTCTGAAGAGCATTCTGTTTACTCCGATGCCATTCAAGATGTGGAAAAAGACTCTGATAGCAATCCAACAATTGTTGTTAAACCTTCAATTGATCATGAAAAAGTTACAGAGGATTTGCAATCCAACTCATCTTCAAATGTACCAACATCACCAAACATTGCCCAACGTTCCGCCCTTAAACATCAATCACAACCCCATCCTCTTGCTGCAAATAACAATCTATCCCCTCCATCATATAACCACAGAGCAAACTCTTTAAATTCGAGTACGTCGTCTAACATACGTAAACATGTGAAGATTGCAACTATACCCCCAGATACAGAGAGGCCAAGGGTGCAACAACCCCCACAGCTAACCGAAGAGCAGTTATATGAGAGAGCATATCAAATTGCATTGCAGAAAGTTTATGGAGATACACACATGCCTGTGCAGCATCCTATTGAGGATAGTGGAAGCATAGGAGAGATGGATGAGGATACTCAGAAAAACACAGCTTTGAATTCTATATCACAGACTCAATCTATTTCTGGTAACTCACAAAAACATTCAGTGTTTTCCAAACCTGTGCCCTCTAATTCTAGTGGACGAGCTATGTCAATGACTTCAGCTACAGCTTACCAACACGTAGGAGCACCAAGCTCTGGATACCATTCCAATGCGGAGGGTGTGGGATTCAAAACCTATTCTTTAAGAGAGGGATTGGATACAAAAGAATTGAAAAAATTAAGAGCCGCTGCTGCCAAGGAAGAAAAGAAGAGATTGAAACAGATGAGAAAGGATCAGAAAAATGTGATGCAGAAATTGTATAAGCAGAGAGAAACTGCAAGGTACAATGCTGACCACTTGAGTGCTGAAGCCCAACAAAAGGAGACGCCTGAAATTGCTGCCTCCCAAAATGCTAATCCGCAAGAGCAATATCAGACTTCCTATACATCACTGGGTGGAGCTGATGATTCCACCTATCAACAGCCTGCAACTAGTAGAAGAGAATCTTCTGTGATATCTGAGTCTGTTGTCAATTCTTCAGTCTCTGAAACTACCAAGAAGAAGAAAAAGAAACTGTTCGGGTTTTCCAGATCTTTCAAGAGCAAGAGCAATTCATCTGGTTCCGGTAGTGCATCATCCCACCGTAACTCTATAACAGTGGCACTTCCCGATGGACCAATTACTGAAAATACCCATGTTCCTGAGACACTGAAACAGCAGGAATATCCAACAGCACAGCAGCCAGTTGCTCAACCTGTGCAACCGCAAGTGCAACCACAAGTGCAACCACAAGTGCAACCACAAGTTCAGTCCCAGCCTCAATCACAAGTGCAATCCTCAAAAAAGACTGAGACATCGAATCCTGATGAGTCCGAGAAACGTTCTGCTAATAAGTCATCACGGTCTGGAAAACCTACGGTAGGAAAGAAGTTTATGAAGTTCTTCAATTTGGAATGAAATGGTACAATGAGTTGCCATGATTTCCAATTCAAGATTAGTATGTTAGAACATGCATATTATTATAATACACTGATCTATTTCTCGAGTGTGCTGGTATATATGTTCTTTGTAATTGTTTGTTATAATTGAAACCTGTCACTTAATCAATGGCCAGATTGTTGACCTTTGAACTGCCTTAGCAAAGAAAGCTGATGATAGCAATCCTCAGCTGAGTCGCTCAAGGGTCGATTTTCGTGGAACAAACGTCGGTACTGTAGGAACAAAAAATACGCGTAGTTGAAGAGCGTCAGCTAATTTATTTACTTTGAACATAATAAATAGATCAATACAGGGAGTAAGGAATAGCAAAGATCACATATCGGCAAGATGTCTTCATTCAAATTGCTTCATGCTAAGACGTTGACATTACACTGGCATGATAACAATTTGCCTGTATACTCATTGGATTTTCAGCCCAATAAGAAAGGTTTGAAGTCCACTCGTCTTGCGACAGGTGGTGGTGACAATAACGTCAGAATATGGAGTTTACAATACAATGAGGACGAAACAGAGATTGAGAGCGTGGAGTATCTCAGTACATTAACCAAACATACACAGGCTGTGAATTGTGTGAGGTTTAATCCAACTGGTGATCTGTTGGCCTCGGCTTCGGACGATGGAACCATCATGATTTGGAGCCTTTCAGATAAAATCATCAAGGAGTTTGGAAACGACGATGAAGGAATCAAGGAGAGTTGGTTTCTCAAAATTTCTTGTAGAACTTCCACCTCCTCGGAAATTTATGACATAAGTTGGTCACCGGACTCCAAATACATTTGTTGCGGTTCAATGGACAACATCACAAGAATATACAACGTTTCCAATGGGCAGATCATAAAACAAATAGCAGAACATAACCACTATGTTCAAGGAGTGACTTGGGACCCCCGTAATGAGTTTATTTGTTCTCAATCGGCAGATAGGTCTGTTCATATTTATAAAATTTTGAGTGAGAAAGGGAACGAACTGAAGCTGTCTCCTACAACATTCTACAAAATTGTCCGGGCAGAACTTCCCTCCTCAAGATTGGGACCCCCTTCTCTTTCATCAACAGCCTTGTCATTGAAAGGCCATAAACTAACTACTGAAAATCTCGCCAATAAGAACAATTCAGATACTCTCAAGCCTTCGCTTCCCGAACGCACGCCAACACCGTCAAATGCTTCGACAATGGATCCACCACTCCAAACACCAAGACACAAAAGAACGCATTCTAATTCTTCCAACTCTTCAACACATTCAATGGCTATATCCATAACCAGATCATCTTCACCATCCTTGCCTTTGCCGGCTGTAATGCCTTCATCTTCTAATGTTGTGTACAAGAACTATCAACTCTACCACAACGAGACACTACAATCTTTCTTCAGGAGATTGAGTTTCTCTCCTGACGGACTATTTCTCTTCACTTCCAGTGGTATATCCAAAATCCAGTCCGCAGATGGCTCCTCTGGACCTGAAGAACTCACAAACACTGTCTATATTCATACTAGGTTTGGACTCAATAAACCCCCTGTTGCACACCTACCAGGATTCAAGAAGCCTGCAATTGCAATAAAATTTAGTCCAGCTATATATGAATTGATACCTAACGAACCATGTGTGTTCAAACTCAATTATAGAATGATACTGGCTGTTGCTACTCAAGATTCGGTTCTTATATACGATACTCAACGACTCAAGGCTCTGGGAATAGTGACAAATATTCACTATGCTGTTATAACAGATATTAGCTGGTCGAGCAACGGCAAATCATTAGTGATTTCATCTGCAGACGGATTCGTCTCAAGTGTAATAATCGATGAAAAGATCCTGGGATCAATCAAGACGTACGATGTCACACAATTTTTGAAGGAAAACCCAATAAATAAGCCTGACCTGGGACAAGTTGCATCATCTGAGAAAGAAATACCAGCACAGCCTGCCTCAGTGTCTTTAAAACGGCAGAAACCCAATGTTGCCCCATCGGTCATTGATATGCTAGGAAGCGGAACAAGCAGCGGGACTTCGTCACCTTTGATTGCTCCTGTGGCACTCAACTCTGCATCTTCCTCACTGTCAACAAATGCTTCATCCCTACCTGCTACTTCTTTTTCTCGTCTTAACGACCAACCCGAGGTCGAGGTCGAGGTGATTGATATCACTGATATAGAAGACAACAAGGAGGAGGAGCTGCTGAACGAAGACTTCTTGACATCGGTAGATAAGGACAGTTCAGTAGACCGTGAAATCTCGTCGGTTGGTGATAAAGAGAAGAAAAAGAAGAGGATAGCTCCCACTTTAGTTATTCAAGACAATCAATAGTAAACGTTGTTAGTATCACGTGATTATATTAAAAGGGTTATTATTACCTGCATTTATTACATGAATTCCAAGTCTACAAGATAAAATCTTGTCACGTCTGATGAACTTTTATTTCGTTTTATAATTTGGAGTCTGTAGAGGGCTTCAGGACTCCTAATTACCTCTTTATAATATAATAGTATCTTCTAATATAAAGTATAAATTATAAATTATTACCGCATAGTGTACTAGTGCAAAAGACAATGTTTAGCGAAAAGGCCAGAAAAAACTACCTTAGTAAACCTAAAATCTATGATCTTGGTCAGAAGCAAGGCGAGTGAACTATCTGCTGTGAAAGGTTTGTTTACAAAGGTTTTTAAAGCAAATTCATTGTATATAACATCTACGGAATTTCCAGCTGCACATTCGAAACTACCTGATATCAGCTAGATCTATAAGTCTTACTATCAATAGCAACACAATAGGTCACAGGACTAATTGAAACCTAAGCTTGACCATGAACAGTTCGTCGCTAACTGTGGTGATTGGCTTCATAATAGCCTTCATAGTATTCAACTGGTTCATGGGCTCATCACAGGATCCTGTTAATGGGTATCCAGGTGTTTCTGGAACAAGAAGAAACAGAAGAGCGAACGTTACAAACCAGATGATCGACATGGTGCAGCAGATAGCCCCAGGGCTATCTCGAGACCAAATACGCTATGACTTGGAGATGACAGGAGATGTGAACCAAACAATTGATAATTATCTTAATAACGGAACCCTTCCCCATCGACCGGGGACTCAACAGCCTGTCCTTTCACAACCCGCAAATCTATCATTTGGCCCAGTATCCTCTAATTCGACTTCAAGTAAGACCGACAAAACCAGCAAAAGCCAACTTACTGACCAAAACAACGCCACATCCAAGAACTCTGGAGGGCCGTTTAATGGTTTGAGTTTTGAGGAGAAGAAAAGAGAGCTCATAATAAAGGCAAGAAAGAGAGTGACCGAGAAGGAAGGTATAACCTTTGATTAGTCTACGTACCGATGAATGTGCAAATACATAGGTTTAGATATATTTAAGCAAATTAAGTTATAAATGGTCTTGATAATCTATACATGTTCTTGGACACAGAGTTGTTCAGGAACCCTTTGTAAGTAATAGTTTTGCGCACTGGTCCTGAAACTCCACAATACCAGGATATCTCAGGCTCTTTTGTCAAAGTACATGCGGAACTTCTTGTCCTCATTTTTCACTCTGTATATGAAATTCATGATCACCTCGCTCTCTTTGACGTTCATTTGATTATGAAAATGTTCTTCAACAGCAGTTCTAAGATCATCCACGTTCCTGTAATCGTATAAATTCCTTCCCTTATTTAGCTCGTTTTTTATATACGATTCCGAGGACTCACCTAACTTTGAATCTTCCAGTAGATAGCCCTGGAATGTTTTCACATCCGGAGTGATTATCTGGTTTGGGTTTAGGTAAAGCTCTCTGTATTTTCTAAGTTGTTCCTCGGTCCAACTGCTGAAGTCGAGTGGATCTTTTTTGGGAAAATCATCTGGACCGTTGGAATGTATGTACTTTGCTAGGAATTCTTTTTGCTGCTGGGCTAGCATCTGGTTCCGTTGTTTTGTGGAGGACCTTGAGGATGTGGTAGGATAAGGCTGTCCATGAGTGTTGGATTCAGACTCTGAATTTTGGTCCTTTCTGGCCATTTTAATTATGGAAAAAGCGTTTTTTGCGGTCTGAAACTATGAAACTCTGTTAGAAGACTTCAACGACTCTGAAATGAATTATTTAGTTATTTTATGAGGTTCATTCTATAGCTACAATAAGAAACATGGCCTCAATACGCTAGAATTCTGTAAGAAGTCCCAAATCACAAAAACAATTTCGTGGAGGAACCAATTTACATCGACGCGTCGATTAAAAAGGCTATCCTGGGTCTGCATCTCCCTGCTACTGGAGATCCATGTAGAAGTTCAAGAGAGTTGTATTGCTGTTCAGTTGTCAATTTCGACAATTAAGTCACTTCAACTGCTATCGATAAGCTGGATTCATTATGTTGAGAAACAGATCCGTGTATGTTCTTGGTGCCGGAGGAATTGGAACTCTGGTGGCATCTGCTCTGACCAAACAGTTCTCCGTGAACTTCATAGTTAGAAACCAGCAAAAGATCGAGTATCTTAAGAAGACCAATAACACATTTCATATCACTGAACTGTTCAATAATGGAAAAAAGAAGGAGTTCCAAATTTCTGGAGTCTCAACAGCAGAAACAATTCCTGAAAACTGGATTGATTTTTTGATCGTCTGTGTCAAAACGTTTGATACCGTCAACTCATTGAAACCGCTCTTACCTAAGATCAGTCCGTCAACACGCATCATGTTCATCCAGAATGGAATGGGTGTAATTGAAGAGCTTTATTCCAAAGTTTGGACTGATTCCAGTCATAGACCAATTATTTATCAGGGGATTATCACTCATGGGGTTTATCAAGACGCAGAACAAGCCAACACCTACAACTATAATCACGCTGGTTATGGTGACCTGAAGTTGTGCAGGATTCCTGTTAAACTTGAGTCTGGAACTATAGAAAAAGATGGTATAGCTGATGATGATGTGATTTTGGAGTTGCAGAAGTCATCACTAAACGTCGAATTCTGCAAGTACAGTGATCTCCTTGTGATCCAGGTGGCCAAGCTGATGATAAATGCGTGTATGAATCCCACAACTGCCGTTCTGGATTGCGTGAATTATGAAATCCATGAGGTCGAGGAAATAAAAGAGTATTTCAGTAGTATCATTGATGAATCCTTGGATATTTTGATCAAAGCCTTGCCGAAGCTCAAGAACTCTGATCTCTACCATGAAATGCTCGATAATGAAGCACTGTTGGAAATTGTGCTGGATCGTGGTTGTAGGATTAACGGAAAAAACTCCACCAGTATGAGACAGGATGTCCGTTTTCTCAGACAAACTGAGGTAGACTACATCAACGGATATGTCGTTCAATTGGCCAACCGGCTTGGTCTGCATGCCCCTGTCAACAGAAGTATCCAATTACTTGTGAAGACAAAACTAGAGATTAATCGTAGAAGGGCTAAGAACAATGATTAAGATAATATATAAGAGATCTGAAACTATAATAAGACACTTTTACAATGACTACAATTGAAACTAAATTGTCTGGTTTTAATGAAATCATAATATATAAAACTATTAATGGTAAATCGTTAGAAATCTACGAGACTTGTCAAACTAAACCTTGCCATCTACCACCTCATATGGAACCACCTTCTCTCCTCTGGCTGCAACTGCCTCTATAATCTCCTCCTCGTCGTCGCTATTGTTGAACATATCGCTGGAATCTATGTTACTCTTTGGTCCCTTATAGATCTTATGAGCATAGATAAAATACCAGACCATACATAAGAATATGGATCCCCAATAAACAACCACTGTCCAGTTCATCATATCAGGTGTATTATCAGCTCCTCTTTCTGAGGGGAAGTTCAGGATTGGAATCATCAAAAGAACAAAAGAACATGCGAGAATACCAGAAAAGTATGAGAAAGGTCCAAGATTCCAAGGACCCTTCTTGAATGTCTTCCTTGCATATGTAATTCTTAGAAGAGTTGGAACAGTGAAGGAGACAAAGGAAGCAATGGCACCAACGGAGAAAATAGCACCAATTGGAGTGCTACCACCAAACATCAGTAAAAGCAGCAGCTGTCCGATAAACCAGTTGGCCCAGACAGCATTGACTGGAGTCTTGGTGATTGGGTTGACAGTAGCCCAATATTTCGAGAATGGAAAGCATCCATCTCTCGAATAGGAGAAAAGAACTCTTGAGGCAGCAATCATACAGGAGAAAGACATAGAAAAGGCTAGAATCACAGCGAAGGCAGCCAGTGTAAATGCTCTATCTTCGGACAAAATTTGGTTCAAAAATGCAACGTATGGCTGACCAAGTTCATCATTGATGGCATCATCTACACTAACAATAGTGTATGCCATCACTAGTTGGTAGACGAATCCCAATAAACCACCGACTGAAGCAGTCAAGATTATAGCTCTTGGTGTAGCAATTTGCGCATTGGAACACTCTTCTGCCAAATGGAATGGAGAATCAAAACCTGACATAGTCCAAATGACTGCCATGAAACTCATCAAAACTGCTATTCCATCTGGCCACTCTGTAAAGTTAGTAATTCCCCAGGCAGTCTTGTTATCGTTGAACTTGGATAGACCTTGCTCGGTTCTGTTATTTCCTGCCAGAACCATAATAAAGGAGATGAACAAAAATATGAGATTCAAAATAGTGGATGCACTATTGATCTGAGCAATCCACTTAGTAGGAGCAGAAGCGATGATAGAACCAAAGAATGTGACGCACATTGTCAACAGGTAGGTTTGGCCGTTTGTAGCGGAGTAACTAGGGTCCTTCAACGACTTCATTGCCAAAATCATTGATGCACATCCATATGCAACAGAAGGAGCAGCGGTGACTTGAACAAAATAGTTAGACCAACCGACAAACCAGGACAGTATCGCCTTGTATTTTGGAGGGGCCAACATAGCAGTAGCATAATAAAGACCTCCTGATGTTGGGAAGGCACTTGCGATTTCGGCCATGGAGCATGCAACAGCTAAAACACCAATCATACCCACCAAATAATTCCAGGTGAGACCTGCATTCCCTGAGGTACCTAGAGAGTACACTAAGGTAGAAGCAATGGATGGTAACAAACCCAAAACTGAGAACGAAACACCGAAGGTGGTGAGCAACGAAAACTCTCTTTTGAATTCCTGTTTGTATCCAAGGGCGAGGATGACGGCTTCATCAGAGTCTATATTGTGGTCCACTACAATTTTTTTCCCTCTGTTCGATAGAACAGATGATATGTTCATCTGGTCCACAGAGACGATTGTGCCAGTACTTCGCACGGCATCTAAGTGTTTGGTCATATTTATCTGCTCCAATTTGTATATAGTAACTTATGCTAAAGCACAGTTAATGTTCTTACTGAAGTTGGTAGCGCTGCATAAATTGCTCTCAATGAGGTTTCAAACATATATATATGTTATATAGTTGCTATGTTAAAGCTCTGCTTTGTTCTGCTCTGCTACCACTACGAAATGCAGGGGAGGTTGAATTCTTATCTTTTCGAGCTTATCGCACCAAATATATTTTGCAGCAGTTGTGGCAGAGGATACCCTGCAAAATTCACACAAACTCTGTGAAACACGCTTTTTGCCCAATAGATGATATCTAGATCGGCTTCTCTAATAGGTAACCATTCGGGGTTTCTGGAAAGAAGATCACTGTTTTTTAGACATAAGCATTGCGGTTTATCGAGACCTGCCATTACCGCTTAATAATAGGGTGCATCGGCCCAATTTGGAAAGTGCATTCCAGTTATCCATGCGGGCGGTAGTGAGTTACTCAACCCGCTAAGGCAATTAGCCGCGTTGTTGATCTTGACTGGCCGAGGAAACAAGATAATATGCAAGATAGGCCAATCTTAGTCGTAGGGCCATCCCTTATTACAAGGCTTCTGCAGCGTATTCATTTGATTTGACAATGTTGGAACAACGGTTGAGTTATTGATCGGTCTTCTCTCAGGAAATTTCCTTCTCGGCAATAATCCCCTCGGCTGTGGCCAATATAGAGTTCCTTATTCCTCACTTCCTCTGTAGTGTTCTGGAAAACTACTACGGTGCAAGCGGATCTACTTCTGTCCCAATCCCGTGCAGAAACGTCAAATTATCGAGAAATTCAAAGCCATAGTACTGAGACTCAGATACCCCCCCATACAATAGAAATCCCCTTTATTATCTGCAAACCACTTTCATTAACCAACTTTGTACCAGAATTCTAAGTTTCATTGTCGTTTATGAATTGATTTCTTCCAACCTGACAAGGAAGCTTCTTTTTTTAGGGAATCGTTTTCATGCAGATTGTTCCGATATTTGTTTCTCCGAAGATTCCAACCCCAATCACTTTTTGTCCTTTTTGCCAACCCGCTAATAAGGAAGATAACTTTATAAATTCGAATACTTATCTAGATCAGAGATAAATATTGTTTTAGTTTTTACCTCCGATATTTCACATTCCTGATTCCATCTTCCTATAGCATAGTTTCTGTCCCTCCTATTAGTCTTTTGATCCACTACCGCTCAACACAAACTACTATGGGATACTACCTACATCTTTTAAGGTAGAACTCCCAAGTATCCAAGATTGACAAGTCAGACGACTTGACTGAAAACTGCTCTTTCCGATTCACCTTTTGAATCCTCCTAAGATCTCTGATGGGCAATGTAATATTTTTTGAAGTTTGGACAAAAATCACTGTTGCAGCTGGTCCTCTTCATCCATCAGAGAAGTAAATAGGAAAACATTGTATATTCTCTTCTTGTAGCAGTCCAAGACATTGAACACTACTACGACCAGTCCTTTAAGCTTCCATTCGGCCCCGTTCGATGGAGTGAATTCCCAAATCGACCCCATGAAAATTAAGGCAGTGTGAAATCGCGAAATCGACGGGTCATTTTGTGTAACTGGACCTCAGACGAATTATGTTCATTTAGATTCAAATACCGTTTGTTTTCGGGATTAATGATCAAGAACATCTCTTGTTTCAGTCCACACTTCTTAAAATACATTTCCAATACTCCAAATGAAAACGATAACAGGTATCAAGAGATTATGCTCATCAAAGTTGCTACGGCATGCGGTAGTCAATAAAACACCTCTCAGAGCGTATACGATAGCTGCCAATCGCTCCAGACTTAACCAACATATATCAAGCAACAAAGATGGTCGCCTCTCAACTATTCCATTCAATATACCATCTAATATTTCGCTCACCTCTGTGAGAAACAATTCCATTGTAGCAAATACAGATGGAACAGAAATCCCTGAAAGCGTCAGAAAGTTGACTCTAGAAGACTACCATACGGTTGCAGACGAAACGTTGGAGATCGTATATACCGACCTAGATGCATTTTTTGAAGAGAATAATATCATGGATGCTGATGTGGAAGAAAACGTAAGTGTGATTTGAATTGAGCTTATCGAGATTTGTATACTGACCAGAGAAACATGTAGTCTGGAATCCTATCCATTAACACCGGGGAAGGCTCTTATATTTTGAACAAACAACCTCCTACCAAGCAGTTATGGCTCAGTTCTCCAATTTCTGGCCCTAAAAGGTTCGATCTGCTGGATAACGAATGGGTTTGTTTACGAGACAATCAACGACTTCAAGACATTCTTCAAGATGAGATGAATCAGATTTTTGGCCAATTTGAGTTCTCCCAGACATTTTGAGGATAGAAATGCATCTGTGAGATGCAGACTTTGAGAAATGACCTCACAATCCATGTATATACACTAACTAATATTATCGTATATGTTGAACGACAGCCATCAAGGTGAGAAATTATCTGGTCCAGGGCTAATTTTAAATTTGAATTTACAATTTGATTGGCAATCTATACCCATCAGGTTTTTAAGACACCTACTGATTTAGGAATACATAACAAGCATTTTTCAAGATATCTGTCTGTTTGTTGTTTTGAAATCACAACCCAGATCGTTTTTGAAACTGGTTCCATCAGTCTATCTATTGCTAGATTTCTGACGTAATAGGGAAGATTTAGGTTACACGACCCATAAAAATTTTTTTCAATTCAGTAGGTTCAATGAAAATTAAAAGTGTACAATATGATTTACAAACAAGTAATTGTTCAACTGACGAATTATTGAACTTATTTTCGGTAATTTTGAATACGGACAAGAACAGTAAACCATTAGACGAAATTTTGAAAGAAAATGTCGACCGTTTCTGCTTCCAAGGCTAAGAGAGATGCCAAAAAAGCTGCAAAAGCTGCTGAGGGAAAGCTCAAGACCAAGAGATTGACAAAGAAGGAAAAGGAAAAGTTGAGTCAATCTGATGATGTCGAAAGCGCAACTGAAGAAATCAACAAATTGAAGTTGCAACAGGATAAACATGGTCTATCTGACCGTGTGACAACAGGTGTCTTGGATTCCTTAGTCACCTCAAGAGATATCAAAATGTCCTCTGTTTCTCTTCTGTTCCATGGTAAGGTTCTTTTGCAAGACTCCACTTTGGAATTGAATTATGGTAGAAGATACGGATTATTGGGAGAAAATGGTTGTGGTAAGTCTACCTTTTTGAGAGCATTGGCTGCAAGAGAATACCCTGTTCCAGAACACATTGATATATATCTTTTGAATGAGCCAGCTGACGCTTCTGAGTATTCCGCCCTTGAATGGGTTGTTAAGGAGGCAGAAGCCACTTTGGCTAGATTAGAGAAGGAAGTGGAAGATATCATTGTTGAAGATGGTCCAGAGTCTCAACTTTTGGAGCCATTATATGAGAGAATTGATGAAATGGACCCATCCACTTTTGAGTCGAGAGCTGCAGTCATTTTGACTGGTTTGGGTTTCAATCCTGTTACAATTAAAAAGAAGACTAAAGATATGTCCGGTGGTTGGAAAATGAGAGTTGCTTTAGCCAAGGCTCTGTTCGTGAAGCCAACTTTGCTACTATTGGATGATCCTACTGCCCACTTGGATTTAGAAGCCTGTGTCTGGTTAGAAGAGTACTTAAAACAATTTGACCGTACCTTGATTTTGGTTTCCCACTCGGAGGATTTCTTGAACGGTGTCTGTACCAATATGATTGATATGAGAATGAAAAAGATCACAATGTACGGTGGTAACTACGATGCTTATGTTAAGACCAGAACAGAACTCGAGACCAACCAGATGAAGCAATACCACAAGCAACAAGAAGAAATTGTCCACATCAAGAAGTTCATTGCTTCTGCTGGTACCTATGCTAACCTTGTCAAACAGGCTAAGTCCAGACAAAAGATTTTGGATAAGATGGAGGCTGACGGTTTGATTCAACCTGTTGTTCCTGATAAGGTGTTTTCATTTACATTCCCAGAAGTTGAGAGACTTCCTCCTCCAGTTCTATCATTTGATGATATTTCTTTCGCTTATGATGGTAACCCAGAGCACAACCTGTATGAAAACCTATCATTTGGTATTGATATGGACTCCAGAGTTGCATTGGTGGGACCAAATGGTGTTGGTAAATCCACATTATTGAAATTGATGACAGGTGAATTACAACCACAGGCAGGTAGAGTTTCTAAACACACGCATATTAAAATTGGTGTCTACTCTCAACACTCTGCTGATCAACTTGATTTGACCAAGTCTCCATTAGAGTTCGTCAGAGACAAGTTTTCTCACATTTCACAAGATTTCCAATATTGGAGAGGACAACTCGGAAGATTTGGTTTGACTGGTGAGGGTCAAACTTCCCAAATGGCTACACTATCAGAGGGTCAGAGATCCAGAGTGGTGTTTGCTCTATTGGCTCTAGAACACCCTAATATTCTATTGTTGGACGAGCCTACTAACGGTTTGGATATTCCTACTATTGATTCGTTGGCTAATGCTATTAATGAGTTCAACGGTGGTGTCTGTGTTGTTTCGCACGATTTCAGATTGCTGGACAAAATTGCTAAGGATATCTTTGTTGTTGAGAATAAGACTGCAACAAGATGGGACGGCTCAATCTTGCAATATAAAGCAAAACTTGCTAAGAACATTGTTTTGTAAATTCGGTCTTGATAAATTATTTGTCTTCACGTTCTATTGGATTCTCCTGACACAACTGCACCGTTTGCGTTTGTTTACTGCTTTTAGCTGCTCTAATAATATATTTATATTCAGTATTGTTTTTTTCTTCACTTTGAATCTATGAATATTATTTATATACTAGGACCTTCTGCCTTAGCTAAATACTTCATGTAGAAACCTTTATTTGAGTTATTGCAGTGTCCAACTCCTGCTTTACTTCTGGTTTAACCGTTACTCTATTAATCCCATTATTGAGATCTTTCAAATCCGCAGCAAAGAGAACAGAATGGGCCCAACCAGCATATTCACCCCAAAGATCTTTAAAATAGCTCTGAATTAATGCATAAACCTGTGGACTAAGAGTTTTGGCAGAATTCTTAAATCTGTAGTCCTTAGTGGCTATTTTGAAAACATGGGTGTCAACCGGAACAACATCATGCTTGTCAAGAGACATTAGAGACACGCAATCAGCAACTTTTGGCCCAACACCAACAAAATTAAGCAAATATTCGTGACAGGTTTTATGAGATTCTGTTCTCATAGAATATAACTTCGACATTTCTTCCTCATCCACCAGCATGGCTGCCGTTTGCTGAATGAACTTAGCCCGATAACCAAACCCTAATGATCTCAATTGCTGGTCAACCTTTTTATCAGCTAATCTTTCAGGGGGTGGAAAACTGTAGTGTTTGACACCTTGATATTCTCCTATGAAATCACCATAATTTATGCAAAGATTCTCACACATCTTTGATATACGTTTGACGTTGTTATTAGTAGAACATATGAACGAAATGAGATTCTCCCAAGGATCTTGTCTGAGCATTCTAATTCCCCCAAAATTTATTGATGTTTTGGTGAACTTTTTATCTCTTGAGGCCCAATCTGAGTACAACTCATCCAACTTTATTGGCAGGTTGAAATAATCCTCCACTATTTCTTTAGTGTCCTTCATATATGGTATTGACGAGTAATGAAGAAACTCATCATCTTGTTTTAACAAAATGATTCTTGATTTAATTGCACAGGACCAAATATCATCGACCAACTTCCATCTGAAAGCTTGGCCACATCTGAGCACTTTGGAGATCACTAATTCCTGTTACAAAAAAAGATAGTGTTAGCAGCGGTGAAAAATTGCACTTCAAGTTTACAGAAACCAACTTACTTTTGGACTGAGCTTGATAGCTTTCCAGACAACCTCTTTGGTCATTTTTACTGTGGTATAGTGGGATTTATTCTGGCCAAGTTAATAATGTTGGGATCACAGATCATTAACAGGACTGAAATTGCACTTATTTCTGGCTTACGCGTAAAATCGACTTGACTATCTCAGGGATGCACGTAATTTACTGGATCAGGAACTATTGGGTCGATAGACCCAAGAAAAAAAGATTGTTAAAATCTCACAATCTCTTGTGAAATTTTCAGAACCCTTGAAAGGATTCAAGATTCTATAATAACTTGATTTCTATATTTTATACAAACATCGATATTTTCAAAAACAACAGTATACAATATGGTTCTACATAACGATAAATGGAAATTTAAAGCTAAGAAGAAACACCTCAGGAAACAAGGTTTAACAGCTACGGCATCGAAAGAAAATGACTCTGATTCAGAGCTTAGCTCTTTGGAGGAAACAAATCAGCTGAAAGATCTGAAGATGCCAGTTATAGGACAGAAGGATGTTGAAGATATTAACAGAAATTCTCAAGATTCCTCTGAAGAGACAGGAGATGAATCAGAAGCCGATGAAGTTGCAAAGAAGCAATGTGACAATGAATCAACAACTGTTCCCCGCACAAGAAAGAAGAAACTTCACAACAACTCTTGGAGGTTTCAAGAATTACAGCAATCTGATAACATTCCTAAAGATGAAGAACAAATAGCAGAAGAAGAGAGAGTCAAAAAAGAACAAGAGCAGTATGAAACGCAGCAAGCTCAACTGGTGTTGGAAAAATTAAAACTAACTAATACTGAATGGCAAGCGCCTCAGGCAAAGCCCAAGACTGCAAAACAAATGACTTCTCAGGACTTGCTGAACTGGTCTTTGACGGAATCGAGTGAAGGTTCAACTGATTCTATCAAAAAGAAAAATGTGATAAGAAATTTATCTGACAAGGAAAAAGAGGAATATTATAAGCTTCAAGAGAAGATCGACCATCTTAAGATGGTGAACAACATGAAAGAGAAATATTCAATGACTTCAAATGAGCGCTCTTCATCTTCAAAGCCAAAAGTGATGGAGTTGAACTCTAGTTCCGGCAATAATAACTACAAAAATGTTTTAGAGAAAAATCTTCTTTCAAGTATTAATAAGGATAACGACACGGACTCGTCATTTGACAAAAATCTTGCAGAATTGCTAGGAGAGGAGATAGATGATCAGGAAGAAGAAAAGGGCTTTCATGGTCTCACTAAGTTCAATATTGATTCCCTTCAGGTCTCTAAAACTGATCGCACACCTCAACCTGTTTCACATCCTGTTTCTTCCATATCTCAAACGTTTGTGCCTCCATTATCGAAGGAAGAAGATGACTTTCTTGATCAGCTTTTGGGTGACTGATATCGTAGTTATCCTACAGTTATTCGTTATATATCTTACTTCCAGGGGATGATGGTCTACTTCCAAGTCCATATGTATCTGGTGTATGGATGTGGATGATCGTGTTTTTTTTTTTCATTCGCGCGTTTTGTTTATCTTGGTCTGACAAAAACTTTGAAGATTAGGATTGTTGAAGGAACATCCATTTGGCTTTGATAGTATACATTGAACTGAGATACTTGAATGATGAGTTAGAAGTTCAATTGAGAAAACATATGAGTTCTGATTGTGAAGAAGAACTGGACTCTCTTGAAGAGCAGATTGCCTTGGCTGCTGAGTCTTTGAAGAAACTGAAAGGTATGTGTTGATTCGCATCATTTACTGATTTGGTAATGGTTTCTAACAATCTCGTTTGGTCTTATGCAGAAATAAGGTTACGAAATCATTTGAAAAATGGAAAACAGAAAAAGACAAAATACAGTTGCAGAAAGGATGTGCTAGATGCCATACGAGCGAAAGATAGATTGATAGAACAACTTGAACAAGACAACAAAAGATATAAAGCACAACGAGATAAACTTAGCAAGGAAAACATCGAATTACTTGAGCTCAAGGAGAAACAGTCTCGTGAACTTAGCAATTTGAAATGCAATTATTCTCAAATCCAAAATGTTGTAAAGAAGTATGAAAGCGAGATTCGAAGATTAACAACAAAGCTGCAAACTCCATCTACACCAAAGACAAATCATAATTTCGTGGATCATGTGTCTTCTGATGCAGAAACAGTAGATTATTCGCCAGCTCTTGATCGCATTAATATGTCTGGAATGGTACAGCAAAAATCACCAACAAAAGGTAATGTTGGAACTATTAATAGCTCCCCATTGAAAGTGAAAGGCCCGATAGGAATTGGAGTCCATAGCGATGAAACTGAAGAATCCACTATCGACTCATATGGACCTGAGGATTCTCTTTTAGTTTTAACTCAGCAAAGATCACAACAACCTAGAGATCTCATAGGAAATATGACCAACGACATTAAAGAAAATAATGAGGACGCTAATTTGTTGTGTTCATCCCCAATAAAAATGGAGAATTTAGACACCCATACTAAATTAGGATTTAATGCATCAGTAAATGAGTTGTTGATTGATTTCACGTGTCATCCTATAAGGAAAGGTAATTGGTGGCCTGAAGATTTCAAGCCTAACCCAGAAACCAATTTTGGTGAGAAATATGCTTTCAAAATGCGAAAGATCAGCACTCGTTATGTTCATCCAGCTCTGCAAACGCAATTCAAGTATCAACAAAAACATCTCCAAGATGAAGCATTGAAGAACTTCAATCGTTTAGCAGGAGAAGTTAAACAATCTGAATTACCTGGCTTTAAACTTTATTGGTCCACACCGAAGGCTGAAATGCAAGATAATAGGTTCGGTATGCCAACTCCTGTAAAAACTCCAGAACAGGCACTTGAAAATCCATTAATTGATCCTATTTTGAAGTACGAAGTGAACAAATCCAACTACAAAACCTTGGAGCACAATTTAACGAGCAATAAGATTAAACTTTGGCTGGATTTGCAAGACTCTCCACCTGGACATGAAAGATCAGAATTTCCAACATCTTCTCAGGTAGCGGCAGATAAGGAGAAGGGCATAAAAAGAGCAAAATTGATAGCTTTGCAACGACTGTTTCAGACTGTTTTCATGGTCCAACAGGACAACAAAAAGGCGAGAAAAAAGGGTAACATTAATGACGAGGATGTCGAGTATCAACAGGTGGGAAAGTTTATTTTCAAGAATGAGGAGTGGAATAGACTTGTCAGACTTGATAAGTTTAAAATTGACGAAAGCATATTTTATGATTCTAATAATGTATAAATACGACATAGCTTTATGGGTGATCCCCAAACTTATTGAAACATATAACATATTAATTCAATCAAGTTAATACAAATGAAAAATGACCTTTAAATAAAAAGCGCATCTTTTAAAAAATAAAAATACTCTAGACATTCAAATATATAATGATGATAAAGACAGTTAGTTAGTTAGTCATTCATTCATTCATTCCTTTTTTCCTTTAAGATCAATATAACTGTAGTAGTTGAAGTTGTTGAGGGCTGGATTAAGCTCTAGGGAGGTGTTGACAAATCTTCTAGCACTTTCGGTCAAACTATATTGAACATTACCAGGGTCTGAGGAGGTTGGAGCTGGGGTCAAGGAAGTAATGGCATTACCATGACCATCACTCACTGGTTTGGCGGTAGGATCAGGATAGAATCTCTTCAAAGGTATATAACTTTGGAAAAGTTCATAGGATGCCAGGGTGAAACCGAATTGAGGAGAGGATCTACAGATTCTGGCGATACCACCCTTGAAAAGAGCTGAAGGTCCTTCCTCCTTCAGAATTCTAGTGAAAGCATCTGAAATGTTCTTGTAAGCCTTTTCACCTGGTCTAGACTCAACTTGCAATCTAGTCTTGATCACATCACAAGGGGTTGTGAAATATGCTGCAGGCATACCGGCCAAAGCACCACTAACCAACAATTCCCATGATTCGAGACTCTTTCTTTTGGTTGAATCATTTGGATCGAAACCGAAAACAAACTTCTTAATATTGGCGTAAACAGGGAAATAGATAGCACTGAATGGGACATCTCTCAAAAGACAAGCAGAAGCACCCTTGTAAAGACCTCTTATTCCTAGCTCTCTAACGATATCAACAGCAGATTTTTCTGCAACAGTAACACCCTGTTTAGCCATTTGTCTAATTGTTTCACCTTGAACTTGTAATCTAATCTTGGTGATTTCTAGAGGATTAGTGAAGACGACTTGACAGGCACCTGCAGAAGAACCAGCAAGGACCTCCCAACCCATTGTTAATTGACCGTTTTTACAGTAACCAGCACCAATACCTCTGATGAGATCATTAACAGTTAACTTGATGGCTTTCTCTGGAGCAACACCAACTAATTGTGGTAGTAAACCAGAATAAAATCCAACAATACCTTCATGTTTCAAGACTTTACGGAAGCAATCTCCATATGAAGAATAGAGCGAGTTACCTTTCTGGTTTTGCATTCTGGTTTTAACCAAATCAATAGGGTACACCACAGTGGCACCAATTGCACCAGCAACGGATCCGAGAAGGAATGAGTATGCGGAATTCAAAACTGGATAGAAACTGAAAGGAATCGAATCAGAAGATTCAGGTGCCTTGATCAAATCATCAGTCAAAATTGCAAGCATATCACCGGTCTTAATAGCGGATGAATTCTTTTGTTGTTCCAATAATTGTGAGTTCCATTGGAAAAATAATGAAACCTCGTCTGGGGAGACATAACCACCCAATTTGGAGCGAGCAAAATCATAGAAGTCATCTTTGGTAATAAGTTTGTCCGTATTGTTGTAGTTTCCGGTAGAAATCTGTTCATATATAATAAAATTCAAAGTTGGAAGGTCCTTAAGTAGTTTTAACAGCTGGGAAGATTCGTCATAAGAAATGGTAGGTCCATAGACAGAATTTGAGAGTTTCTCAAGTTGTGAGAGAATGTTTGAAGGTAATCTATTATAGTAAATTTCATTAGTAATTTCCTTGAAGTTGGCAGTTGTGATTTTCGAATCTTTAGTTTGCAGCTTGTCAAACTTTTCCTTCAACTTTATCTCCGGAAGACCTTGTATTAGTTTCTCGATTTCAGTTGAATCTATTTTATCAACCTTATTTGTGGTCAAGAATGACTTAACAGGTTCAAGGTCCAAATTTCTATCTATGTTTTTGTTCAAACTCTCCAAGATTTCCAAGAAAGTATCAGTATTGATTGAGGATGGGGAGGATAATGAAGGTGAAGTTGGGTAGAGGTCCTTCTCAAGTAGTTTTAAAAGCTTAAAAAGGAGCTTGTTAGACTCTGATGAACTATCTTGAATTTCAATCAACTCTTTGGAAAAGCTTTGGAAATCGGTCTCTGTCAAGTAACCTTTCTTTTCATGATCAGCTATGAGATAGAGCAGTCCATATGAATCTATAGGCACAAACGTGGCAACTCTTGAAAGATGCTGCTTATCTTCGTTTGAAATGATTTGAACAAAATCCTCGAATTTCAAGACCTTCTGATCTGAACCCACATCAGGATAAGTCTTGGAATACTTTTTGAATATGTTTGCAAGCGATGTGTCGACAGATGACTGAGACATGGCTTTGATTTGTATATTTTTCAAGAAAAACCCTAAGGAAACTGATCCAAATTCTTTGAGGAGTCCTTATTAATATACTAACTTGAATTTTTCACTATTCGACGACCGATGACTCTCAAGACAAAGAATCCGTTATCATGCGTCTTTCTCCAATATATATGGGAAAATGACTCCAGTGAAAAATGTTGACTATTTTCGTAATCTGGAAACTCTTTCTTCCTTATTGTACTTTATATTGTACAGGGATTAAATCTATTGTTTATTTCTATTGTTATAGTTCCTGTGGTGTTCCGACTCGTGGGATTTCCCTGTTACGGATCTAAGGATGTATAAAATAGTGGAGTAACACAAGTACAAGAGAGAGAAGACGGAACTTTGGAAGAAGCTCTTGCTACGGATTGGAGCCAGACAATATTAGTGGGATGTAGTATCAATTGGGCGTTCCAGTTGTGAAAAACACCGAATAAACTAATACAAAAATACTATGGTTCCAAATAAATATAACAGTTCACAAAGAAATAAAGAAAAAACTTAAATGAAGAACCTTAGGATCCCCGACGGCAGGTTTACTTCCTTATATAATTCATACAGTATCAATTGGCTTTAAGGTAAACGGTTAGCAGACTGAAATGGGAACTAGATATATCAAACTTTTGTTCCTAAATGGGCGAGCACAAGACAAGGAGGGGACGAAAGAGGGGGTATGAATGGTCGGGTGTGGATTCGTGGGGTTTAGTGAGAGCTGATCAACTCAATAACGGTCGGCTTGTGTTTGGCGGAACAGAATTCGGAATCGCATTCCAAAGCTTATTCCTTCACCGGTCCAATGTCTTGAAACCACCTACCTACCTATCTATGTTTGATTTATTGTAGTCTCATAGGTTGAATCTGCTCTTTGCCATATGTATAATGGTTATCTTTCTCGAGTGACGGCCCGACAATTCGTAATGGGATTACATAGTCGCCAACGTCTTACCGCACGCAGTATTATGCCTTTCGCCCCTGGTTTCTTCCGACAGCCTACCCCTCGCTCTTCCTGGTGTGGTAAATCCCGCTCCCCGTCTGTCCTTGATGCAAAAGCCCGGTTTTCTACGACCCTTCGACCAAAGCACCCACCAGGAATAGCCTGGGCGCGAAAATGCTTGCCCTATCGGCCAACGTTTTCTTCCCCCCAAACCCTCGACAAACTTAACACCCCATCGTTAAGTTCCCCAGTAGGCTGTTTTTCTTTTTTAGGCTCCCCCCTGAAAGCTTTTGAGGCTTTCTCAACTCCCCCTCATTCTTAAATCTCTTTGGAAATAGTTTCTCCTCATTTCTGTACTATTTCACTCCGACAATTCCATTTAGGAAAGCCTTCTCTTTTCAAACAACTAATGTACTTTTTAATTACATATAAAATTACTCAGCGTAACTACCTTCCAAGAGAGAGATTGGTTTTATGTTCCTCTAGTCTCTGATCTTCCAATTCACTGTAGTGCACTCCATTTCTGTTTCGATTACCCCAAATCTACTCTCCTCCTAAAAGTCTTTGGTTAGCGCACAATGCAGACTTTAACGGTCGAAAAAGATACATGAAAGAGCTCCTAACTTCTTTCTATTGGCTATCTTATCTAAGTGTTGACGAACTCTACAAATTTCTCCTATTTTAGTCCGTTCGTAATAATTGGAGGCTAATTCTTTTCGGTATATCCCATCGAACAAAACCCTACCCGTTTGTATTCTTACCCTCTCCTGCTTTATCGTCGAGATTCGTTCCTCAGTCGCGGTTTCAAGATCCCTCGACTGGAATTATCTAATCAGAGGTTTATCAAAAAAGAATCATGTGATGTTAAATCAAATGAGTCACTGTTTTTTCCTACTTCGTCTTTTTACCAGTAGCTTCTCAGAAATATAGATTCTTATTAATAAAATCATATATAGTAGAAGTATATATTTTTGTCAACAAAACGAGCTCAATTAACTTTGTAGATATCAATTGCTTTCATCTGAATTGAAATCATGTAAATTTGCTTATTTCTTTGGGTCCTCACCACCCTTGGCACTCTTGACAGCCTCCTGGACGTACTCCAATGCCTCGTTGAACTTCTCCTTACCAGCATCGAGGTACTCAGAAGCAGTCTCGGAAAGGTGTTGCTTGTCAAAGTGTTGCTTGTCAAATTCAGCCTTGGCCTTCTCAGCTTGAGAGTGGAGCTTCTCGCTCAACGATTCTGTGGTAGATTTTTGGCTATCTGGGGTAACAGAGGAAGCGACTTGTTCTGCCTTATCGGAGACGGTTTGCTTAGCTTGCTCAAGGTTGGCTTTTTGTGAGTCAGACATTTTCTTGTAGTTTTCTTAATTTAGTTTTCTAAGATAATAATTAAATATAATGCTTACTTAGAATTACTCTCGGTGATTTTGGAGACTATACAGCTCCTATTTATACCCCAGAATTGCTCTGTCCAAGTTGCTAAAACTACTAAAATCTGCCGTTATTGGAACATTCTCGTGAGAATATGTATGCCATATGGTGTGGGTTGATGTAACACAATTATTCGAGGTGCAGGACAGCAATTGCGGCGCTATTCAACCCAACTACAGTTTCTGCAATTGCACCCTTTCCAAAAGGATTTAAAATTTCTATACAATTTAAAAAAATAACAGCCAGTTTGATACTGTGTACCAAAGTAGCTCGGATTTCCAATCTGGCCACCATCAAAAATGGCGCAAGACAGATGTACAAAGTATCACCAAGGAAGGTGCAAAAGGTCCTGTATCTACCATAAATTATTTTACGTGGAGCAAAACAGCAAGTAACAGGAGCTGGCAGCACATACTGCAGTGAACCTTGTGGTTTATTCTGATCATGCAGGTTTAGTTACGGTCAGGTGACACCAAACTGTAATTTACCAATTGAGAGGAGAACTGCTTTTTTTTAGACATTAATATTTAGAGTTTCAGATAATTAGTTGATTACTTTGTTGACCTAATCAGGCAATATAGTTTTACTCTTCGTTATTAGAAGGGGGTTCCAACCATCCTTTAGCTCGTTCAATGGCTTTTTCCCAAGTTTTCCAGGAATATCTTCTTTTTTCATCGCTCATCTCAGCCTTGAAGAGGTTACTTTCTGAACCTGGACGAGCAGAGAGCACTTCAACAGCCTCAGTTAGAGAACTCCATAATTGGATTCCAGGACATAGACCTGCAGCAATTGCAGCTCCAAGCGCAGTACATTCGGCATTGGGTGACCTGATTACAGAAACACAAGGTCCCAATATGTCTGCTTGGATTTGCATGACTGTAGATGATTTAGACATTCCTCCATCGACATGCAATGTGTTCAACAGGTTACTATACGAATCAGAATCTGAACTATCCTTGAAAACTTCTGATGCTCCTGCATCAGAAACCATAGCATTTAAGATAGCCCTCACTTGGAAACAAACACCCTCAATAGCTGCCCTTGCCATATGAGAAGCATTGGTGTACTGGGTCAATCCAAATACAGTACCTGTAGTTCTTGAATCCCAATAAGGAGCAAATAACCCTGAGAAAGCAGGAACAAACACAACTCCTGCACTGTTTGGAACTTGAGCCGCCAAGGGTCCAATATCAGAGGCCTTACCTATTAACTTAAGGTTGTCTCTGAGCCATTGCACACAAGAACCAGCAACAGCAATAGATCCTTCTAAACAGAACTGAGGTTCAGAAGAGCCCATTCCATCTTCCTCCTCCTTCAATGATGGGAACCAATACCCAATTGTAGTCACAGCTCCATGTTTCGAAATCAATTTTCTGGTCCCTGTATTGAAGAGCAAAAAAGCACCTGTACCATAGGTACATTTTGCATCACCACTCCTAACTGCAAACTGGCCTACAAGGGAAGAAGACTGATCTCCCAAACATCCTGTAATGGGGATTCCCGATAAGGAGCGATGCAACACGGCCTTTGCATCTTCTGCAACAGGATTTAGTCTGTATCCAATATTAGACAGATCAGGAATTTGGAATGTACCGTACAGGAAAGAACTTGGGAGAATTTTGGGCAAGTTAATCTTTGATCTATCAACGTTCCAAAATGTTAAAAGCTCTTCATCATAATCTTTGGCTTCTAGATTCATGAAACTGGTTCTGGAAGCATTTGTTATATCAGTAACAAATGATTTCTCTCTAGTAAAATTATAAATCAGCCAAGTATCCACTGTACCAAACATCAAGTCTGCTTCGCCGTTATCATAGCTGTTTCTTATAGATGCAACATTCTGGTATAACCATGTCCATTTTAAAGCAGAGAAATAAGTAGATACAGGACATCCAGACTTCTCCTGTAGTCTCTTGAGAACAGACTCTGGGGTAGTTTTCAAAACCTGATGTACCAATGACAATGTCCTGGTATCATTCCAAACAATACCATTATAGAGAGGACGACCTGTTGACTTGGACCATATTATTGTAGTTTCTCTCATGTTTGCTATTCCAATGGCAACAACCTTGTACAATGTTGGAATGGAACCGTCCAAGGGTTCTTCGGAGTTGATTATTTCTAAATTTGTCATCACTGCAGCTAGACATTGCAGCACATGATTAAGTAGCTGGCGTGGATCACATTCCACCCAACCTGGATTGGGAAATGATAGCGTTGGTCTGTGTCTATTCTCTTCTAATTCTATGGTCGAGTCGTTGAGAATATCGATAGCTATTCCTTCATCTGAGAAAATAGTAGGCGAGTTTCTCTTCGAACCCTCCTGAGCCGAAGTTGAATACTCAATTTGGTGTCTTGCTATTTCATCACCATTACGTGTGAATAGAATTGCCCTTGTGGATGTAGTTCCCGTATCTATTGTACAAATTAACGGAACGTATTCTTGTTCGTTTCCGCCCGACATTTTATAAACTCTATTAGCTGTCTTTATCCCCAGTAATCAAACAGAAATTTCTTCTTGACTTATTTCTTAAACAAGTTAGAGCCGGATATAGATATAATACTATCCCCGTTTCAAAATTCTCTCTCTCTAGTGATAAACCTTCCTGGCTGGTTTTTCTCCACAATAAAATTATTTTGGTCATCCCCACCTCAACCCCAGATTTTCAACCGAAAAAAAAAATTCATGCACCAAGCAATTTTAGCGGCACACACATTTTCTTATTGCCGTTGGTGTTATTATTGCTACTAAGCATTATCCCGGGTTTTCACAAAGAGTATTAATTATTTATAGAAAACTGTCTATATACATAATGCCTGATGTTCACATGTATTGGAAGCATAGAAGAAAATCACAATAGTATTGTCAGAGATGCTAGCACGTGAATCGAAACCGAATTTATTGTTCTCAATACATTTGACATCCCTCTGCAATTCTCTAATTTACAGTATTATTAGGGGTAACAAGCCTATAACTAAATAATTGATGCGTTATTAATATCATTACATTCAATCAGAGGTGTATGCAAGATCCAACACAAGTAAACCTCCACCTCCTGTAGGTGGGGTTTTCTGGGAACAGACAGACATTTTGAATCTACTCTTGAACTGTCCCCATATTTCCACAAGTAGGTATGTCTCCTACACCCAATCGTTAGCACCTCTCCTTTAAATCCCCAGTAATGAAGAATATATCAAAAAATTGACACTAAGAGTGGCTTGAAAACCTCTTTCAATCTAATTTACAATACTCTGCTGGTTTAATCATCTTCGTGAATCGCATTGCTCAAATCCAGCCACTCCTGTAACTTCTCTACCGGATCAGTCTCATCTGGAACCTTCTCGTGACCAAAATTAATCAATTTTGGACATTTTCCAATCTCTTTGAAATCAATATGATCACTGGTCCCTCCAGCTTTATCGTCCACTCTTTCAAAAACTCTCACCTGATAGTCTGTGTGCGAATCCTTGAACTCATGTTCCAATCCAACTAGTTTCCGACCTCTTAAATAATTGATAACCTCAGTTTTTCCTTCCTTTTCCTCTGTTGCAAGCTCGTTGGACCAATATTTACCAGTGGAACTGACTTTACCAACGAAACTCACATACACAGGTAGAACATTACACGTATATTTCTGAATCTCCTGAGATGCTCCTCCTTTATCACTTAAATGATAGTGAGTAACCTTCTGAGAGCTCATAGTGACGTTTAATGGTGAACTCTGGAGCCTGTTTATCGCAGTAGTTCTATTACTTGTTCTTGAACGCGTTTTGATCTAAATCATTTGGAAGTTAAAACTAACTTGATTATTGAACCATATTTCATTTACGTAATCTTGACAGTATAATGAAAACATCCGTACCCATTTCTGACACTAATATTGTCACCAATTCAATCAGCAATGAATACTTGGATTTTTATTAATTGGAATCACCTCTAGCATTATATTATCGACAGTATTCAACCTTATGAAGAGCTTTTCGAATGGCACTGAGCTTCCCTAAAAGGTTGGAATTATTAACTTGTTGACTCAGTATGTCGTCCGTTGTCGTTCAATCAGTTAAACATTACCCATATCTGATTTCCAAGTAAGTATCAACACATCTCTATCAAATTATAGTCGCTAGTACAAATACTAATTCCAGATTCATATATACTTTCAGATGGATAGATCCACTGTTCGGATTTGGTGTTGGAGTTGCATCGTATTATGCTTATGAAAAGAGGGTGGGAAGACCAAAAGGTCACACTTTGAATGAACTAATAGCAAGAAAGATCCAAAGATGGAAAAGCACGTGAATCGGGATATCTAAAATAATAGTTTTCACATCATACAAGCATCAACCAATCCATACTGCTAGTTAGCAATACGATATTTAATGAGAACCTTCAAAAATCAGAGATCATACTATTTGTACATATATAAATCTTAATGCTTTTTTTATCTACCAGTTATACTCTCAAGTCTAAAGTTGGCTTCTTTCTGCTAACCATTCTCTTAGCCCTTTTCGATAGACCTTTCCTCTCATTCTTTCCTATATCTATGAGGTCTCTACCGAATGTATCTTTATCCTTCAATTTGTAAATTCTGACGATCCAATTTTCACTGGTGAACACCTCTTCCATAGTGTCCAAAGTAATGGTCGATGCATAGCCAGCACTCATTCTCTGCTGTCTGACTCTGTCAACAGGATCATTACCTCCGTATGCCTCTCCAAACTTGTAATAAGATAGTTTGTACATCAATGAGTTCTTCATGGTGTCTGTTGCTAAGTCATCGATTCTATATGCTCCACGATCAGTGAAGTAATTACGTTCGCTGATTTCATCAGGCCAAATTCCCTCAGAGATTCTCACCATCCATAGGAACTTGTTGATATCATCACCGGAGTATCCAATCAAACCACCAAAGATGACAAGAACATAGTCAACACCAAGTTGACGCATTATGATCTCTGATTTTTCTTCTGAGACCGACATTGCCTTACCAACAGTAGCAATATGAGTATTGTTCCAAGTGTTGTTATCAACAAATGTTGTTCTATCTGCCATACCACCAATCTGGTAACCATAATCCCACCATGCCATAATTTTGGAATCTTCAGCAGTGTTCATTCTCAGCCAGTAGTAAGCCTCTCTGTAATCATCAATTAATAGTTGAGAACCATCAGGATTCCTGGATGAAAGAACCACAGATGGAGATGAGTAAGCGTTAGATGTAACCCATGTACAGTGCTGAACAAAGAAGAAAAGATAGAAAACAAAGGTTGATGTAACAACAAGTTTGGAGAATACTGTGAATAGAGTTTCTTTTTTCTTCTCTTTGGTTTCCGATTTCGAGTCAACCCAAGAAGCTAAAGCATCCTTGAAGTCCAAATAGACATAAAACAACCTTCCCAAAGTGATACCAGCACAAACACAGACAATAGGGGCTAGAGTAAGCATCAATCTCACCATGACACCAGCAAAGTATGAGCCAAGGACAGAATAGACGATCACAAAAACGGCACCATTGGAAAGTTCTTGGAAGCAGAAGTAAACTCCAACAGGGAACAACCAAATCATGAAATTCAAATCAAAGAAGAAGGAAGACCATGGAGTAGGTTGATGCTCAGAAACGGAAGCAATAATAGGAATATGGATTTTGGCATAATTAGTATCCCATAGAGAGTAGAATCTTCCTGTCCAAGGAGCTATCAAACCTAACTTTGTTGCTAGAACCAAGCCAGCAACACCTGCAAGTAAAACAATTGCTCCAAATGCAAGCACCAATCTGGTAAACTTTTGAGGAGAAAGTGTTTCCTTCAAGTAGCTAGCTAACAAGGTCAATTGGATGAGTCCAAAAATACCAAAAGATGCCATATGATCATTTGATCTGATTGGCAAGAATCCAACAAAAGGAATCTGCATGGACATCAAGGTTCCCAAAGCATACCAAGTACTGTAAGAGGTGTAAACTTTGAAGTCAAATCTTCCCATTAAGATCAAGATGAAAACATGTAAAGGAATAAGGTTTGTGATGAAGACATATCCACCCCAGGCACTGACCATGTAGAAATAACAGACTGAAGTCAAAGATGCATAAAAGACGGAACCAGTGTTGACTGATTTCACCCAGAAGTAGAATGTGACCAACAGAAGTGTGATAGCAATAGCCTCGTTATCGTAGGATCCTGCCACCGATCTAGAGATATAACCTGGGGTTATTCCCATGAAAATTGCACTCAATAAAGCTGCTGTCTTTCTATATCTTAATGTGGTGGTTGATGATGTGATTTCAAGGGTCAACAGATACATGGCTAGAGATGTCAATGAACTGAAAGCTGGGGCCAATAGAACACAGATGTTTCTGATATCCACAGGCAATCCAAGGAATTTAAGAACATGATAAATGACTGATGAAGTAACCATAAGACCTGGATACAGGGTACCTCCTGTGACTCTTCCGAGAGGATACCATGTCTTGTCATCAAACCAGTTGAGGAACTCGTAGAATGACGTGTTGACTAGATGTTTGGTAGCTCTGAAGTTGAACCAAGGGTCGAATTCGTGGATGATGGACTCGAAACGGATCACAGAAAACAACCGAGAAGAAACTGCTGCAAATGTAATTGAAAAGAAGATTGCTGTTAACAGCAGGATCTTCACCAATTTTAAAAGAGTAGAATCCACTACGATATAGCCCTCCTTATCTACCGAACTGACCATGATGAATAAACCAAATATAGCACAAAAATCCTTCTGTTTCTCTCAATTGTCTTGCAATTAGTGGTTTCTGGATCTCTGATATAGGATGCTTAATGGCAGGTTCTTATATACCCCGGAAAAATCCTTTTGACGCTTAATTTTAAACGTTTCCCTCTCCATAAAGACGTGTTAACTTGCCAAATAGCTAGGAACATGAACAAAAACAGCCCTCAGCAAAAAAATAAAATCTCTGAAATTTGTGTTTTACACAAAGAAACAAAGGTTCTCTTTCTTGTTCCAATAGACCTTTTTTGTTCTTTTTTTCCAATAAAATCATACCAGGTATCTGGAAAAACAGTATAAATATCCCAGATCATCCCCTTTGTTTCTGATCACCATTTATCCCGCAAAACTAGATTTCATAGCGTTAGTTGGTCCTCCCCTTGTTCGCCCTTGTTACCCTTGTCTTGTTCTGATAAACCCTACAACCCCAACCACCATCAACAACATTTAGTTGTTTGTATATGAAAAGCCTCTAAGATATTTCTAACTACTTCAAAACACATCTAAGACAACATTATCCATGGCTTCCCACAAGACGTCCGAGAGTCTCAATCTCCAGCCAATGAACAGTGCAAATTACACTGCCGCCTTGCAAGGAGTAGACTTGCTGGGAACATCAAAAACTGACAACTCGAGCACAGAAGATATAGAAGAACCGAGTATTCTACCTACAAATTCTCATCCCCCCACACAAGTTGTAACTGGTCTTATTCCCGAAGTTGTCGACCATCAGAAAGAGTCTCAACAAACATCTGACATGAATATAGAGGGATTCAACCTGAATTCTCGGAGAACTCCTGTTAATTCGGTGAATAATGAGAACAAAACAGTTTCTTCAATAGTAGAAACCTCTGATCCTTCGTCAAATCGAAATAATGCGCCTCGGTCTTGTCAAGATAGTCGGACAAATATCAGATCCCAGGCTCCAAGAGTCACCCAACAACCAATTCTAGATATGGCCACGGCTTCTTTACCCCAAAATGAATTATTGCAGTCCCGAAATATAATCCACGATAAACACACTAGACCGATGGAGTCTCAAAATGAACATTATTTGACTTCCGATACCTCTAGGGCCTCTACTGGCTCTACCCAGTCGCAAAAAACAGAGCATCCTTCTCAAAACCCAACTCTAGCCCCAACCATGAATCATACTCCTTCATCGAGTAATAATTCCTCAAAATCACATATACTCCCACAATCCGCAGCAAGAATTACAGCTGTTCCCGGAAGACCGATCTCCTTATATCTTGATGGAACTCAACCGTCACCTCAAAGTTCCATCGACAATGCAATAGCAACACCTGTGGCACCACCGCCTCGAACTAAATCGCCATTCAGAGATCCAACAAACATATATATAAAGCAAATCAAAGATCAAAGGAAACCTTTATACACACCAGCAGTCTTGAGAACGGAACCTACTAGCCATCTATTATCATCTACAGCTGTCACGCCTACTGAGACAATAGATGTGAACAAGGTTCCCGAACGGCCCAAATTATCAACTTCTCTTTCGACAGCTTCTATTCGATCCACTTCTTCGATATCCGAGTATTGGAACCATTTTATGGGTGGTTATATTGGAAATAGAGCTGTTGGTCAGGACAATTATGATGGCCCTACAAGGAGCCATTGGAAACCTAATAGCAAGAGATTCAGCTGTTTCAACTGTAATAGGGTTTTTTATTACCTGACTGAAAACACTCGCAAGCACCATTGCAGATACTGTGGTGATATCTTCTGCAGCGATTGTCTGAGAAATTATGTCTACTTGGATAAAAATGCACACTTCACATTGTTTGGTAACACCGAAAATCCGCCTGAAGAAGATTCTAAAAAAGACTCTGAAGAGATTGAAAACAAGGAAAAGAAATATCTCTGTAAAGTCTGCCATCGTTGTGCTCAAGAATATGAGGACTATATCAAAGATCATACCACAAAAGATCTTAATCTGGAGAACGGAGATGGACAGAATAGCCGGAAAATTGCCAATGGTAGAAGAGAGACATTAGCTAATAACCAGATTAATACTCTTCCACCGGATTGGGACTGGAGTTCCTTTTAGAAGTTTTGTCCAAGTATCATGATGTTTATCTACTCGCCCATGATACACAAACATTATATACATTTTATACTGATGTTCGTACTTATTTAATATCGCCAGACATATGTATTCTATAGTTGAACACTTCAAAATTAGTAATCAAGACAACTGTGCCGGACTCCAATAAACTAGTATTGGATTGTATGTTTCCACCAAATATTAGATGGATTAATAAATAAAGTCAGCACAAGTAAAGTTAATGTATATGATCAAACAGTATTAAGATGTAAACGGTACATGCAGTTAGAAATTCACCTATCAACTGTAGATAGGATAGATAGAAGTAGATAAAGCTCCAGGCTATACTATGAATATTTGTTTGAGAAACAAACAAGAGAGTGAAAAATGTTCACTCCTTTGCTTCTCTTTCTCTATTCTCCTTGATAATTTGATCACGAATCAGACCAATCTTATTGGCACTTGAAGATTCTTTTCCAGTTTCATAGTCTGACTCTTCTGAAGAAGTCACAAGGAAATCAGTTTCACCTGAGGAAGATAGACCAGCAGATGAAGTCGCATCTCCATCATTGGATATAATTGGCACAGATGATGTAAGCTTCATAGTGACGGACTCGGTAGTTCCATCAGTTGAAGCAGTAGAAATTTGTATAACTTCCTCTTGTAACTTCTTTTTGGCTTGCTTCCTCATGTTTCTTCTCTGTCTCAGTTCCTGAGTTTTCATTTCTTCATATTCATCCTCCGAATCAAGAGAATCCCGCTCTTGTTTTTGTTTTCTTCTCTCCTTTCTTCTTTGCTTCTTCAACTCCATCTTCTTCTCATATTCAAACAAGTTAAAGTCTGGGAATAGTTTTGGTCCATACTCATTAATGAGTTCAGTTATCTCGAAAGAAAGTTTTTCCCTGGTGTCACGGAGATCCTTCAAACCCTGCTTGTTTACCAGAGCAAGCCACAATGGTCTAATGGATTTTATCAAGTCCATACCTTTATCACCAAACACCAAGGCTGAATAAGTAATTAAGGCGGAAAAGATATAGAAACTAATAAACAAATTGAATGCAGACATACTGGATAACTTCCAATACTTTCTTATTAGCAAACTTCCAAGAACGGAATAGAAAGTGTACAGCAATGGGGCAAACCCAATTCCAACAAGAATTTTCCAGGTTGCTATAACATCTCTGGCCTGAATTTTGACAGTCGATGCAGCAAGGGCCTCTTTTCTCTTCTTTTCACTGATTCTCTTGGTTGCGTAGAAAACGGGAGAAAATAGAACAATACCAGGAAGGGCAAGTGTTCCTATTGCCAGTAACTCAATAAGAGAGGCAATTAGGCGGAACAAAATGGTAATTGTATCATCATTTCGACTTTCCTCCACCAAATGATCGGGAATCTTGAAAATTGACAACTTCTCATTGTATTCCAAAATATCCTTTCTTAATTCCACAAAACGAGGATCATCTTTGTAGTAGAGATAACCCTGAAGTAATCTTCTGTTCATCTCCACAATCGAAGCAAGAGAAAGTCTGCTGGACATGTTATTGGAGTATAATCTTCTTGCAACTTGGACACACACCAAACTCTCATAATCGGGACAGGTGACAGTAACAGCCTTCAGACCACCCGTAATCGTATCAAGCAGCTCTCTGATAGCATCTTTAGAGGTCTCGGGGTTAGAATACTTTTCAACGAGAGTCTTATCGATGCTAATAGGTAAACCAAACTCGACGACTGCTCTAGATCTGAATTTATGTGGGTGGAAATAGTTCATTCCGCAAGGAACTATTTTCACATTACAATCAGGATTAGCTTCCATTGCTCCTAATGCCATAATTGCAACACCAGCTTTCAAAGGCAGAAGATCTGGTCTATCATGGGAACCTCCTTCAGAAAACAGACCAATACAATGACCATGAGCAAGATGTTCAAACACTTTTTCATAAACTTCGGATTGGTCAATTCTTGGAGCGGTCTTGAAAGCAGTTCCATTTTTTAGTAGCTCTTTAGCTTCATCGGTGGTCTTTGGAGAGGAGAAACGGAAAGGCTTCTTCAAGAACAACTCAGAGTCTGAGACAATTTCTCCAACTTCTGCAGTTCCCAAAGACTTTGGCAAAGATATTAGACCCCTAGTTTGACAATCTCTAAGAAAACTGGTATTGGTACCAAGTACATGAAGTTCATCCTGGGGGTCTAGGTTAATTGATCCAGGAACTGTCTTAAGGATATCCTGCGCTCTTCTGACAGGGATGGACATTTGCGACCTGGAAATCAGGCCAATAAACTTGCGCTTATGCGATTTTTCAGCTATTAAAAATGAGATTCTTCTTGAGGTTTCATTTTTCACCTGACCCATTAACACAATTGGGTCAACAAACTGGTTTGCGTGGGGAGCTGCAACAAAGATGATAGGTCCAGATTTAGGCAGTCTGAAAGCACCACGAGGTCTGATTTCTCTGAAGAAACAGTCAAAGATTACAGTGAAGATCCATAAAACCAGATCGTACACGAACTTTCTGAAAAGCGTTGGCTCCTGATACGAACTTTTCACCACCCCTTTGTCATCCTTCTTCTGGGTGGTTACGACGTCTTTTGAGGAGGACATCACGTTAACCGACGAGGTTTTATTTCCTATGATATTGGATCTTCCAAAGTATATCAAAAAAACACTCTAAATATGTCGGTAGAAACACTGATCAATTGACCTTTGAACACCACAAGTTGTTTTGTAAACAGGTATTTGTCACACAACTACAGTAAAATTGGATAGACCTTATTTCCCTCTTGTAGGAATTGGGTTTTTTTTCTTAACCCTTGATTTTTTGTTGGGCACACACGACTTTGCAGGAATCAGCTGAAACCAAAATTAGGAGTAATAAATAGAATTCAGCAAGCGACAGGATTCTGGGGAAAGGGGTGAAAAGAATACTGATAATACAATATAGAATTTAAAATCCATATCACTATCTGTAATAGTATGAACTATATAAATCAATACTATAGAGAACTACTTGTCGATTTCTGATTACTATAAAAAAGGATCCTACCTGTTTTTTTGGAGATAACCACAGTGTTTGTTAATCGATTGATAAATCGATTCAATTCGATCATAATAATTGTCTTATTGAATACAGTTGTATCTATTTAAAAGACATTCAGCTCTGCAGCCAGGAGCAGTACCTTCACTAAAGAGTATGTTTTCCCTCCCCCTCTCGACTCTTGATCCTCCAAACAACAATCCACAGCCACAAAGTCAATGTGGCACACATGGCTGTGTTACCCACAAAATAAACCTGATCAATTTTTTTCATGGCTGTGTATCACGAAGAAAAAAAACATCAAAATAAAAAAGTTACCCGATTTGGAAAGAGATAAACATTGAATTTCAGATCCTGGCATTCAAGGCAGAGACAACCTGCAACACCTGGTGTTGCGATGAAGTAAGGGGAAACTGGTTCTAAGATCAGATCACACACAGGAACTGAAACAGAAGTTTACTATCCAACGTTAAAGTGGGACTAAAGTTCAATCCTCGTTGTGATTGTTGGTTTTGTTGATATATTGTGTGTGCATCTTGGACTCTTCCCTAATAATTTATGAGCTATCTCATTTACCAAGCCGTTGCTTTTAAGTTTACAAAATAAGACAAGTCGCAAATATTTGGGTTGTTACATCAGATCGGATCAGATCTCAATTAGTTGACTCATGATTCAAATGTGGAATCAAGTTGCAATCAGCTTACTTGTTTCTGCTTCTGCTCTGCTTGTCTTTGCGAGTGCTTCCCTTTCATTAACGCTATATATCAAGTTCTCCACATCACAGAGTCCCTTGCTAGCTGCTGCTGTGACAGAGTATGTTTCGGGAATTTTTATGGTGATCCAGTTGATCCTACGTCTGGTCAGAAAGAACACAACCCGATGGTTCTATACAATTGGCTCCATTTGTGTGCTGACGAGCCTGGCATCCATAGCCTTGATAATTTACTGGATGGATCACAAGATCCTCACACATGCATTCAGCTTTGATGAGCAACTTAGCCATTTGGTGGTATCATTTGTGAGTGTATTCATAGCATCCTGTTTCTTCAGGACCCTAGGCAGTTGGTTCATCAACCCTATCTACACCACAAGCAGCACAACTTATGATGAAGAACTGCAACAGCATTTCCAGCAGGAGCATCATGTCAATAATGATATCCCAGTTTCACCTTTGTCTTCAGATCTACAGACATCATCCATGAAAACAGCTCCTAGTAGCGTCAGAATCAAGACATCGGCCCAGACATTGGTGCCATCTCTAGCAGAAAAAATGCATTATGACGATCTTGCAATTGATATGACTGGAGAAAAACCAATAATAAACACCGATGTGATCGTCAATAGATGTGAAATAATACCCGAGTTCGATGCCGAATTGAACCGTCCTGACGAAAACAAACAAGAAATATCATTTAACACACACACACCTAAATATTCACCACAAAAGCTGATTCTAACCAAACACACTCTGGGCCTCCCATCATCAGACCTATCACAGATATCCCAGACGAAGACACCGTCTCCATCCCCTCTTTCACCTCCTGTTTTTGACCTCCAGCTAGCCGACAAGCAGCTCGAACGTCAATTGGGTTCTCCTGATGATGAGAACATGAACATTCTCGAAGGACTCTCTGAGATTCCAATGCATTCAGAACAGCAATGGGCAAGCCGTTCAGGCAACGGCATGAATCACATTTCTCTTGAATCTTGGAAACAGAACTCTAATCAATGGTTCCGTGACAAAGAAAGAATGGGGAAAAGCTCTTTTCCATTTGCAATCGGAATGGTTGAAAGTGGAACCACGCCGATCTTACAAGAGCTCAAAAGACCATTTCTAGCCAGATCGTACAGTGAGCCATCATCGGTGTTTAGTTCCACATCCAATAACGGATTAGGACCGAGCAAACTTGGAGGAGAACTCCCAACAAATCTCAAAAAGGACACTATAGAATACCCAAGCTTTGGTCATCCCATACAATGCTACAATGATGATTACACTCATCATCAAACTATCATGAACGAATCTTTTATCTCGTCATACGAGACCCTCACCAGGCTCAATCTCTCTCCCGACTGGCGGATTATGAGCTCGGACAGAATCACCGCAATGAACACAGGAAAAAGATCACCTACAAACGAGCCCCGAGGAAGAACATCGGAGTCTCGCTCAAGATCTTCCACTATTACATCGCAACAGGTTCACAAACTACAGGGATCTCCATGCACAACTGCACGCAATCCACGCTCACGATCAGGGTCCAACAGCCCGTTGAAAAAATTGCGAAGCCTAAAATTCAAAAAACAGGTTTCTCATTCCCAATCACAGCCAGAGCTCAACTTCGATTTCCTCAAGACCCTTCAAAGCTCACCGAAACACTCTCACAAGAAAACCTTGTCATCTGCTCTGAGTGTTAGAACTCCGATGAAAAATCCGATTGTGGGATCTGTTTCTGGGGCAATTTGCACATCTTCTCCTGTAATAGATGCTAATGAGGCTAGTACCGAGCAGGACTCGGACACTACACAAACCAGCCAGAGCAGCAGTATGCCTTCAGTTGTTATGGGGGAATATGACAGAGAGAAGTGGCGAACCATTCGGCATAAGCTTTTAGAGGCTGGGGAACATGATATTGAAGGAGACAAAGTTTAATCTTGTGTAATATTTGGCAAGTTACTGATTGATGCACTAAAAATATTTGTCGGGTTTCTATGTAATTTGATTAAGTATTTCCGGAGACAAAGAGATACGATATGTTATTTTTACACTTTATGACGTAACAGATACAATCTGTAACTGTAGGAAAAGAGAATCAAGTAGCAGGAGGATCTGAAATGAAGTATTGGTCAGGAGGACGGATGCTATTGATCACTGGTTGATGATTTAAACCACGTTTCATCTATAGCATTGCGAAATCTTTTCCATTTAAGATCGATGGAACTGACTGTGCAGTAAAAATCCGGGATTTTTTTTTGTAGACTACCATTTATAGCCGAATCTCATCTGCAGAGAACATTTCTGGTTCATCCCGCGTGCTTTGTGGTATTGTTTGTGATGCGATCAGGATTAATTATAATGCGAGTTGTTGTTTTATTCTGCCTCCCGCATACATCTGAGACAATAGATCGTACAAACAGGCGCGCGACAGGCAGTTGGCTGGGGAGAGAAAAGTTTGCTCAGATTGAATGAAAGTGAATTTCATTGGCTGTTCAAAACACGAACCGCAACACATTCTGTGGTAGTCCGCATTGTAGAGACTCACCCCTCCTCCCCCCATCATAGAGAAACAAAGTCTTTGCATGAAGATAACGGTATGCAGTGAGGGTCTGGCCCATATATTCTGTCTTCTCTATAGAAGAGTCTTTTCACGCTTCATTGCAAAGTGTTCAATAGCCTATCTTGCACTTAGCGAGCTCAGCTCGCTGCTTGTAATTCATCAGATATGCGGTTCTACACTGTGGTGCTGGACTCTTACGTCTGCAAGTGCTATTGTCCTGTGGTGAACTATTACTTTCTGTGATCTGGGATTAGCGAAGTCACAGCCCAGACTGCGTTTTCAAGCACTTTGCAGCATCCATGCATTGATCTGATATATCCACCCTGCTACAGATGGTATGTCCACTGGAAGGGCCTTCCTGCCAGACTGCGTTTGTGTCAAGTGGCTAAACGAGCCGGTTTTTCTGGCTGTCGCACAATCATATAGAAGAACTACGAGATTGCGCCGTCTAGGCATTGGCATTTTCCGCGGGTGCTGTGGGGCCACAGGGAGGCACAGCAGTGGATCCGGGCTCTTCTGATGGAAAACTGCAGACTCGCTGCAGCCCAACGCAGAACTACCCTAGAACAGCCCGCAATACGATCAACGGCAAGGGATGCCTTACACAAATCTTCAATGCATACTGTACCAGATACCAGCTAAGGCATTTGGAACATACATATATATTAGAAACCTTTTTTCCCACTAGTGAAAATTTGCATGTTTTGTGTTGCTATGTTCATCAAGGTAAACTGACAGAACCAGTTCTACTTCTCCCACGTTAAAGAAAGTCAAAGAGATAACTCGAGGTTATAGTTGCAGTGCAGAAGTTTCCCAAGCTCTTCGGCCTAGCTCTTAAGGTTTCAAAAGCCACCTCTTTTAGTTAACTCCATACCAAACCAATCACATTTCCAGTACTGTGTTCCTCAATCTGAGCTCTCTCAGATCTTCGTTGAGGCCCCAGTCTCTTTCCCTCCCGTTACCCATATTGTCGAACTACTCCCTGAGCTCCGACTACACGTCGGGGCTGCCTTCGTTAGGTTATTCGGCCATGAATCAACAACAACAACCCCAATACTATCAACAATCTCAACCCCATTTGACACAACCATCCTCCAGCTCCTCTGGTCTTCTTAGTTCTTCCATCCCAACTAGCATGACCACATCATCCAGTATCCATTCATCTCTACCTCCTTTGCTGTCTAATACCTCCCAACAGTCATCTTCTGCCGGTCTTCCAACTTCCCAATCGTCCGTGGGAAGTCCATTCTATTACTCCAGCTCCCAGGGGTATCAACAGTCTGGAACTCAACCTCAGCAGCAGCCACAGCAACCACAACAGCAATTTTACCAACAATCGCTACCGTCTCCACCCCTTCCTCAAAATCAGTACTTATCTCAGAACTGGCATGATTCTATGTACTATGTCAAGCCTCAAAGCGTTCCATCAGGTGTCCAGGATCCTCATTTACAGCTCTACCGTCACCAGTCTCGTTTCCCAAAACACAGTTCGGACCAACCAAAAAGAATATACAAATGGGTCAATAATCAGTCCCAAATCAGCCCAACAGAATACATACCAGCAGATCCCTACACAGATATATCCGACTTCACAGAAGAAGACCTAATCATTTTGAAAAATCTGCTGCCATTGGCAGAAATTCATAAATGGAAATACATATCAAATAGACTTTCCAAACAGAGGTCCAAAAAGCTCAATTCCGACTATTGTATTAAGAAGTTCCATGAGATGTTCAATCTACCTTTTGATCCTTCTAATTCTCTTCTCAACTCTAACTACTATCTCAGACTCAACAGAGATTCTAGTAGCAAAGATTTCAACCTAGAAGGATCAATTGGTAGCTCTATGCCATATATCTTGTCGAAAGATGGTTGGAACTTAATTGATTAATTGTTATTTGTTACTGATACTTCATTTCTTCCGCTGATCGATGATCTCATGAACTATTTTCATTGTTTGAAGTTGAATCGGTCACTTCTACTTTCTTCTTTTACGACTGTTTTACGTGTATGGTGTCTTTCATTTCTTCTCACCGGCTTCTTCCTCGGACGGCCGTCCTGTTTCGAATCTGCGCAAACGTTTTTCCTTTTTTTCATCCTGTAATTGGTTCCCCCAAGTCTTTGGGCAAATATCTACACTCATCCGGTCTTTAGATTTAGAGTTAAATTGTATTATTCTTTGCTTCGTTTTACAATCTTGACTAAGTAATTTTAAATAACTATCATTTGAGATATATACATATCACGTGATCATTAATTTTTCACCATGTTTTCTTTACTTTGACTATGTAATTTTTTTCTATTAGCCTGATTCATAGACCTTCCTCAGCTTCTATCTCTTCTCTATCAACAAATAAACTTTGGTAATCGATCATCTTTGATAATCGAAAGGAATTTCATTTCAAATTACATGTTCTCAAGAGCAATTCCAAACACTATCTTCAAAACCCGGGCCATCGGACTCTCAAGATATCTCTCTACGATACAATCTGGCTCGAAATATGACCTTACCTTCAAAACCTATTTGAAGCTCGATAACGGCAAAATTGGGTCTTTCTTTCACGATATTCCTCTAGATCTCAACAATTCTGCAAAGACTGCAACAATGGTGGTGGAGATACCTAGGTGGACGAACGCAAAATTTGAGATATCAAAAGAGCTATCGGCTAATCCAATCACCCAGGACACTAAGAAAGGGAAGTTGAGGTTTGTCAATAATATTTATCCACATCATGGTTATCCACATAATTATGGAGCTTTTCCTCAAACTTGGGAGAACCCTTACGAGGTGTCTGAGCTTATCAAAAGTGAAGATTTAAAAGGAGATAATGATCCTCTGGACGTCATAGACATTGGCTCTACCATTGCCAGCGTAGGAGAGGTCAAAAAGGTCAAGATTCTGGGGTCATTGGCCCTGATTGATGATGGAGAATTAGACTGGAAGGTTATTGTTATCGATGTAAATGATCCATTGAGTTCTGGACTTTCTGATATTCAAGATGTCGAATCCAAGATGCCTCATCTACTCGAAAACCTGCGCATCTGGTTTAAAAACTACAAACTACCTACAGATAAGCCTGTCAACAAGTTTGCTTTTGACGGAAAATACAAAGATGTTGCATTCACTATGGAGGTCATAGAAGAATGTCGAGGAAATTGGGACAAACTGGTAAAGGGTGAGATAACAGGAGCTGATATTCCCAACATCGAAAATGCTTCGCTACAGGCATCTATTGGTCTGGCCGACTTTGAACCCGACTTGATTACACCGGGAGCAGATCAGCCAATTCCAAAGGAGGTGGAAACCGTTTACTACTACAAAGACTAATCATCTTTCCTGTATATACATACAATGTATTGGATCTGTTATATAGTTCTTTATAGAGAGCATTATTAAGAGATCTCATCCGAGTCGAGTCTTCGGTTCCTCGATACTACATCCGTACACCACCATCTAATGTTTTTCAAGTTCCAAAAAAAATTCAATCGGGTACGCTACAACAAAAACGTACTGAAAACAAACAAGGGAAAGAGAGTTCTTTTGTTGTTTTCGATAAAAGAATATAGCACCTTATTTATCGCCCAATTGTTGTAAATCACTTGAGAGATAAAATATCTTTCAAGAGGGAGAACATGAGCTTGAAGGGCGCGGAATTGACGACGAAACAGTTGAATCCAGAACCTGATTGGTAAGTGGCCTTTAGAACTTTGTTGAGGGTTGATGTCACTTGGTACTAACATATTTATGATGATTTCCAGGACATTTGAGCATGCGTATCTTTTGTTGAAAAGTTTTCCTGAGGAAAAGATCATTAGAGAGTCTCTGGGCAACTTTTTGAAGGCAAACAAGTCTGTCTTGATATCGCAACAGCTTCCTTTTGTCAAACAAAAAGACTCCAAAACTCAGGTAGGTTCTACTTTTGAACTCAGATCAGTGACTTACAAGAATACTCTGTCAAATAAATACAAAGAATATGCGTCAGAGATAGCAGATCTGCTTCATCTTGATCTTACAGAAGTTGTTAGAATCATTCAAACCACTGTCAGAAGAATACCGTCTGAAGCCTCCTCTAGCTTGAACACAAATGACGGTTCAAATGCATTAGATACCACCGATAACAAGGAAACGATGTCTTTGTTATTAAAGAGAGTGATGAAGGAAAGAAGAATCATTTTGAACATTCTTCTATTTCTCGTCAGGCAAGATCATGAGTTCTCGGAAGATATTCGTGAACTAGCTCAGGAAATAAATTCGAATGGATACAGATTGGTTGATTCTTTCATTGACAATATCATCACTGTGGTCGATGAACTAGACCAGTTGAAAGATCATGCATTGGATTCGGTGATCAGAGGTGAATCAGGTATTCTGATCTTAGATATCCTGAATTTACTCTCATATTTGCTTTTAAAAACAGAATCAGGTTTTACCAAATTGACAGTTACTAAATGGTTCAAACTGATGGAGCGCACAAGCTATTTGAATAAATTGAACTCAAAAATACTATTGACTGATAATGAAGAAATAGTGACAATTGAAAGCTTATGCACTGTTATATCGTTGGTCTTGCTGGATCTAGACTTTAACTTTGGCTCTCTCAAAGATAATAACTCATTCATGAATGATGCAGATAATGTGTTTGCTATAAATCAGTCTCTTTTCAATTGTGGAGCTAATCCTATTGTATTATATGCTTGGAGTATCGTGTTACATAGAAAATACATTGTCATCTCAGAAGATGTTCAAAACCCTATTGCTATCAAGTTCATTGAAAAGTTCCAAGGGCTCCAAAATATGCAATCAATTTGTTTTGCATCAGCTGCAGAAGCTGAGAGATTAGACGTCTGTTTGGCTTTGATAAAATGTCATCGTCTACTTTCATATGACAGTCTATATTCCGCTATACTGAGTTCATTTGTGATTGCTTTCGTTCCTTATGTTCAACTTACTGACAAAGTCGCTTTGGCTATAAAAACCATTTTGGAAGATGCACCAGATAGAATTGTTGAACGCTTTTTTTCAAATCCAGCTACCGAAGACCTAATGACAATTGCAAGAGCTAAATTGCCTATCTCTTTGAAAGGTTTTATAAGGCTTGTTAGTATCAATTCAAATCTTGCTTTTGAGGAGTTTCAGAACCTCAAATCCTACATGGAGATATTCAAGGAGGAAGATTTTTATTTCAAATACAGTATCGATGATGAAAATCCTGATTTAATCAAACTCACTCAGGATGTGGACATTATTCCGCCATTTGAATCTGATGGAGAACTATCTTTACTTCTAAAAGATGGTACCAAAGCACAAATTATACCTGGTGGTCAAAATAAAGAGAATGTTATTGTTGCATTTTTGTATAATTATAATGGTTGGTCCCTACTAGGAAGAATATTGAAGAATCTCTCTAAAAAAATGGATAACGATCCAGAAAAAGCTGAACTTGAAATTGCAATACTTCAATTAATTACCAAAGTTATCCAAGAGCTTGATATGGAGGTTGTGAATGAACTTCTACGTGCTATGAGTTCGTTTGTGAATGACACCGATATCATAGAAGTCATCTTCCGTATAATGGACCAAGCATTACACTCAGGGATTATCAAACTGTTAGAAACAGGAATGACATTGTTGAGTGTGCTATCAACAAAGAATCATGCATATAGAGTATGGTCATATCTATACAAATCACAAATCCTTGGATTTAAAGCTGATGGAGGTCTGGCTAGTAATATTTTAGGAACAGTCGAGATGGTGGATTGGGAGTTTGGGTTTACGTTATCGTTAATAAAGCTTGGTATTGTTCTTCTGGATGATTGCGTTGCACTAGACCACAGAGTGACGCATAAGCTAAAATCAGAGGTTATTGATCGTTTGGTGGCTCATGTAATACAAGTCTTCGAAAACTTTGTTCATTGGAGATATCAGAGAGAATACGAAAAGTTTCAAATTGGAGCATATTCAGTTGATCTGTTCACTAAGATCTTGACAGCAATTTATAGCATTGATGAAAATTCCAAACCAGAAATGAAAGTCACAAAGGTTCTAGCTGCTGCTTGTGACCGAATCACAACATCCTTTTTGGCGCCTCACATTCAAGTTTCTCGTTCAACTAAACCAATCATGGCCCTCATTGATTCGATTGTGAACTCCAGCATTGATTTTGAATTCAATAGTCTTTATGGATATTGGAAGACGGAATGGATTCATTCGGCATTTGAGTTTTCTTCGTGTCTTGTGTCAGTGAGATATTACTGTCATGGAACTACATCATCTGAGTTTGAAATGAATTTGTATTCCAATATGCCATGTTTGGTGGACATTTACTCTAGAAACCTTAATTTGAGGGAATATGTGATTAGATTGCTCTCTAGTGTAGTGGATGCTAAATGGGAAAGTGAGCCACCATCTCTTTTGACCCATCTACGAGAAAGTCATACAAATATATTGCTACATTGTCTTGCTACTGATATGTCTAACGAATTCGAAAGCTTTCCTTTCAGGGTTAGTTTGTATGATTTCTTTGCCTCGGTTATGAAAGGAAATCAAGAGGGTCTATCCATTGTTTTCATCACTGGAAGAGATATCAAGGAGTGGTTATTAGACGAGAAAACATCATCAAAACAAGAGAAAGTCGAGAAATCCGAACTGTCTTTATTAAGAATATTGAAAACTAAGGTATTCATGATAAAACATTATCCAAGTAATGTTGCATTACATCTTGTTGATGCATTAGCATTAGCATTTAATTCGTGGACCACTGCAAAGGAAGAAGGGGATGATTTGTCTTTCATTAAAAATTTGACGGATCAATTGCAACTGAATAACTTCCCTTCTTTGCCAAGCTCTCGTGATGATAATAACGAGGAATATGTTGATTATTGTTATCAGGTTACTTTATTATCTAAGGTTGCTGAAATATTGTCCTTGTACCTCTTTGTCTCTCAAAATGCTAATTGCAAGAAGGTCATTTATGAGCTACTGAATTCCGATAGTTTTATTAGCAAATTAAAGCCAAGATTTGAAGTGCTTAATCCACAAACTAAAGCAAACGATGCTATAGTGAAGCTAGACTCTAAGTACTCCGACTATAGACTTTCCCAATTTTCTAAATCTTCTGTTTTCCAGACGGACAGATATGGTGCACAATGTTTGCACTCCTTTGAACTGATGGTTTTGATGTTCCACGAAGAAGGTTTTTGGAAAGAATCAAGAAGACAAATTTTACAAGAGAGTGTTGATCTACAAGTTTCAACTTCACAAATATCCACTGCTAAATCTTTTGGAGCCTTAATAACCTGTTTCTGTGAAACGGATGGCGATGCTTTAAACGAAAAGTATTTACAACTAGCTCTTGATCTATTAAAAATAAACGATGAAGAAGGTGTTCCTTCGGCTTTATTTGAGAGCGTCTATCGTGAGAGAATTGAACTTGCATTTTTCATATGTTTATCATTCTCAAAAAGATCTAAAAGAGCAAAATTAGATGATAAGTTGGTCTTTGCAATCATTTCCTCCACCTCACAGCTATTACTTTCTAAAGAGATCAATTTTATTGGAGGTCTAGTGAGTTTGGAGACTCAATTCTATAGGCCACTTCTGAGAATATTATTGATAGCTTTGGGGCTCATGAGTGACGAAACTAGTTTGTTGGTGGAATTTAGTGCAACGGTCTCAGATCTGTTCCTATCAGTTATTACAAAGCCAATTCAGAAGTTGTTTGGCTCTGTCCAAAGCCAGGCAATGTCTTTTCAAATTGATGACTACGCTAATTCTCCACTTATATGCAAGCAGATTGACGATATATCGTTGTTACTTTCGATGCTCAAGGCATTTTTGAGATTAAAGCTCGGAAAAGATATTGAGTTATCAATTGCTAATTCGATGGCGGATTCAGGAACCTTTAGATCCATCATGAATCTTTATTCATGTTCACATTTAATCAAGTTCAACAAAGAGGAGGTCTTTGCTGATTTCTCGTTAACTGCAATATATGACTTGATAAAGAACAAGGTTATCGCAGAAAAACTTGTTTCCAATGGACTATTTAGAACTCTAATAGAGTCACCAATCTCAACTTTGATTCAACGTGGAAATGTCACCCCATCATCTTCCAAGTCACGCCTTTACAACCTTTGGAGTAGTGGTCTCTTGCCAATTGTTTTAACTTTGACTGCAACCTTTGGGGAAAGATTGTTGCCAGAGGTGTGTTTCTTTGTTCTAGCATTCCAACGCCAGTTACAATCAACTTCCTCTGGTTGGCTTGAATCTAATGCAACAATCAGCACGCTTGTGATTCATGAAACTACACAGATAATATTGTTAGCTAAAGCTTTGAATGCGTTGGATGCCTACAACTTTGTGAAGAATTCAAATCCTAAACTTGATAAGGTGAAACTTATTCCTGGACTAGATACTAAAGAGGAAAGGTTCAATTTCTTGAACGGGTTGAACTATCTAATATCGCATCCTAAGTTCTTATCACTGCGGATTGTTCCTTCTAATCTAGAAGAGCAGAGACTTTTGGAGTCAGAGCAAAAAAGCAAGTTTGTTGACCAGTTACTTGATGAAATTAAGCAACTGAAGGAGTGCCTCTTAGAGTAAATGATTACATTGTATCAATATATAATTGAAATACCATTTTTAGTTGCTATAGATTTCGAATGTAAAATACACATGTTTCTATTTTATACAGAGTAATATGGTTATTGATTATCTACCGCTTCAACAAGAGATTTCTGAAATCTTCATTGCTTTTGGGCTTAACATCATTAGGAATAAGGGGTCTGGAGGTGAATGTGGATTTTGGGTAACGAGAATTCACATTATGGGTGGTATTAGACGATACAGAGGTATCTTTGTCTTTATTTCTCGAGGAAAAATGCTGAAGCAGATCAGAAGCTGGACCTATCTTGATATTACGATCTCCTATTAGACGGCCATTGAATAAAATTTCTGCTCTGCCAGCACTTTTCACTGAATCAAACTCTATCACTGCTCCGTTCTGATCTGGTATTAATTGAAGTTTGACTATCGATCCGGCTTCCTGTAAAATGTTCATTAATTGTGTGCTATTGATCTTGTCATCAAGGTTTTGGATTGAGATCATCTTTGACTTATCCTTGAAAGGTGTCGAATCAGAGTTATTTGTCGTCGATACCTTGAACGTTTTTTTGTTTTTATGTCTAGAAAATTCAACAATCATCGGTCTTCCCATAAGTTCTTTACCATTTGTATTTTTTTGGGCATCAGTGGCAGCTTCCAATGTCTCAAAAGAAATGAAGGCATATCCATCATTAACTTTATTCTGTTTCTGACTTCGGAAGTTGAGAGGCAGCTTAATTCCTTCCAGATTTCCATATTTTGAAAATTCCTGCTCTAGAATGCTTTCTGTCACCTTGTAAAAGTTCAGTCCAGTTACATATAGTTGTCTTCCTTCTTCCAGCGCCCCGACTCTATTAGTTTTAGCCTCAGGATTTGATATTTTAACCACTAGCGTGTATGGGTTTCCATTATCGTCATCCAGCTGTTTTTGATCTAATGAACGAACTGCTGCTAATGCGTTTTCTGCGGATGCGTATTCAACATAACAAAACCGTCTGAAAACATTGCCCTTGAGTGATGGCAATCGAATGCTTAAAATCTCCCCAAACGGAGAGAACAAATCATTCAAAAGATCCCTAGTATAAGATGGAGGGAAGTTTGTAATCCAAACAGTGTTATTTTTTAAATGAGAAACCCTTATTTCAGAACCATCCAACTTTTTGTGATCCTTAGTTAATGAAGCAAGTAACGAAGCTTCCGATATAAACTCAACTGTCGCCTTGTTGTTGAAAACTTTGATATCCCTGATCTCTCCACAATCTTGAAAGAATTTTCTAATGGCTGATTCGTTGAAGGAATCAGGAAGTTCCGAAACGATAACAGTCAAGTTTTCCCTGTTCCTCGAAGGTTGATTATTGTGTTTCGCTTTTTTATTGCCTTTTTTATCTTCAGAATCAACATCCCTAGATCTTTTGGAACCGTTGTGATTATCAGATGTTGCGGTGACATCAACCTGAGCAGGTTCAACCGTCACAGATTCAACCGTCACAGATTCATCCTTCACTTGATTGAGGATAGTCTGACAAAGGGATTCGCACTCACCTAGAGACTCATTTGTCCCCCAAAGTAACTCGTATCTTCTCCATTCATGAACCAATCTTTCAGGCCAATCAAGTTCAATGGCTGACTGAACACCTTTTTTGAACAGCTCTGTGACAGAATTATAATCTCCGTGCCGCTTTTCAAATTCAATAGCATACAACCAAACTTCAACTTGATCCTTTGAATGGGAATTGCTTATTAATTCAGATATAAGATCATTGCGAGCATATTCGATGTTTTCAATGGATTCATGTATTTCAATACATAATTTTTCTAGATCATGAAACACATTATTTATGTTGATTGCCTTGAAAAATATCAATTGTATATCACTTAATAACCAGTTGATTATCTGTTCTGCATTATTGTTTAATAACTGAAATTCTAATCTAAGTAGTTTCAAGGAAAGCTCTATAAAATAATCGTTTTCCTGCTCTTCAGATAAAAGCTGGATCAGATTGCCTCTTACCTCCTCCAAGCTTTCAGTTTCAGTGATTAATTCAAGATATTTACACCATAATTGTGAATCACGAGGATATATCTCAAGAAGTCTTTTCCAGAATCCAATCACGTTCATTTCAATTCCCAATCCTATGTAACTATCCCATACTTGAATCCATTCAGGAGATTTGTGTGACAAACTTTGTGATAAACTTCTTTCAAATAGACTCTGCAGTAGTCGTCTTTTAATTACCTTGTCAACACGTTTGATATTTTGTACATATTGAAGATATTCAACCCAAAATAGCGGATTAGATGCGTTGTTGAGCTGTTTCACCTCCCAAACGTACAAATTATCAACCAATGTCTGTGTTTTGGATTTTATCTTGCTCAAATTCCTCATTTCAGTAACATAATCATTAGGGAAGTGCTTAGAAATAAACTGGGAATACTCGTTAATTTCGGTTTCGTATTCAATAGAAGGGATCTCCAATCTGTAGAGCCATAAACTCTTTAGTTTGGATATCTGTTGGGGGTCATCTAGATCTGATTTCGAGACAATATGATCGTAATATAATTCCCAGATGGTATGACTATTTGCAAAATCAAATTGTGTTCTATAATAAGCAAGCTCAAACTCAGAATCCATGTCAATCTGGAATTTTTGAGTTGATTTCAAAGAGTTGAGAAGAACAAGGTACTCTTTCCAAAGTTCACAGGAACATTGTTCGACACATAATTGAGTCCGAATCTGGGCTAATTTCTGCTCAGAACTATCATCAATGCAAGGTTCACTTACATCAGAGTCCTTTATGAGACTCATGACCTTTGATAAATGCTGTTGAAACCCTTTTGATTACAGAAAAGAGGGCAATTAACAAGAAATATATTTATATATCTATCTATATATCGTTTAATTATGTGATTAAAAAATTTATTCGGGCTGTGTATTTTCTGGAGAACAGCCGGACAGTTCTCCAAGACCATGAATAGGATGATGTCTTTAAGATATGTCATTGAGGTTCCTCATTCTGGAAAGAACCACCATCACCATCTTGAATATGACACTGGAAAACTGTTCTTTGCTGTTTGAATTGAATTATTCACCATTAGTGTTGGTATAACGCAGCCATCGTTACAAAATCCTGAAATCTTTCAGGACAGGTAAGATCTCGCTGCTGTATATGCTCATTATGTTTTAGATTGTTGACTTCTCTCCCACTCCTTCAACGACTCTTGCCACTCAGACTCTGCATCCATAGGCTGACTATTATTCTGTAGATATTGTTGAAGCTCGTCTCGTTTTTCGTCTTCTAATTGATCCCATTTCTCTTTCTCGTCGATCCATCGTTCCTGGATATCAATGTCTTCCATAAAGCCCAGAGATGATTGGCGAACGGCATCAGACCAGATAGAGTCTCCACCCAGCTCGTTTGTTCCAAAACAATAGCCATTGGCCTTGTCGATGAGTGAAAGAAGGTTTATCATGGAGATTTTGTCCTCGATTGCAAGAACGGTATATTGGATCAAGCCAAAGTCCTCAATTAACTCGGCAATCAGGGATGTCAATTTTTCATACTTTTTATTGAAAAAGGAGTTTTTCCGTTGGTTATTTTCTGTCCTCAAATATGGTATTATTTGATGAAGGTCTTGTACTTCGGTGTAGTATTGTAGATTGAAAGGGAGACCTTCTGGGATTTCGTCGGTGTCATCTGACGACGAAGTTCTGCTCTTCTGTTCTCTGGTGGATGCTATTTCATTGTCTATGTAGTTTTTTAGAAGATCTATTTTTGATATGACGTTAATTTGAGGAAGATCAAGCTGCAACATCGATCTGAGGGTCAGAAGCAACGATGAGATGTATTGGGAGGGAATAGTGATGTTGATTGAATCCACTAGGGATACCACACAAAATCTGAAATCAAGCTCCTTCTGCAACTTTACAAAAATCTTTCTTATTATAGGGTTATTTGTGAACAGTTCGATTTGTCCTGGACAATCAAATAGGATGTATGTCGATTGGCCATCCAACGAGATCTCCAACAAGCTCTTGATCTTATCTATGAAATATTGCAGACTTTCCTCAAAAACCTCCAGACAATATATCAATCCTCCATTTGGTCCCAATTTCAGTTCCTCGTCATCCATTACTTCCTCCAATGTTATGATGTCTCTTATGTCTAGTGTGCAAGGGTATGGTAATCTATCATTTGCAGGGTCGAGATTAATAATTAGCGAGTTTCTTCCTATTGAGTTCAGAAACTGATTCATTCCCAGACAATAGGTTGATTTTCCTGATCCCGGAGGACCTATGACTATTTGACCGTACGGAGGCATTGATGTGGTTTTGTACGGGTTTTCAAAGTGGTTCTAAAGGTCAAATTATCAAACATATATGAAGAATCGCCTTCTATTAAAGGTAAGAGCTTCTATTTATTTTTGTACACCAGATCGAAAAAATTTTTAGAAAATATATAAAAAGAAGCATTTAAAAAGGGCTCTTTTTCTTGAAAAGACCATCGATACATATCTATATATTGTCCAAGAGTCTCAAATAATAGTATCTATTACTTCTGTGCATACGATTTATCGAGTGGAGCAAAAATAACGGCCAAAATGGACCAGGAACTGTCGAAAATCGACTCCATCTTGTATAATCTGGTGGCAGCTAAACAGCTGTACGAGTTTGAACTGTCCCATTTGTCAACATTCTTGAACCTGATAGGCCAGTTCAAGCAGGAGAAGCTTGAAGAGTTGGGAGATAGCTCAGATATATTCCAAGACTGTTACGACAAAGAACAGAAACCTGTGGTGGACAAATTGAACGAGTTGACAGACAGAATCAAACATCTTGAGAAGGAGATCGAAAGCAGGAAAAGCTCCCGTAAGAAGTTGGTGGATTTATTCGAACAACTAGGGAAGGTAAATTTCACAGCCAATACAAAAGATTCAAACAATACAAATACAAACAAACAACAGATTACAACTGAAGAAGAGACGGGACTCCCGTTGATGGAGATTAGGGAGGAGTTGGATGACGACGATAATGTTTTGAGTACCAACCTTAAACCGTATGAAGGATCTGGTTCTGGAGGACAAGAAGGACTGAAAGAATTTGAAGCTGCAATCCAGAAGTTGAATGATAAAACAAAAACGCCTACCAAAAACATAGTAAAGAACAAAGAAGATACCCCAAACGAGTCACATGAGAAAACACAGAAGACTAAGGCGCATAACCTACCTGTGGAGAAGGAGTCTACGGGAACAAGTGAAAAGAAAGTAGTTGAAACAGTTTTACCTCCAGCTGAATCATCTTTTCCTGATGAGGACCAACTAACAGACCTTCTCAAGGATATGGGTCTGGAGGACAAAAGGACGCCGAAAATTGAGGTGCTTTCCGACGATGAGAAAGAGAAAGATTCTCCAGCTATAGATCCAGATGACTTACTCACTCTTGAAGTTCTAGCTGAAGATTTTGCAGAGGAAGATATAGAGTACAGTGATGAAGATGCAGGAGATAGCGATGAAGAGGAAAACAGCGATGAGGATTCCCAAACAATGATGAATATGGTTCCTAATGCTTCTCAGGATATGTTCTGGAAGCAGATTCAAGATCTGAGGAACAGAAAACTTTCTGAAGCAAAGGCTTCGAAAGGCAAAAAGTCTGTGAAGTTCTCAGAGGAAGTACAGATAAAGGAAGTTGACGATATTTGGGATGATTTAAGAAATTCAGAAAGTGACGGCGACAAAAAGGTTTCTCGTTTCAAGCTCAATAGACAATCATTAAGAAAAGAAAATGAAATTAGGTTTCCTTCTCCTGATACTGAAGAACCTTCCTTTGAAGCCAGTTCTACTGTTATGGCCGATACAATTGTTGAGAGGACCATTCCTGATGTTCCTATTCCTGTTATAAATCCTGCGCCCTCGAAACCAATTCATGGTAAAAATCTCCCAAAACTGAAAGTCAAGGAGAAAGGAACTGATTCTGGCTTAATAAAGATCAGCAAACCGGCTTTCAATGCTTCGAAATTTAAGAAAGATTTTCAGAATCTACCAACCTCCTTCAAAAGTGATATTATCAATAAAAAGAAAGTTTCTAGTTCCAATGGTAAGCCAGTGAACAATGCCAAAGATGCAAGGAAATCTGGCGAAGTGAAGGACGAGAAAACTGTGGAGATTGCTAATACCAAATCTGATGAAAACTCTAGTGAAAAACTAGATAATACAAATTCTAATACTGCTGTAGAAGCATCGCTAGATTATACGTCTGTTCAAGATGATATGGATACCATGGCTAAGGCCTATGTTTTGGGACTATATGATGATGATATTGAGACCAATGGAGAGGTTATTCAAGAGTTGAAGGACTTTGAAAATCATAATAGAACCGTCGAGTCCAGACAAGCTGCAGCTTTGTTGGATGGTAATACAGACGAAGACAGTAGAAATGGAAATGACGATGATGATGATGATGACGATGATGAGCCAGTTATGGTTGACCAGATTGTGGAAAATGATCCTGATGATTTGATCAATTTTCCAGATATAGAAGACAACGAATTGGACTACGAGTTGGGTGATGAAGCCATGAACTCCAATATTGCTATGGAATACAGCAGGTTGCGGACGAAGATGATTCATCAGTACAAGGGAGGATATAAAAAGTCTGAGAAGGAACTTGAGTTTGATCCTGTTGAAGAGGTCCGTAGAAGCAGGTTCAAGTCGGTGAGATTAGGGATGAATGAAACAAAGTAAGATAATAGGGACAGTTACAAATAAGCATTTAATCATTGGTAATCGTTTCAATTGGATATAGTATACTAAAAAGTATACATATATATATAAATATATATATTAAATTAGTTGATGACTTTTAATTTATTGCATTCTTGATAGCCATTGAGCATGAACGGTTCAATTCCTTTTTTCAAAAGGAACTGTAGAGAAGCAGATCTCTCCTTTTCTTCGGTTTCGTTTTCTCTTTCGGTCAATATCGGGATGTTTCCATATTGTTTCTTAATTTTAGAATAAGTAGGTTTCCGTGTGAATATAGAGGTATCCTTAGGAATCTCAATCTTGGATGGTGCTTTTCCTCTAGATTGAATATATGAGTCAGATTCGTCACTTGTCGATCTCGATATTCTCTTTTTTGCAGAGTTGTCGATTATCTGGATTGGAGCCTTGGTAATGCCGTAGTTTCTGATTTCAAATTGGTTGACAGACTCTATCGGAAGGTTTGGCAATGGTTTGGACACGGGATAAGTTGGTAATTTGGTATCATAATTGTCCAGTAACGAAGATGAATAGTTCTTCATTCCGGAAGATCCCGATTGGAAAGAGAAAATAGATTCACTTTCTTTGGTGGGAATTGTCGAAGGAGATTCGCTATTGGTATTCACTTTCGAACTCACCATACTTGTATCTTCGTAGCAGTCGAGCAACGAATAGTCTAAAGAACTAGACAAGGTCAGAAGAGCATCAAAGCTCTCTTCGTAAATCGAAGGATCCAAGTAACAGGAGCTGGATACGGAGGCAGAATCGACAATTAGCTCAGGACTAGAAATAGTTGGGCTTCGGACGGGGATTCTGTTTTCTGGCTCACTGCTTATCTCCGCTGAATCTTGCTCAACAGCAACAGTAGCCGAAACTGGTGGTGGAGGAAGCTCTTTCTGAACCTCCAACTCCGGAGCAGACTTGCTCATCTTTGGAAGTGATGCGATCCTGTTGGTGAAACCTTTGAAAACACCACTGAATCTGTTATTAAAAGAGATGGATCTCGAAGTAGAATCCGCATCCTCCTTATCGCACCACTCTCTAGATGGAGGAGAGTAGCTGGAGTATCTCTTCTGAACCTGAGACAGCTTCTGCTCATCGGGGAAGCTAGGAGGCCGGAAATCCAGAACACATGACATGACTCTGTTTCTGGAGTTGTCTCTCGTATGGTTAATAGAGCGTTGTTTCATTATATTTTGCAAGTTGCACAATGTAGAGCTTTCAAACTTGACTGCCGTGGTGGGTGGAGGAATATCGAAACTTATCGAGCCGATGTCCAGCGGATCCAGGAAATCCTGTTCTTGGACGATCTTCTGTCCCACAAACTTCCCCATGGCTTTTGATTTAAATTATGATTCAGACACACTTATTGATTTGCTTTTTTATGATTTGTGAAATGAACTAATGGGTAAGATAAAGAAGAAGATCCTGAAATTAATTTGAGCATAATTATAAGGAATCTGAAGATCCTCTGTAGAACCCTTCATAATTTCCTTTTTCTGTCGCAAGCCACTTCAACAGAATGATTTTCTTAGATCTTTGTCTTTTGATTTGTCCGACTCTTCCTTTTTGATCAGATCAGCCAACCTCCTGCCCAGTTGTCTTTGAGATGGCTGCTCTATCAGTAATACCCTTTTGGGAAGATCTGGGGTTCTGAGGAATTGTGTCGTGTGCAGATTAAATCTGCACAGCCCGAAATATTTATTTTTTTTTTTTTCAAAAAAAAATTTTTTGTTCCCTTTATGAAAAATTCACTACTAGGTATACGGGGGGAGGATTTATTAAGAGGTCTTTTTGAATTTTTCCACCACTGATAAGAAAATAGAGGCACACAAACAAGATTTGTAAACGGAAAACATCAAACCTCTAGGTAACAAGATAAAGTTTCTCATTGGAAATGACTCTTGAGACAACTGAACTAGATCAAAAGGAAACAAAACCAGCTTTGGAGTCGAGATTGGGAAGAGACTCTCCGTTCGATTTCGGTCAACGGTATCTGACTAACGAAGAAGAGGTGTTCAATTTCAATGCATGGGATAACGTGGAGTGGGACGAAGAGCAGTTGAAAGAGTTTGAGGCAAAGATTCAGGCCCAGGTGGAAGAACCGGTTTCAGAATACCAGAAGAAATTGTACAATCAGAAGCCAGCCAAGTACTGGGATCTGTTCTACAAACATAACAGAGAGAATTTCTTTAAGAACAGAAAATGGCTTCAAATCGAGTTTCCATCTTTGTATGAAGCCACCAAGAAAGACTCTCCGGCACAAAGTATCATTGAGATAGGTTGTGGGCCTGGAAACACTCTTTTTCCTATTTTGGAGCAAAATCAGAACCCAGGGCTCAAGCTTTTTGGATGCGATTACTCAAAGGTGGCCATTGACCTGGTGAAAGAGAACGAGGAATATGGAAAAAACGAAGGAGTTGTGCATGCATCTGTGTGGGATTTGGCTAATCCGGATTTGATTCTGCCTGAGGGGGTTGAACCGCATTCAATTAACATCGCCGTGATGATCTTTGTGTTTTCTGCATTGAGTCCAGAGCAATGGGACCATGCGGTGAATAATCTATCTAAAATGATGGCTCCTGGAGGACAGATATTATTCAGAGATTACGGTAGATACGATTTGGCTCAAATCAGATTTAAAAAAAACAGATTATTAGATGAGAACTTTTATGTTAGGGGAGACGGAACCAGGGTGTATTTCTTCACGGAGGATGAGCTACGGGAGATCTTTTGCAAGAAAGGTGGATTTGAGGAACACAAAATTGGCACGGATAAGAGACTTTTGGTGAATAGAAAGAAGCAATTAAAAATGTACAGATGTTGGTTGCAAGCAGTCTTCCAAGTCCCAGAAAGCTAGTGTCATTAAATGGAGAGCTATAGATTAAACTTTCTAATCTTTCTTGGGAATCATTCTAACAGTGATGTGTAAGAAGCTGTCTAGATACTTCATACAGATATATAAATCAATAATGGGCGCGTTGAGAGGAAGACAGATTCCATGACAAATAGGATAAGCAATAGTGTACATCAGGGTGGATGGAAAGAGCTCCGGGATAACATTTTGCAACAGATTCCCCAGAGTTATCTTTCTTGCAAGATTGGTAACGACAGGCTGGATAGTCTTGTTGGACAGCGGTAAATGAATCTTGATGGGGATGTTTTTCAAACTGGCGATGTTCCCCGGTAACATGGTGCGGAAAATCGACTCATATTTGACAGGATCTCTGTTGACAGTTGAGTTATAGAACTCATGGGTTTTGCCTTTAGACAGATTCATGATGATCTTGCTGGACCCATTCAGGATAAAACACGATTCTTTAAGTTGATTGACCCAATAGCTTTTCAGAAACTCAGAATTTGACGGTTGTTCAATTGGAATGATATATTCAAGTGGGTAATTATCGTGTTTCAAACATATTTCCCAAACGCTATCATCGGCCTGCTCCTCTGAACTGGTCAAATCAAATAGAAGGCCAATTGGAAGGTTCCACTTCAAAGGAACGTCTTCAAACTCAAACCACCAATCCAACCTATTCACCAGCGTCGGGTCTTTCAAATACGGCTTGTAGAACTTCAACAAGTCTGGTAGGATGTAATGGAAGTACGAGTTCCGGTGAACTGAACCATAATATTCAAGAAGAAACTCATCTACATCAGCAACACATAGAGAAACATCCAGCTTGAACTTGACGTGCAATACTCCTTCCCAGACTTTGGATATTATCTCCGACGAGCTCATGTAAAAGAGTTCACGAGTTGTACATCTGCGACTCTGATGATTTAGGCTACCTAATATTAGTAATAAAGGAATAAATTATACCACTCCAATGTCTTTTGTAATCTGTTATCTCTCAGGCAAATTAAACCTACAGAACTTCTGTCTTATTTTTAAACATCTCTACACATCCTTTTTCCAGAGGTGTTTTGTTTTAATTTACATCTTTACACCGTACAATTTTCGGAATTTTACGATCGCCAACAAGCATTGGGGATCGGATACGGTAACACACAACACACACTATATATGATCACACTGTCTTTTTCAGAGGGTGAGTGCTGACATAATACAATTCGATTCCAGGGAATCCGACCTAAAAAAGGTTGTGATCCAACTCGAATCCTAGAGGACTTGAGCCAGAAAATGAACAATTGATGTTCAGATCACCAGAAAGAGGAAGTAAATACAGTATATTATCGTTCTTATCCTAAAACTTAAGAAAGATGGTGTTTCCTTTCCTATCCTTCTTAACTACTCCGACAATTGAACATACCTTGAGGTGAGATATAGAATAAATATCAAGAATCACTAATATATATGTATCATAACAAAAAAGTACTTATTGAAACCAGAGCACGGGAACAAACCAGTGCTGTTGATATTCTAGAGAACATTGCAAAATGAAATAGTCAAGTCTCTTTTTCAATTAACCTCTTTCAAAGAATCTATAACGGGAAAACAGTAATGGACAGTAATTCTCAGTAGAGTTACAACCTTAAATAATTCGACTTTCGCAGGTGAACCTAAATAACTTACAAGTTCTTGATGACCTGTTCAGTGAAATGCGAGGTGGAGGCAGTACCTTTCAAGTCCTTGGTTCTGTTTTCAGCACCAGATGCAATGGTCTTCAAAACAGCAGACTCGATTTTGTCTGCGTAAGGGTTGAGAGACATGTGTCTCAACATCATACAAGAAGACAATAGAAGGGCAGTTGGGTTGGCCAAACCCTTACCGGCAATATCTGGAGCAGAACCGTGAACAGCCTCGAAGATAGAGACCTTGTCACCCATGTTACCGGATGGAGTCAAACCTAGACCACCTATCAAACCGGAAGACAAATCGGACATGATATCACCGTACAAGTTTGGCATAACCATGACCAACTTCTTGTAGTCTGATGGATCAGAACAGAGCTTCAAGGAGGTGTTGTCTAGCAATTCAAAGGAGAGCTTGATGTCTGGGTACTCCTTGGCTAGCTCCTTGGCAGTTTCAACGAAAAGACCATCGGACAATTTCATGATGGAGGCCTTGTGGACAACCAAGACTTCTGGCTTGTTGACAGACTTGGCGTACTCAAAGGCGTATCTGATGACTCTCTCGGAAGCGTGTCTGGTAATTAACTTGATCGATTGGACGACACCAGGAACAATGACGTGCTCGATACCTGAGTACTCACCCTCGGTGTTTTCTCTGATTAGCACAGTGTCAACTCCATCGTAAGGAGTCTTGAAACCCTCAACGGACTTACATGGTCTAACGTTAGCGAACAAACTGAAGGTTCTTCTCAAAGTCAAGTTCATCGATTGATGACCCTTTCCGACTGGAGTTGCTAAAGGACCCTTCAAAGCAACCAAGTTCTTGTTGATTGAGGCAACAGCATCCGCTGGAAGAGTGGTCTTACCATTGATCAACGAAGGAGTCACATCAACCGGCTCCCAGTTGATTGGCACCTCTGCAGCAGAGTAGATCTGCTCCACAGCATTGGCAATCTCAGGACCAATACCATCTCCAGGAATCAAGGTAACAGTGTATCTTCCATCAGCACCTGGCTTACCTGTGTATTGTCCAGTGAATGAAGAGCCCGAAGCGTATGATCTCACCCAGTTGCTGGATGCTCTTCTAATGCTAGCGTTTGCAACACCCAAGTTTCTCAACATTTTGTATAATCTATCAATCCAATTCTGCTACCAGTGTATCAATTACACCACCTGTATATCCCTGAACTTGTCTGGACTTAGTCTTAAGCAACAATGTGATCTAACAGTCTTGTTGTGTCTATTAAAATAACAAAAAGCTACGTCCACTAAACATTTCTACTTAGAAAATATTCCCAAGATCATGTACAGAATGCCATCATCATCTTTTGGTTCTTGTCGCAGCAGCAATTCCTGTCTTTTTCCACCCGGCCTTCTTCCCTCGCCATCCCCACCGCTCCCGCACCAATCAACCCTGTTGGGCCCGAGAGATCCCAAAAGGACCCTCGCTTCTCCCGTGCCTCTGTGTGCCCGGCTCCGTGTCAGTTCCCTGTACCTGCCCGTCGTCTCCTTCAATCACGTCGCGACATCAAAAATCCAAACCGACCTCGAATCCGAAAGCTCAACTCACACCTCACACCATGTGTAAAAAAATCACAAAGTCCGAAGTCGGAGAAATGAACTGTCGATCGTCCAGCGATTCGAGTCGAGTCGATATTGGAATATCGACGCGCGTCGACCAAACCTTTTTTCCACTAGAGGCTTTCTTTACCAATTTTGATTATGTAATCGCTAAGAGGAGTTAGAAGAAATTATAACCGGAATTTTTTTTATGTTTTGAGGAAATTTGATTATGTAATATCCGACATTCTGGTGGGATGTTGGTTTATTTTTTATCAATTCTGATTCTGAGGGTGTTGAGCCATTCATCAGAAGCTGCGGTTAGTGTTAGTGCCAAAAAAAAATAATTGTGACATCGGGGCTGCCTCTAAAATTTTTAGTTATTTTTGACACTTGCATATAACCGGCCAGTGAATACAGTGATCCGTCTGGGATTATTGGTTTATGTTCATAGTGGGCCGAATCTGGTTAACTGATCCAGATGTATATCATATTTGGGCTCATCGAAGATTTAATAGTTAATGAAACTAGATGGATTTGAGATATCTGGCCCGCGGATCTAGTTATGTAAAAAAATGCAATTTGAAGGACCAGTGCGCCGCACAGCTTCCTTTTTTTCGGAGAGTGAGGCTGTATGGATGATAGCATTAAGTATCCTAATTAAATTACTTCTCATTCGGATAGGAAGCTAGTTATTTGATGGGGAACACTGAATTGATACGTTCCAATGTAATTGAGGTTCTATTCCGTGTATTTTGGTATCGAGATGTACGTAATTGTTGAAATATTGACACTCGGGATGGCGGCGAAATGATTTTACTGGACAGTTGGAACTCTAAAGTTTGGGATGACCCTAGAAAGGCTTCGATTTACAAGAAAGTATGGTGTGTAACTCTGGATGGAGCAAGATAGCTGGGACAACATTTTTAAAGTGATCCGGACTTTTTGTGTCAACTTAAATAGGTTTTGTTAGGAATCAGCAGCTAGTTAGCCCAGAAGAAAGTGCATATCCGACAATAATGCTGCCATCTACAGGAGTTGATCTTTTCGATTATAAAAATAGTAGGGTTTCTAACAGGTCGTAATCTCTCTTTGATATTGGTAACAGGGATAAGTGTATACTAAAGAGGCGCTGCTGGAATGTTTGTAAATTAAACATGAAGTGATTTCAAGTTTTCTGGTGCTGTTTCTGCAATAAAAATAAAAACTAGCTGAATTGAATTATAAGTTCTCCGGTCTGCTGTGTTGCGTACAACTTTTACGTTTCTTCATTTCTGGTGAGAAACTCATCCCCTATTAGATTTTTATGTGAATGCTACCATGGAACATAGTGGATGAGAGCATTATACATGACCAGGAGCATTCTAGGCACTGTCAATACTCGGTATTTGAAGCCAAAAATAAATTGCATCTCGCGGTAGGATCATATGCATGTTTGAAAGGAGGAAATCAATAATCAATTTTGGACTCTTTATACTCTCGAAGGAATGTGTTTAATTATTCAAAGAGGCGCAATAAATGGTGAGAGTGTATCCCATATAATTTGCAAGAATACTATGTGCCACCAAATCCAGAGTATTATCTTGCAAAACAGATTATCTGGTAAATAGCCACTTTCTTTTAATCTGTCTATCATATTCAATATAACTGGCATGGACATCGGCGGAGTTACTCCACAATCCGACATATATTTCAGTTTTTATCTTCTTATAAGATAATTACCCCTGTATTTGTTATTCTGTTAAATATAACAGGTCTAAGCTCCTATAGGAAGTGTGTAGTTCTTTCCAAAAAAGATATACAGCTGCCAGTCAGGCTAAGCAGATCCAAGTGCTAAAATTAACAGTCTTGTGGAACAATGATGGGGATTTAAGAGCTGAGTACCTTCATGATGTCGTGTCACAACATAAAGATCTTCTATGCTGCTTGAAATTGAAGGTAAGATCATATGGAATACAGATAATCGTAGGAGTATAAATACGTCTTCCGTTCCTCGATTTTGTGAGCTATTTTTGACTGTTAAAGCCTCATATTTTGCTATCTGTCATAAGAATCCAATATTGATCTAATTCAAGATGAAACTTTCATTGACACAAATCTTACTAGCAGCTGGCTCCCTGTTGGCCTCTTCTAATGCAGAATCTTCTCTTTCTCCTGATGAAGCTGGTCGAATTGGAGCTCTGTTCTCGGACATTGTCTCAAACCAAGATGAATATCGTTCATTCCTGGTGGCTAATGCAGCTTCATATTCCATACCAGAAAATCTGGTCAACTTGTATACTCAATTGACCACCTACACTGATGATGGATATACCTCGTTGATTTCATCAGTTGATCAAACTGATGCGTCTGTTCTCGATACATTGATCACTGCTCTTCCATGGTATTCAACTAGATTGTCTCAGGAAATTGCGGCAGCAGAGGAATCTCATTCTGCTACCAGCGCAATCTCGACTGCTGGAGACAATGTTTCCTCCTCAGCAGCAAATGTGTATGCTTCGGGTTCCAGTGGTGGTGGCTCAAATGCTTCCAAGCAAGGTGTTAGCAATAGTGGCAGAAGCGCTGCTTACGGCTCAGGGATTGCTGCTTCCAGTGCTCACAAAAGCTCCACTAACATTTCATCTGGTTCCTCTGGTTCCTCCAAATCTTCGGACTCTTCTTCATCGTCTGGTTCTTCTTCCTCTTCCGGTGAGGCGGCTTCAAGTAATGCTTTGAGTTTTGGTATGGCTCTGTTTGTCTCTATCGGTGGATTACTACTTTTATGATTGAGTATGCCTTTTATGTTTCAATTTTATGTCTAAAAACGATCTTTTTCAACCTTAGTAAATTAGAAATCATTCAAAGTTTACGGGGAATACCCAGATACCCATCTAATCCTATCATCTAATTGTAGAATTCAACATTCATAACTAAAATACTGAAAATCAGAAGAGATATCTTTAAGCTGGCATTAACAAGATGGCATTAACTCACTTGATATCAAAGAAATAGCATTGGGATATTAATGCCATAGTGCGCGGTTTTGTACATTCTCTTTCGGACCTGAACCAGGCGAGGCATTCGTTCTTTTTAAAACTAAATTAATCCGAGCCTTTTTTGAGGAGCCACAAATTAGAGTTTCTACTCTATTATTTGAATATGAGGCCATGTGTGTTTCCGGACTTCTATGCAAGACTCACATCACTCTATATTCTTTGATCTACAGATTATATTTGGCTCTGTATCTATTCGTTCGTCATTTTACCGAAGGTGCAACCCAACCCAAGTTACTATGGCCAAGCAACTTTTCACATTATGCGCGCGCGCATCTGCCTTATCAATTCATTGTCCTAATTAGGATAGGAGCCCAGTTTTTTTGTATTTCAACGGTCAATCGACAATCTTTTGCTCTCAGTTCTTCTTGTCACTATGCATATCAACAGAAGGCATTTTGGTATCTTACATTCTTCACGATGTGTAAAAACACACGACTTATTATCAGCATGACTAACAGACCGGAAAAAATCGCTAATGTATTTTTTATTCGGAACTCCAGAAGTCGATTCGTCTTCTGTTAACTGACACAATTGTTGAGCTTCTCAATGGAATTACACTCAATTCTGACACATTCTGTATCCAGGCAATTGTTCATTCAATTAATCAGTCCCAAATCAAATTGAACACTAGATCTCAGTTCTGCTCCATAACAATATGCACTACAACAAAATTGAAATAATAGTTAAAAATTTTGCCGCAAAACTGGCTTCTATGGCAATGCATGGTAGCCAGTTTGCTGTGAGTTAACGCAATTCTGACTAATGCATCAGACGTTTCCGAGCCATATTATTCTTGGCCTTAAATGAACTAACAAGGATATAACTTGAACTTGAAAAAATCATCTACGTCATTCAACGAAACAAAACTCTTGATACCTATAATCAAAGTTCCCACCAAGACTACCTTTGGTTTTATCGAGAATTTATGTTTACAATCTATCAATATACACTTATAAACTGAATTTGCTTTCGATCACGATAAAGCTCTCATTATATGCTGTAGGATTACATAGTCATTCGTTGGAATCATTAGGGAACGGGTTGGTCCCAGTTGTTTGCATCACCATCTTCTACTCGTTCGATATATTGACTGTTTCTTCTTCACTTGTGTAGTAATGCTCATCCTCTTCCTTCTTCAACTCACTCTCTGGCAAGTGAACTCTTCGAGGTTTGTAGTCAAAATCAGGGGGGATACCACATTTTCTCTGTGATCTATTACTTTTCCAGTGATTCGCAAGCTGATAGGATCTGTAAAACCCCTTTCCACACCCCCAGCTCTCTCCGTTTTCTTTTATACCACCGCATTTAAATAGCTTCCTTGAGCTCTGAATATGCTTCTCTCTTATGTGTCGTCGCAGGTCCGAAGGAGTAGAGTATTTCAGTCGACAGCCAGGATAGTGGCATTGATGAGGTTTCAGTTTCTGGTGAACTGATGTTATATGATTCTTTAAAGATTCCTTTCTAGTAAACTGTTTGGAACAAATAGTACATTCGAACATCTTCTTCCTTCTTTTGAGGGAGGGGGAAACAGCTCGCTCCCATTTTTCGTCATGTTCCTCTATGTTCTCACTCATTAATGGTGATTCATTCAGGACGGAATAAACTATTCGTTTCGAAAAAGGGGAGAGAAGGGCAGGAGATTCTGAGTTGAAAGATGGGGCACTAGAATCTGCAATATTTTCTTGATTCCGGGTGCTATTTGGGGGAAATTGGCTGTCTCTCAACTTTTTAACTTGGCTGGAATCATATACTACTGGAGCATTCTCCATTAACCAGTTATTTGAGTACTCCGTGGGTTGATTAGATGGATTTGAGCTTGTGTCCGATTGTAAACGCATGAAAAGCTCTCTCGATGCTGACCGGAGTTCTGCCTGCTCATCCAAGGACGGCCTGTGGGCCAGCTTCGTTTGTACTTGAGAATCCAGGTTCACATCTGTCGATGATCCAACTACCGTTCGAATTTCTCCTTGTTGGAATCCTAATGTGAAGTTTGTTGGTTGAAGATGTGATTCTGTTCCTTGATATTCCGTCGGAACCGATCTGGGATAAACTTGTTCGTTCCGACCCATAACCGCATGACCCTGGCCATACTTGGGATCTTTTTGCTGGACCAAATGTGGGATCTCTGAGACCGGATATTGTCCTTCATGAACTGTGGGGGGTTCACTGGGTCCTGAATTATACACGGGGATGTTGTATCTATTTCTTAAATCGCTGGAGCCGATGAAAGCCAAACCTCCTAGATCAGGGGGTCTACCAGGCGCAGCATGAGCGAATGGATCGAAGTGCCAGACAACCGGAGCAGAGCCACTTGCACCACTATGGCTTCCGGGACTAATGTTTGCGATGGACGATGTGTAGCTGTGGTTAATTGGATTGTTGTTTGTTTGTTGTGTATGAGGTGGATTTGTTGAATGAGTGTTGGCTTGGGAATAAGCTGCTGCTCCCTGGAGATCTGGTACACCATGAAAAAAATGGGTCAAGGTGTCCTGCCACGGCTCCGCCGAAGAAGGAGGGGGGATCACATCTATATCCGCTCCCATGTTTCTAGAGCGGCCGGCAACCCCAGGTGGAAGTTTCTTCTTCGGGGCCAATCTGAAATGAGCTTCTAAAGGTCAAATCTAAAAGTTATCGATCGAAAGATTATCAGCAAAATCTTCCATTACTTAATCTGAGTGTATTTCTGTGCTGTGGAAGAACTGACGGGATATTCTTTGGCCAAGCATCGATGTCGGGAAACCGAGAGTTACTTGTATTCTGGAATTGTTGGACAGGCTATTAAAGTGGAACTAACAAGCTTAATTATATGCCACGATCTGAGCGTAAGCCAGAAAAACTTCAACACTCATCTTTGAAGATCTTACATGATCGGTGCGGAAACGTCTCCATTTATATACTATTTATAAGCACCCAATGGATACCGCAGACTTAGTCTATCTATGTTTCCATACAAAATAGATCATTTAATTCTATATACACTTAGCCATATATAATTCATGCCCATTTCGGAAACACTAACTTGTCCATATGCAAGACGTTTTCTGGCAATCATGGTGCCTGGATGCCCGATTTGCCCAACAATAGAAGTTAAAGTTTGTTTTTTTCATCATTCCTATGATATTCGGGACCGTGCAAGCTCTGTAAACGCAGGTGAAAACCCGATGCCAAAAAGTAACACTATGCTCTATGACATATCAGGCAGATTCAAGGTACGAGGCTCTGAGGGGTATAATTATTTTTGTACGGGAGACCGATTTCAAGCCCACCATGAGATAACCGGCACACTTTTGGAGATTATATCCGTCTTTCTGGCACAATACGTAGAAAAATAGAAACATTAACAATGCTCAAGGTCTGTATTAAAACCCCACGGAATAGCTTTGCTCTCTGGGAGCAGAAAATCGTATCCAAGCCTCCGAAGAGGGGACAAGTAGGACTTGAACCCGCATTTTCACCAAGCTACATACATATTTGTTACCGGTAGCTACGGTGGGATAGCATTTGTATTTGGCGATATATCTCCATCTGGAAGATCTGATCGTCGTGCTATCTTGTACTGTGATATCTTGTGTTACTCTGCTAACATCGGCTACTTACCTACATGAATCCTTCAAACGGGTGGTTTTAAAGCCGTTCGTGGTATCTGAACATAATTCCGCAAGCACTAGAAACGATCTTCCATTTTAGGACTTGACGCGAACCCACCGAATGCCCAGTTTTGAATGTTGAGTCGGTCGGTAATCTAACAAAAATAACCAATTCTGTGGTTTCATAACTGCACATATAGATATATCTCATGTACGCTGGCTTACCACGTATCCAGGGGAGGTCCCCCAATCGTAGTACGGGTCTGTTGCTTTTCAGTATAACATTGACGTTCCAGGAAGTATAGACGCTATATTTTGTTGAAAAACATGCCTTGGTTAACCACAGGCATGAACAAAGACTGCTATAGAGCTGGATTTTGGTGGCTGCAGCACAGTACACATACCATAGTGCTTTTCTATTATTATTCTCATGCAGCAAATTGTGCGCGTGCGCTTACAACCCACGCATTATCAGCCTATACGATTGCCATCAGCTGTTTTTGGCTGTCGCGGAGACCCAATATTGGGCACGCAGGGGATGTAGCTAGGGACCAGGCTGAACCCTGAACCGCAAATAACTGCCAGAGTAGTGTTTCTCTTACTCGCATACACGAATTTGGCTCGGCTCTAAGGTTATTTCTGGTGTTGATGAATTATTGCAGAGTTTTTCACTTGTCACGGCTGTGTTCGATCCTGTTTCCGGCTCGATCTGCTGCAGAGCCCAAAAATGGACAATAGAGGGGCTTAAGCCGGTCCTTCAACATGAAGACGTCTAATAATTGACTTGCAGTCTCCTATCCCTATTCCCAGTTCCGGGGTCAAATCGATGTCTTGTAATGCCTTGGTTTCCGACGAATAAATGCCTTTCAACTAGTCCAATCTAAGAGATGTCTGAATAAAGTTGACTAGCACTTGCACTTGCACTTGCACTGGCCTTATATACGCCCGATGAGGCCCGATGTGCACTACTTTCGGATGTAATTGAAATCTACACGGCTGGCGAGCTGGCTATTCGGTACGATGCAAATCAGTCTGTAGGTCTATGACAACAATCCACCTTGCCGGAGGTCTTCGAGGTTTCTCAATCAAACTGGCTTCCCATAAAGTGAACCCACTTCAGTATCTCAGCTCGTCCAAGACCTCAGTAATTTGCCAAGTATTGTCCGTTAAGAACCGGCTAATGGTAGTCACACTTATTTAAAGCCGAATAACAATTTCCACAGACAAAACTTTTCGAATGATGCTCCTATTTCCTGGCGCAGTTCTGAACGCCTATTTGCTTTCCCAAGTTCAAATAGTACTCTCACTCAGCCAACATTTCATACATCTGTTTAGTCACCGACTATGAATGGTCCGATATCATGATCTCTTCTGGTAATCCGCTGCAAGGCTGACTTTCTTCCCGCATCTCCACATCTGGGGTCTGATATCATGCTCCGACGCATCCCCTTCCATAACGAGGAACAGGAAATTTATGCTCACATTCTTCTTGGCATTCGAAAAAGAGTAATGCCGTTCTCTTCTTCTCAACGGTGGTGAGACAACTTACGACCATTATCAAACTCTGTTGTCAACGGCTGTAAAGAACTTAATTTTGATCAATTCCTCAAAAGTGCGGCATTACCTCACTAATATTATATGGATTCCCCAAATATCGTTATCTCATAGCAAAAAACCTGTTTCAATGTAGCCCAAATTACGTTCTCAGAACAACCTGCAAAGCTCGCTTCCAATCCTGAACCAAAAGCATCTTATCTCAAAATAGCGGCATTATGCTGGATGTTCTGTATGTAAGTCATTTTCTGCGCTCAAGATCACAGTTCTGAACCTGTTCCTCCTCCTCTACGTCTTCGTCTCTATTCCTGTGCTTCTCCGAATTTCCGTTCATTTCTTTGTAGGTGTCCTGGCTGTGCAGAGGTCTGTCAGCTTCCTGGACTCGTTTTTGTCCAGGTATCTTCAACTGTAAAATTGGTGATTTCGAAACGATTTTTGCGTCTCTTGAGTTGGTTTTTGAACTTGAATCTTCTTGTTGAAACGCCTTGGTGAGCATCTTGTTGGCCCTAAATTGCCTAATCATGTTGTTATATCCATCGATAACGGCCTGAAAGCTCCGAATTTTTCATCGCAAGAGTTCATTGAGATTTCCCAAAACGGAAACTCTGATAATTGGATGAGACATTCTCACAAAATAGACAGATCGATCATCAAACTGGAGTGAAGAATTGGTTTGATCTACTGATGATTGTATCCAAAATTGTTCTATGAACGTCTAAAGAACCATTTCAAGTATTCTATTGGTTTAATAGATCCTCTTCACTACAAAAATCATAGCAATCCCACCATCACATCCGTATAATGTCCACAGAAAATGACTCCGAATCCAGACGATCTGATTCTCAAATAGATGTGGTGAATCTGGAGAGAATCGTTGTCCAAAACCCACTTGATAAAGTGTCCTTAACCTCATTGCTACTCGGAGTTTTGATTGGAGTATCGTTGGGATTATTACCCTTCGTGAGGTTCAAACAGATACTGATATATGTGATCTTTCTCGGTTTGTTCCACTTCTTGGAATATTATGTCACAGCGAAGTACTCATCAGATAAAGTTTCTACGGACTCATTTCTCATCTTTAACGGTCTAGAGTATGCCGTGGCTCATCTGGTATCGGTGACGGAGGCCTTTATAGAGCTCTGGCTGTTTCCTGGATTGAAGTTGAATCACCCAATCATTTCCACCGTAGGATTTATACTCGTTTGTCTGGGACAATGTCTGAGGTTTGCTGCAATGGCCACCGCTGGTGAGTCTTTCAGTCATTTGGTGGCATTTCGCAAAAAACAGAATCACAAACTAATCACCCATGGTGTTTATCATTACTTGAGACATCCGTCCTACATCGGGTTTCTCTACTGGGCCTTAGGAACACAACTACTGTTGTGTAATCCCGTGTCGTTCTGTCTGTTCTACTATCTGCTACGCAAGTTCTTCACAAGACGTATTGTATATGAAGAACAGAGACTGGTAGACTTCTTTGGCCAGGAGTACATTGAATACAGAAAGAAAACTCCGGCAGCAATGCCTTTTCTATGATGCATGTATATAAGTTGAATTCGATCAACCCCCCTTTGGTAAATGTATGAGTGATAAATGTTACATGTCGTTTTATTACTAACAATTATACAACGACTTCACCAGCAAATGTAGATGAAATAAATGCCGTGTCTATGGTCTCAAAAGTGTGCGCCGTGAGCGTCGCCAATCGGCGTCCCCGTGGCTCTGTATTAGGGCTCTGTATTATCGCATTTCTAGAAGACTTTAAGTCAAACCTGATACTTTTCAATGTCCAGAGAAGTCCAAAGAAGTTCGCATATGAATGTAGTTATCTGGAATGTTGTTGGATTTTATCGGGCAACTATTCAAAATGGAAAAAAGTGTAATCAATGCTTCCAATAAACACTAAATCGCAAATCCAGTTGTATTTGTTGAACAATCCAGGATGAGAGCACACCAATATATTTCACAAGAGATTAGTCAACATACTAATCATATTGAAAACATTTTCTCTCTACCTTGTTCATGCCCCATGTCAATTAGAACCATAATGAGCAACCATCACTGACTACCATCAGGGTTCTCTTCGAAGGGCCAGGAACCCTTGTTACCTGTTCCATTTGTCAACAACGGCATGCTGAACCCAAGGATACTGTTTGCAGCATTGTTGGACTCAGAAGAACTCTCCAGAGACTCAGGCCTAGTAGAACTATCTGGAGCAGTTTGGGAGCCACCAGCGTTGGGGTGAGGAAGAGGCACACTTACATCAGTATTAGGTCTTTCTTCATTGCTTTTCAGACTTTCAACTAAGACATTGTTTGAGTCCTCATTAGCAGTTGACTCAGAAGCCCGTAAAAGATTATCTACCATAAACCTCTGTCTAGCCTGTATTGCTCTCTCATCCTGTGTTCCTGGATTCTCATGAGACGAAGAACCCTTCGACTGTTCTGACACTTCGTCAATATTAGACTCTGAACCATTAGTTAAACCATCTTGCAACACCGTTGAAAGATATAAGTTTGGTGTTGGCGGCTTGTAAGTGCTATTTCTGGTAGAAAAAGAGTTCGATTCAACTTCCACCACACCTGAGTTTCCGACATCAGAGGAACGGTTATTCTCAGCCGTGGTGATAGACTCTGAGCGTTCTGGAGGTTCTAGACGTTCTGGACCATATAAATGAGAAAGCATGTTGGTTGCAATCAACTCAGCCGATGTTTCGGATGGAGTTCCGAATGAGTTGAGCTCCTGCTGTGAAGAACGCAGAAAAGAATTCTGCATAGCAGGATCCTGTGTCCCGGAAACCAAAGAGTTTAATTCTAATTCCTTTGGCTGCTCTGGTGATGTTGCGTTCATAAGAGATGAATTTACAGTGGCATATGGATGCAGTTCGCTGCCCAGTGACCCCTTTGCAGCGGCATTCGAAACCGTGTTTATAGTTTCCTCTCTCTGGTGCATTTCGGGTACGAGATTTCCCGCCTGCGCCAACGGAAAATTCGACTGCATGGAACTCACATCATCCTCAACGATGCCACGATCGTTGTTATTTGCCTCAAGTTGATTTTCCAGTCCCGTGTCTCCCTGCAAAGGCAGATTACCATATAATGAAGCCGACGGTATGCCGTCAGCTCCAAAAGAAGTAGTTCTGGAGGTATCTGAGTGGCCTGAAATGCTATTTCCATTTCTATATTGAGATACACCGTGAATGGAATTCATTGAATTCATTCGTGGATCGGTAAACCCAGGTGAATTAGAGCTTCTGAAAGCCTCCCTTTCGATCCATCTATATTTATTAACATGAGAATCAGACCCTGCCCATGAACCTCGCCGGTTATTCCATCCATCGTCATCTGCTATGGACGACGGTAGTCTGCCATAATCAGAACCGCCATTGAATGAAGGAAGAGAACCAACAGGAGGCGGATACGAAGGAGGCGGCAATGGTGGTAGAGAGATCTCAGGCAACTGCTGTCTCACTGGCGATTCCAAAGGATCAGTTTCAACCTGTGCTAATGTATCGTTAGCCACAGCTGGCTCTTCCAGAGCAGACTGAAATGTGGTTTCATTTTCCTCTTCAGAGTCAATACTAATTACTTCCAATGGAACTGAGTTCTGGGTTCCAACAGGATGTAAAAATCCATTGCTTATTTGTTGAGAGATTGCAGGAGAAGATGTAGAACGAATTTCTTGATTTGTGGAAACTGAAGATCTAGGTGGAAGTGGTTGGGAAGCACCGTGGGTGTAAGAATCAGGATGTATATTCTTATTTGTTGGTTCTCTTCGTTCAGTTTCATTTCGTTGCACCTGTTCTTCATCTTCATTCTCTTCCTCCTCTTCTTCCGAACTATCCAACAGAATGACAACCTGACTAGAGTTCTCCCTTCTTTCTTCAGTGGACTCTCTTTTAACAGCAGAAGGTCCAGCTTCGGGAGAGGAACCAATATCATCGTTTTCGGAATGTTGTACCGTCCATCCACCATTTTCATCTATCTCAATTGTATCCTCATCTTCGGCCGTGTTGTCAACAATCTGCTTAAAATAATCGTCTATAGCCAAGTCCTTCAGATCCAATCTCATAGAGCACACAGGGCAGAGCCAAGTTGGTGCTTGCTGCTGCAGCTGGAGAAAAGACTGGGCATCAAAACATTGTGTATGAGAACACTTCACAGACCTACAAGGGTTTCTCATCTTCACAAAAGAGCAAGGACACCCTAATGAAACCACCTCCTTTGACGTTTGAATTAGGTCGTCGTCTTCGTCCTGTCTCATTTTGCGTATACTTTTAATAGTTTCTTCAACGGTGAAATGAGGCCTCATGTTTATTTGGTCGAACAAAACCGATATTGGAACCACCTCAGTAATGTATAGAAACAGTAGAAAATCAGATTCTGTATATGCATAAACCACCTCTAGACGATTGTGGTCAGATTTCATGACATCTGCAGTCAAATCAATGGGTTTGGCAGAGCCTGTTCTGCCCTTTATTCCCCTTCCTGTCTGTTTCAGCTTGACTCCGTTCAATGAGATCTCATTGGGCTGTGGAAACTCGATGAATTCCTCGCTAGAAGAACTGGCAGAACTGTATACTCCCGACAACAAATAAACCCGCATGTTCTTGTTAGTTCGTAGTAATTCCACCTCCGTTTGAGTCAATTTGAATGTCACTCGACATACACCTCTTTCTTTTGGTCTTGGTGGGGCACGGAATGGATTGCTTCCATTGGCATGGATGAGTCGCTTGAGCGTGTAGAATTCACTCTTCTTGAAATAGATCCAGGCCGGCCTGGAAACAGGCTGCGTCAGTGGTTTTCTTCCTGAAACAGCTCTCACAGCACCAGGAGTATACTGGTTTGCTACCTGAACTCTATATGCACCAGTCTGGTAACTCGAATACAGTGATTGATACGACGGCAGCTCCGTTCCTAACGTGGACTTCAGGATCAACGATCTCACAGTGTACAATCTTGCATCATCCGAGGAGTACTTTCCTTTGGAGAAGAACTGTTCAATTCTGCTTACCAGCTCTGCTTTTCTTCCTGAAAGTGCTAGTCCAATTGACTTGCACACTGCCTTCAGTTCGTTCACCCTCAGACTGTTGAGCTCTCGTAGAGTGTCCTTCATCAAATGCTCACCGAGCGTTATGTTAGTACTTCTGTATCCTACAACGATCCCCCATTTCTCCACTTCCAATAATCACTTACCTCAAACATCGTCTCCGACATTGCCTCTAACCCGTTAGGCCTACTCATCTCCCCGTACTTCGTGCTTGGTGCTTCAATTGGCTTCTTATCAGACTTTCTTTGCCTGATCGCGGTGTATCGAACCTGCTCAGCACTACTGTCGACCCAAATGCGTTCAATAACCTGTCGTCCAAAATCAACAGACCTACCAGGGTTCTGTAATTGTCTATGGCCTCTTCTGGAGTCTTTGCGCTCTAAACTTGTCCTTCTGGACCCCCCTCACCTTCTTCTTTAACTCCTGATATTCTTCTATCAGTCGAATAAAAAACTACAGACCTGCTTGAGAAGAAGACTTGCTGAAAAATCTATCAGTCGTCGCGACGAATTATTTTTCTGATCACGTGCTTTGTGTCTCATGACTCTATCTTTAAATCCTATTCTCATTCCTCCTCTTTTCTTCAAATGTTTCTTCTTATTCAAGTCATCTATATATATATATATATAAACATCTCTGTATACCCTTTCATATATTTCACTCCTACTTTTCATAAAGAGATCCAATCAGAAAAACAGTGGCACGAGAACCCGCCTCAAGCACAGTTTTTCCATACTCAGAAGAAGACGGAAGACACACCAATCCGTTGGCTCCTTTGAACGAGCCAATGTTGCTGCTCCGTTGGAATCCTGTCGTTCTTGCTATCAAATTGTACTCTTCATCCTGGCTAACATTGACTCGCTGGTATTCTGGTCTCTGTGGATCAAGACGGAAATCACATCCCAATTTGACATTGACTCTAGATGACATTGGCAGAATCTGACCCTTTCTAGCTTCAACACCCTGCCATTTGAGCAACGAAGGTAGCACAAATAGATAGTAGCACACAGATGAAGATGCAGGATTTCCTGGTAGTGCAAATATGACCCTTGTTCTGCCATTGTATTCAATAGTAGCAAATGTAGTTGGTTTTCCGGGCTTCATTTTCACACGTCCAAAGTGGATCTCACCCCCTAGAACCCGTTCAATTGTGGGCTTTAAAAGATCCATTTCTCCCATAGATACTCCCCCTGTGGTTATTAGACAATCAACATCATTCTCTTCGAAGGCCCGGCGCATCAGGCTCGAAAGAGACTCCTTTGCATCTGAGGCAATTCCCAGATCAGTCACCTTATATCCTGTATTCTTTACCATCGAGATCAATGTTGGTCTATTGCTATCATATATAGCTCCATAGTTCAATTTTTCAGTAGAACTTATGTCTTTGAGCTCATCACCAGTGGAGAGAATTCCAATCTTGGGCTTTGAATAAACTTTGATTTTGGTCACTCCAACACTAGCCAACATTCCAATCTCTCCTCCGTTAGCAGAGATACGAGAACCCTTAGCCAAGACAAGAGTATTACTTTTCAAGTCAGAGCCAATCTCTCTTATGTTATCATTTGGTTTCACATCCAACGCCAGTATCTTGACGACTTTCTCTTCGAGTCCATCTGACGTTTTCTCAACCAATTGTGTCTCTTCAACCATTACAACAGCATCAGCCCCTTCAGGAACAGGAGCACCAGTGGTCACCCGGGCTATCTCACCACTTTTAAGCGAGTTCTTCTTGGTTTGAGCCGATGCATGAGAAATGGATACAACCGGATAATCACCCGCTCCATCAGAAGCTACAACAGCGTATCCGTCCACAATGCTAGCCCGGAAGTTTGGAACACCCACCGAGGAATATATATCTTCGGCAACTACAGAACCAACAAACAGATCATTCTGAATATCCATTTCTTCTACAACTGGTGATGGAGTGAACTCAGCAATCAACTTGTGTGCTTCATCCATAGAAATTATTGGATACTGAGATTCCCTGGCTCTCATTGTCACTGGGGCATTCAGATCATTAGATATCAACTGGTGTCTGGAGATTCCACAGTTAGCCCTTCCTGTCACCTTGTCTATGTGTGTTTTTCCATTATCATGGTGGTGGTGGTGATGGCTGTGGTCATGGGATGATCCAGATACTGGAGTATCAGGAAGAGCATCATTCAGAGTCCTGTTTGCCTTCTTATGAAGAGCCCTAGAGTCCTTGTTTTCGATCTGGACTAATGCATGCGGTAATGTCTTAATCACAGCACTCAGGTTCTCGGTGGAGCCTCTAGGTGACCCAGGAAGAGCTATGATTAGAGTCTTGTTCTTCACTCCAGCCACTGGTCTTGACATGATAGCAAACGGGGTGACTTTCAGTGATTCGGATAACATTGCATGCACAATCCCAGGTGCCTCCTTCTCCAACAAAGGTTTGATCGCTTCTGGAGTCACATCATTGATGGTGAATCCAGTTCCTCCGCAGGCCAGAAGCAATCTGATTTCATCAGTCTTTGTCCAATTGCTCACGATGTTTTGGATCTCCTCGATCTTGTCAGGAACGATTGTTTTACGAACAACAGCAAACTTTCGTTCCTGCTTTTCCAAGTTTTGTTTGTCCAAAAACTGTTCCAATGCCTCTGTTGTCTTGTCCAACGACTTGTCCTTAAAGCAGCTATCGGACATCACCAATATTCCGACATTGAAGCTCATTTTTTGGGATGGAAGAAAAGGGTGATTATATAAATTTCAGAAAAACCGATCAAATTTCAGATTCCACTTACGGATAATGACTAATTGTCAAACAGAGGAGCTTTTTATATTTATATCACTTCAAAAGAGTTTGGATCCGCAAAGGACTTCAAGGGTGGGTTTTTTTTTTATCAATCATGATGATAAAAGTAGATCCGACTCTTAATATTTTTTAGGTGGGGAAGATAAATACAATTTGTGATTATGTAAAATTATATAATCACGAATTTACATTCGGGTATTAGGTCGATCGACTATTTTGATTATCTAAGCTGATATAATCAAACTTCATTTTCCCTTCTCTTCTCTTGTATGTCAATCGCTTCAAAAATTTTCATTCACAAGGCCGTGTGGTAGAACAAAAAAAACCAACTTCAAGAGGTTGAAAGAGGTGTTCTCTGACAGGGAAATGAAAGAGATCCATTGATTTAAAGGCTCTATCCAGTTACTTAGGACTCAAAACAACATAACTTCACGATTGAAATAGAGTAAGGAGTTGAAAGTCACTGGAAAATGTCGACAACCACGCAGAAATACGAGTTGCTCGTCGACTCATTCATCTCTAAGCTTAAAAGAAGACAAATAACAGGATCCTACCAAGTAGCTACTGCTACTTGTCAGCTATTGATGAGGGTGATTTCGAGCTCTCGGTGGTCGAGCTCTGAGGAGTTCATTGAATTGATACGCGGGGTGGGCAGTAGATTGATCGAAGCCCAACCAAGAGAGTTTGCAGCAGGAAACATAGTGAGAAGAGTTTTGGCGATAATACGAGACGAGGTGAGCGAAACGTCGAACACTGTGGCCTCAAATGGTGGCTCAGGATCATTCAATACATCAATGTTCCAACTGTTGTCTACTAATACGGCACCAAAGACGCCGTCGACAGAGTCCTCAAGGGCTCCGAATCAAGATCTGAGATCCGTGGTGATCCAGGGTATACGAGAGCTCATTGATGAGATTGCATCTGTGCACGAGAATGTGGAGCTTATGACGGTTGATCTTATTCACGAGGATGAGATCTTGCTGACCCCTACTCCAGGTTCTCAGACCGTGCTGAATTTCCTGTTGAAGGCTAGTTTGAAGAGAAAGTTCACTGTTCTAGTGACAGAATCGTATCCGAATGATATCGAGGAGTGCCACAAATTTGCTAAAACCCTTGCTGAGGCCAATATAGAAACTATCATTATGCCGGACTCCACAGTGTTTGCAGTCATGTCGAGAGTGGGAAAGGTGTTGATCGGAACCCGATCTGTTTTTGCTAATGGTGGCTGTGTGACTGCTGCAGGAGTGGCTACTGTGTGTGAATGTGCCAAAGAGCATAGAACACCTGTTTTTGCAGTTGCTGGACTCTACAAGTTCTCTCCAACATATCCATTTGACAGAGACTCACTAATCGAGGTTGGCAACTCCGGAAAGGTGTTGCCCTACGAAGACAGCGACCTAGTTGGCAAATGCGAGGTTACCAACCCATTATTTGACTACGTGGTTCCTGAACACATTGATATTTATATTACTAATATGTGAGTATTTTTCACTGACGATCCATCACAATATGGCATCTGTTACTAACATCTAATGCGAATTAATCTAGAGGAGGATTCTCGCCAAATTTCATCTACCGTATAGTTCTAGACAACTATAAGAACGAAGATGTGCATCTGAGCTGAGTGGCAGCTGTGGTAACGCAGACTGTTTAATAGAAATATGATTCATGGTATATTATCAGTCCAATTAAGCCAGGAGTAGGTCTTTTCAAGACGATATATGGTGCCCCATGCCTCGCTCGGTCTTTAATTATTCCTTCTAAAGATCTTGAGCTGGATGCCAGCTGAATACGGTTTATTTGATATCCATTGAATGATCCCAGCTGTGCACGGGGCCAGATTAAGCTGAGGCTTAAATTTGAGTGCGATTACATCGTGGAGTGTTCCGGTGGTGGAATTGTAATTATTAAATCCTCACACTTTGTATTCAGAGTAGAGTAGTGTTTGTGAAAGCTGTAGTAATCCTGAGCTGTCTATCGGGCTTTGTAAATATAGGTTCATAACATAATTAATTAATAATATCCAAAAAGTGAATGTCTTTGAGAATAATAAGCAGTAGTCTTTTTTAAAATAAGTTGAAGTCCAAAGAGATCCAAAGAGACACCATATTGAAGAACAATTGCTCCTCTGATAACATGGGAACTCGATGTAACTTAGTAATGTAGTCAAATTTGACACATTCAATGGGTCATCCACTTTCTAGGATTTGTCTAGATGAGAAAATCTGGTGTATTTAAAGAAGTTGAGAAATAACCTATCGAACTGAATTAGGTCAGGAAAAACAGAGGACTAAGTGATTTAAAGTCCCAGTGTCCGAGTGGTTAAGGAGCCGCCCTGCTAAGGCGGTGTGCTCTGCATGCGCAGGTTCGAATCCTGTCTGTGACGAATTTTTTTTTAAATCGTGGATTTTAAATCTTTTCTAGATCTGTTGCTTTACGACGAATATAGAGCAAACTAAACTAGAATTGCCCGAGGATTAGTGATTGTTTCTACATTTTGACATATAAGAAAGTACTTTAGTCCATTGTTTCAACTGCATAAGCAACCTAAACTCATAAATAGGCAGCAAAGGTAAAAAAACATAAACACAAATTCATTTACAGAAGAAGCGGAAAATAAAGTAGGAGCCATCACAAGACTTAGAAGTTCTTGTCAACAAGACGCTTAGCCATCTTCCAGTCATCCTTCTCAGCATAATCAAGAACAACAATACCTGAACCCTTACCGTAGTTGTCGTCCACCTTGGCATCAACAAGACCCTCGGCGATCTTTTCTGGCCAGCAATCATGGTCAAAGAAGTTGGAACCGGAACAGAAATTGACAAACAGCTTTGGGTTGGAGTTAGTGCTGTTGTAGTCGGTAGCGTTTCTAATCATGTTTTTGACATATTCAACCTTCTTGGAGATGTCATCAGCAGATTGGATCTCACAGAAATCCTGGACTCTGAGGTTTCCTCTGTCGTCATCGGTGGTGTTATATGACCAGGAGGAAGCTGGGATACCAAAGTTATTTTGGTTGTTCTGGTTTTGGACACCGAATCTTCTGAATAGAATGGCCTTACCTCTGACGTCACGTAGGACTGGCAAATCGGTCTTGAGATACCATTTGTCCTCGTTTCCCTTGAGGAATCTGTCGTGGATCACGGTTGGGAACTCATCATTGTTGTTGTCCCATTCACCAGTTCCTTCCTGCTTGACCGAGACAATCACAAATTCTGATGGGTTTTCCTTGAGGAAGTCGTAGACCTCGTCCAACACTGAACTGAACTTCTCGGCACCTGTGAGTTTGACTGGGAACTTTCCGTGAATGACAATTAGGTCGTTCTTGTGTTCGTCGTCACTGGAGGTGGTGAGGAAGTTTCTGGACAATCTGACGTCCAAGAATCTAACTCCGTTCTTCAATTGTTCTGTGACAGACTCTCCCTGACATTGAACAGAAGGCAATGCCAAGTGGCAGGCAGCAGAGTTGTGGGTACCTGGAATTGACAGCTTGGTCACGTTAGTGTCGTCTCCGACCTGTTGCAACCATCTTTGATAATCCACCATTGTTGACTGATTGTTTAGCTTTTATTAGTTATAATTTGTCCAACGACTTTTGTTATTTCAATTATAACGCTACTATACTAGCAAACGGACTTAAAACACTTTATCGTGGCAAATCGTTCCATTCTGCTCCACTTATAGGGCCCTTTTCCAGGGACGCAGCTAGCCAAATGGAATTTCAGAATGAAATTTCACTCGCACATAGGTGCGTCAGCACCGCCTTGCAGCAGTCTACGGGGACAGGGAGGATCGTTTACGAGGCGTTGAAGATACCAGTTGCGGAAACCACTACGGGAGATTGGCAGCAGGATCAACCTTAGCGGTGTCTCTACTTTGGCAAGTCGAGAGAGTCGAGAATCGTTATTTGAGATTCTAGGTAGGGTGACACTATTGGTTGGAATTGGTGAAATTAGTTATATATATATATATGGTTTATATAGATAGATCGGACCGACCCATCTCAATTGCTGGTCTTCTTCAGCTCCTTCTTGAGAAAAACCTGTTCCTCCGAGGAAACTAAATCAAGACCCTTATACAAATCGTCAGCCACATCCTCAATCTGATATCCACGAGACACTGCTAGATCCACTAGCCAACGGTCAGCCGTTCTATCGAGCACGAGAAAAACGCTATTGAGATGTCTTTTCTCCACAGCAAACGTCTCAACGTATTCGAGAAACTTGGTCTCTATTCCATATTTCTCGGAATAGCTCTTCAGAACACTCAGAATCTTCACCACCAGTCCTATAGGCGACTTTGAATGGATCGGTTGTAATGGAGTCGACACAACAACTCCGACCGGAACCTCGTTGAAGTACGCGTACTTTGCAAGATCTCCAGATTCTTGCACCTCTTTGATGTATGACTCCGGATACTTCTTTGGTGAAGTGATGATATTGAAGATCCCCAGATTATTCACCGTCAGATCGTCTAATGCTATTTTGTAGCTCATTCTGTTATTATCGGTCCTTTTGGTCTCTATTCTATCTATTTTACTAATCGACTCTAGAACCCTGCAACAGTAATATATTTCTTCACGCACACTATTTTCAACAGGGCATTTTTTGTCACCGTTCGTGAAAAAATTCCAGACCCGGCTGTGTGAAGTGCACTCACCGTCTGATTGAGTCTGGTTTGATCAGATTCCACTCATCATTTGCAATGCTCACGATTCCATGTCTTGAGTACAAACTCGTCCAAGAACCACTTGTGGAACCGATAATCCTCAACAAGTTCAGGATGGAACGAAGTTCCTAAAATAGAGCCCTGTCTAACGGCAACTATCAATTTCCGTCCGTCCTTTTCCACCGTAGAAAGAATCTCAACAGGACTTTTATTTTCATATAGCTTGGGAGCAATTACTGAGTTGGAGGACCCTGGTTGTATCTCGTTTTTTCCATCCAAAATCTTGGTGATAGAAGGAGCCCGGATGAAAACACAATCAAACTTGTCAATGTCACCATCTGTGAAATCATTGAACGGAAGAGTCTCGGTGAACGAGTCTAATTGGCGTCCAAAGGAGTTTCTTTCAATACAAACATCTAATCCTCCCAGAATCTCGTAATTCAAGTCTCCCAACTTGACCTTTGTATTCACGACCAGCTGTGAGATTAAAATGAGCCCTGCACAGGTACCCCAAACCGCTATCTTTCCTGACTGAATGAGTTCTCTCAGAGGCTCTAGGAGTCCAGACCGTTGTAAAAGTAGTGAAATAGTTGTAGACTCTCCGCCTACAAGAATAACACCCTGGATGTTCTGTAGGTCTATAGGTTCTCGGATCTTCTTGGCCTGGAAAACATACTTGTTATATTTAGGATCTTTGGACAATTGATCAAACAATTTTTCGAGATGAGCCAAATGTTCTCTGAATGAGCCTTGTAACGAAACAACTCCAATATTGATTGATTGAACCAAAGTCATTTCTCTCAATTGATTAAAATGCACTTTATCTACAGAGGAAAAGCTTCTCAGATTGACTACTCTTCTTCCTACAAGTTGCAGAAGACAATTGCGCTATTTTAAATAATTTTCCATAAGTTGAAGTTAGTCACAACTCTCTTTCTATTAAATAACAAAGTACTGTGATATCTGATATCGTCAATGATTGAAATGGGTCACAATGGGTCACAAAACAATGGTTAGTCAGATAGGATCTTGGTCTTGCTACCAAAGATCTGTGTTATCTGATATAACCCCGCGAAATCAAATATCATGTTTGAAAAAATGTCTCTATACCCCCCGTCAAATTTAACTATCGATGTTTTCAAGGTATTTTCCGACACAAATGATAGCTGAATTACCTATTATGTTTTACCGTTGTTATCACGGTGAATCATACCCGAACGTCAACCTGTCGAATTAGATATTTCCATACAAATTACCTTGTTATAGTAACGGTAATCACGGTTAACTCTTGGTATATAAATATCCATCAGACTTCATTTTGTTCCCTTACCTCATAATGTAGTTGCTACCATTCTTCTCTTTTCAACAATTAGGAAGTTAATTTCTCTATTTCTTCGTCTATTTTTATTTAGTAATGACACAACAAATATCTACTTTTCAACACAAAGCCGGTTTGGCTCAGATGCTCAAAAATGGTGTCATCATGGATGTGACTACTGTTGAAGAGGCAGAGATTGCAGAGAGGGCCGGTGCTGTCGCAGTGATGGCCCTAGAGAGAGTTCCATCCGACATTAGAAAACAGGGTGGTGTCGCTAGAATGTCTGACCCTCAGATGATTAAATCAATCATGAATGCTGTCTCAATTCCTGTGATGGCCAAGGTCAGAATCGGTCATATCATCGAGGCTGAAGTTCTAGAAGCCCTAGGAGTCGATTACATCGACGAATCTGAAGTTCTGACTGTCGCCGATAGACAATTCCATGTCACCAAGCACGATTTCAATGTTCCATTTGTTTGCGGAGCCAAGGATCTAGGTGAGGCTCTCAGAAGAATTGAAGAAGGAGCAGCTATGATTAGAACTAAAGGAGAAGCTGGTACTGGTGATGTCAGTGAAGCTGTCTTTCACATGAGGAAGATCACTTCCCAAATTAATGAAGTCATGGAGCAATTTGGTGGATTAGCCAAAAATCCAGAAGACAAGCAACTATTGAAAGAGTTGGATCAATATGCTAAAGAATTGAGAGTGAAACCTGCTTCATTGATCGAGTTGATTAAGAATAACGGTAAGTTGCCAGTGGTTAACTTTGCAGCAGGAGGAGTGGCTACTCCATCTGATGCTGCCTTGTGTATGAAGCTGGGATGTGATGGAGTCTTCGTTGGATCTGGTATCTTCAAGAGCGACAACCCAGAAAAGCTAGCTAAGGCAATTGTCAACGCCGTCAACTCATATGATAGCCCTGAAGCCGTCCTGAAGAACAGTTTCGACTTAGGTAAACTAATGTTCGGAGTGCAGGTTTCTGATCTGAAGCAACAGGAAAAGCTTTCTACTAGAGGATGGTAGATCGTTTGATTTATTGTAATGAAATAAAATATTTAAACCTTCACATTATATCTTGATAGTAAAACAACGCCAGTTCCCGCTTGGCATATAGACAATAATATAGATATAAAAAAAATCGAAACTCATCGCATCTCATACACACTCTAGGTTCTGTTCAGAGTAGAAGAGCTATAGATAGTGCTCTTAGGTCTAAATGTGGATGATTCACCCTGTTCTTCCTCACCAGAAGAAATACTTTCAGAAGAGCCATCTCCTCTGCGACTAGTACCTCTAGAGTGTTTTTCTGAGCTAGGCAATAAGCTGCTACTAGAGCCGACTTTGGAACCATTTGACCTCTCGGATTCTTCTGATAAACCAGAGAAATCTCTTGGTAAATGGCTGATTGAGTCGTTGTAAGCTGAGTATGTGTATTTGTCATTAAATGGGTCTAGCCCGTATGCAGTTTGTGGGTTATCGTTCAGTTGCGCTCTACTTTGTTGTCTTTTAGGATAATGTTGTTTCTCTAGTACCCGAGGTAAAGGTATATCGTCGTAGTTTTGGTCATATTCTGCTCCAGGATCATTGAAAGGGTTGAATTTCTCTAAAGAACTAGAATTATTGCTTATCTCTGTAGCAGTTCTAGTGTTCTCAAGATATGCATCATTGGATCTGAAATTAGCAAATCCCATCTTCTCAATATCTGTTGAGGGTTTGATATCAGCAATAGAGCCAAATGTTGACTCCACAGACTCGTCTTTGAGGAACGAAGGAACTTTTCTGCGTTCCCTCATCTCCTTCTGGCGTGTGGCTTCGTGTTTCTCATACAGGTCTAGAACACCCTCAGCAACTAGATTATGACAATACTTCTTGAAAGAAGTATGGCTTCTGTTCTTTGCCATAGGAATGATAAACATCGAGGTCACTATTATCAGAACGTATTTAACTGTGAAAAATAACCAGACAATGAAGGAAAAGGTCATGAATGATAGCAAGACAGCTTCCTTGTGGTTTGTGATTGCAATGTCATGAACAACTGCAATGATATCACTGCTCTTAAATGAATTGGATATGGAATATGCAATGGTTGCTCCATTCATGATCTGTCTTGGGCTATCAGCGAAAAGCCATGCGTAGATGGAGAAATGGTAAGCACGATAAATGGTGAGGGCAGCCCAATCGAATGAGGACTTGGTTGTGGTATTCTCATAGATGCAGAATCTCTCATACGACTTCAAGGAATGCAGATGTTTGGCCACCTCGTGAAGATGGGAATGAACCACTCTATCTGTGCGGAAGATGTAAATTCCGTAGATCCAATTGAAGATCAGCCAGAGCATTGACAAACCAATACAGGATGTGAACACAATCTTATAAGCCAGAAGGGACACATATCCGATTGCATGATAGTTTCCCCAATCATTAAGTCCATAGATCTGGATTAGAGTGTAGATATCAGAGGCCAAGAACCCGAATTCTAGAACTATATTGACCAACATGGCTATGTAGTTGCAGAATGTCCAGAAGTTTGACACTTTGTAGTTGTGTTCTCCCGCTAGATCTTGGAATGTGATCTTGTTTGGGTCCACCACACCCAGGTTGCTAGTTGCGACTGTCATTCTTGGGGGACAGGAAACAGAGGTTTCTTTCCTTGTTTGAGGGACACCACAGGGGGGGATATATTGCTGTGAATCAGCCTGATAGTGGTATCAACTGTCTTTAATTGACCTTTGAAATGGATCAAAGAACCACTTTTTTCCTAAACGACCTTGTATTTGTCTGTTTATCAGATGTTTTCCAGACAAACTAAACAAAAAGAGGGAAACAACTCCTTTTCCTTCAAATTCCAACTTATTTCCTGAAAACTGTCAACCCCTTAATATCTGTCTGTCTGGGGTCGCGCCAGTGTTTTGGTTTGGTGGTGCTGCTATTTATAGCCTGCTCACGGAATACTGATTTCTGGTACCAAATGAACTTTTCTTGCTATTTTAAACAGAAAAGCTCTCCAACTACTTCCAATCTTCTCATATTGACTAATCAAATCTTTACATAGATATCAAGGATACATTATCCTATATATACCGTATGAAAGACCTCGAAATGCTGATGCTGGCTATTTTCCTGGCTAGACATTCCAGATCACCCCTGTTTAGAACCGTTTTCAGCAGGGTTTCAAAATTTTTCACGCACGCGCCTCATAACGTTTCCTGGGGAAAATTCCAAATACGGCTGGATCTCACTGCAACTCCGGCAATCTACTTCTTTTTTTACTCCATAAGCCACCCTCAAAATCCAAATCCGTACAGTTCTAGATCCCGCAAACAACCCTCATAAAACAAAATACCCTTTAAACAATCAAATCCATGCTCGCATCTCTCGTTTCTTCTGTTAGTTCATCATCTGATGCTGCAGATCTGCACATCTCAAATGCCGTAATATACATCCATCCTTTAGTCTACATCTTCTCTAGCTATCTGTCAATCAATCCATCCTCTCGATGCTCGGACCAAGATGGTCCCAATATGGTCCCAATATGGTCCCAAGATGGTTTCAGAAACTTTTCAGATCAAAATCCGAAATCTAGATATTAATTCAGACTCTAACAATAATAATTACATGATACACAGTTAAAACGGATAATTCACAACCTCCTCTATAGATCTCACACTCCGCAAATCCTCCATCTCAACACAATTCACAAGACTCTCCTCTTGTTTGAACGAGTCCCCGATGATCTCGTAAATCTGAGAGAGACTATAGTAAATCTCTCCAACTTGAAAAAATCTTGAATGAGTGGTTAACGATTCCAGATAGTTTTTACACCTAGAAATAGCAGAACCAGTGTCTTTGGAACTCACTAGAATAGGTGAACACGAACCGTCGTTGTAATTCTGCAGAATAAATGTCGAAAGTCCTAATATTCCCTCCAGATTCCCATCCTCCTTCAGGTCCAGCGAAACCTCAAGCTCCTGCAACGACAACAGTTTGTTCACTCCCAATGACAATTGTCCCACTCTCGCATGTGTCTTGTAGTTCTCACCTGCTATTGCAATAGCCTCGTTCACACATCCTTCTGCATCCTTCACCATTCCTCGTCTTTCGAACAACTTCGACGTCCATAACCATACCTCCTGCATGATCTTGGTCTCGTCTTCAGACAATGACTTCGGAGACTCAAATGGGGCTGTTTCAGGCTTCTGGTTCGGACTCTTGCCATTTCTCTTGAGCTTCAAAAGCTTACTGGCTCTTTTGCTTTCTTCGATAGCAGCCTCTCGAGTGGCAGTGGCATCTGGATCTGCGATGGATGGTCTATGAGACCACACTTCTCCTTGAGGCGGAGGAGAAAGTATACTTGCAGAATCTCCATTAGGAGACTTGTCTTCTGATCCTCTGGTTGCACCAGTACCGAAGAGCATGTGAACAACCTCAAAGAAAACCGGCATCTGTTCGATGGCTTCAAATGTATCGTTGTCTTCCTCCACAAGAGCAATATATGTCATATACATCTGAATCAAGTCCCATTTTTGAAATGAAGTTAGCTCTTTTGAGGCAGGGAAGGATGAGAGATACTCTTTGAGGTTTGTAGTGACCTCCGTGGCAATTGTAAGTGCTTTTTCTAATCCCTCCTCAGATGCAGAAAGGAGCAATGCAATCACATTCAAATACTTGACATTATCTGGATCCAATCTTAAAGCATGCTTTAATGCCTTGGTAGCTTCGTTCTGTTGCTTGAGTTTGATGAGAGATAGAGCCAGCTCAAAGTAGTATTCAGCATATTTCTTATCGGCTCTCATGGATTTAGGCAACTCATGAACATGTTGAACAGATTTGCGGAAATATGAGTTGCTTTGCAACAATCTCTCATCCAAGACTTCTTGAGAGGTGACATGAGAAAGACTGAGACTTTTTGAGACCAATCCTGCATGGTACAATATAGTGCTATATGTGGAATTGAAAACGGGAGTGCTTTTTCCGCCTTCTATCAACCCTGCCAAACTTACATCTATGGTGTTGGATAATGACTTGAACCACGATAAAACTTGGTCAAACAGAGTTCTATCCAGATTGGCAGAAACTAATGTATTAAGAACTTTGGTGGAAAGATTGATGTATCCAATGATGTCTACAAAATGGCCATTATGTTGAACACTTTCTGAATGAGTATAATCCAAAAACACCCTGTATGTGGCAATTACAGCTGGTATATCCCTTTTAATAATAGAATAGATACACCACAATCTCATCGTCAAGATATTCTGATAAGACTTGAACAATGCATGGTTCACAAATGCTTCGATATTCAAAGAAACCTTGAACTTTTCTATGAGATATATTATTGTGTGGACAATTATATCCACGTCAGTGTTTGTATCTGTTGCCTTGGGGAATGTCAATGTCTTTAAGTGTTGCAAAATTGAGTTTTGGAACGATTCCAGTAAACTGGCTTTGGCGGAATTATTACTTTTGAACACCTTGAATGCAACGATGTATTTCACCATAGAAGCCATAATCGAAAGATTTTCTTTGACGATCAATTTGTTGAATTCACTTTCAAATTCGACAACTGTAGAAACTCCTGAGAAGTGATTGGATGCTAGGAAGTCCAAGACGTTTTCAATGTATGTCCATCCGACCAGATTAGTGTTTGAGGGGAACTGTCTAATGGATGTGAACCAGACCTTGAGATAGGCTGGGAATTGTTCTGAAGTTAGGGACAAGGACAGACATTTGAGAAAGATTAGAATGTCTACTTCAACAGCGTTTGTCTGGCCTTTGAAATGAGATTGGAAGTATTCGGGGGAGAACAACGGTTTGGATGTGCCATTTTCGGTACCATATTTGGTATGACTTTTGTCACCATTGGGGGTTTGAAGGTTTTTTTGGAATTGTAACACAAGCTGGTCAATTGATGTCACCTCCGAGCCTGCCAGCGATCTAGTTGTGGGAAGCTCGTCAGAGGGGGTCTCATGGGCGACCGGCTCGACACCGAGGATTGTTTGAGTAGAAGATCGGTAATCGAGGTCCACTATAGGGGTCATGGTCCACGAATGAGAATCTTATGAACCTAGTTGGTTTTGAATTGTTATTCAAACCTCGTTTCCGTTCTGATGTTAAATATTATATACAAAATATGGGGACCAAGTTAAACAAACAAAGCATTTAATGCCAGAGATTTGATTGTCTGGCAAAATATAATAATAATTGATCGAATGAGCCGTAGATCTGGCCACGACGAGAATTTTCTTCATTTGAGTCGATCGACGTTTTCAAAAAAAATTATGTTGGGTTCCCCGATTCTCCATATAAACAAAGGTCATATATTTAGACAGTTGAGAACCAGCAAACAGGTCATTTTATGATCAGTTCCATAAATTGACTTTGTAAATAAACAAAAACATCCTTTGTGTTTGTATCCAGACAGAAAAAGGTTTATAAAGGAGGCTCAAAGGGCTGTTTGATCAACATCCACCTTCCTTGTTGAGCTTCTCCTCCAGAGACCTACCTATTTCAGTTGGAAAGCAATATCATCTCAAGTGAGTCTGTATATTCATATCATAGGACAGTGTTACAAATTACAAATAGAGCTCCTCCATATCAGAAATGCCAGACCTTAACACATTGAACAGAAAAGTCAGATCATCTACTGACGGAAGCAGCAATTCAGAAAGAAACAGTCTGTTTGGAAACGGAGTTTTACCGGCTGGATTCAACTCCAGATTTCCCTCGGGATCCATGACCGGAAACTCTCTGTTCAGTGGATCTTCCACATACAACAACTTGCCTAGCTTTCGAAGTACCAACTCGTTGTTCCAGAACAGCCATCCATTTTCCCTACGTCAACCCTCAGCTCCCACAAACGTGGGAAGTCTGCCCTTTGTCCCCAAGGAGACTCTTTTGGAGAAGAATGGTAGTCACAAAGATCCAGCAGTCTTTCCAGAGTTTGTGACATCTTCCAGGGTCTCGTCGTTGTCAGACTCAGTTCTAAGACAATCATCCAAAACTGAAACCTTGCCAGGAGGGTATTTGAACCCCGAAACCGCAAACAGGTTATTCCGTCGAGTTGCTTCAGGCTTTTCTTCTCAACACCAAAAATCAGGAAATGAAAATACCAACGAAATTAATAAGAAATCACATTATACTATGACTTTTGATTCATCTGGCCCTGGATCCCAAACTATGCCAGACAGTTTGTTGGATCCCGAAACTGAATTTCTCAACTTCTTAAAGTGCTTATTTTTAATAGGGGTTCAGCTGGGAAAGAAGTCTTTTCTCTGGACGATATACATTTTGAGTGTTCTGGGATCATATTTAGTGAGGATTATTGATGGAATACCCAATCCCAAAAGATTCAAAGAGACAGATACATTTGAGCCTTCAATGGTAGTTTCTAAGGATTTGGATGGACCTAAAGTGGAGAGCACGCCAGTAATAAACAAACGGAAAGAAGTTGATGGAATTGCCGCTTTATTTAACAAGCTAGTTCCTGCAAGTCTTTCGACTCCAATCGAGCACGAGGTTGAAGAGGGATACAAGGGAGCGGATGATACCCCACTTTTGTCCAAGAAGTCAAAAGATTCAATCTCCAAAGGAACCAAGATTTCATTTTTGGCCAGCAAATTGAGAGATGAAGAATCTCAAAATTCAAAGACCAAAAATGTTTCCAGTTCTCCTTTGAGTTCTGTCGTTGCTCAAAGGGGTACAGAATTGCAAAATAAGGACTATGGTACCTTTTTCTTCAAAGATGAGTCCAAAACCAAATCGGGCGGTCCAGATATCGAGGCTATGTTTTTAAAGACAAACTTTGCAATTGGCCAAAAGACCAAAAGCGCTGATGATGCTGCTAATTATAATGAATATGTCCCCTATGAACGACTTGGAGAAAACTCCAACAAGGCTGTTGAAATAACTAATACTATAAAAAGAATGTTTCCCGTTAATGGTTTGGTTAAAGAAAAACAACAACAGCCCACTATCAGAAGTACTGCAAGGTTCAAGGACTTGGAGTGGCTGAAAGATGATTCCGAAGACTATGTTGACAATCTGGAGTCTACTAAGCTTTTCAAGGAATACCAAAAAATCATGGAAGAGCGGTCTAAGATGCAGGAGCTCATCAAACGTACTAGAGCTAAGGAGCATGCAAAGGTCAAGCCTCTTAGCGGAGATCAGGTAGCAGTGGTTGAAAGATATTGGAGTTCTTCAGACCCAAGACAGCTGGTGAGTAAGGCTTTCAGTATCGATATTTTCACTCGTGATTTAAAGACCCTTAGTGATAGAAAATGGTTGAACGACTCTATCATTGATTTTTATATGTCTTTGCTTTGTGAAAGGGCAAATTCGTCGCCGTATTTGCCCAAGATCCATGCTTTCTCTACTCATTTCTACTCTAACCTATCAACGAGGGGATATGATAGCGTGAAACGTTGGACTAAAAGAGCCAAGGTTGATGTGACCAAACTGGATTATATTCTTGTTCCTATTAATCTTAATCAATCCCATTGGGCTCTTGGTGTGATAAACAACAAGGATAAATGTTTCCAGTACTATGATTCCCTATTTGGATCCGGAGATGACATTCTTTACAATCTTGAGGATTACATGATAAATGAAACCAAAAAGCTGTACGGAGAGGGAATGAACGGCATAGATTACTCACAGTATGATCATTACGATTCCATGAAAACCCCAAAACAAGAGAACGGTTCAGATTGTGGAGTCTTCGTTTGTACCGTTGCAGATTATGTTTCTCGAGAGAAGCCATTGTGGTTTTCTCAAGCCGATATGAAAACCATAAGAAGAAGAATGGCATATGAAATATCGATCAAGAAGTTGATAGAGCATTAGTATCCTAATGATTTCGAGTCATTGTATAGAGACATGGTGGCATGATGTACACTCTACTAGACTTATAATATATTACAATCGATCGCTCTTTGATAACCAGTTTGTATCAACTATCTTTACCTGGAGTAAATTCCTTTATGTAACATAATACTCATAAAACCATATTCCTAAATAAATGTTCTATAATTCGTGATTTCATTTTCATAATCTTTACTCACTCCACCTTGACATTCTTGATTCCTTCTGTCAACTCATCCAACTCTTTGTCCTCGGCTTCTTTGGATTCTGCTGCAGCATCTGGCCCGACATCCTTTTCAGCTTCAGAAATAGAGGCAGCCACTTTTTGGGATTTCTTTTCCAGATCTTCAACGATCTCCTCAACTTCTTCCATACTCAATTTGTTGGCTTCGAAGGCCTTCTTTCCCTTCTGGATCAGCTCATCAAGTTCTTTTTCCCAGCCCAACAAAGCCACCAACTTTTCCGCAACAGAATCACAGTCCTCTAACAGCAATATATCCGTTTTTCTAGGATTATGTTCAAAATCTCCGCATCTTTCTTTGTTTATAAGAACCCTGGTACAGCTGGAGTCGACCTCTGCTGGCAATTGGGCGAATGGATAAACAGCTAAAGAAGTACCAGCAACTATAGAGAGATGCATTTCGGAGCTTGAGTCATCATCCCAAAGAGAAAAGAACTTTGAGGGAAGAGCCTCTCCAAAAAAAACTATATCTGGTTTCACATAACCTTTACAGTGTGGACAGGTAGGGATCTTGGTCTTCATCTGTTCTTTCAAGATCTCGGTGTCCATTTCTTTTTTGCAGTCAATACAGTGATTCTGTGCAAAGGAGCCATGTGCCTCCACTATGAATTCATCTTTGACCCCTGAAATTCTTTCTAGAGTGTCGATATTCTGAGTGTAACATCTTTTCAGCTTTTTTTTATCCTGACACAACTTGATGAAATAGTGGAACTTACTAGGAACAAACTTTCCTGGATAAAGCTCATCAGCCAAAGTGTAGAAAGCCTTAGGATTTTTTCTGAAATATTCTATATCAAACACAGCTTCTGGGTATGGCAAATTGAGTCTTTTCAAATTAGAATACAGTCCTGTTTTTGGTGATCTGAAATCTGGAATACCACAATTGGTTGAGATTCCTGCTCCCACGAAGAAAGTGACATTAGTCTTATCTTTTGCCAGTAAATCGGCTATTTTCTGTAGTTTTTTATCCATGATTAGAACACAGGGATGATGTTTGTTTTTGGTGTTGTTATACTGGTTTGTAGCGATACTTTGTTTCCAAATAGCCCTTTTCTAGTTCTGAAACTGATTGTAATCAGGAATATTGATAACGTTTTCACCCCGAAACGTAAAAAAACTTGATTATGTCAGAAAACGTGAATTTTCCAAGGCTTTTTTTCTTTCAAAAATTTGTCACACTCCAAAAAAGGGTCGGTTATCTAAAGGCTACCAAGAAGGTTATGACTACCTTTCTCAGCTAAGATTAGTCCAACAGAGAGAATTCAAGTAGATTGTGAGAAACAGTTTGCAAGAAATGAAACAAAGAATCTCTTCACTAGATTTGAGGATCCTGGTTTCTGAAATTGAACCAAAAATCAAGGGATATAGACTACAAAATGTGTACAATCTGGTGGCTAACAATCGGTCGTTTCTCCTGAAGTTCACTGTCCCTGACTCCAAGGTCAATCTAGTCATTGAGTCCGGGTTTAAGGTCTATTTGACTGACTTCCAGAGACAAACTCAACCACAACCATCTAACTTTGTGACCAAATTGAGAAAACATTTAAAGACAAGAAGAGTCTCCAACATAAAGCAAGTGGGGGATGACAGAATTGTGATTTTGGAATTTGGAGATGGATCGTATTATTTGGTCCTAGAGTTCTTCAGTGCAGGTAACATTCTGTTGTTGGATTCAGATAGAAAAATACTGACCCTTTTCAGATGGGTGGATGAACACGATAATAACGATAGATACGCTGTCGGAGCCAAATATTCAATGTTCGATGAGTCATTATTCGAGGAGAAAGAACCCCATCAAGAGCATATTTACAGCAAGGATGAGGTCATACAATGGGTTAATGACCACAAATTGACTGCTAAAAAGACGCTCTCTATACACAAGCTGTTGTTCGTCAATGCGTCGTATCTGTCATCTGATTTGATACAAGTTTGCTTGATGAAAAAAGAGATCCCTCTGTCATCAAGTTCATTAGCTCTGCTAGAGGATGAATCATTGCTCGGAAAAGTTGTAGAGGCTCTGAATGATTGTGAGCAAGAGTTCCTCACTCTTTTGAACACCCCTGCAGGAGAGATCAATGGCTATATTCTAGGTAAAAAGAACGATTATTTTAAAGAAGAGAACGAAGAAAGTGCAGACAATTTGAGATATATATACGACGAATTCCATCCTTTTGAGCCTGTTCACAAAATAAAGGAAAACAGCAGTATTGAGAAATTCAAGGGCTACAATAAGACTCTTGACAAGTTCTTTAGCACATTGGAATCATCCAAGAACAGTCTTAAAGTTCAGCAGCAACAGGCCAATGCAGAGAAGCGGCTACAAATAGTCAAAGATGAACATACAAATAAAATAGAAAAGCTTGCAAAATTACAAGAATTAAACTACAGAAAAGGTGAGTTGATCATGATCAACAGCGACATGATCGAAGAGTGTAAAAGCAGTGTGCAGAGATTAATCGATCAACAGATGGATTGGAAGAACATTGAAAAGCTCATACAACTTGAAAAAACTAGAGGAAATGAAGTCGCAAAAATGATTAAGTTGCCTTTGAATCTTGCGGAAAATGAAATTACTGTCTATCTTCCAGATGCTAATGACAACGCAAACAGTTCAAGTGATGCGGATTCGGACTCTAGCTCAGACTCTGAATCTGATTCTGAATCTGATTACGATTCTGAGGATGAAAGACCAAAGAAAAAGAATCCAAAGCAATCAGATAATCTGGTTGAGGTTGTTATAAATCTCACATTATCAACTTTTGCTAACTCTACACGTTATTTTGATGCCAGAAGAGCAGCTTTGGATAAACAACAGAAAACAGAGAAAAACTCTTCTCTAGCTGTCAAGAATACGGAAAGAACCATCAGACAGACAATGAACCGTCTTGAGAAACAGATAAAAGAGCCAGCAGAATTAAAGCAAATACGTGCCAAGTTTTGGTTTGAAAAGTTCTGGTGGTTTATATCTGGTGATGGATACTTATGTATTGCTGGTCGTGATAACACACAAATCGATTTGGTTTACTATCGATACTTTGACAACAAACATGATATTTTAGTATCCAATGACTTGGAGGGTGCTCTTAAAGTGATTGTTAAAAATCCTTTCAAGAACAACGCCATTCATCCTGCAACTCTTGTGCAAGCTGGAATGTATTCACTGTCTACAACTAAAGCATGGGAAAATAAAATGGTAACCAGTTCATGGTATGTGAAGGGCACTGATGTTTCGAAGAAGGACTTCGATGGTTCCATATTACCCCCTGGAATGTTAAACATTACTTCAGAGAAATCATTCTTACCTCCTTCTCAGATCGTTATGGGATTTGCGCTACTTTGGGTTGGAGATGAGGAAACTACAAAAAGATACAAAGATGCTATCTCTGCAAGAAATGAGGAGGCAGGGTTTGCTTTAGTTGAAAACGATGGTAGCGTTGAAATGAAAATAAATGAATTGACAGCCATGTTAGAAAAGCTTGGTGATGTCACTGAGGCTGATGATAAAACAGTAGCTGGAGATGACACCAATGATGAGCAGGATGATAAAGAGGCAAAAGATGTAGCAACAGAAGATAAATCTTTGTTATCTGAAAATGCTGTCATTGACACTAAAGTTAGAGGAAAGAAAAGCAAGTTGAAAAAGATCAAACAGAAATATAAGGATCAAGATGAAGAAGAAAGAAGAGTTAGAATGGAGGCCTTGGGTACCTTAAAACAAGCGGAGAAACGAGACGCAACTGCTGAGTCTACTGAAATCTCCAACTCCAAGTCTGAGAATTTGACTGCTCAAGAAAAACAGTTGAAGAAAAAACAGCAAGAGGCAAGAAAGCTAAAGAAGCTGATAACAGAACTAGAGGAGTTGAATGAAACTAATGAGGAAGACGATGAAACTGGAGCAGTGGTTGCAAAAGAACCGTTTTACACCACAATATCTGGTCTGATACCCGATCCTGCACAGACAGATACAATTGTGGACTGTATACCAGTCTTTGGTCCTTGGTGGTCTCTTAGGAAATATCGTTATAAAGTTAAAATTCAACCTGGAAACCTCAAGAAGGGTAAAACTGTAAGTGAAGCCATCAGGATTTTCCAGGGTTTGACAAAAACATTTAGCAAAGAAGGTGAATGGCACGATCCAAAGAACATAGTTGAAACTCTTAACCAGCCAGATTCCATGCTTTGTATTACCCCATCCAAGCTACGGTTAGCTGCATCGGAAGGAGGCTCAAAAGGTAACGGCGGCGGATCAAAAAATCCAAAATCAAAAGGAAAGAAATGATTACGATTCACATCTAATCTGCATTTTACTTACATTCAAAAATCAGACATTATTGCTACATACCAATACTACATCCTAATAGAAACATAATGCAACAGTATGTATGAGATTTCCAAGTATTGCGACTGGTTTTTCATGACAAATAGATGTAAACGGTTGGATAACTTGATATATTAAAAACCTTGTTGGAGACGATCTGCAATGTTTTTTCTAGCGAAATTGAAAGCATTGAAGATACCCTTTTCTGAAATATCGATTTTAATATTGGCGACATCCTCAGTTGGTGGATTTGTGACTCTAGAGGCAATGACACTTGGATCAGTTTCCAGAATGATACCATCGTCAATGGTTTCATCGATAGCCAACACAACCATATCGTAGTTTTCTTGAACGGACTTTTTGTCCAATTGGTTTCGTAATATGATTTCAAAGGCTCCGTTCAACCCCTGTAAAACATTGTACAATAGCGTTTCATTTTCGTTCAGATCACCTATCAAATAAACGATTATGTCTGCAAACTCCTTATACACCACAACATGGTTTTCCAAAAGAATCACATCGGAGTTGACTTTGTAGGTTTTCTTGAATAAAGATGCTTCAAAAGCTAATTGTTTCTTCTCGTTGGTGACCAATTCGTCTTCTGATTGCTCATGAGGAGCTTTATAGTACTTGGCGAACAGTCTCTTTCCTTCGCTATCAAGTATGATAGAAGCCTGGATAGAGTACAAGGACACGTTGAAAGGCATTTTCAAATAGTGTATTATGATGGTTCCTCAAACTCTGTTGATGACTGCCAATATTGGATTGACAATGAACTTGATTTCGATGAATTCCTATTGATTGTAAACCGTTACTTTTGTTTTCGAAAAACCTCTATGATTTAAACACGTCCACTTGTACAATATTTTGAGTTGTCAAATCTCGATAGTGAAAGGTCGTGTGTGGATATCAATAATTTAACATCTCTGCACGGCCACAAAAAATTGGGATCCCTTATTTTACGAGGAGAAAGAACAAGGGGAAAAAAATCCCAAATTATGTTGATTCCCTTTTGTCTTGTTCTTTCCCGCTTGTTTATGTATTTAGAACAGACGAACCTGTGCTAGTCAAATATATTGTATATAATAATACCAGTATATTGAATCACTAGCTAGAGGGAGTTACATAGCGCTTTTGGACATCAAGATGTCTTACAACAAGCAGCTGAACTTGCTATCAGAAGGGTCCTCCGTCGAGGATGAGGATGAGACATCTAATATTACTAACTCCATACCTGAGGCAACTAGAGATAACCACAACGAAACAAGATATAATCAAGAAAGTGAATTGGAGTCAAATGTTGGATTGTGTAAGATTTACCCAGTTTTGAGGTGATGAGCCGATATAGACAGACAATTAACAGTTTTCTTTTATATAGCGCCAAATAATAGGCAACCCTCTTTTGGGTCGAATTCATTAATACTGAACTCCCCATTGAGTGAGAAGACAACACAACCATTTAGTGCATTCAAAACGCCTTACATTAATACAAGCAGATGGAACAACATTGACAGGCTGGGTGATGTTTTCGGAGTGAAGTGTTTTGCTGAGGCCGACAACCCAGGAGAGACTTTGGCTGAGAGAGGAATCTCCGATATATATGACAATTATTATGATCCCTATCCAGCTTGGAATCCCACTAGTGAGGTTCCAATTTCAAGACAACGTATTGAATCGATTTTTATCCATTTGTCAAGGATCTTTAGTTTTCAATATGATAATACAAAGAACATGTATGATTATCTCATGAGGATGTTGGATTCCAGAGCCTCGAGAATGGGTCCGGCACATGCTCTGAAGACTTTACATGCTGATTATATTGGAGGAGTGAATGCAAATTACCGAAAGTGGTACTTTGGCTCCCAAATGGATATAGATGACACAGTTGGGTTTGGTAGCCAGAAAAAGAAGAGTTACATGAATTATTCTCTCGAAGAGTCTCAGGCAAGATGGTCTCAAACAATGAACTCATTTTTACCAGAGGACTGTATTATTCAGCTAGCGCTCTACTTGCTATGTTGGGGTGAGGCTAATAATATTAGATTCATGCCTGAATGCCTGTGCTTTATATTTAAATGTTGTGCAGACATATTCTACTCCCTCGAGTTGACCAAGGAGATACAACCCATAACCCCCAGTTTCCTTGATCATGCCATCACTCCCTTATATAATTTTTATAGGGAGCAATTATATCAGAAAGTGGATGATCAATGGGTTCAAAGGGATAAAGATCATGCAAAAATTATTGGTTATGATGATATAAACCAAATGTTTTGGTATAGAAAGGGGCTAGAGAGAATGGTTCTTGACACTAAGGAACATCTTATGGATTTCTTACCATGTGAAAGATTTCTGTACTTGAACAGAGTTGTCTGGAAAAAAGCTTTTCAAAAGACTTACTATGAACATAGAACGTGGCTCCACATAGTTGCCAACTTTAATAGGATCTGGAATATCCATATTGGAGTTTTCTGGTACTACACATGCTTCAACGCTTATTCGTTTTATACAGAAGATTATTCAATAACTCAGGATAATCATCCCAGCGCAGCTGCAACTCTTTCTGCAGTTTCTATTGCAGGATCATTAGTTTCTTTTATCAATTTAATATCATTGATAGGAGAGGCGATGTTTGTTCCCAGAAGTTGGGTTGGAGCCCAATCAGTTTTCATGAGAATTGCCTTGACATTGATATTCTTCTCTGTCAACTTACTTCCTTCATTCTACATTTTTGGAGTTGCTGGAATGTCTGATAATGAGCCCATTAGTCTTGCCATTTCAATTTGCCAATTCTTATTTTCGATCTTCATTGTTATTTTCCAATCCGTTGTGCCTTTGACATCCCTTACTGGAAGTGTCAAATCAGAGAATAGAAGAAAGCTTCTACCAGCAAAATACTTTACAGATTCTTTCCATCAATTAAGGGGAAAGAATATGCTGGCATCTTATGGTTTATGGACCGGTGTCTTTATTTCTAAATTCACCGAGTCCTACTTTTTCCTTACTCTGAGTTTGAGGGATCCAGTGAGGGAGCTTAGTATTATACGTTTGACATCATGTGTCGGAGAGACTTATTTTGGATCATTCTTATGTGAGAAACAACCAACAATCATATTAGTGTTGCTTATATTAACAGATCTGCTTCTTTTCTTTCTGGATACATACTTGTGGTATATCGTTTGGAATGTTGCTTTTTCAGTCTGCAGGTCATTTTACTGTGGTGTTTCAATTTGGACTCCATGGAGAAATATGTTCATCAGACTTCCAAAAAGAATTGCATCTAAAATCATTTCCCAGCAAAGCATCTCTGCAAGTAACGTCGCAAGAAGAAAAGCCATGGTTTGTCAAATCTGGAATTCTATCGTCGTGTCAATGTATCGTGAACATTTACTTTCGATAGATCATCTTCAAAATCTCATTTATCAGCAAGGAACAACTGCTGATGGAAGTGTATTATTGACTGAACCAAGATTCTTTATGGAGCAAGAAGATGGTGAAAGTCCTCAAAAGAAAGAGGAAGTGCTGGATGTAAATTGTGAAGCAAGTAGGCGGTTAACATTTTTTGCCCATTCTCTTTCTACTCCAATTCCAAAGCCATTACCAATAGAACAAATGTCAACCTTCTCCGTTCTGATACCACATCATTCAGAAAAAATCACATTATCATTACAAGAAATCATAAAGAAGGAGGATGAATACTCAAATGTCACTTTATTAGAGTATTTGAAGCAGCTGTATCCTTTGGAATGGCATAACTTTGTTAGAGATACAAAACTCTTGGCCAAAGAATATGAAGCAGGAGCAAGTACATCTGCCGATGCTATCAATGACCTTGCATTTTATTCTGTTGGATTCAAAGATGGAACTCCGGAGTACATTTTAAGAACAAGGGTTTGGGCTTCTTTAAGATCACAAACTCTTTATCGTACTATATCTGGATTCATGAATTATTCTCGTGCTTTGAAGTTGCTTTATGCTGCTGAAAAAATGGAAGAAACTTCAGAGGAACAGAAACTCGAAGAAGCCAGTGTGGTTGCTCAAAGAAAATTCAGAATAGTGGTTTCATTGCAGAAGTTGAAAGATTTCAACCAGGAACAAGACGAAAGCAAGGAATTTCTTCTTAGAACGTACCCTGAGCTACAAATGGCATATATTGATTATGAAATTGATCCAGATACAAATGAAACAATATACTATTCCACTTTAATAGATGGAAGCTGTGATATTCTTGATAATGGAAATAGAAAACCAAAATATCGAATCAGATTATCAGGAAACCCAATCTTGGGAGATGGAAAATCAGACAACCAAAATCATTGTTTGATCTTTTGCAGAGGTGAATATATTCAATTAATTGATGCAAATCAAGACAATTATTTGGAGGAATGCATCAAGATTAGAAGCATTTTAGCTGAGTTTGAAGAACAGACTCCTGCTGCAGACCCTTACCATGAACCTCCAGCGAATGTAAACCTTGAAGGGATTTATCCAAAGAACCCAGTGGCAATCATTGGTACTAGAGAATATATTTTCTCGGAAAATATAGGAGTCTTAGGAGATGTTGCCGCCGGAAAGGAACAAACATTTGGAACATTATTCGCTCGTACCTTAGCTTATGTCGGAGGAAAGCTTCATTATGGACATCCTGATTTCTTGAACACAGTATTTATGACTACGAGAGGAGGAGTCTCCAAATCTCAAAAGGGTTTGCATCTGAATGAAGATATTTATGCGGGAATGAATGCTGTTTTGCGTGGAGGAAGAATCAAACATTGTGAATACTTCCAATGTGGTAAAGGAAGGGATTTAGGATTTGGATCTATCCTCAATTTCACAACCAAGATTGGAGCAGGTATGGGAGAGCAGATGCTTTCAAGAGAATATTTTTACCTTGGATCCCAGCTACCTCTAGATCGTTTCCTCTCTTTCTATTATGCCCACCCAGGTTTTCACCTTAATAACGTTTTCATCTTATTATCTTTGAAGATGTTCATGCTATTTTCTGTTAACTTGGCAGCATTGACAAATGATTCCATTATTTGTGAATATGATAGTGATAGACCGATAACAGACACAAGAGTTCCCCCAGGATGCCTCAGTTTAATACCAGTGATTGCTTGGGTCCAGAGATGTATTTTGTCGATATTCATTGTGTTTTCGATTTCATTTATCCCCTTATGTGTGCAAGAGCTGACAGAAAGGGGAATTTGGAAGTGCTTCTCAAGACTTTCCAGACACTTCCTCTCTATGTCTCCTCTATTCGAGGTCTTTGTTTGCAGAATTTACGCTCAATCACTGGTGAATGACTTAGCAATTGGTGGTGCCAGATATATTGCAACAGGTAGAGGTTTCTCAACAACTAGAGTTTCGTTCTCTGTACTTTACTCTAGATTTTGCTTTGAGAGTTTATACTTTGCCTCTACCATGTTTCTAATGCTTCTTTACTGTTCATTGGTTATGTGGAAGACTGCATTGCTTTATTTCTGGTGTACTGTCATTGCCCTATTTCTGTCTCCATTCTTGTTCAACCCAAACCAATTCCAGTTCACTGAGTTTTTCGTAGACTACAAGAACTTTCTGGTTTGGTTATTCAAGGGTAATACTGGTAATAGAAGAAACTCATGGGTGTCACATATAAGAAATTCTAGAATGCAGTTGACTGGTGCCAAAAGAAAGAAACTTGGTAAGAAAGGAGACAACTTAGGCTCTGATTACAAAAGGCCATCACTGTTTGCAGCTTTATTCACTCAAGTTGGTTCAAGATTTGTAGCTGCATCGATTGTTGCGACAGCCTATTTGTTTGCAAATGCCCAAAACGAAAATAGAGCAGGAGTACCAGCAAATACAGTTCTGAGACTTGCAGTGGTTACTGCCGGTCCTATTATTGTCAATGCTGCGATATTATTAGCATTTCTTCCTGTCTCACTGGTATTGGGTCCATTGCTGTCGCACTTCCTCACAGGATTCCCAGACTTTGTTGCTAACATGGCCCATTTCCTTGGTTGTCTCAATCATTTCATCTTCTTTGAAATATTATTATTGTGTCAAAATTGGAACTTTTCCAAAGCTGTCTTAGGTATCTGTGCATCCTTCTTGATGCAGAGTGCATTCTTTAAATTGCTTACAATTGTGTTTTTGAGCCGAGAATTCAAACACGATAGGTCAAATAGGTCGTGGTGGTCAGGTAAATGGTTGACATCAGGATTAGGTTGTCATACAATCACTCAACCTGGAAGGGAATTCATTTGTAAAATCATTGAAATGTCTGCATTTGCATGTGATTTTGTGACATCCCATTTCATTTTAATATGTTTATTCCCATTTCTTTTCATTCCATATGTTGACAGCTGCCATTCCTATTTACTACTGTGGTTAAAGCCGCAGGATCAAATCAGAAGACCTGTGTTCTCTGTAGGAAAACGTCGGGCAAGAACACGCATCACAATCAGTTATCTATTATTATTCATTCTTATTATTCTCCTCTTTGTTGCGCTATTTGCCAGTCCTATAGTTCTGGCAAAGGTTTACAGTGTTGACTTTGATGAGCTTTTGCCAGAATTCATGTCTGCAATTCTTCAGCCTGAAGAAATAATTAACAAGAGGAAAGGTTTGAAGAACTATGTCCCTCCAAAAAAGCACAGCTAGATTTTGGTCAAAGGGTAAGTTGGGTAGACTATATAATTTTGCTCTCTGACCATTGAATTACCCATTTTAATTCAGCATCAAACTTGATTGTTTTTTTTGTGTCTTCCCTTGAGGATAAGCATATACTGCCAGGGACCCTATATATGAGATAGTAGACCTGAGCTTCAATTCCATATCGATTCCATATCATTTGATGTTTTCTTTTTCTGTTTCAATAAATTAAACAAAGATTTGATTTCGTCTGACTGTATAAACATTTTTGCGATGGAGAACCTAGGCAGTTTGGAGAAGAGTTGTAGATGTTGAACAATATTATCTATATATCTGGAATAGTCTCTATTGAGATCGTGGATAGCAGCTTCAATATAGTAGGAAAGATAGTCTGAGTCCATTCCTGTTTCTTCGAAAAGTGACTTGTAGATGTTTGGATCAAGGCTGAGAACGTAGTCATAATAATTTGATCTTTCGGATTGGGGTTTTTTATTTAAGGAAGACAAGAAGAAAGCAGATGGGTATTCTGGGTACAATGATGGATCTGGGGCTGTAAGTTTTGAATCACTGGAAGTATTATTAATGATTTTGGTTTTAGTATCTGATTCAGACTGAGAGCTTACTGAAGTAGACAGTGGTTGGGTATTTTGTCTATTGAATTGTTGGGGTAAGGACTGGACTGTTTCTATTGGTATGGACATGAGGTTTTTGCTTGGTTTTATTGCTGTATCAGATATCTGTTGGTTTTCTTTGATTTTCTTTTCTAGATTGGAAAGGTCCTTGAGTAGTGTTTGATTTGAGTTGTCTATTTCTAGTCCCTGTTGGAGACATGTTTTGGCCTTATCGTAATTTCCCAGGGCTGTGAGTGCTATTGATTTTCTCCACAGAAGCTTTATTTTAGTCTTTGAATCTGATTTGACGATGTTGAGACCTGAGTCACAATCATCGAGGGCTCTTTGGTATTCCTCGATTTTGAGAAAGGCTACTGCTCTGTTGGCAAAGAGAACAGGGTTAGAGGGATCCAACTTGATGGCATCTCTGTATATTTTTGCTGCTTTTTTGTATTCTTTGTTGGAGAATGCTGTGTTTCCCTTTTTCTTTAAATCCTCTACAAGAGACATTGGAGAATATGGGGGAGTTTTCGTGTTTATATAGCAATGGAAATGAAGAATTGATTGATGAAAGGAACGAACAAGAATGGTAGATATATGAAAAGATCTGTGAGGGAGAATACCTCTATATATAGGCGAAATATTTTTTTTCGTGGGGGGTGTATAGGGGAAACTAAATCAAAGTTCAAGTGGAACCGTTAACGAAGGTCTTTTCTTCTGAAATTTGATTATATTTGAATTAAAATACATGATATATAAGGATGATTGAGTCTGAAGAACTACAGAACGAATTGGGAGCAATTGAGGCAATCTATCCGGAATGTCTGGACCGTGTTTCACCTGGTGTGTATATACTGAGAATTCCTCAGTATCAATTCATAGCCCTCAAGGTGAAGTTCCCAGAGGAATATCCGGATCAAAAACCCAAGATTCTTCAGGTACAATCAGGAAAAAGAGGATATGATGAGGAGTTTCTGGTAGATCTACTTCAGGATGTGTTGGATTCGATCTACACAGAAGGAAATGTGTGTATTTTCGACTTTCTCTCTGAGACTGATGCTGTTCTCTATTCGGGAGAAGAAGAACTTGAAGAAGAGGATACAAATACAAATGGGTTCAGAAACAATGACCAATCGGCAGATATAGCGGAAGATTTTCAAAATATGCATTTAGAGAATACTCATGAAGACGAAGAAGATCAAGAAGAAGAGGACGAAGAAGAACCTACTTATCAAAATTATGTATACGATGAGGCAAAAGAAAAGGCCAAATCCAAGCAACAGAAGTCCAAAAACTCACAGAAACAAGATAATCTTAACCCATTAAAAGATTGGTTTATATCGGATCCAATAACAGACAGAAAGTCAACTTTCGTCGGGTTTGCTAGAGAGGTGCATTCTGTAGAAGAAGCACTTGAATTTCTGGCATTACTCAAACAGGACAGAAAGGTTATGAAATCGTCACATAACATGACCGCATGGAGAATTAAAAATGAAACAACAGGTGCACAATATCAGGATTGCGATGATGACGGAGAAGCAGCTGCAGGAGGTAGATTATTACATCTATTATCCATTATGGACGTTTGGAACGTCATGGTGGTAGTCTCAAGATGGTTTGGAGGTACCCATATAGGTCCTTCTCGTTTCAAACATATTAATGCGTGCGCTAGAGATGCAGTGGTCAAAGGAGGGTTCGATACCAAAGAGACAGGAAAGAAATCGAAAAAGAAGAAATGAAGCTCAAACATTAGGTTTTTTCTTCTTGCTTCTTTCCTTCTGTTCATCTTCATTCTTCCGCTTCGTCTTGTGGATTTCCATCAAACTCTTTAATGACGTTGGTTTAGACTCTTCTTGGGTATCGTGCTCCTGTGGGGGGGACAATTGTTCTTTTTTCTCCTCCTCTTTAGCACCCAATACACGTCGTCCCGATAATGTGTTCGACGACGTCTGATTGTAATATAATTCATGAACCTGAGAATATCCCACTATCTTGATACGTTGTTTCTTCATTGCGGATTGTTTGTGAACAGCTTCGGAAATTGGAAGTCCCCATTCACTTAAATCTTTCAGTTTTTTGACTGTCTCCTGCTCCTTTTCCTGTTCCTCTCTCTGGCCTGCGACCTTCATGAACTTCATATTTCGCACTCTGCTGGAGAGCCCACTGGCGCTATTTCCGTCAGCCATCTGGACGAATTTACAACTCTAATTGTTCTACAACAAGTGAACATGTAAGTTGACCACCTATTAACCACAAACACCATTAATATAAATATAGACGATTAGAAATAACAAGCTCCAAAAAAAATTTCAGAGGTAGAATTTATTTCCTGGCCGTGTTGGAGATTATGTAAGTAATTGTCGTGTGGTTACTGAAAAATTTTCAGCTAGAAAAAAAAAATTTATAGTCTAAAGGTCTGGGATAAGCAAAGAGATTTAGATACAAAGTGATGATTGATGGATATTAATAGCTGGTTTATCTAGACAAAATCGGTACTTCAACTTGATCATTCTGTCGAAGATAAGCTGATAATTTGAGATCTGAAATGAGGTCAGATTTTAAGTTTTCGAATCTTCTGGGAACTGTGTATCGACAGGGAAATCTAGTTTTCAGTGACGATGGAACCCATCTGCTATCTCCTGTCGGAAACAGAGTTTCTGTGTTTGATTTAATCAACAACAAGTCATACACATTAGATTATGAACATCGTAAAAATATCAGATGCATTGCATTGAACAAACAGGGAACTCTTTTATTGAGTGTTGATGAAGATGGACGTGCTATACTTGTGAACTTTAGAGCTAGAACAGTGTTACATCATTTCAATTTCAAACATCGGGTGAATGATTTGCAATTCAGTCCTGATGGAACCCATTTTGCATTAGCAGCAGAGAGATTTGTGCAAGTTTGGAAGACACCAAGTGCTGCAGAGGATCGTCAATTTGCACCATTCGTTCGTCATAGAGTTTATGCGGGTCATTATTCAGATGTTACCTCGATCAGTTGGTCGGGTGACTCCAAATATCTGTTGACCTCAAGTAAAGATTTGACAGCAAGAATCTTTTCTCTTCACTCCGAGGACAGTTCTGTCAAGATGACGTTAGCCGGACACAGAGACTACGTAATGAAAGCGTTTTTCGACAAGGATCAAGAGATAATATACACGGTATCAAAGGATGGAGCGTTGTTCAGATGGGAATACAAAGAAAGACCCGGAGAAGAGGATTTAGAAACTCCCGAGAAACATATGAGTTGGAGAATAATAGCCAAGAACTTCTTTTTTTCAGATCACAAAGTGAAATGTGCAGAGTTCCATGCCAAAAGTAACCTTTTAATAGTTGGATTCACGAATGGTGAGTTTAGATTATACGATCTTCCAAGTTTCACTCTAATTCAACAGCTATCCATGGGATTCAATGCTGTTAACACAATAACGGTAAACTCTGGAGGGGAATGGATTGCTTTTGGATCTAAAAAGTTGGGTCAGCTTTTGGTGTATGAATGGCAATCTGAATCTTATATATTGAAACAACAAGGTCATTTTGATTCAATGAATTGTCTGGCATATTCTCCGGATGGAGGAAGAATAGTTACTGCTGCAGATGATGGAAAAATCAAGATCTGGGATGTCACATCAGGTTTTTGTCTTGCCACTTTTGAAGAACACACTTCTTCAGTTACAGCTGTTGCTTTTGCTAAACGAGGCCAGGTCATGTTCTCATCTTCATTAGATGGTACAGTGAGAGCTTGGGATTTGATCAGATACAGAAACTTCAGAACATTTACCTCCACGGAAAGAATACAGTTCAGCTGTTTAGCGGTGGATCCAAGTGGAGAAGTTGTTTGTGCTGGATCACTTGATGACTTCAAGATACAGGTTTGGTCTGTTCAGACTGCACAGCTACTTGATCAACTAGCAGGTCATGATGGTCCTGTCTCTTGTCTGAGTTTTGGAGCCGAGAGCTCACCTCTACTAGCCAGTGCTTCATGGGACAAGACTATCAGAATTTGGGACATCTTTAGCAGAGCTCAGACAAGTGAGCCATTTGACGTTGTTTCTGAATGTTTAAGTTTGGCTATGAGACCTGATTCTAAGGAGGTTGCAGCATCCACCTTGGATGGACAAATATCTTTCTGGGATATTGAGAACGGTAAAATGGTCAAACAAATTGATGGAAAAAGAGATATAATCAAAGGAAGATACTTGGAGGATAGATTCACGTCTCAGAACTCTTCCAGGGGAAAACATTTCTCCACTATTGCATACAGTTTTGATGGATTGTCGATAGTGGCTGCTGGAACAAATAATTCAATTTGTCTGTACGATCTACCTAATGAGGTATTGCTCAGAAGATTCACAGTTTCTCAAAATATGCAATTGAATGGTACTCAACAGTTTCTAAATTCTAAGAATATGACTGAGGCCGGAGCAATTGACCTAATAGACACAGATGGAGAGTTGTCAGACCTAGAGGAGAGAAGAAGAGCTGATTCCAGCCTACCAGGTTCTAGCAGAGGTGATATATCTGCCCGCTCAACAAGGGCCGAAATCAGGGTGACAAGTGTCCAATTTTCTCCTACAGCTAATGCATTTGCCTGTGCATCCACAGAAGGTTTGTTGGTTTACAGCATTGATGATTCTTTCATCTTCGATCCATTCGATCTTGATTTGGATGTTACCCCCGAAGCGACTTTGGATGTCCTGGCAGAGGGAGACTACCTGACCTCTTTGGTGATGGCTTTCAGATTGAATGAAAAATATCTGATTCACAAGGTTTACGAAAGCATCAAACACCAAGAAATTCCTCTGGTTGCACGGGATCTGCCATTGGTGTACGTGGAGAAACTACTAGAGTTTATCTCGTCCATCATTATGGAGAGCCAACATATAGAGTTCAACCTGTTATGGATTTCAAATCTTTTGACCTGTCATGGTAAGTTCATTACACGCAACAAAAGTCTGTTTGCCAGTCCGCTACGTCTAATCCAGAGGTTTCTCAGCCGTGTTGCCAAAGACATCCTTTCTGCGAGTATCAAGAACGATTATTTGTATGAGTTTCTGCTCACCACTGGCGGAAAGGGAGAGATCAATGAGACTCATAATGGTTCTGCTGATATCAGTGATGACGAAGTTTTAATTGAAGATGTTGTGAGTGACGAATCTGAAGAGGAGGACAATGGTTCGGAAGATGAAGATGAAGATGAGGAAGGCTGGTTTGGTCCTGGCAAAGAGAAGGAGGTCTCATTGGTGTTTGATGGTTCAGGAAATGATGACGATGATGATGACAGTGATATTGAGCTGGAAGATGCCTGATCAAAGGGTTTTGAGTTCGTTTTGGACTTTTCTGTGGATAGATAGATAGATTAATAGACACCATTATCGATGAATCTGCTACCATTTGTAGGGACGATCGACGCTGATAAGTAGACTGTACACAGCCATTGAAAATAAAAGAGGAAGCCAAAATTTAAGGAAATTACGTGCCAAACGTAAAATTTTGTAGCAATTATGGAAACTTTAGAATTAAAGAAGGAGGACACGGACACACCTAACGTGAGGTGTTTGGAAAGATAGAGAAATTGCAGATTCAGAGTAGTCGGTCGTTGTGTCTTTTATGGAGAGAGCTTGTGAGAGGAAAAATAGCAGGTAATTGGTAGAAATAGGAGAGGCGAAAAAAACAGGTTGGACTTATAGAGATAGCAGCAGAGAATTAGATATTGTTGTCTTTGGAAGTTTTAGAGTCATAAGACCACAAAAGTTTAGTAATAATAAGAAGAAACGGGTGGAATTTAGTTTATTGAGAATAATTCAGTTAAAGCTCGGTTAAAAGGAGCCATTCGACATTGAATCTAGATCATGACTCGAGAAAGAAGTTTAGCTGTGCTGTCAGAGATTGTTCAGTTAATGTCTTCTGAGCAGTCTAACAGAGCTCTAGAGCCCCAATTCAAGGAATGTCTATCGCATCTGTCGTATCTGCTAACATTGACTTCAAACGACTCCCGGGAAAGAGAGATTCTCGCTAATTCGCTGTCGATTTGGTCTAAGATCAGTGAGGTGATGCAGCTTCATCTCGATTATCTGAGGAACTTGGATAGTTGCGAAATGTTGACCGACACTATGACCGTTTATAATGTTCGTATGGCTCGAGGAGTGGGTATTTTTGCAAGAAACTTGGCTGTTGGATTGCGTGCTCTTTTGGCTTTGGATGAGGCAGATAGAGCCGAGTTCTACACGAAAAATGGAATTGGCTGTCGAGATATATCCGGCGATGTACTTATTCAATCTCTGTGTATCAATCATACACGTGTGATGTGTCCACTAACTATATGCTACCTGGAGGTTTTGGACAAGATCAGTCTTGAGGACTACACAATGGCAGCGGATATCTACATCAAGGCATTGATTGTTTGTTTTCAGTATCTGAATAATGTCACATACAGCTCTCCTGAAATGAAAGATATGGAGGCCATTTTTGACTGCGATACCATACCTGGTTTACTCCATCAGTTGACCAAATACTGGGTTTCTTCTAAATACAAGGACAAATATAGTCCCGATTTCATCAATCCGGTTCTGATGTACATTCGGAATCTGCTCAGCTACGATAAGCTGTTGACTAAATTATTGGACCAGGATTCGTCGAGATTTGTTGAGTTTGTTGGAAACTTCTTGTATCCTTTTGCGACGTCGCTGAAGGCGCAGCAGATTGAAGAGGAAGATGATTTGAGTTCTTACGAGCTGGTTTATTTGCAGATATACATGCGCTTGATATCACATGAAACCATTGGTCGTTTTCTTATCAACTGTTCCAAAGTGGATGATCCGGACTGTGAAGCTGCCGTTAAGGAGTTCTTTAGAGTTTTCCAAATCATCCTGAGCAGCAAAGAAGAAGGTTGGGACAAGCTCAGTCTCACTAACATAACTGCATGGTTAATGAGTTACTATAAATACATAAGTTCTGAGGCAATCAACTTGTTAGAGAAACCGTTAGTTACAGAATACGAGAAGAATTGTCTGTCGAAGGTTCATAGAAGAACTATTTCTGTTTTGGATTGTATTTCCAGCATCACTAAGTATGATCAGGTACGGGAGATGCTTAATTCCTATAATTTCTTGCCTGATATCATTTCATTTTTCAAAGTGGTTGAAGCCAATACAGAGAAAAGAAAGCTGAAGGATGAGACTGTTTCTGCTAATGTCAAAGAGTTTCCTCAAGTGAAACTAATACTCATAGAAATTATCACTGCATTGGTGTACGACAACTTTGAGAACCAGGAGCTGATGAGAAAAGAACAAGGGTTGGAACTGGTGTTGAATAATTGCAATTTGGATTCCAATGAACCTTACATTAAAGAAAGAGCTATTCTTTGCATCAAATATTTATTGTTGAACAATTCCAAGAACCAGGAGTTCATTAGTGGACTGGAAGCCAAGGGAACTGCACTTGATGAGTCCAATAAAGAGATATTAGATCAGGCCGGATATGAGGTTGATATAATTAATGGAAAGGTTGAATTGAAGAAGTCTGTCCAGCTAGTTGAAGTCGAGGAGAAAGCAAGAAGGGGTGAAATGTGAGCGCTTCTGTTCATCTGAGATCTGCTTGTCCAAACACTGTCAATATAGTTTGTATATATATATTTCCCATTTAGAGATAGATGGTCATTTAGATTATTACATTATTTCAAATTAATTCACTTTATATATCAATTCATATGCCGGGTAAAACAATGTTTGGAGTAGATGGAGAGATCAGGTGAAGTTGTCCTAGATAGACCTGATAATGTAAGTTAAGTAGTTTGTGCGGCTCATTTTTGAAAAAAAAAATTTATAGAGTGAAAAATTGTAAATTCTCAGTATAAAGTAGAGAAGAACATAGGAGGACGGAGAAGAAGAATCCAATACAAACAGAAAATTGCTATTGAGTTTCAAACAAGATGCCTAAATCCAATAAACGCCAGGAAAAGGCAACGGGAGTTGATATTTCTAATGTTATTGGTCAGGGAAGTGCCAAAATAAAGAAGAAAATCAGAGACATAACCAGATTGTTGAAGAAAGATAATCTGAAATCAGACGTCAGAATAGAGAACGAAAGAGCATTACAAGCATTGAATAGCGAACTAGAAAATGTGCAATTAAATCTAAAAGCTAAGAAGTTGGCAGCAAGATATCACAAGATCCGATTTTTTGAGAGAAAGAAAGCTGTCAGAAGATACAAGAGAGCTCAGAAAGAGCTTGAAGATCTTGAGAAAAAGATGGAAGATTCAACAGATGAACAAGTATCCAAGTCTTTGAAAAAGGAAATCAAGAAACAACGTAAGGTTTTGGGACATTGTAAAGTTGACCTTGCTTATGTTCTGAACTTCCCAAAAACAGAGAAATACATTGCATTATATCCTACAACTGAAAACGATTCAGAAGAACAGGCAAATAATGAAAAGGCAAAGAAAGGTATTAAGGAGACAGAATCCAAACGATTAAGCTATAAAAAGAAGTTCTCGAGTCTTTTGGAATCGGGGGAATTAGAGGTTTCTATTGAGGATGGTCTTAAAAACTTCCATAATGATAAGTTAGATTTGACAGGATCGGGTGATGACACTCTACCTGAGACGAAGCAAAAGATAGACGAGGCTGACGACTTCTTTGAGTAGTTGGGATGGATATACGTAATCCTGGATATTTACTACAGTAATTATGTAAAATAATAGAGGAAAAGACGATGTATTAATGTCTGTAGCAAAGATATCTGTGTATATGTGAATTTTTTTGTGAATTTGTCGACCAATACCTGGTGTATATCGATCGTAGATAGGTTTGACTCAAATCCCAAATGACAGTTAATTGTGGAGAAATTCTGCATCTAAATATTTTATCTTCTTTCTAGTAGTTTCTGGGATGTCAGTCTCATTCACTATGCCGAATTGAATGAGATCTCCGTATATTATTCCAACCTTTTCAGAAGAATATAGAAGATAATCGAAATTATCATCGTTATCATCAGCAATTTCTTCCACATTAGAGCTGTTATCAGTGTCCAGTTCCATATCAACATCATCTTCCACTGTGACCTTATATCTCTCACCGTTGGGTCCCATTTCGATCACATCTTTCATTTTGGTAGGAGTGATGTGCTTGATGGATCCTTTGGTCACGACTCCCCACAAAGCCCAGAACAACGAATTAGTAGCCCTCCATATTATAGTTTCATTATACAAATGCACGACATTAGCTGGGAGTTCACTTTCCTTCAGATTGATGACCGATGAGGACCTGCCTTTGTTCAAACTCAAAGCAGAGATAGACATTGTCGAAGTCCCCGAATTCGGCAGCAAGTTCGGAGTCTGAGAGCCAGGAACATAGTTCACATATGTGTTTAAAAGATTCAGTCTCTCTTCTCTTGTCGGATAACGGGAGACTTTCAGTTTATAGCTTTCGGTCAAAGAGTGGTAGTTAGCCATCCACTCGCAAAAGTGATTAGTTATATCGTAAGCAGGTAAGTTTGGTCCTGCGTACTCAAAATCAATAACAACCAGCTTTTTATCATCTCTATAGTCCAAATCTGTAACCAATGGTAAGGTAGTGTTGGAGGAAGATATTGACAAATTTGAAGTTTTCTCTATAAGCTTATCTTCTGTGTCCAGCGTCTCATCATCGGAGTCATCGTTCATTGAAGGTTGATCATATTTGTTATAGAAAAGCAGATTACCATATTGTGTATCGTTATGACAAAATCTCAGCTTCTCATCAATATTAATCTTTCCTCCATACTTGTGGTATAGCCATTCTTGATAGACAAATACGCTCTTTTTAAAGGTGTTCCAATCGGTCAAAAAAACATCTGTTTGCTCTTCTGGGGTAGTCCCCGGTATCATATCGTCAACTAGTTTGATCCATTTTTCTATGAGGTTCCAAGACTTTGAACCCTGTAACTTTTCCTCGGAGTCTAACGACACACCGTAATGAAGCTCCTTCATTCTTCTGGCAATCATTCTACTCACTTTGGGCTCTCTGATCTGCTCTCTATTCAATGTGATCGAGTTGTTCAAAAACTCTTCAAACCGACCATTGGTGAAACAGCCCAGAAGCTTGGGTCCAATGTTCTTCTGGGACAATCTGTACAATGTAAGAAGCTCGTGCTCTCGATCAATAATGTCGTCCACGTTGGCACCATACAATCTCATCAGCAATGGATAGTAGTTTTTATAAGTCACCTTGTAAACACAATTGGTCAAGGCCCCACTAATACGATGGAACTCCAGCTGTTGAAGATTTGCTTCATTGATCTGTATCTTCTTCCATTTAGGTATCCGTAGATTGTGAAGAACAGCTAGAACATCCTGTTTAAAATAATCCAATGGCAAGGTGTTGTCCAATGTAGCCCGTATCTCGTTCAGTCCTGTTTCGGAGCCTATGTTATTACCATCAGTCTCTTCGTAGTTGACGAAGTCGATCGAAACCGGTCTTGTGACAGAATGAGACGATGACGAACGTCTTCTTCTAACAAGTCTTGAGGTTGATCGTCTTCGCACGCTTGAAGACGATTGTCTTCTTGAATATCTCGGTCTTTCCATGGTTCTGAACCCAATTAAATTGTTATATACAACACAGAGATCCAAATATGTGCACAAAGACAACTCCGATTCCCTGACAATCCGATTTAAATAAGACTAAAGCCTATTGTTGATGAAGCATCTACCACGATATTCGGAGAGTGCATCAACTGCAAAACGATCGCTCGGCTTGTTGTGCAAATACGGTGGCTGGGCGTGGCTTGAATGCGGCACAGCAACTCAACGTCTGCCATGTGAAAATGTCTTTCGATCCCCAAAAAAAACACCATAGCAATCCGTCGATCGACCCGACGTTATACGAACAGAGAAACAAGAATACGGCTGTGGAAAAAAAAATCAATCGAAACGAGAAATTTACACAAAGAAAAAAAAAAAATCTCCTATTGAATCTTGCATCCGTGCACCATTATTATCAATTTACTGGAAATGGACATTTGTAAACAAAGGCTTTTGTACATCCTCTTGAGTTCTTGATCCGTTCTGGGGTGAGATTAAACATGCTTTCTAATAAGGGCTAATTTCTGTAACTCAGAGCGGAATGTAATACAGTGAATTCAATAGCTTTTTCTACTGATATTAGTTGAATTAGAGACATTCTGTCTAGGAGTCTGCTTCTATACCTCAATCTTTTCTATAATCGCCCAATATTGGCTAATTGCACCTTTTATTTACATTCGTTATATGAGTACACGCCTAATATTTGGACAATCAAATAACTCCTGACCATCAAGTTATTGCAAGTCTGAAACACAAACTGCTTTCCCCTTTGCTTAGTGTGTACATTCGATTGCTATTACAAGTCTGCCTACACAAATCTGCCCGTCAACGGTTTATCTTTATCCATAAACATCGCTTAGTTTGCCAATATCCCCCCCAGTACCCACACTTCAGCACATTCATAAGTTCACTCTCTTTCATATCTAACCAGCCATCATGGAGAATGACCAACTGATAGTCACCATCCCGCTAAACTACACCTACTTTGTCAAGCCCCAAAACACTCTCCATGAGTTCCTAGTGAGTTCAGACTGGAGACTTGTCGAAAACGAAACAGACTCCACCAATCCGTTTTTCCAGCAGTGGCCAGAGGGAACCCTTCTTCTTGATAATCTCAAGTCTCTCAGAAAGATTGTCAACCAAATCAACGACAGTTATGCAGGACTTGGAATAATGACCATCTTGAATGAGTTCAGAGAAGCGGATCTCAAGCTTACCGTTTCAATTATTGGAAACTATTCTTGTCAAAAGGAGATGAATGATATCAGACTTGAGATATTCAAGAGTTTCTGTGAAATTGTCAAGCGGAAAATAACAATCGATTTCACCAAAAACAGATATTGTTTCGACTCCTACGGTAAGATCAAGCCCGAGTTGCTCTCTTTCTTGAATGATGTCTCCATGTACAACAAATGCTCCATATATATTGTTGAGGATGATGATTCCAAGACTGACATTGTTATTCTAGGAAACCAGGACTGTTCCAATGTGAGTGAAAACAAAGCCAGATTATTCATTGATAATCTGAATCCTTGCTCTTACTGTGATTTCCTAGAAATAGAATCGCTATCTCTGCTTCCACTCATTGGTGGAACCGAGTTTCTGAACTTCAGAAGCATCGTTAAAAGAACTAATTGCCATCTTTATTTGCCAAACCTTATTCCAGAGCTATACTTCTCTAACTCGCTGACTCTAGAGGAACGCAAGCCAACCATTTACATTACTGGTCTTAGGTCTCTAGTCCTTTTGGCTAAATGCATGCTTTCTGAGGTGATTGAAAAGATCAGTAAAACTCCTTTCATAAAGCAACTTTCTGTGATGCCGATCAAAAGAGAGAGTCTCATTCTTTTCCACGAAGATCATGAGTTTCTCAAGAATATCATGTTTGAAACTGGTTGTTTCATCTCTATTCCTGCATTGGGATATGCAAATAGTGATGGAAGTGGTGATATAGTGAGCTTTCAAGGAAATTCTATGGAGGATGTTGAGATTGCTATTGAGAAATTCATGACCACCATTTCTCGCTTTTACAGTGCCAAATGTGAACTCAGTATCACACCATCAACTTTCACTGACATTAGCAAGCTATTGAGCTTTAATGATGGTATCTCGTTCAACTCTAATACTATTGTTTCACTTGCGAAGTTCAATGATAACTTTGTTTTTCAGTTGATTGGAAGATCAGAGAATATCAAAACCGCGGTCAATTCTCTGGTTCAATTCCCATCTTACTTTGATTCCGACTTAATATCCTCATCTGTACAATATCAGATCGAACTGGCTGTCAAGGAGAAGGACTTCATTGCAGGAAAGAAAAATGGTAAAATCATCAAGATTATGAATGCTTCTTCTGTTTCAATCAAACTGTTGCCTTTCACAGATTACAACTTCATAGTCGAGATCACTTGCAAGGAACTGCTGGATTCACTCTTGGGAATGGGTCTTTTTGAAGATGAACTTCCAAGAATGATGACATTCAATGTTCCCGAGTCCTTCCACCGTCAAATTATTGGAGTTGGTGGACAGACTGTTCAAACCATTATGAGAAAGTTTAATGTCTTTATCAAATTCTCAAACTCGTTCGAATTAAACGAGAAACCAGCCGGTGATGCTATCTCGAGCCAAGCAGCCAACTTGCAACAATCCTTTATCAGAAAAAACAATGTCGTTATCAAATGTCCAGCAAAAAACAGATCACAGATACCATTGGCGAAGATTGAGCTTGAAAAACTGGTGGAAAAAGTGATGATCAATACCTACCACTGCTCAAAAGTGAAGTTGAACTATCCACAATGGAGACTTCTTACTTCCAATCAATTCAATGTCTTTTTTAATTTGAATAGAACCAAACCAAGCAATTTCATTACCGAGCTGGAAAAATCAACTAATACCTTTATCAAGTTCCCTAAGCTTGACCAGGAGGATAGTTGTTCGGATGGAGTCAAATTGGAAATCTATGGAATTGATAATAATTCCAAGACATGTTGTTATGAGCTTCTGAAGGTTCTTCCGTATGAATATGAACTGAAAATCTCCAAGACTTCATCATTTAAAGAACTATTGGACATTGGACGCAGCACTAAACTTCTTTTAACGAAGGAATCAAGAAACTTACAGTTGGAATTCCTGAACAGCATTATAATCCCATTAAAATTGTTGTACAACACTGAAATTCTGTGCAAGAGTGATGAGACGACTGACTCAATCATACTCAACTACTTTCCAGAATCATTTGGAATCAATGCCAATCCCCCTGAACGCCTGAATGAAAGTGAGCAAATGGATGTCACCAAGTGTGATAAGTTCCAGCATATTCTCAACAGTTTGAAGATGTTCTTGAAGAACAACGATCTTCAACTACTTTCCCATGGAGTCAAGAGCTGTGAGTTCAATGTTGTCAATATGGATGACAAGAATGAGAAGGAGAATCTAACAGTGAAGCGTGAGTACACAGGGAGTAACCATTCTTCACCAGTTCGGAACTCAGAACAGACCAGTTATGTAAGGAAGTCAATTAATTTGCAACAGTTGCAGCCCCAGAATTCCTATATGGTCAATAGCAAGGCTAAGCAAATGACATTGAGCAATTCAGAAGGGATTCCACATAGGAGCGGAGCTCAGACATCGTCAATCCCTCAATTCCAGACTCTCGATCCGATTAGCACTTTGGGTGCTCCAGATTTCAATTTCGCAAGAATAGGAAACAGCTATTGGAGCTAGAGCTGTTTCTCGTTTATTAACTTAGTTTACAAATGCTCAGTCTTTGACGTTACAAGTTTAAATATTTTTATTTCATGGACTTTTCCCTTTATAATCACTTTCACTGCAATTCCTGGTTGAAAGATTGGCTTTTGTCTGTATAGTTGGAGCTGTGTATGGACTTTCCAATTTTATCTAATCAGGAACTATGAGAACCTATATCTATTTCATATTATAATGATCTATATTAAAATACAGTACAAAAGCCCATTAAAAAAAGTAGCAAATTTATCATCAAGTAGGACGGAAAAACAAATTGTTAAGTATCCCTGTTGGAAATGTTCCTGTGCAAAAAGTTCAAAGCGTTTGCAAAAGGTGTTAGCGTCTTTCCCTTACCAAGAGTGTCATTAATATTAGAGTTAGAGGAGTCAGTAGGTTTGGAAGCATAGTCTGAATTAATATCCAGGCTTCTAGATAGACCCCTACCTTTAGAGGTGGATTCATTGTCATTCAGGTGGAGACCCAAGTCATTATTATTGGCATGCAACTGTTTGAGCCACTCCGTTGCTATGTTAGCAGCAGAATTCCGAGGATGGATGATTGATTTGGGATCATCGGGATTAGTTGAGGGAAGGCCGTTGTGGTTGAGATGTTTGAAATCCATACTGAGCTGTCCCGTATGGGAATCAAAGGAATAATTAAGTCTCGATTGGCAAGGATACATTAGTTGGTTGCGGGGATTGTTGACAGTCTTGTAGGGTCTTCTTCTAGATTGTTGGTTTCTGGAACCAGCTTTGTATGTTGTGTAGTTTTGAGACTGATCTGTATCATTTGCAGAGTTCAGAAAACGGTTGGACTCATTATCGTCATCTTGATCATCGTCCTCTTCCTCGTCATCTTCCACCAGTAACGTCAGATCTTTCTTCTTGTTTCCCATGTCGTCTCGACAGAGCATCTGCGAATAAAACTTTCCATTTTTCCAGTTTGTGGATCTAGTTTTGAAGGTGTATCCAACCCTGAAAAGAACGTCAAAAATTCTATTAAGATAGTGGATTTTGAGCATAAGTTTGATCCCCTCTTTGTACTGCTGGATCCGTTTAGTGTTTGAAGAGACGCTCATGACGAGATTGGAGTCCACATACTGGCTGTTGTTTTCGAGTTTGCGAACTAGGAAGCTGGGAACAATGGTGGTGAACTTCAAAGAGTAAATGTCTTGTTCCGAGTTATGAGAGAGCTTTTCAAGAAAGCTTTCAAAGGATGATTCGTTGTCTGCGTAGCTGTGATTGAGATCAACGGTTGGAGAAACATAGACCTGGGAGGAGGACGTGGGATTCGAATCAATAGGTATATTGTATTGGTCATCCTGGTTTTCATTGTTTTTAGAGTAGATAAGATGTTCGGAGTCGAAAGAAGGCTGTGAGGGGGGATGCAGAGAACTATCACTGCTGCGACGGACAGTGTCGAGTTGGCCCAGTTTCTTGAGTAATTTGAGTTTCTGATTTCGTTTATAAATCTTGTTTTTGCTTCTACAATTGTCGCATGTCTTGTATTTAGTCAAAGTTGATGGATCATCATCGGTTATATATTCCCTTCGCTTTATCTTGCACTTGACACAAATGAGATCCGAGACGTGCTGATGAGAGGGGATCATTGGAAGCTAGAAGCTGAGACCTGAGAGCTGAAAGCCTGGAATGGATTATAACAGCTAATTCTCTGCGTTTCTTGTCTGATGATGTTATGCTTCCAATTTCTTGTGGGAAAAGATATCCATTGCAACAACTATGGCGAAAAAAGAGAGAGGGCAGATATATATAATTTCCGCCAGGGGGAGACAGAATTGGATGGGATGGGTGAGATATGTCTAACCTTCTGCGGGTTCTAATATAGGCAAAGCTTCTGCAGGGCGTCAGGTGTTCTAAGCGTATTTATCTGCCGAGAGAGCCCGGATGCGTTTGTGGAACGACGAGAACGACCAGATATGCCTATCTTCATCTGGTGCAGAATAAGAAGGAGGAGAAATAAAACAGAAGATAGAAAGCCCACTAAATTTTTTCGGACCAACTGCGCACTTTTCGCAGTTTAAAGGGTTTAGTGATTTTAGTGGACTTTAGCACAATGTTGTCAAACAAAAAGACAACAAGCATTAAAAGGCGAATCGTTATTCATTTTATACGTCATATTCACTTGTTAACAGTGTTGGGCTGCGGGCAAAACATTCTATATTGGGATTTGGGGACATCGGATAACAGATACCGAGAATTATTACAAATCCGAAAGAGGAAGAACCCAGATTGATAGATTGCGGTGTAAGGATGAGTTGGTGGGGAGGGTATCTGATAAACAGAAACAAAAGCAGATAGGTGATGAGCACATTATTATAGATAGATAAACAGATCAGCAGAAATAGCAAACGATAAGTTTAAGCATAGACAAAGGAGCTTGAAAAGACGTGGAAGAGGAGCTGAAATGAGCTCATTATACCTTCCGAACCCGTGTCTTCTAGGGATTCTATTGACAATCTCCACACATGACGGAAACAAACTGGTGTTCCACTATCCTTTGAGACCCAACGAGTACGGCTATCGGCCTATGCCTTTGGGAAACCAGGTGTTGAATACAGATGAGGACAACTATACAAGTTCATCTGATGAAGATACAGATGATGAGTTTGTGGAAACAGATTATTACGCATACAAGGATGAGGAGGATGATGGCTACAATTCGTCGTTTGATGGACATTCAAGTGGCCGAGATTCAGTGAGTGCAGGTAGCAGTGGTAGTGCTGCAAATCTTGTGCACAATAATAGCACCACGTATTCGGGGAAGGCGTTTTTGGGAATGCTGGAGGAACAGGATCGAAAACGTAAGCGTAAAGAGGCCAAACGAAAGACTCTCATGAAGAACATCATTATGGGGAACCAGACTCAGACTGGTGAGTGGTCATCCACGGGTCGTTCAGGGTCTGCTGGTGGAAATCAAGTTACAACTCAGGGCACTAATCAAGACCCGAATTTAGGCAGCCCTTCTATCAAGCCCAGCGCAAACTCTGTTGACAGCACGGTAGTCAATAACAACGATTCCGATGACCATAAGATCGACAAGTTGTTTGGATTTGACATTGATTTTGTCAGTGAGATTGTGACTCCTCCTAAACAACTTTGTAATACTAGGTTTGAACTGTCAGTTGAGGACATGGCTTTTCTGGGATTACCCATCCATGTCAACGATGATGGAAACTGGCGTGTTTCGAATCATCAAAAGAAATCGAAAAAAGGGAAGAGATCTTCCAAAAAGAAGAAGTCATCCTCCTCAGAACACGGAAGTGCTGTTGATGATTCGAATCCCGACAGGTCAATGAACATGGAAAGTTTTGCTGAACATGATGAACAAGAAGACGATAGTGGATATGAAAACGAAAAAGAAGACAACAATAAGACCGAAAATAAAGATTGTCCAATGTATCTTTTCCATCTTGTGTTTGTCATGAATCCTCCAGTTGTAGAGTATGTTTACAGGACGGATGAAATGTTCCATTACATTGTTAGCCGTATGGCATTGTTGTTGAGATATGAACAGCAACGGTCTAACTATGTTTGGGAGCAATCCAAACAAATTCTTGGAATGAGGGAGGAATATAGCGACCTGCCAATGAGTGAGCAATGGGCCAAGATAATAGAGCGTTCCTCGTTGGCTTCAATGATCTATCAAACATACCAGGCTGCATCCAACTCTGAGATTATCAACGTGGAGATCAACAACAAGCTGAGATCTTTCCAAATACCCATAAGAACAGAATTCAGTTCTTTGCCTCCTCGACACATTGAAGTTCTTCCCGGATCTACTTTATCGTCTATATCGCCTTTCAATTCTTTGGGAGTAGACCAAGCTTCGAATGATGGGACCAACTCAATTGACGATATTATGGTTTATTTTGCGTTGATTCTTCTAGATGATCCAGAGTCGATCATCAAGGATATCCAGGCAGAAAAAGACTCGTTAATTGCAAGTTTCATCCGTATGATTAAACCAAACGAAAGTCTGTCTAGACTATCTGCTTTGAGTGGATTAGATATAATGGAGGTGCAACTGTTCGCAAACCATTTGGTCTATTGGCGAAGAGCAAAAGCAGTGTTACCTTTGAGTCCAAGAAATATATATATTGTTTCACCTTTGGCACCACTTTATAATGTCTACAAGGACTCTGCAATGTTCAAACAACAATTTCCAAATTTACCGTCATTGCCCAACTTTCTATCTCTTCTTTCCTCTTCCACAAGCAAACCACGCCCAATCAACACTATTATTCCAAGTAAGGACCACAGAGACTTATATTTAGATGCTGTGGCATGGCTATTACGATTTGGGTATCTCACACAGTTACAGACCTTTTTATTTTTGAGGATTACAAAACAAATAAAGATCAAAGTTGACGAGGAACTGGAGATGGAGAAGAAAAACAAACGGATCAAAAATGATAACGGAATGGCAGCATCTTCTGATTCGTCTTCGTCGGATGAGGATAATAACAAAGTCACAGCTACAGATAATACTACAAAGAATAGAGAGGAGGAGAGAACGGGTGCTTCGTTGATGAACTCGAGTTCCAGTGGAAATTTGTTGAACCGCACACCTGAGTATTCCAATTCTGAGTCCAACCGGAAACAACTTGCTGTTCAATTTGAGGAAGAGGAGGAAGAAGATACTATTATTCTTGATCCAGAGACAGCCACTGCTTTGGAAAGACGTTGGATATCTAAGTGTGTTGAAGGAAAGCCGATAGATGTTGTTAATTTGTTCTACAAGTTGCTTAAGTACATGAATGGAAGAAATCCTCTGGAATTGATCATGATCAAAGGTAATGTGAGTCGGCAGGATGTTCGTAAGATGTTGCTTGCGTTGGATGACCATATAATCACTGTTAGACATTGGTGATTTGTATATACATAGATGTGTGTTTTTAGGAGCAGACATGTGACATAGAGAGAATGAATGAATGAATGAATAATATAGAGGAAAGAAAGAGGGAAGGAGTAGTAGTGATAGGACTATCGACGCTGATTTTTTTCTATTATTTAAATAAACCTTTTAACCTCCTCGGACGCGTCGATTATTTTTAACCGAACGTTTACGAGAAACTAATTTGATGATTTAGCATTTAACCGTGCAGTTTAAGGATTGTTGTTATAAGATAAAAAGTGTTGTTTTGGCATAAAAAGGTTGTGGATTAGTTAAACCAGTATCAATTGAAGAACATCATTCTCCAAATTCTGTGCAACGAATTACGGACGTCGTTTGAGGGGCCGAAAGTTTATAAAGCCGTGGTCCAAGAGAACTCCAGCTACAACAAACAGGTTCCAGTGGATCGTTAGAGCAATTTAACAGACTGAAAAAAACACGTTTACGCTTTTGATTTGGGAATCTTCCAAGACAGGAATTGTTTTCCGACATCTTTTGTTGGTCTATTGATTTTGGGAACACCATCAGAACGGATTTCCCTGTCCTCCACTTGAGCCTTGGGACTTCCAATATCATCAGTCCAAAATGTCGCAAAGTAGGACCAAAGAACAGGACCCAACTACTAGAAATATGAATGCACAAAGATCTCAGCAACAACAGTATCTGCGAATGTTGGACGAAAGAAATTCATATCGAACAAGACGAATAAGCGTTTCCCACGGCCAATATGTGAAAGTTATGTTTCTGTTGGGAATTCTCCAGATCATCGGTATAGCGTTTTTCGCCAGGGGATTTTTGTTATCTCGTCAAGTTCTGCCGAACCAATCAACCTGTTTTCAACAACAAGGTACAGACACATGTGAGCAGTTTTCTCCGTTCAAAAAGACGGTGATTCTTCTAATAGATGCATTGCGCTTTGATTTCGTTATGCCTGTCGATGAGACTCAAGCCCATCCTAATTACCATAATAACTTCCCAATTATGTATGATCTTTTCACAAATGAGCCTGAAAACTCTTTGTTACTAAAGTTCATTGCAGATCCGCCTACCACCACTCTTCAAAGATTGAAAGGATTGACCACCGGTTCTCTACCGACGTTCATTGATGCCGGATCGAATTTCGACGGTGACACTATTGATGAAGACAATTTGATTTTACAATTATTTAGTCATGATAGAAAGGTAGCATTTACTGGTGATGACACATGGACAGCTCTATTCTCCCCATTTCTTGCCCAAAATCTAACATACCCATACGAATCGTTGAATGTCTGGGATTTACACACCGTCGATAATGGTGTGCTTGAACATTTGTTCCCTCTCATGAGAAATCATTCCAGCGAATGGGATGTGTTGATCGGACATTTCCTTGGGGTGGATCATTGTGGCCATAGATATGGGCCAGAACACTATGCAATGAAACAGAAGCTTAATCAGATGGATAGCGTTGTCAGAGACGTGATCGATACAATCGATGACGAGACTTTGCTTGTTGTGTTTGGAGACCATGGGATGGATTCCACGGGAAACCATGGAGGAGAATCACAGGATGAAGTTGAATCCACGTTGTTCATGTATTCAAAGCAAAAGTTCTTTGGAAGACTTCCGTCAGACCGTTATAATACCGGAAATTTGGGAGCAGATTTCAGAGCAGTTAACCAAATTGATTTGGTTCCTACCTTATCCATGTTGCTTGGTATCCCAACTCCTTTCAACAATTTGGGATTCCCTATTGAGGAAGTTTTCCTTGGGAAAGACGAGCAGAACCTTAAGACATTGGCAAAGGTGAATTACCTAACTTGTTCGCAAATTCATAATTATAGACAAAATTCTGAACAATTATCTACGGATTCTGAAGTGAACGAGATATATGAAAAGCTGACAGAACACTGGAATGAGCTCCAGAATGTTGATGAGGCCAATTCTTCTTTCAACTCCCTTTTCACTGAGTTCAATAACAAATGTTCTGAATACCAGTTTTTGTCTCTCGACAGATGCAAAAGTCTTTGGGCTAGATTTGACAGTATATGCATCACCATCGGAATTTTAATCATTGCCATATCGCTGGTTCTTCTTGTGATATATTCCAAATTGATTCCATCAGTTGTAATCGCACAATTGAACCCGCAATTTTTGAACTCATCAATAGCCATGGTTCTTGTCTATATCTTGTTGACTTCTTCATTTTCCTTAATCTTCAAGCCAGAAAGTCTTCCAATACCTTGGTCTGTGGCCTTAGGAACAGCGATTGGAATTGTGAATGGTGTTCTTGCTCCAATCATGGATAGATATTCAGTTCCCTGGCTCTTTGCACAGGTTGCTGAAAATTTAATTCAAAATGGATGGACCTATTTTGCTCTATTAATTGTTATACTCCATTCTTTGATCTTCACCTCTAATTCATACATCATATGGGAAGACAAAATAGTTGCATTTTGGCTCATCACGTTTGGATTCTGTGCTTTATTCAAGTCTTTTAAGCAAAAAGAAACATATAGAAAGCTTCTAGGTGCTTATCATTCACTCATGTTCATTGTTTTGACCAGAATAGCTTCCATTATCACCATTTGCAGAGAAGAGCAAGGACAGAATTGTGTTTCCAACTTTAAAGTCACTTGGTGGTCTATTGCTCTGCTTTACCTGTCTGCCTTTTTGCTTCCTGAGCTGATCAAAAAATTCTACAAGATCTCTCATTCCTACGAAGGTGCAGCTTATATGTGGATTTCAAGAGGCCTATCTGGGTTGATCTTACTTGTTGCAGTGATGTGGTCTCTGGAATATGTGGAGAACAGCGAATATTTCAATTCCAAATATGACATCCCCTTGGCTACATTCAAAAACATCAGATTGATAATTGCCAGGATTGTGATGGGAATCTCCTTAATAGCAAGCAACGTTGGATGGGCTCTAGGTCCTCTATGTATAAGATTAGATTTGGGCTTCAAGAATTCCGATGGAAATCAATCGTCCTCAATTGCTCAACAACCTCTCAAGACTGCAAATATTATCGGTTATGGAAATGCATATGGTTCAACTTACTTTTTACTTGTCCTCAACGCTTTGTGTGCTGTTGTTCTAGTGAATAAACCATTAGGTGGACTATCATTATTTATCTTGGTGAACCAGATTCTGACCCTTCTAGAACTGGTGGATTTATTGAGCATCCGTACAAACCTAATTTCGGTCGTTGTTATGGGATTATTAGGATATCTACATTTCTTCACCTCAGGACATCAAGCAACATTGCAAGCCATTCAGTGGGAAACCGGATTCATTGTTACCGAAACAATTATGTTTCCTTTCACTCATTTGGCAATTGTTTTAAATACCTTAGGTCCATTTATCATCATCTGTCTTTCGTTGGCCCTTCTTTCATTGTGGAAGATACCTCCTACAAGCAAAGCTATTTCTTTAATCTCAAAAATTGTGGAAAACTCCACAAGTCTACTGATCTATCAATTGTGTCTGACTTTGTCTACTCTTATAATGTCCAACCATTTCAGACGTCATCTAATGGTCTGGAAAATATTTGCACCTAGATTCATGTTGAATAGTATAATTCTGATAACCATGAACTTGATATTAACACTAGTTACTGTTGGTTTTGCTACTGGCAAGGTTATAAAGCGCTGGTATCAGCTTTTCGGATAGTTGAAGCTCTTTTTAGAATCCTCTGTCAAACTAGTTGTACATTTATAAACTCTTATTATACTCTAGGCTCTTCCTCAATGGATAAGTAGCCCACAGCATTTACGTTCCTAAATAATATTAATAGAAGGTATCAAGGCGACAAAACAAAGTTTATTCGTTAATTTCTAATTGTACAAATAAGTGGAGAGCTTCAAAATGAAACTACTCCAAGTTACCATCAAGAGTGCTCAAGAAAACTTGGTCATCTAAAGCACCAAATCCCCCATCATCTTCCATCATTAAATCATCACCAGCTCCATACAGTAAATTGTTGTCGAACTCAAAGTTGGGATTGTTTCCCCCGGTGTTGAAGGGATCGTCAAAGTTGGCAGAAGGATCATGAGAGTTAGCAACGACATCCATAACCGAGACAGCACCAGGCTGTCCATGATTTGGCACTTGAGGCAAACCAACATCTGATTGAACATGTGCAGCCTGTGCAGCTGCAGCACGACGAGAAGCTTCTTCTTGAAATAGTCTCTGTTCTTCCTCTGCCTGAAGTCTCTGCTGTTCCTCCAAATGTGCTCTTTCTTCTTCTTCCTTCTTTCTCTGTATTTCAGCCAGCTCTGCTTCCTCCTTCTGTTTACGAATCTTCTCTAACTCCTGCTTATTTGACTTGTGTTCTGCGTACGAAATGCCTTTCTTGACATCATCAAAAGCGTCAACTTTGAACTCTCTAACCTTCTCCTCGGATTTAATCTGTTTATTAAATTTAGTCTTGAAGTCGGATTCAATTGTATCTATTAGTTTTTCATACTCTGGCAGTTTGGAAACACTATATTCATTGAATATGCTGTGGAATTCAGAAAGTTTATTAATTTGATAATCATATCTATCGTCAACAAGTTCACTTGCCTCGATTTTGGGTTTAGCTTCTTTTTCCAACTCTTCAACCTTTTCCTTGAGAATCTGCTCCTTAATCTGCATCACCTTCAGACATCCAAACAAACTGTCGCCAACAGCTTCTTTAGACACCTTCTCCTTCAGCTCCTCCTCCGATGGAAGCTTATTGGAGTCAATTAAAGTGCCACCTATAGTACAATTTGGAAAACTGGTAGGGGACAGTATCTTGTTGAAAGGAATAGACTTGGAAATGATGTTCTCTAATAGGTCGTTATTAAGTTTGAACTTGTGCAGAGCAGATTGTCTGAACGAATACACATCCGCCTCATCGTTGAGTATCTGGGCCTCCATAGAGTTCACTGGAGGAATTGGCAAATTGTATATTGGATGTGAAAGTAGATTATTCGATGTTTGTCTGTTTTGATAGTAATTTTGATATTGATGGTGCATTTCCTGACCATTATACTGAACATCTTGGTTAGGTTGCCCATGATAACCGTGAGACTGGATGATGCCTCCCTGATAATAGGGTCTCATAGGACCTCTGTTTTTCCTTTTCCTAGACATTTGGGGAGCCATAATATCAAACAGCGTGTTTCTAACTTCAGCGACCCTGTTAATGCGTAATTATAGTACAATAATAAAGAAGTAGAATGGAGTCGAAGAGAACAAGAGCACAATTCTCAAATTCAACTTATTTAGAAACTTTAAAAACTCGTAAATAATCTAGCCATCTCTACACGTTCATCAAAATGACAGATTAAAAATTGCTAAAGGTCGATCGACGCTATGGTCTCAAACAAATCGTCTCGTGTTGTAAGGAACTAGCCTCTTGGATCTCAAAACACAGGTCTGGACCAACGATTCCACAATACTTATTAAGAATAGAATGGAATAACCAAAATGTATTGATATCATAATAAACCAAACACCAATGGAAGTGAAAAGAATAAAAAAAGCTTGAATAACAAAAAAAATAATTACACCTATTGGTTCTCCCCACTTCCTTTTAAATTAATGTGGAAGAGTTAACCCTAGTTTCAAAAATATACAAGAACAGCTGAAATTTAAAATCAAACAATCTGTGTCAAGTGTCTTGAATTCTCTTCGCCTGTAACCGGATTGGAAGAATCATTAAAGTTAGTGGAATGGGTCAGTTCGTACTTCATGAGCCTCATCTTCCGTCTCCTGTTAATAAAGCTTAGAGTCGTAGATGTTTGACTCAAAGGACTCAATCCCTCATTGTCGTTGTCTCCTTCCTCAATGAGCTTGTCATTTCCCAGATACAAAATCTTCATTATGTTTCCAAAAGAAACCACAATGGATTTATGTCCAAACTTGTGAACTGGTCCCAATCTCTTGATGAGAAGTCCCGAAGAAGACCCATCAGGAATATCATAATATCTCACTTGTCCAACTGCTGACATTGTCCATCCCTCCCAAATATCACTAAGACTTGGATGGTGTCTATTATGTATCCTTAATTTTCTATTTTTCGGTCCAGTTCCTCTCAACTGTTGTAGAAGCTTGAAGGAGCTGGAATATGAAGGCTTGTCGCTGGCGTTACTGATGTCCACCTTTTCTTTACGTCTCACACCCATCATCATGTTCAGATCAGTCGCACACCATCCCTCAACATTGCTCAACCAGTGTTGATGTTCAGTAACAGAAGCAAAACCAAGACAACGTGTTTCTCTTGGATCTCTCTCCACTCTCAAACAGATAGAGTTCTTTGCTTTGTTATCTATGGAGAACGTGTGTAATATCAGAGTGTTGGCTTCTAGTTCAGTATAAGCAATAGAAAAAGAGCTGACAGAAGCACATCCACAGAAACGACAATGAGATGGTTCAGGGTGAAAAACTTGGAATGTAGATGGTTTGAACTGCCCGATATCAAACACCTTCAATAATGTACCAGTCTGAACGTCTATAAGTTCTGCAGTTAACCCGCGTGCCCTCACATACATTCCAACAAATGGAACAGTAACCATAGCAGTTTGTGAAGAGTCTACTGGTTGCAGGACTGGGGAAATTTGTTCGGTAGATTTCTGTTCAGAAGGTTCAACATTTGCTGTACTGTCCATAATCGAATAATTGGAAGCAGTCAAAGCTGTCTGGGATGAGCGTCTAATATGATTTTGAAACTGTTTTATGTTTTCCTTTGAATGCGAGCTTAACGAAGATGTCCGGGATATTATCGCTGGGGTCATCAAACTCTTTCCCGAGTTATAACTCTCTGTTTGAACTGTTATGTTTCTGACCTTCCATTTATTACCAATCACAGTGGCCACTACCAAAGTGTCGTTTGCTGTGATACACACTATTCTATCGTTCACTCTAGGAGTCGACAGCTTCTTGCAACACACAATTGGAAGTTTTGTCAGAGTTGTTCTTTGGATTGTTCCATCATTACAGTTGACTGATAAAAGATCACCATTTTTTAATACAATTATGAGTTCTTTATCTTTGTTTGCTTCCAAAGGAGTCAACGACCTCCCTCTGTCAAAAGTTGAATCGTTTGACAGAGACCTATGATGGGATGGAATAGATCCATTTCTAGCCAATGGAGATCCTGGTGTAACTATACTACGGCCTCTGGCTTTCGATCTGGCTTCCAATTTATCAGTTGCAAGCCCAGAGATGCCTAATGACTCAGGTTTTGGATTTGTTGATGGTACTATTGGCTCATCCTCTTCAATCTTAGTCTCCTTGGATAACCTGGATTTCCTAGTTACCAACTTCCCCGTCCTTTTACGCAAGGACGCAACAGGTGCACTTTTGTTTCTGAAGAACGACTCCATTGGAGTGTCATTCTGTAACTCATCAACTTGTATGGTCCATATCCAAGACATTGTAGCTCTCGACCAACATTTCACAACACCACACTTGCTGAAAACAGATATGAATGAACCAGAATTCGACATCACCACATTAGTGATCGGTAGTAACCGACCACTCACGGGTAATTGAGTAGGAGCTGGTAACGGCACTGTCATCGGAGACCAAACTAAAATCTTATGATCCATTCCAACGGAGACTATAAAAGGACAAGATGAAGTTGAAATTCTTACAACATCCAAGAAATGACCCTGAACCAACTCCTTCGAATGGAGTTGAGTATAGTGTCCTGGTTTTTTGTCATCCAAGTCAACAGAATCTTCTCCTTCTGTCGTTGGAGAAAATCCTTCTCTGTCGAGAGAGCACTTCAGTGCCACTGATGCACTGGAAAGAACAAATGTTAGACAACTTATAAACTCAAATAGATAAAACATATCAAGATTATAAGTAGTGTTTAAATCGAAACCAACCGCTGTTCTTTTGTCACCAGAACTATTAATTGTTGCCAAAGCCGACTTGGGAACTGACACTATTGGTTGGTCAATTGAAATAACCAGCACGTTTTTCTTGACATTGTAAATCGATTCGTATACAGAAGACAGTTCTGCAGCAAATCCTCTTTTATCTTGAAACAAGCTGAAATTTGAATAGTCCAAGACATCTATAGCGTAGTCTTTATAAGTTGCGAGGTGAGCAGAACGAGTCAGTGGCAGCTCTCTGAAAGAAACCCCATTCGTCCATTTTAGACTTAAGAACAAAGATATAATGACAATTGAAACTGATTTCTTGACAGTCTTTGCAAAAGGCAACTTCACCTTCAACAAATACTGTCCGATCATTCTTCTGTAAGAAATTTGCCCAGAAGCATCAAAGCTGCTGAAAAGAGCAGATGAGAGAATGGAGCCGTTCCCTAATGGCTTCAAATTATTTGTTTCGCTTGGATCAAATGAATCGTGATGAGATGATCTTTGCAGTAAATCCTCTAGCTCTAATCTCCTGATATCAATGCTGAGAACGGTAGAAAAATATGTGGCATGCATTATATGATCGAAGATAAGAGCCAGAGATACGAATAAGCAAAATTGATTTGCAGCAGATCCAACAAATGGAGCAACTATGATCATTGCGGTAATATCTAAAGCAATGTTTGTTGTGGAGATAGGATTGCTGTTAGAGATTGCTTGCGACATTCTTGCGTTCAAAGATATTTCATCCGAAGTTTTGGAAACAGCAACAACAAGCCTAAACATATTCTCCATACTGACAAATATCACTATGAATAATGTGATTTGAAGAGGTGCTTCCAACAAATCGAGATTTCTGTAAAAGTAGGAAGTCACAGTTGCACTGGAAAATATAGCCAAGGTGATCTCAACCACATATGCTAAAAGCAGTCCCGCTCTTGATTTGACTGAATGGATATTGGAGAGAGATATTAAGACATAGATGACTATAAATATCGGAGCACAGCTGATCAATGTTGTTTCCATAAAGTTGCAGGTTTTATAAACTAAATTAAATCTGTTTTGGGTCTTTTCGTTACTCCTGAAGATTGAGAATTTCCCTGTACCATTCTCTGAGTGCTCCATTATTTTGTCCAGATTTGTCTCCCATATCTGATCAACAGCCTCTCTGCAAGAATTTGAATAGAAGATACAAATCTGTAAAGATTCTGCACTCTTTATGAGCCCATCAACTTTCACAATTCCTGAAAAAAGACCTAGATGTGCCATTGGAAGTCCAATCGAAGACCTTATGTTTTCTTTTGTGTGGATGGTTTTGAGGACATTCTCGTCACCCATAAGTTTTGTTTCGTTATTTTCCCAATATTCTAGCGGAGAGTGGACAAAGACAGTGTCTTTGGTGACCAGTCCCGAGTACAGACTGAGACCATCCAAGAGAGTGTCCTGCAGATGTAACGAATCTATTAAGAAGTTTTTGTCTAATGCTTTAACAGAGTCCTTTTCTCTGTTCTCGTGATCAAAGAAATTAGAATGATCACTGTTATAGTAGTCTAGGTTTGGTTGCACCCATATGCTTTTGAAATGGAAATCAGCGTCTCTTAGTTGGTTAGAGGGGTCTATCTGAGGGTCTACTATGACCGACTTTATTAAATTGTAGCTGTTCATGTTGTTATTATAGAAAACCAATGAAGGAGACGCATATAACGTGTACAATGCAGGATAGCTGAGAATGAAGAACAGTGTCGAAGGCCAGAGGATGAACGCAGTTGGGTATCTGAGCAATTTGCTCAACAACAGTCGATGGTACTTCTGAAGACATTTCTGCCATTTGCTATACTGTATGGATACCACTCGTTTTCCCTTTCTGATCTTATACAACAACGAGTTTTTCATCCTTCTCTTTCTTTCTTTCTTTGTGTGTGTGTGTCTGTATCTGTCTGTTTTGCTATCCGGTTTATTTTAACTCTATGCGCAAGTTATTATTTGTTTCACTTGTTTCAAATGCTTAAATATGTTCAATGGTACCTTGACGGCCCTTGATTCGCCTGTTTGATGTATTCTGATTCCTGTTCTGTCAACACTCCCCCCTCTGTTCAACTGTGTTTGATTGATGTGTTTATAGGTGATTACTTCCCTGTCTAGTTTGCAGTTCTCTGCTCCACTTCCAAACCAACACACCTGCAATTCTCAGTCAATACTCAATGTGTTTTTACTAGAACAAACTTGTTCTGTATTGCAACTGTTTGCTCTTCCAACGGCCTTATCCTTGTCCCTATGTCAAAAAACACATTTCTTGACCTTTTTAACTCGCTCAGCCCGCCAAGTTAGGTAGTGGCGCACATCTCCAAAAAAATATTTTTTTTACTATTGTGATCGACGCGTCGACTGACTTTCGTCACGGAAAACCAACTCCCTGATGGGGTGATGACATTCGAGGCTTTTCAAGGCAGGGACAAGGCTGGGACAAGGCAGCCTCGGCTGCTCCCGTGCTCCCGTGCTCCCGTGCTCCCGTGGGACTTTCCTGTAATCTCCCGAAAATCTCAGATCTTCCTCCGTCCGCGCCCAACAAACCTCAATCACCTCATAAAGTACAACCAGTTTCTAGCATCTTCTACATCATTCATCTTCATTCCATTGATTCATATATGAGGACATCCCTTCAATTAGAAAACTATGGAATTGCCTATTAATGCTACACTATTCTTCTATATCGAGTCGTCTTTCTTATGTATGCTATTTCGTGTTCTGAGAGTGCGAATGCGAGTGCAAGTGCGAGCGCGCGGCCTGGCTCCCAGCATGATTCCCGGCAGCAGCCATCTGGCCCGCTGTTTGGCTGGAAACATTCACCCCACAATCGGCAGCTTTGCAAACTTTCACCTCTCGGATCCATTCACTCTTCAGAACCTGGGCACCAGTGATGCGTCGTTGTGGTAGAGGATCCAGGATAGAGTATATCACATTCCTGCACCGCGCCCGCTTCAATGCTTCTATAGGTTCATACCCCTTTGCATCCTTCCTTTTCTGTAGATAAACAGTGAAGAACTCATCCTCCACGTTAGCTAGCTTCCACAGTTGTCTTCCCGTCCGCATTGCCATGTAGATCACTCCACAGGCCCACAAATCCACCGGCCGGGCATCAAACTCCTTCTGAGTGTATTCCTCAGGTGCAATGTATGGTGATGAACCACAGATTCCTCCACTGAGCTGGACATCGTCCTCCCATGCCATCTTGAAACATTCAGCATTTCCAAAATCTGTGATCTTCAAAGTACCATTCGACGTAAGAAGCAGGTTCTCGGGCTTCAGGTCTCGGTGAGCAACCCCCATCTTATGCATGTAAGTCACTCCTCTCAAAAGCTGTTTGAAGAAACAATCAGCCTCAGCATACTCCAACTTTCCAGCAGTAACAATCAGAGAGTATAGATCTCCTCCCGGACAGTACTCCATCACCTCACAATAATCGCTCTTTCCATCTTTCAGAAGATCTATTGTTGAAATGATATTCAGATGCTTAAGAGACGAAGATATACAAAATTCCTTCGTCAGTCTTTTGGAGTATTTCTTATCGCTTTCGTTCACCCTTCGTTTGAACTCCTTCACAGCAAATAACAACTCGGTGCATGTGTGAGACGTTGGATCCACAACCCTCTTGTGTGCAACTCTCACAACACCAAAAGCTCCCCTTCCAATCACCTCCTGACACTGACCATATTTATCGAAAAACGATCTCTCGTCGGGTTTCTCTTCTTTAACAGAGACACTAATGGCTGTATCCGGTTGTTGTATTGCATTATGAGGTCCTGAAAATTGTGTGATGTCTCCCCTTTTCACCTGGTTCAGTAATCCTGACAAAAGAGTCGGTGGAAGTTCTTTGGCAGAGGCTGAAGCAGCAGTGTTGTTCACAGCCTCCACTCTAGCCTTTGCCTCGTTATCCAATGCTGCCAGATTTGTAGATGAGAGGATGTTTGGAATTGCAGAAACAGCACTGTTTCTGAGCTTCTTTGCTCCCAGCCAATCCTTCACCATCTGGCCCAACTTTTCCTGTCTCTTGGTGTTCCTCAAATGGTGTTCGTGGGACCCATCTTCTCTCATCAAAAATCTAGGCATGACTTGAGGTTTGGAAGCCAGAGATCCTGATCTCGACAAAGAAGAAAACGAAGATGAAGTTGGTTGTTGTGCCGTTGTGGATGATGATTCTGGAGGTGGCATGCTATGGTTCAAGTTCAAAGGGACAGGATGGGAATTCAGATGGCCTGAAGATCCTTGTTTTGGACTCAGACTTTTCTGTCTTATCTGTTGAGAAGCCTGACCTCCATTGTTGTTTGAAACTGAACTTGTTATTGTTGCTGCAAGAGTAAGACTTCCCACAGAAGAGTTGGACAAAGAATGGAAACCGTCGTTCTGCATCAAGGGAGACGACGGAATCGTGCCCTGAGAAGAGCTCATTCCTGTGTTGGAACTCAAAGAGGAGCTGGAACCGCTTGGATTCGACGAATAACTACCGTTGGGTTGTAGTTTTAAGCCCTTTGATTGGACTTTGGGGGTATCTGGAATACCTGGGTCCAGTAAAGAAGACGAGATTGGAGCCTCGTTTTCCCTAGAAATAGCCGTTTCAACTGTCGTTGAGGCATTGGAAGAGATGCCAAACATCTTACCCAGTTTTCCTATTGTCGAAATATGACTTTTCTCTGTAGCAGTCATGTTTAATGTGATGTGGTTCTCAACTATCACTCCTTTACAATTGTGTCTTGCTTGGACACCGATGCAGATTCAACAAACAGAAACAAATCCCGTTCTTTCGAGAACCTCTCGAGCTCGTTTTAGCTGCTTTTGCTGCTTAAACCAATAATCCCTGTAGTGGATCGTTGAATGACGCCTTTTAACTCTATAATCTTATATCTATAGTCTCCTATAACCACATTCTTTCCCCCTTGTTCGATAGTATAATCACGTTTCCAAATTTTTTCTTATATGCTTTTTTTTATATATATATGAAAAACTTTTTACAGTTTCACCAAAATTGTGCCAAATTGGCATGATGAGTAGCAGTTTGGTAATCTGACCTATTTGGGTCATTCTATCAAGTTTCATCACCCACGATCTGTCGCAGCAATCAGGAGTCGTAAAAAGTGTTTCCAAATGGGTGAAAAGATCCGATTTGGTGAACATTCAATCAACGGTGGTGATTATTGTAGTATGACATCATCATTTCTTAGCAGATATATATAGTGCGGACAGACTGAAGCAGCACCATTTGATGAAAGACAGAGAAACAAATTAAATTAACTCACAGACAAGTTGAAATAAACCCGTGAAGTGTTGTAAAACTATCAACAGATCTGAATAGACACTCTGTAGATTTCAATGAGTTCAATATTCTCGTCTTTCTTTCTTAGACATTCAGTATGTAATCTACTTCTGAAGACTGCAAATGTCAACTAATTTCTCAATATGTAGCTTTAAAAGACATTGTTCCCGAGCCAGCTGGCGTGATGCCTTCAAATATATCTCAAACTTCACTTTTCCCCGATCATGGATCTTCTCCAGGTGATACAATAGATCATCCAAAGCTTCTACCCTAGTCACCATCTGGTACAATTGGTTGAAAACAGGGGTCTCGGCAATCAAATAAGAGTCGAAGTTCGATATCGTTGTCGAATATGATTCTCTGAGTTTTTGATTCAAGGTTTCAACCTCGGCTGTCTTGGTCAGTAGAATTTCTCTGTGTTTGGCAATAGTTTCAGAGAGATAATTGAGGTATTCCTGATCATTAAGTCCAGATTCTGTCAATTGAATGAGTTCATTCTGCAAAGGCAGAATTTTTTGGATTATGTTTGAATTAAACTCTTGACGTATTTCTATGTTTTGTGACTCCAGAGCCATCTTTATGTTGCTGATAACCTGTGATCTGTTTGGATTAACAGGCAAGAGAGGAGGTTTTTGTCTCGTTACTGGTTCTTGTGTTATCTGCATCTCCTGCGGCACCACTATCGGATTGATTCTGTTGACAGTCAACCGTGGAGATGGAATCTGTGGATCTGTAATTACCGATCCATTGATCATCGGTTTAGCTAACGATATCGATGTAGAGGGTGATAATGTCTGTGCTGCGGGAGGATTATGAATAGGTTTTGGTGGAAGACTAGGAGGCGCAATAGGTAGTTCAGGTGGATTTCTATTGATTGATGTGCTTTTTGCCAATGGTGGATATCTGTCGACAGACTCTATTAGGACCTGGACCAACTTGAGCAAACGGTTATCCTTTGGTGATACTCTTTCGTTTGAGACGTCATTTCCGTAAACCTGTGTCCAACTGGCAAGAAATGGATGATAAAAACGTCCATTAGAGTCAACATAATTGTTGGGCATCAGTTGGTACTCTAGACTATCATTCTGTATGTATATTATTGGTGGCGATTTGGGGTAATCCAGAGGAAACCAGATCTCTAGGGGAATATGGTCTATTTCATCAGGGGTTATGAGGTTCTGAGTTCTTGGAACAGCTCCATAAATATTGACATTGAGTTCATCCTTTCCGATTTCGTTGACATGGATCTTGGTTTTCACCCGGAAGAACCTAAAACAGGTGAGAATCAACGATATGTCCTGGTAGCAAAGAACAGGGTTTCTATACTCTGGCTGGAGAACTCTGTACAACCATTGCAACAATTGATCAGGCAACTGAGTTGACATCTCCTGGCCTTTTTATATTCTTCAAGAGTTGCAAGAAGTATATCACGTCTGCAGAAGAGCAACGAATATGTTGTAAAGGTCCCGTGGTCCTGATAAACCCTCGTGATGTTAGTGCCCTTGAGAAAAGATGGCTTCTCGAAATCCCGTAAATTTGAGATTTGACTGTAAAAAAAACATCTAAGATAAACCGGTTCACCAGTAAAAGAAGACCAACTTCCCAATTCTAGCAGTTATTCCCGGCTGAACACCAAACACAAGAACGACTCATATCATTAAACACGGAAACATCTTGATAGACATCAAGGTGTCTGGAATTGAATAGAAATACACTGATAAAACAAAAATGAGCGGGTATGTATGAACAACTGGAGCTAATTAAGCAGTCTTGAAACAGACATGATTTGCTAACAAACTACGGACCATGGGTCTATATATGTACAGTTGGACTGTTGTGTGGACTTTGATTGCAACTTTTGCCCTTGGAGCCCTGTTCTGGAACTTTGCACCTAAAGAAAACCGAACGTAAGTATGGATGCAGCACCCTCTTCATGAGGACATTTTAGTTTGGACAACTACTAACGATACGGAAATTTGTTTCCCCTTGTTTACAGTGTCTGGAGAAGTACAGTTTCGTTGACTCTGGCAATGATGTATCTGATGTGGGCCATCACATATCTGTGTCAGCTACATCCTTTGGTGGAACCTAGACGGTCAGATCTCAGACCCGAATTTGCAGAGTGATTGACTGAATAAATGAATGGATTGTTGGTTATTTCTACTACCATTATCACCACTACTCTAGCCCCGCTACATAATGTACACAAATACATATATTCTTTTTGTTTAGAACGTTACCAATGTAGAGAGATCCAATGTGGTGGACAGAGGACATCTACAACGACCTCTGTCTCGACAATCAGACACATCTCACGATCCACACGTCTTTGCGCCAGGAAGTATCAAGTTCCAGCGGTCAAACCTGTGGCTTTATCTTCTCCATCACCAGAACCCATAATTCCACGGAAGAATAAAGAATATGAGGCAGAAACAGGAGTGTTTGGTTGTTATTCTACAGCTTTGTATAATGAAGAGATGGTTTTTTCTACTGCTCTCTCGACACATCCAACTGTTTGTTCGAGGTATCGGGAGAACCACAGAAAAATCCACTTCTTCAACGATATTCATCGCTCTTTATACTGATATTAGTAGGCAGTTTCCAGATGATCTTCAACCGAAAACAAATCCCCAGAACTAATCAAACTTGTATAGTACATAAAGTAGAAGTGTTCAGTTCTGGAAAATTTTTTCTCCTTATATAGTAGTTTTCTCCAGGCAGACCGCGCAGTACCAGCACACGGAAATAATACAAAAAAATACCCCCACTAACAAGACCATTTTTCCTGCTATATGTTCCTCTTTTGACCCATTCCAGACAGATAATAGATTCCTTGTTGTTCAATGACTTTCTAGAAATACAAAACTTCAACTTCTGACATTTTTTCTGGACTGAATAGCTCAAAAACTCACAGAAACTGAAAACAAATGAGTCTACTCCAATTAATAACCCTCCCCTTCATCGCTATCTACAACATCACACGATTCCTTCTCATACGACCGCTGTTGATCCTCTGGAATGTGATCACATTTGGAATCATAGAACTCCCAATCAGAATACTATGCTACATCTTTGGCGTCAACATCAATGAACTCCATCTGGACTTCAGAGGGCTTCTTGACGGAGCAAAAATCATCTACCAGCTCATAGCAATCGCAATCCTGCTGGGAATCATGAGCGGAATCTTCAATGCTGCCCTCTTATATCTCGTCAACTATCTTTTCACCTTTAAAAAGACCACATATGAACCCATCAACTTCTCCCAGCTGGCCCGTTATCTCTGGAACAAAATTACAGGAATCACCTTATCCCAATCCGACCCTCTCATCAAACATGAACCCCCAGAAACATCTGAACAAACACTCCAGAACCTCTCAGAGATCCAAATCAAACCAAATACACCCCCTAAAACACCAACAAAGTCAACAATTACCCTCAGTCAGCTCAACGGTTCCTCCTCAACACAACAGTTCGACACCTCCAACCACGACCTTCGAGAAAGACGTTTTGCTACATATTATGAAGATGATGACGGCTACGATACTCTACGTACTGATACATCTAACAAGACATCACCCCGTGTTTCATCAACCACTCCTAACCATCCATCTGTCAGAAGTGAGTCTCTATTTTCCAGCTATAGTCGCTCAAATGACTCAGAAGTCGATTCCTCCACCGATCCATCCCCTCAAAAGATATCTTCCAAGTCTGTTTTGAACATCATACATGAAGAACCCCGTTAATTCACTTAATCTTTTGTTCCAATACAAGTTCTTTACCCCCAGACGGCTGGCTGGAGTCTTCCTCCCCGGATGCCAGGAATCGCTGACATAAGCGAGCCCACTTTCTCCCTGATTCATTTTTTGACATGGAGAACTATGATAACGAGGAATTGGGACTCCGATAAGGCGGCAATATACAACAATCAGAACTCCAAACAAGTTCTTTGTTCTTTATTTGTATCATTAATTGAAGAATTAGCATATGTGATCCATCAATTTAGTAAATTTTGAAGGAAAATAAACAAGATGAATACCATCAATGATATAGATCTTAAGATTGGATATCAGAACAAGAAATATTGTTCTGATCACTACAAGTGTTTCAATTGTTGTTTCCATAGGGAGCTTAGAGGCTGTTCAAACCAAAACATCAACAACATGATTGTCAAAGAAGAAGAAAAGCTCAAAAAGTACCAACGGCATTGTCTTCGCAGACATGATTGTCATCCATATGTATCAAATATTGGACCAACATCTGAGAATTGCAATCCAGAATATGGAGATTTATTTGATAATAGAGAAATGAAACTGTTGCCCAGATTTCGAGATAGGAACACTTCTAATGAAGTTTCGTTTGGGCTTGTCTCTTCTTCTTTATCGGAGCAAAGATTCTGTTGTTTCATCAAGGCATTTATTTTGTATGCAAAGATGTTTCCCTCGATAAGCTTGTGTAGTGCAGATATTCAGTTGTTAGAGAAGACCGTGGCGATGTATTTGGTGAAGTTTTTGGCGAAGTTGAACTTTTATGTGTTTCCCCGAAGAGAGTTATTTGGATACCAGGACAGCTTTTTCTACGATATCAGTTTGTGTTTTAGGGGGCCTGATGTGTTCACCTCGCGAGCTGAATCGAGAAACACCACCATATACAGGTATCAGGTGCATCTCACGATGGGGTTTTCAACTCTAGGCAGCCAGATAGATTTGATTAAGTTCCATGGTATAATGATGAGCTATTTTTGCAACAACATGGATCTTATGAGTTTCAAGAAGATTGTTCTTGCCCGACATGGAATAATATTAACTTCAATTGATATAGATGTGAAGGTAGACCCGTTATAGCGAGAGGGCTTTCTTTTGTTTTGCAAGAAGACTGTTTCTGTCTTTGGATGGCGTTCAAATGAACGTTTGATTAAGTTGCTTATTCCATTTGTATGTATATATATATATGTTTTCGTGTTTGTGGTACGGGTTGTATCTTTCCTGGATATGTCTATGGGTGGAATCTTCTTTTTTTGCTTGAAGAGTTTCCTTGATTGCGACAGAACTTATGTGATAATCTGCAATTCTCGTACGTGTGCACGACCTGATAAAAAAATTTTTCATTTCAAGAAATATCTTTTTAGGAGATGGTGATTCTGGTGATAAATTAGTTATTATGAAGATTAGATATATGGGTTGTCAGGCTTGAACAAGGAGGAGGTTGTCAGTTGGCTAGAATAGAGACAAGAATAGAACAAGAGATGTCTGACGAGTATATCATTAAGCCAGAGAACGTTGTGGGCTCCAACGATACTTCTGAATGGCCTCTGCTATTGAAGAACTATGATAAACTATTAGTTAGAAGTGGACACTACACTCCAATTCCAGCAGGATGTTCTCCACACAAGAGAGATATCAAGGATTATATTTCCGCAGGAGTTATTAATTTAGACAAGCCATCCAACCCATCTTCACATGAGGTTGTTGCTTGGGTTAAGCGTATTTTAAGAGTGGAGAAAACTGGTCACTCTGGTACCTTGGATCCTAAGGTTACTGGATGTTTGATTGTTTGTATCGATAGAGCAACCAGACTGGTGAAATCCCAACAAGGTGCTGGTAAGGAGTATGTTTGTATTGTCAGACTTCATGATGCTCTCAAGGACGAGAAGGAGATGGGCCGTGCTTTGGAGAACCTTACAGGTGCTCTCTTCCAAAGACCTCCATTAATTTCTGCCGTCAAGAGACAATTGAGAGTGAGAACTATCTACGATTCCAAGCTCTTTGAGTTTGATAACAAGAGAGGACTTGGTGTTTTCTGGGCCTCCTGTGAAGCTGGTACTTATATGAGAACTTTATGTGTTCACTTGGGTATGCTTTTAGGTGTTGGAGGACATATGCAAGAGTTGAGAAGAGTGAGATCCGGTGCTCTTTCTGAGAATGACAATCTAGTTACCTTGCACGATGTGATGGATGCCCAATGGCTCTATGATAACTCCAGAGATGAGAGTTATTTGAGAAAGATTGTTTCTCCACTAGAAACTCTTCTTGTTGGTTACAAGAGAGTTGTGGTGAAGGACTCTGCTGTTAACTCTATCTGTTACGGTGCCAAGTTGATGATTCCTGGTCTTCTAAGATATGAAGAAGGTATTGAGCTTTATGACGAGGTTGTTTTGATGACCACCAAGGGAGAGGCTATTGCCATTGGTATTGCTCAAATGACTACTGTTGATTTGGCATCGTGTGACCACGGTGTTGTTGCCAAGGTGAAGAGATGTATCATGGAGAGAGACACATATCCAAGAAGATGGGGATTGGGACCTGTTGCATTGAAGAAGAAGCAAATGAAGGCTGAAGGAAAGCTTGACAAATATGGAAGACCTAATGAGAGCACACCAGACTCTTGGAAGAAGGAGTACGTGAGCCACGAGGACGAGGCTGCTCCTGCTATTCCTGAGAGCAAGTTGCAAGCTCCTGAGGTTCAAAAGGCCAAGGGATCGATTTTGGAGTCGAAGGAGGAGTCGAAGGAGGAGTCGAAGGGTCAAGCTGAGGACGAAGACGACGACGACGATGACGACGAAGTTGAGAAGAAGGAGAAGAAGGAGAAGAAGGACAAAAAGGAAAAGAAGGAGAAGAAGGACAAAAAGGACAAGAAAGATAAGAAGGAAAAGAAGGAAAAGAAGAGAAAGGCTGACTCTGATGCTGTTGAGGAAGAGTCTGACAAGAAGAAGTCTAAGAAGTCCAAGAAGTCCAAGAGCGATTAGAACCACCAGTAGATACCGGAACAGATCAACGATGTTAGGTTATTTTTGTCTGTCTTATATATCTATGATATTTGTTACCATTAGTATTAATATTATTGCAAGTTTCGACATAGAAAAGGAGTTAAATTTGTAGAGTAGGGGGTACCAGAGAGAACTTGAGGAGATGGTGGTAGGTGCTGCGGCTGGTTTTGGAGGCTTGTCAGGCTGGTGCGCGATGACAGAAAATTTGAGTCCGTTTAAAAAAAAAGAGCAGCGTATAAACAACTCATTGCTTACTAAAGACTGGTTATTAGTCGTCAAACTATTGATTTTCAGGATATAAAAGGCTGACGAGCAGCTTATAGTTCAGATCGATTTGAACTATATCAGATTTGGAAGTTAGAGTGAAAGAAGAGGACTTTCAACATGTCTTGGGAAGGATTCAAGAAGGCGGTGTCAAGAGCGGGAGCATCCGTAAGTAGAGACGACAATCGAATTGATGGTGGATGGAGTTAATTGGACACAGAAAACAAGAGTACTAACATTTGTAAAATGGATTTCATCGTATAGGTGACTGTGAGAGCAGCTGACAAGGTTGTAGACAGAGATTATGACATGGAAGAGAGAAGATTCAGGACACTGGAGAAGTCGGGAACAGACCTTGCAAAGGAAACAAAGGGTTATTTAGACGCATTGAGAGCTGTGACAGCTTCACAAGTGGCAATGGCTGAGATCATCAACAATCTTTACGAAGATGCAAGAGCATTGGGTGGTGTCAACGTGGGAGGATACTATCTGAGTGCAGTTCAAGATTACGACCAAGAGACTGTGAAACAACTGGACGGTCCATTCAGAGAGACTGTTTTAGATCCAATTAATAAGTTCTCTTCCTACTTCACAGAGGTCAACGAGGCAATCAAGAAGAGATCACACAAAAAGGTGGACTACGAACAAGCAAAGAGTAAGGTGAGAAGATTGATCGACAAGCCTGCCAAGGACGCAACAAAATTACCGAAAGCCGAGAGAGAGCTCCAGATGGCCAAGGAGATATTTGACGAACTCAACAACCAGCTCAAGGAGGAAATTCCACAATTGGTTGACATAAGAGTTCCATATTACGATCCTTCGTTCGAGGCTCTGGTTAAGATTCAGCTCAGATTCTGTACTGAGGGATACGCAAGATTGGCCCAAGTCCAACAATATCTTGACCAGAGTAGCAGAGATGAATATGCAAATGGATTACTTGACGGAAAGATTGACCAATTATTGGCTGAGATGGGAAAACTCAACATCTGTGCTCTTGGAGCCAATTAGGTGTGGCTGCCCCGATAAGAATGGATGGATTGATTGCATAGTGATCTTTTATTTATTTTTATATTATATGTTTTACTTTGATGTTGGTTCTCTTTTGGAGAATTAATGCTGGTGGATTTTGTTTTCCTCTCAGTGTTTTTTTTTGCAGTTTGGTTTAACGAATGTAAGTGCTGAATGTTTTGGAGCTGTGAATGAGAGTAGAAGACTGTCTTTCTTGCGTGCAAGCATGCAGTGTCTGGCTGGCTGGCTTAGCTGAGATTTTCTGTTCCGTGATGTTTTATGATATCGGTGCGTCGATCGACTTTTGGAAAATCGACGCATAATTTTCTGATTCTCGTCGCTTCTAGAATGTTCGATAGTAGAAAGAAGGGGAGGACTACATCTTTTCATGTACCGACGACTACTATTTAGAAGGTGGTGATATAAAGTGCAGAGGAAAGACTTGTAATCTAACAATTCATCTTTTATAAAGATCTTTTTAGAGTAAATTGTATACTTAGTTAACAATTGGCTTAATAATAGACCAAGAGACTAGTGATCAAGAGTGTATTTTATATCTTAATTAAGGATAGATTTATACTAGAAATTAGATCATAAGACAAAGTATCGATAACGTTATTGAAGCTTAATAAGATAACAAAATGGTTAAGGAAACAAAATTATATGACCTACTGGGAGTTTCTCCTGGTGCTTCAGATGCAGAATTGAAGAAAGGTTATAGAAAGATGGCATTGAAATACCATCCAGATAAGCCTACTGGAGATACTGAGAAGTTCAAGGATATTTCTGAGGCCTTTGAGATTCTTTCAGATGCGGATAAAAGAGAGGTGTACGACCAATATGGTTTAGAGGCTGCTAGAGGCAATGCACCTGCAGGAAATCCATTTGGAGGTGCCGGAGGTGCTGGAGGCTTTGGAGGAGGTTCTCAGGGAGGCCGTACGTTCTCGCAAGCTGATGCATTCAATATGTTCAACCAATTTGGTGGTTTTGAAGAGCTATTTGGAGGAGGAGGAGGATTTGGTGGATCCAGAGGTGGAACACCATTCTCTTTCGCCAGTTCTTCAGGTGGAATGCCTAGTGGATTTGGATCTTCGGGTGGAATGCCGGGAGGATTTGGAGGAATGCATGGTGGAATGCCTGGAGGATTCCAGAGTGCTCCTAAAAGAGAGCCAACCATTGTGGACCTGAATGTTCCTGTTACACTTGAACAGTTGTATACAGGAGGATCGAAGAAAATGAGAATCAAGAGAAGAGGACCAAACGGACAGCTAGAAGAAAGAATAATAGACATAAACATCAAGCCAGGATGGAAAGCTGGAACAAAATTGACCTACGCTAACGAAGGAGATTACGAGGATGGTCAAAGACAGACCATGAGATTTACAATTGTGGAGAAGCCACACGAGAGTTTTGTCAGAGAGGGAAACAACCTGAAGACCACTGTGAAGTTGTCTTTCAAGGAATCGTTGCTTGGATTTAACAGAGAGATCAAGACTTTGGACGGAAGAAGAATACCTCTAAGCAAGTCAACTCCAACGCAGCCAGATTCAACAACCACATACCCAGGTCTTGGTATGCCTATTTCGAAGTCTCCAGGATCGAAAGGAGATTTGATTGTTCAATTCAAGGTTGATTATCCTTCGTATTTGACACCACAGCAAAAGCAGTTGATTAGCGCTAATTTCTAAGGTCGAAAAATGGAATATATGTTTTACTTGTGTTTGCCGTCTGTTTGTTGTTCTCATGTATGTATTATAGAAATAACATTGCATTAATGATGAGTTTTTCACTTTCTACTTAATGATGACTGATGTAGTTTGAGCAGTTTTGTAATTTTTTATGTAGTAATTTTGAGATGGGTTGGGACCGAGATTCCAGTTCTAGTAACATTGAATTGACTGTTAGAATCCTGTATTGAATTGGCCGAATATCTGTCTGTCTCACTGGTGGAGAGATCTGATTGAAGAGGTGAGGTGGTGAGACCAGAATGAAGTTTTTCGTCGATCGACTCTTATTGAAAAATGTCTGCGTCGATAGTTTTTTCTTATTAATGGCTAGCCTTATACAAGATAGAAGGCTTTTGTCTCTTTGAACAAGCGTTCTTCTGTTGAATCAGAATATCATAAGGACTAACAACATATATATATATATCCACACAGCTCAGAAATGTCTGTCATTCTTGCCTCTGCAGGATATGACCACACAATCCGGTTCTGGGAGGCTCTTACGGGGGTATGTTCAAGAACCATTCAACACAGCGATTCACAGGTGAATAGATTGGAGATAACCTCCGATAAGAAGTTTCTGGCAGCAGCCGGCAAGTCAAAGGTGAGACTATACGACATCAGATCAGCAAATCCTAATCCAGTGACATCGTTTGAGGCACATACAGGAAATGTGACGTCAATTGCTTTTCAAATAGAGAATAAATGGATGTGTTCGTCAAGCGAGGATGGAACAGTCAAGGTCTGGGACGTCAGATCCCCCAGTGTGCAACGTAATTATAAACACAATTGTCCAGTGAATGAAGTGATCATACATCCAAATCAGGGAGAGTTGATAAGTTGTGATCAGAACGGAAACGTTAGAATATGGGATCTTGGAGAGAATAAATGTACTCATCAACTCATTCCAGAGGATGACATCTCAATTCAATCCATCAGTTGTGCTTCTGATGGTTCCATGTTGGTTGCTGGAAATAACAAGGGTAATTGTTATGTTTGGGAGATGAAAAATAGTAACGATCAGACATTATTGAAACCGGTGAACAAGTTCAAGTCGCATTCGAAGTACATCACCAGAGTTCTTTTATCGTCGGACTGCAAACATCTAGCCACCTGTTCCGCAGACCATACAACTAGAATATGGTCTACCACAGACAACTTTTCGCTCGAAACTACACTACGAGGACACCAGAGATGGGTGTGGGACTGTGCATTCAGTGCCGACAGTGCCTATTTGGTGACGGCATGTTCCGATCATTATGTCCGGTTGTGGGATCTGAGTACAAGCGAAACAGTTAGACAATACAATGGACACAATAAGGGTGTCATTTGTGTTGCATTGAACGATGTGTGAGATTTTCATATCCTTTCTTAATTTGTATACTGACTAAATAAGTAGCAGCTTCTGCTATAATGAAACGCTAAATTGTAATGGTTTCAGAACTATCTACTTAAAACTTGTTATCCTCTGTTCTGATAATGAGCTTGACTCCACTCACCTTGTTGTTTCTTAACAATGATAGACCCTCTTCAACCGAGTTGTATCCGTTAGGCAAGATCTTCAATGGAGCATGTTTAATAGTACCGTCATAGATGAACTTACCGATATGTGACCAGAAGTGTTCATGATCAGAAATCTTTTCTTCGTCTGGTTCAACAATGGAGTCACCAAACTTCTGTCTGTCACCAATGCTGAAATATGCCAAAGAGTTGGAAACCTTGACGTTTGATCTAGGCTTCTTGATTTGAGAGTCAGTTAATCCAAGTAAGTTGTCAAGGAGAGCAGGCTTTGTCTCAGACAAGGTGTCATAGATGGTGTTTAAAGTCTCTGGACTAGATATGGTATCATAGCCGTAAACCAAGTCGTCTCCACCAACTTTCTTGATTTGCTCAACCACATCGGAGTCGTGGTAATCAAAAGTGTGGTCAGCTCCAAACTCCTTCAAAAGTTCATGGTTTTTCTTGGAGGCCACAGCCAAAACAGTTAGTCCAAAGACATGTTTGGCCACCTGAATTGCAAGAATACCGGTAGCAGTGGCACCACCCCAAACAACTAGTGACTTTCCGGCTTGCTTCGACTTGTCGAAAGAGAGTTTGAATCTGTTGATATATGTAGCACCAACAGTGACCAAGCCCAAGGTGACTGAAGCTGCACCTTCAAAAGTTGTGATCTTAGCAGGCTCTGTTTGGGTCGTTGATGACGTCAATTTAAAAGGATATTTCAAAGTGACACTAGGACTGACTTTAGCATATTCTTGAAGGGTTCCTCCATTAGGATCATACGCAAAACTACCATGCGAGAACGAGGAAACATGATCTCCAACCTCGAAACCCTTGACGTCAGAACCAACAGCAACAACCACACCAGACGAATCACTTCCAACCACGTTACCAGCACTACCCCAGCCGGCAACAACATGCTTCCAATCGGTCGGATTCAAACCATTGGCCTTGATCTTGACCAAGATTTTGTTCTTTGGCAATTCTGGGACAGTTGTGTCAATAACTTTGACCCATTTGTGGCTTTCATCAGTTGTACCTGTCAAAACGACAGCCTTTTGAGAAGTAGGAAGAGACATTTAGAACAGTTGAAGAGTTGTAATAAGTTTGTTTGCCTATGAGACCTTGATAGTCAATTGAGCAAATATCGATAGAACTATGTTATTGGATGCAATATGTTACCAAGATCAGTTTCAGAAACTAAAAAAAATTGAGAAACTTGTTAATCCTTATATAGACAAAGCTTTTGAGACCCTATTCTTTAATTAGTAATACAATCTTAGTGAAATAAGATCAATGTTTCAATGCTTGATTTATAATCAATTGAGATGTTTTTGAAAGTTATACAATGTCCCTGGAATCTTATAGAACAAACTGAAATGTTTATATAGTGTTACAACATTCGAAAAGAAAAGTACAATAACAATTAAATTTTAAAAATGGGGGGGAGCAAGTGTCAAAATATACACGAAAGCAAAATTATGGCTCTAGTACCACAAACACAATGTCATGGGATGGAACGAGCTTAGCAGGACAATTGTTGCTCTCAAATCTGAAGATCACATGATTTTAGTAGACAGAGATGTTTTTTGCTCTTTATCTAAGATTGAATTCTTCTTCATTGGAACCTACATCATAATAGGGATGTATCGAGATCTCTATTTGCCAGTAACTTCTCTTCTATTAATTAACCAAAAAATGAAAGAAAGGAAGAAAAAAATAAAGTCGACAACAGCAGGACTCGAACCTGCGCGCGAAAATCGCAAAAGATTTCTAATCTTTCTCCTTAACCGCTCGGACATGTTGCCTCAATTGAAGGAAGTTAAAATTTAGCCTGTGATGGACTGAAACTGCAACTTTCTATTCTGTCATTGCAACGGTCGGGTAATTGTGGATCAGATATCTAAGGAGCATTACTAGATAGTGACATCAACCACATAGGTTTCAGAGTCAAATCATACTAAACAAGCATCGAAACAACTATGATTGAGTTTTTCCATGATCATGAAGTCAACCTTGAGATAGAGAAACTGATAAGTTGAAAAAAAAAAATAGTTATCTTCTATCATTCTCTGATCCCTATTCTTTCAGCAAATCTATATATCTAATTAAATTATCTAGGTTATTTGGAGATAGATTCTCTCCAATCTTACTTATGACAAATAATATGTTGTTGCCATCTGATTATCCAATTAGACCCGGAAATGTTCAGTAATCACATGATATGTGTGTTTGGATTTGCAATTATGTCTTTATCTTTTCTTATCGAAATATCTCTTCTTACAATACTGATTATCCCCGGTTTTGATCTGAAAAATATTTATATATGTATTAATCTACATGTAAAAAACTATTTAAATTCTCTATATTTATTGTCTATGAGCCCTATTTTTCCTGAGTAAGATGCCCATCCACTTCAGTCAGCTGAAACAGCATCGTCAGATAGTGCTAGAGGTGTATCGAACACTTCTGCGAAATAGCATCAATTGTAACAACATCGAAACCCGATTGAAAAGCAGATTAGTGGGTAGGATCCAATCTTCTTTCAGAGCGCAGAAGAACGTCTTGAACTCACATGTTTGTCAAACCCAACTAGAACGAGCTATAAGATGGAACCGACAGGTAATTGAGTGTCATAATGGAAATGAACAAAGTTTGAATGATATTGTTCAAACCTTGAGTCCAAGATCTAAACAGCATTCAGAACTAAAACTCCTATTGAAAGATGAAAAAAGCAAATACAAGCTTCAGAACGAGGAAAAAGCAAAGAAAACAGATAAACGCAGGTTGAACAGCTGGATCCAGTTGTATATCTCTAGGAGGCAGAAAATTGGGCTGCTTCCGAGTAAATCCAAATTGGATGACAAGTATATTTCCGAGGTATTGACTTCCAAAGTGTTGCACTATCGGAACAACAAGGTGTTACAACGTGTGGCCTCCAAGCTTCGACGTCCATCGACTGCTAGACTTCAAGCTACAACTGGAACTTTCAACCAGCTGTTTGTAATCAACACACCCTGGAATTGCAAACTGGATACCACAGGACACAATTTCATCTACGGCCATCGCAAGAGACATGATTCCTATCTTGTGGATTACAATATTTTTGAAGAATACAGGAAAGGATATGAGAAACTATACAAGTACGAAGATGAATGGGAAAAGTTGATCAATAGAGAAACGGGCCGAAAGATGGACCAAACCAGCTGGTTTGATGTATGTGATTGGTATTCCAAAGAGTTGGTCCAAATCAGCAAGTCCATTGAAAGAGATTCGACTCTGTATAATAAGAAACAATACTGCTATTTCCAGAAACTGAAGCCAGAGTTTGATGAGCGATATGACAATTCTCGGAAGAATATGGACAGATTATTGGAAGAAATAAAGATTAAAGAGATAGGTCCATACACCGATGTTGTTGAAGAATCTCTGGGGCAGTTGATGGAGAAACATCATCTGCGTGCTCCTTCTAGGCTGAAACATCTAGATCTCGTATGAATTTAGGAATTCGTAATAATCATTAATGTATATAGAATAGTAATCATAATAGAACATTATACACTAGAATGAAAGGGAAAATTGTAGATCAACTGTCAATTTGGCCAAAGATAGGTTCTGATTTCTGGGCTCCTTCCTTTTCCACTATTGTAATGTCCGTGAATTTGTTTATGAGTTCATCTGTCTCCAGATGGGGGTCGTCGAGTTTCATCTTGTTGAGTAGATTGACTATCTCATCTGGGTTTCCCTGTTCTCTGTTTTCCAGAATGTCATCTAGAAGGATGATGGAACTTTCTGGGGCTTTTGGATGTAAAAACGGGATGTCCATGTCAACTCTTGAGAACAAGGCCTCAGGACTGAGCTGGTGTTTGTAGAACTCGGAACATTGATAGTGTCTTTTGCAGCAGTATTTGGAGTTGTACGATCTGGGAAGTCTGAGCTTGGAAACCAGGGCATTGACAGGCATGTCTTTGATCTTCTTGGGGTCATTAAACGAACACAGTGGATATCCACAATAATGGTTGATGATTCTTTCAGTCACCAGTTCTTGGTATGTTTCTATCGAGAGATATCGAGCCAGGATCACTAATGTCTGCTTATCACACCGGCCCTCCATCAGTCTCTCTATGAGTTGGTATGTGAGGATGCTGGCCTCCTTTGGGGTCAATGTAGATTTGAGTTCGAATGGACTCAAGATTGGCAATATATCCCGTATTTTGATCACCGGATCCATCTGATTTGTTATTATTCTTGTTATTTCTTTAATTATTGTCTATATATCCATTCACTATCAGAGCCTCTGTGTGCTGTGTTTTCGTTTGATCCGAACCGACGGTGCTTTATTCATTCAAATTTTCACTTTCAACCACTAATGTTTCTCTCTGGGTTCCAGTTCTGTTGTTTTCACCTCCGTCTCTCTTATCTTTAAGCCTATTCTTGTAGACTATCATGGCACATTCCTTCTGGGTACAAACACAAGGGGAGCGATGGGGGGCACTCAATCACTATTTCACAGCTCTTCTCGCAGGACCCCTCCATCTGCGCCCCGCTTTGCCAACCCGGTCCCAGGAAACCTCCCTGGTTTGTCCCGGGGCTTTTGTTTTTCTCTCTCGCGCGCGCGCGCAGCCTTTCAAAGAATGGTCAGCCAGCAGACAAACATACTCAGAAATACAGAGAGACAACTCTCTCTTCTTCCAATCAACAACTGCCAACAAAATTCGTATCAAATAACCCAATAATTTGAAAATAACTCACTAAAACCTATGACAGATACTAAGAACTTGAAACAAAACGCAGTTACAACACATCCTTTGTCATACAGAATAAACAGAACAGACAATTGAAACACCGTCGTAAACACCATAAAAATAGGTCGATCGACCCAAATCAAATCAGTTTGCGTAATATTTCTGGATAATTAGTTTATCTTGTTCTATCTCTGATTGTCTTCCTTTTTTGTTTCCCCCACTCATTTTGTATCTACATCCTCCTGTAAGACCACATTCTCCAGGCAAACATTTTAACGGAAGGCCGTTAATTGATATCAAAATGAGTCTCGATAAAGAAGAACTCGGCTCTGCCAGACAACAGCCTCTAAGTTCCTTCTCTGACGACTCCCTCTCATCATCGGCAAAAGCATCAGCCTCATCGAAAATTGAAACCTCTTTTTCATCAGGAACAGATAGAAGAAGATCCACAGCAACTTCCATACCACGAATGAACTTGTCCGTGTTGACAAGTCAGGAAAACGCGTCTGCATCAGAATTGAGTTCGGGATTTATACAACCCCCAGAAAGCCACAGAGTCTCCAGATCAGCAAGTCCCTCAAGAGGTCTTAATCATTCGAGTCATCTTGGAAAACAAAGCGCACATGATTCAGCAGCAATCAAGCACCAGGGAGGAGGACTGACTCTTTGGAAGTTACTTCTAACCGAACTCAACATCTCAAACTCAAAGGAGGATTCTCAGAAAGGGGCATCTAATCAGGATTCCGCGGATGACTCCTCTGTGAACTCAGAATTGCTCATCAATTTCATTGTTCTTCCTTTGAATTTGGAAAAGTTCATGTCTTTTGGTCTGATATACTCCCTCATAGTGTTCTTGAAACTTCTCACAGTTATTCCGCTTCGATTTTTTATACACAGTTACAAATTTGTGAGATCTTGTTTCACTCATACCCACAAAGACAGCAATACAACTACCAGTGAGCTTCTGAAGTTGAAAAATGACACTATATCTGTTCTTCTGATATCAACGAGCATGATATTCCTTCGAAATTTGGATTCAAGTCGTATTTACCACAATATTAGAGCAGGAACAGCAGTCAAACTTTACTTCATGGTTGGTGTGTTAGAGATTGCAGATAAACTGCTTAGTGCTTTGGGTCAAGATGTCATCAAAGTGGTTTATCACATCAAATTCATCAGAACAAACTCCCTTGGAAAGCTAGTACTCAATATGCACGATTTATTAAGCTTCTCTATAATCACACTTGTCTGCATTCTATATCTGTCAATTCATTCATATGTGCTCGCATATCAAGTCATGGCTCTCAATGTGGCTATCAACTCGTATTCGAATGCATTGTTGACCCTTATTCTATCAAATCAATTTGCTGAGCTGAAAAGCTCTGTTTTCAAAAGAAGTGAAAGAGAAGGTCTATTCCAAGTTTCTTGTGCAGACTTGAATGAGCGTTTTCAACTATTTTTGATGCTTTTCATCATCTCATCCAGAAATTTGTTCCAAATTTACACTAATAATACTACCTCTAATGGACTTTTTGATAATTTGAAGCCAAATTCATGGTACAGCCATATAACATTTTCGGCTACTCTAAATAACTGGATCGGTCTGTTGATGGGTCCAATGTTTGTGGTGATTGGCTCAGAACTTCTGGTTGACTGGCTCAAACATTCATTCATCACCAAGTTCAATAGAATAAAACCTACAATATATGAAAGATATACAAGGGTGTTGGCATCTGACTTTATTAGCAGTTTCAAGTCAAATCTCACAGGCACAGCAGACAGCTCCTCAGAAGAGTATCCAGAGGTTTTGCTAAGAAGAACTGGACTGCCATTGTTTACTATAGTTATTGTATTCATAAAGATGACTATATATCCATGGGTGAAACATTTCCTCTACAATGAAGAGACTGAAGTCTTCAACGTGTTTGGACTTTTCCTTACTGTGATATTCTTCTCTCTTGTCATTTTCATGAGACTTATTCTGTCTCTCATTCTGCTGCAATGGTCCAACAAAATACTGAGGTCCAAGACTTCGAAGCAACATCTTTTGGCTGATTATGTCAAGGGTAATCCTAATGTTACCTTGACAGAAATAAAGGGTACTGCAATGAGATCTCATTTCTACGACAATAACGAGAAAGTGCCACCATCGTTGGAAGAGATCCGAATCAACAAGATACTTTCCTCCAAAGATGAAACCAAGGACAGATTAGAGTCTGTCACTCGTTTTGATATGGCAGACAAACGTATTTGGTGATTGGACTAATTTTTGGGAGCCATTCAGGATCATTTACAAATAATTGCTCATTAGACTCGGTGTGTAGTAATGATTAATGGATTCCGCCAGAGACCTCGTCAATGAGGGGAACTGTCATGATACGAACTTCAGTGAGGTAGCAATAAATCAAGGAATTTTCAAAATTTCCCATGTATGATTAGGAGCCAATTGTACTACCTTTTATAGCTGGCTGAGGTTGGAAAGACTAACTGAACAGGGGGAAAGAGAGCTTGTCAGATCAAAACTGATAAAGTCGGGTACCTTAAAAATTAAACATCTGTGCACCGAGTGCTCGAGAGTAAAACTTCCTAAAATGGAATTTTTCGTCGTCTTATCACTTCACATTTAAAATGGGGTTTTTCAAATCTCGGGAAGACATGCCAAAAACTGTTTTGTTCTCTTTTCTTCTTGATATTGGAGCTTTGAAGAGATAGATCGAATAGATGGGATAAAACAGGAAATTGATCATTTATATCTGACAAAAATGAACTCTACCAACCCGGAAACGACTCCTCTGATACCAAAGGATGACATTCGAAAAAATGACCCGTCGTCTAGCTATAATTCTGTCAATAACAAGGGAAATGATCAATTCCCACAAGAGTCTAGTAGAGTTGATTCCGAGACACCAACATGCAATGACTCAGAAGTCATCACACCTCTTTCCGAGCTCAAGGTCATCAGCAAGTCCAGTTTTCCTCTTATAATTGCATTCTTTCTACAATACTTTCTGAGTGTTAGTGCTCTACTCGTGGTCAGCAGGGTGTCTACGTTGGCTCTAGGAGCTGCCAGTCTGGCCACAATGTACATGAATATAACATATTTGGGAGTGATCCAGGGAGCAGTTACAGCAGTGGATTCGTTTGCTCCACAGGCATTTGGAGCAGGCAGCTACCATGCAGTTGGAGAAGCTGTTCAAAAAAATTTGATAGTGAATGTGATTCTTCTGATTCCGATGGTTATAATATGTTGGTTCAGTGAGTCCATATTAAACCATTTGCAACCAGATCCAGAATTGTCTAGACTTGCCCAGGAGTATCTTAGAGTGGTCACTTTGGGTGTTCCTGGATTGCTGGTTTTCGAGCTTGGTAAGAGATTTCTCCAGGCTCAAAAGATATTTCATGCTTCAACTTACGTCCTGATGGTGATTTGCCCTGCAAATCTAGTCTTATCATATCTGTTTGTGTTTCCCTTTGGATTCGGGTTCATTGGTGCCGCATGGGTGATGACAATTTCTTTTTGGGGTATGGCAATTCTACTACTGGGATACATTGTTTTCATAGATGGAAGTAAATGTTGGAGCACTCCGTCTACACGAAGTTTATTTACTGGATTATACGACCAGATATACCTAGCATTGTTTTCTTTGGTGGCTGTGGAAGCAGAGTATTTTGCGTTCGAAATAATGTCATTAGCTGCTGCTTATTTTGGAGAAGTGGAGTTGGCAGTTCAATCCATATGTTCTGCAGTGGGATCCTTGGTTTTTCAAGTTCCATTTGCTCTATCCTGTGCTATTGCTACTAGGGTGGGATTATTAATTGGATCTGGTAATAAAGAAAACGCCAAAAAATGCACCTTTCTTTGTATGAAGGGAGCCGTTGTTTTAGGTATATTCAACTGCATATTTCTTTCCATTCTACTTGTTCCGATCACAAGTATTTTCACCAATGATGAAGAGGTGAAAACCTTGTGTTACAAGGTTCTTCCGGTGTTGTTCATCACCCAATGCTACGACACCTTGAATGTCACTTCGGCAGGACTGTTGAGAAGCCAAAGAAGACAAGATATTGGCTCTCTAATGAACCTGACTTCCTACTATGTGATTGGTATTCCGCTAGCATACACTTTGGCATTCAAAATGGGTATGAATGTTTTTGGATTATGGATTGGGTTGACCATATCTGTTTTCATTTTGACATTCATGGACATTTTCGTTCTCTTGAGAACTGACTGGGATTATGTGATAGAGACAGCTAAAAATTCAACAGAAGAGTTGGAATTTTATTATTGAAATCATGTATTGATTACATTACATATTCTATAAACTCAGAGATCATCTCAAATGAAAAATTAGACAAATAGATCAAACCCAATTAGAGATCGTTTGATAACTAGAGTAACACATCAATATTAGTCCCGTAACAAGTATCAGGTAATTCAAGTAGGTGGTTTTGATATCCATGTCATATTTATACGACCTCAAATATAATAATGGTGGGTAGACATAAATCAATGGAACACATGTAAAACTTCCTATCAAAGACACAAATCTGTCCAGGTCACTTGATCCCAAATATCCAATCAAGCACATACCAAGGACAACCAAGACTCTAACAACATTTTTAAGCCATTTGATTGTGGAATCTGATTTTCCCGATAGGATTCCATCTCCACCTACTAAACTTTCAGGAGGAACCGGAGCTAGTTGGGAAGGATTGGATTTGCTAGGAGATAACTCTCTAGCCTCTCTTGTAATAGAGTTCGCTATCGAATCATAGTTAATCTGATCAACAGAAAGTAGAGATCTTGCTTCGGAATTTCTCCTGATTTTGCCTTTCCAGGTGCTTCTGTTCTTGTGAAAGAGATAGTTCTCAAAAATCTTGATGGCAGGAAAGAGTTGAAGTGGCGTGGAGAGTAAAATTGCAATCGAATAACAAAACTGTATGATCATAGCAAGTCTGTTTCTTGGGAAGTTCATCAAAATAACTGTCTGAACATCGTTACCATAACTTAAATAACAAATGGTCGACAAGGTAACAAAAATCACAGTCACTGAAACCATCACTAGAAATAGAAGCTTGTTGAAGTGTTCTGGTTTAGCCATAGACTCCTGAATCGGAATAAGTAATCCAATTCCCTCGTATGAAAACACGGCAGTACCAATGAACAAGGTCCAGCTATCTTTGTTGAACATCGACAATTTTGGGGAAACTCCATTCGCTATAAGATGCACAGAAGAACAAATGTATATGTATATCAATCCCAGCAATATACATCCGTCGGCAATCAGAGCAGTAAAACTCAGCTTCCCTATGTTTCGGGTCAATGATAAAGGTAAGAATATAAGTAATTGTGCTATCACAAAAATTTCGATACTGTATTCTGTGGAGGTGACTGAGTCGACAACTTCTTTCATATTTTCGGCGACAAACACAACGTAACTGCTCGAGAAACCAAGCTGAGACAGGGCAAGCGATGACAAAATAAGCAGTTGACACTTTGGACCGTAGAGTTTAAGTCCAAGATCACCATATCCAGTGACTTGACTCCGTGAAACCGAGGAAATGAGCACCAAAAAACAGTAATACGACAAAACTGAAAAGGCTGTAATCATAATATTACAGAAAAGTAATCCTCCATTAGAAAACGATTTTGGAAGAAAAACCACTCCTGTTCCAACGAATGCTTTAAGAAGAAGCAAAAACGCCTTTTGGTTTGATATTTTCTTGCTTGCAGGTTTCTCTCGGATGGAACGCTTGAACTTTGCGAGCTTCCTGTGCTTTTGAAGCATTCTTTTGGAACCTTTTAGTAGTTCATATTGGAGATTAGGGGCTGCTCCACTATTCACGGAAAGATTGGATAACCTTCCCCTTCTTCCTGATTGTGGTTGTTTGGACTGTGAAATGCCTTGAACTGTTGGTGGATGAAGCTGGACATCGACATCGTCACCAATAATAACATTTTCATCTTCAATGTCATTGAATTCACCGATGGCATTTTCAGACTCACTGCCCGCTAATGACTCAGAGTCTCCAGCTAAACTGTAGTCATAAATAGAAGATTCATCATCTTCAGTCGATTGTTCTCGTAGATCCTCCCCAGCAAAATGTCCATATAAGGTTAGAAATTCAATAAAGTTCTTAGTGAAAAATGTAGGCATTGTGAGATTCGATGATTTGTCCTTGGAGTGGTGGGGTCTATGGTTATGAACAAGAGTGTCATCCAAAGGACCCTCATTGAGTCTATCACGCAGACCTTCCAATTGCTGGTCACGATGCTTTTTGGCAAGGTAGCTTCTTCTGAACCCTCCTGGAAGCTTCATTTCATTCATAGGTAGTAAAGACTCATCATTTTGATCAGCAGACACAGAATTCGATAGATGGACTCCATCTGTGTATGATAGAGAGCCAGAGCTTGCAACTCTTCTCAAAGGGGACGTTGCACCCTTTTGGTCACTCACCCAATTGTATATACCCCTTGTGATGTCTCCACCATGGTGTCTAAGCGACTCAAAGTCACCACCAGCCGGAGAATTGTAGGATCTGACGGCATCAGATGTTTTAGGATCCTGCGAACTTGCCGTATTTAAATGACGTTCCACTATGTCTATAAGTTCTGGGTCTGGATTGTCGATGTCGAGGTCAGGAGACTCTGGTCTTGGGATGTAATTGTTCGAATGCGTTCTTTCTTTATCATCAATGTTAACCATGTTATTATTTTTTCGGATTTCTTTCAAATAACCTGGAATCTTGGCAGTAGCAGAGGTAGCGAGAGACGATGAAATCATAGATGACAAAACACTCTGTCTCCTGCCTTGCGGGAGACTTCCGATTGCAGGTGTAAGCGAACCTGGCTGGAAATAATGAGGTGAATGCTGTGTAGAGTTGGTGAGTTCGCTGAAACCACCCATTATCGTAACCGGTCTCGAAGACTCAACATCAGAGGTGGTAATCGGTTTCGATGAAGATTCTGACGACTTCTTGGACAACGTGTGAGTTGATCTCGATTTCGAACCTATTTGTCCCTTTGTAGTCTGTGTCAATTGCGTGCTTGACTTGCTGACGGAACCAGATCCACCAGGACCTGTCTCCGATGCACTGGCAGCAGTGCTTCTAGCTATGTATTTCGCAGAGAAGTTTCCTGTTTCAAACACATCCTCGTTTTCCATTCGTTTGAACGATTCCTGTCGAAATGACCTTGCTCCTTCTCCCTTAGCCGCATCATCGCTGGAGGCGCGTCCAGCACGCCCAGAACCGTCTATTCTGACAGTTTCAGACCCCATAATGCTTCTTCATATGCTATTTCTTCGTTAACACGGAAATCTGATAATGGAGTCTTGTCTGGCAATCAATTATATCAAAATTATATGAACAATTAAGCAATTAAATGACCCTCTTTATGCTTAAAACCGAACAAATCAATTTACCGGCCTCGAGGAAAAAATAAAAAAAAATCAATTTTTTTAAAAGGAAATCTTTAAATAATTGTTAGGGCTGTGCTGTCCAGCTGTTCAGCTTTAAATCTCTTGGAAAACCTCAAAAACCAGTCAGCTTTCAGCTCTCTGCTTTCATTTATTAACAGAATAAGAACTCATCTACCTAGAGATATAAGAGTTAATAAGGAGAAACAAAATAGAGTTAATGAAAATTATATATATAAGCACAGCACAATTCGTAGGAAACATCACATTCATTCAAAACCTTGCGATTTCTTACTTAGATCCAGACTTTCCAGAAGATCAACCAGCTCGGAGTCGGGATGAAGAGGAAAAGCTAGATTTTGACGATGAACAACATACTCAGAATCAAAATATTCCAACACAGATGGAAGCTCAAAAGTATGCAATCCTTTGATCTTGTCAATCTCGGAAGAAGAATAATTGCAACGTCCCCTTCCAATCGTGACAGGCTTACATGAGTCATCAAGAGAACCATCCTTGGCCCGTATTCCCAACTTGATCTCAACACATTCCAATTGTCCAAACGTCCCCTCAGTACAAATGACTCCAACAGGCAGAAGACCCGCTCTGTCCTTCCTAGTGATCGCGAAATAGCATCCGGGATCAATGATGACAGATCCAGAAGGCTTCAAACCATGCAACAGCCAAAACTCCTTGTTTTTAATAGCGTTTTTAGGTTGCCCAATAAACCTCGTATGGAGTGGAATGTTGTTCTTTTTGATCTTCTCAAATTCTAATGCATTTGCCAACTCAAACTCCTCTGTTGTTTCTATCAAACAACTCTGATCCGAATGTCTCAGATCATGATCACTTTGACATATATAATTGGCAATGTCTATCATATTTTCAGGATGCATCGAATTACAGATAACAGTGGTGACACCTGCATTAGTAGCTAGATCAGCTGCAATCAACTTTGTATCCATACCTCCTGTTCCAACGCTGGAACCAGAAGACTTGGTGTTCACTTCTAGGCTGTTCATGTTCTTCACTATCGAGACAGGCTTTGCATCTGGATTTGTCCGGGGATTATCTGTGTACAAACAGTCAACATCTGTCAACAAAAACAGAAAATCCGCATTACACATACCTGCTGTTATAGCAGATAGAGTGTCGTTATCACCAAACTTAATTTCCTGAGTGGATATAGTATCATTTTCATTCACAATTGGAATCACACCCATGTTGACCAATTCTTCAAGAGTATTTTCGGCATTTCTAAACTGTGAAAAATCTATAATATCATTTCTAGTAAGTAATATTTGCGCTGTAGTTTGGTCCTGGTATCCAAACAAATCGTCCCATAATGCAATGAGTTTTCCTTGTCCTATTGCAGACATTGCCTGAACAGAGGCTAGCTTTTTAGGTCTCTTGAACTTCCCCATACGTTTCAGTCCCACAGCAATGGCACCAGAAGAAACCAACACTATCTTGTGGCCATGTCTGCGCAATTTCACTAATGTTTCGACAATAGTTGATATGTTTGCAATACGAGGTTCTCGAGTATTCTCGTCAACTATTGATGACGAACCGACCTTGACAACGATGGTGAACTTCTGGTCTTTTTGATCCTCTACACTCGTCATTGTTTTGTGTTGGATTTCTCGAAAAAAGTTCAAGACACTTTGGAAAACGCCTCTTTGAGTCTTTGGTGAGGATCTCTTTGTTTTGTTGCTTCACTTATGAATGGCCTTTGACTTTTTGATTCACTTTAAACTCCCTGGTGAGTCAGGTCAGGCCAATCGAGACTAAAACAACATCACTCCCACGAAAAAAAAAATCAATCGTACAAAACACATCTCTGCACCTTAACCATTCATATCCTGTCAGGTCAAGGGCCCTCTATAACAGACACTGTTTCTGGATGCTTGGAGGCCATCTGAGTATCAGAGGGAGAAACAATGATCTTTGTACTGACATATATGTCTTGAGAGACAGATCATCGATCAAACAAGAAAAAAAAACACCGACCAAAAAGGAGAAAAAAACCAGATTGAAAGATCGTTCTTGGACTCAAACTTGATATCTGATCTCCAACGTTATGTGGCAGAACCTGAAGAAAGATCTAATACAGGAAGATTGGTGTTGTCCTGAGAAATGTTCATTTCTGCGATACCCAAATTGTCGTTGCTCATTGAGGTGGAAAAGAAACTATTGTTGGTGGGTATTCTGACTCCTCTGTTGACATCCTTATCCTTGTCCATATTGAATGGTTGTCTGCACATCGGACACAGACCCTTTGCTGTTTCTGTTTCCAACCATTTCCAGATACAATGCATGTGGAATGCGTGTTGACACTCTCCAATCACTTGAATAGAATATATGATGTTAGTAAACGCCTTGTTTGGGACGGTGAATGAGGAATATTCCAAACCCGTTATATCAAAGGTATTTTTGCCGGGGGAAAAAAGTCTTTTGATATCTAATGATACTTACCTAGAGGACAATCATCGCCGGGGTATTTACAGGTGGTACAAGTTCCATCGAAGGCGACTCGACAGATACCGCACACTTCGTCTTCAGGGACGTCCCAATGCCATGAATAGATGGCGTAACAGCTGTTCAATTTGACCTTCATTTCAGTCCTTGAGCTAGCAATTTCAGGGTTTTGTTTCAGTTATTGATGCTGACAGCTTGTGGATTTGGCCTGTTTTTATTATAATTAGTTGACAGGATCAAAGAAGACGGTTGTTTCTTGAAGAAAGAGAGATATATAAACAGAAGGGATCAGATTGTTGATCTTTGGAATCCTGGTCGTTTGTACGTCGATAGACGTAACCTGTGCGGCGCAAAAAAATTAGATAAAATTTTCCATCTACAAAGAAATCTGGGTTGAAAGAAGATTGATTTAGTCTTTTTATAAGGTGTTTCGGACTGGAAATTGAGCTAATAGATCACAGACAATTGCAAGTGTTGCCAAGGATGTCAACGAAGAAGTGGATTGATAAAAAAAAGGCACAAAACTATGCCTTGGTGCACAGAGCCCACGAGGATCCGTTGTTCTACAGCGAGGATGCCAGTGAAAGGGTTCTTGTTCCGATCAAAAAGGACAACAAGAAAAGAGCACAGAGACTGGAAACTATGGGAGAATTGCAGAATGAGCTAGATCAACAGATTGAAAAAGGACAAATTCGAGAAAACGAAGGTCAGGCTGCTTTATATGGTATCACGTTTGACGACTCGCAGTACGATTACATGCAACATCTGAGGACAATTGGAGATGACAAAGAGGGTATTTTCATCGCTAACGAAACAGAAAAAAATGCAAGCAAAAACAAAGAAATTAACATCAAGGAGCCAGTTGTGCAAAAAGATGTGTCTCTACCTGAAGAAGTTCTTCCATCGAAAGAAACTGTGGAATACGACTACCAAAGACAACAAAATATTCAAGATGCCGTGAGTGGGTTCAAGCCAGACATGGATCCTGATCTCAGAGAGGCTCTAGAAGCTTTGGAGGATGAAGCATATATTGACGGAGAACAAGATGTTGACGATATCGATGTTTTTTCTCAGCTTTTGACTGGAAAGCAGAAAGAAGTTGCAATCGACGAGTACGACGGAAACGATTTTGAGGACTGGGACATTGATAATTACGATGACGAGTATGCAGATTATGACTCTGATAAAGACCAAAATCCACAGGACTTCAATTGGGAAAAGGACTTTAACAAATTTAAAAAAGCGCAATCAAGAGGCAAGATAACCAACGAATGGGATACAGACGATGAATTTGACTCAGATGGAGATGAAGAGGAAGAAGAGGATGCATTAGGAGAATTACCTGATATGTCGACATCGGGGATGAAGTCGAAGAGTAGTAAGAAGAAGGAAAAGAGAAAAAAGGGGGCTTTGACAGATACTTCATCCTACTCCATGTCATCGTCTGCGTTGTGTAGGACCGAGCAGATGACGATCATTGATGACAAATTTGATGTGTTGAAAGAGAAATATGAGGTTGAAGAGGAGGATGATTATGTTCCATTTGACTTTGCTAACGAGAGGTCTGATTTCTCTGATATGGTTGATGACTTTTTGGATAACTATCAACTAGAGAAGGGTGGAAGAAAAATTGTGAAGAAGGATAAGGAGCTTGAAAAGATCCAGAAGGCTGCTGATAGTGTTTCTAGGAGTAAATTAGCTCTGAGAAGAAAGAAAGGAGAAGCCAATTCGACTAGAGGTTCGTCTTTCAAAAACCTAACTGAGGACATGAGCAAACTGAATGTTTGAATTCATCCTTTTATATACGATTAATTTCCAAACTCATTATGTATCATTAATTGGGCTTTTATGCCTTTATATAATTTCATAGAATTTACTCTTCTATTGAGTAGAGATCAGATATTTTCAGAGCTTATCTATATATATGAGACCTCGAGATAAAAAAATTTCTAAAAAAATTTTAACTTGCATCTGAAAAATATTTAATAATTCAAATGTTCCAGGGTTTCTTCTGTGTTTTCCAATTATTAACTATAAATTACACCTATTGACTGTAAAATCAGACACATATAAGTGAGAATAATAGCCAAAAATGGCAAGAAAAAGCAAGAGTCTTTCAGACAAGATTGTTGCCGATATTGTGCGACCAAAGTTCAAGGATCAAGATATAGAAGACGAGGGAGATGGATTCAGAAACAGTTCAGACGAATCTAGTGAATCCGAAGAAGAAGAAGGAATTAGAGACCATTATGTGAAGACAGAGAAAAGTAAGTTACGAGACTCCCGGATCAATTTGGGTGAGAAATATGAGGGAGAGAAGACTTCCAGAGCCCAGATATTTGAGGCTCAGGACGAACGGTCTGATGATGATGATGATGATGATGAGGAAGAAGAAGAAGAAGAAGAAGAAGAAGAAGAAGAAGAAGAAGAAGAAGAAGATTCTGCTGAAGATTCTGAAGATATTCTGGGAGATGTGACTGATAGTGATGCTTCTGAAGATCAACGAGATGACTCGGAAATAGAGTCTAGTTCTGAAGATGAAGAAGATAGCAACAGCGAAGATGAAGACTATCGTCGTTCTAAGCTAAAACTCCTGCTTGCAGAAGAAAAGAAACAAATTGTTTCTAGATTGTCTGCCTCTGTGAAGACGGATGCTCTTAAGGGATACTCTGTGATCAACCAGAATAGAATTTTTGATTTGATTCTCGATTCCAGAATCAAAATACAAAAAGCAATGACAAGTGCCAATCAATTGCCATTAGACAGGACCGCATATGAGGAAACAAAGTCCAAAAAGACATCAGATAAGGTATTGGAAGTTAAAGAATCACTATTGGAATTAATACAAAAAGCTCTAGACGTGAGAGCGAAGATATATTACAAAGATCACATTGTCCAAGAGAAACTCAAAATCAATCCAAAAAAGAGAGATTTGGAAACCTATCTTGAGGAGACAAACAAGATGGAAGAAATCCTGAACAAATATAAGAAGAATGTTTTGATCAAATGGTCAAATAAGGTTCAGGCCGCATCTGGAATGTCAGTTCTGGAATCAGGAAAATTCAGAACAATCAACCAGAATTCATATGCTCAGGTGGAAAGCAATTTGCAGGACATGGACAGACTAATCAAGAGAACTAAGTTAAATAGAAGAAATGTGGTTCCATTGGGATATCATGAAACAGAAAATGATAAGGAAGACAAGGACCCAGAACTTGATGAGGAAGAAGATGAAGAAGAATCACACAGCAATATAGACAAATCACTTCTACCTAAAGATCACATATTTGATGATGATGACTTTTACAGAGTTCTCTTGAATGATATGGTTGATAGAAAGATTTCAGATAAACAATCAGCATCCTCTGCTGCTATTATCACTCTGACCAAGAATAAAATTCACAAGAATTACGATCGAAAGGCAACTAAGGGAAGAAAGTTAAAGTACACAGTTCAAGAGCCACTACAGCATTTTGAGGCACCTAAGAGAAATCAATACTCATGGAATGATGATCAAATTGATGAATTTTTTGCTTCATTACTAGGACGTAAAGTCGATATGAACGAGGATAGCTCATCTGATATGGATGGAGAAGATGAGGGTAATGATGTTTCTAGTGTCAATGAGGAGAAGCTTGCAATCGTGAATTCTGGATTGAAGCTTTTTGGTTAGGTTGATAGGAAGTTTAGTAAAATAGCCAGATATGCCATGAGAAACCTTTGGTACATAAAATAGTATTAGTAAATATTGGTATATAGATACTCAGTCAGATATAGCATTTTGTGTTACTAATATCGTATTTATGAGAGAAGATTTTCCGAAACCATGCAGATTTGGTTAAAATATGCAGAATAAACTTCATCTTATGTATCTTGAAAAAAATGCTCTCAATTTTACTTGGCAATAACTCTTGGAATTATCTGATTCACCGATCAAAACTTTTTGGAACAAGTCACATTGTGTGCCAGTATGATTGTTGTTTATTTATTGATGTGCTTTCGGGATAAGCATCGATGATTCATTCCAGTTCTGCAGTTTCTTAGCCAAGAGTCCAAAATCCCCAAGAATTTTTTTAACAAACCCGGATTTAAAATTAAAACCTAGTTTAATCAATTGTTATTGCTGACATTGTGCCCAAAGCACTTTCTAGCATATTTGTATCACCAATCCACCTGAAGCTTCAAAAATATTCTATCTGGAGGGAAAATATGGAGACAAAGTCAATCAATCGACACAGGTGAAGATAAATCAAGCTTTTCAGCTTGAGCCGCATATATTTTGGTGCTGTTTGAAAGCTCTATTCAAAATCTGCATCTAAAAGTAGGGCTGCATTAGAGAAGCGTAGGTCCAAGAACAGTTGAGAAAGTGCTTAAATTGATCTATCATGGGTCCGAAATTATCCTATTCGCTTGTTACATTAATTAAGCCACATGAACTCATTGGTTATAGGCCTTTTTATCAGCCACTTCAATAAGTATTTTGAGTGTGGTTTGAGAGAAAATAAATGGATCCCGTTTCCTTTGTTAATGCAAATAATTTTTAAAAAAGAAAACACAAGATAGTTCTTCTATTGTATTTATTTATTGTCAATTATACCTAAATCACCTATCATAGGGACCTAAGTATTTAATCATGATTTCGTGAAACTATTACAAAGCTGGTACTAGAGAAATGTGATGATGACCTGTTGCTCAACAAAGGTATTAAAATATCAGGGAACCCGTGATCCGTAAGTAGTCCTGCGTTTAGAATTGAATATATTCCCTTTTTCCATTTCTGTACTTTGAAATAAATTCTTTAAAAGCCCAGAAATGTCTTCAACAAAGTATGTATCAAATTGGTGCTCTTTTTATATTATGTAGTATGGACAATTTGATTGAAAACAAAACATAATTCAGAGGATAGAAAAATCGACCGTCCATTAAACTTTTGGTTAATTGAGTGTGAGGGCTATTGGGAAAATTTAACCACCTTAAGAGGAGTCTGTAACACAATAGTGTCATTTTCATCTCTGCTGTCTGTCACAATTATACGATATGTTCCATTAGGGTATATCCTTACAATTATGTGGCCCTCTTGACTCTTGATAGTCTTAAGAAATCTTGAATTGACAATATGACTTTCAGGACTCATGCGAGTGATAAAGACATCTGTAATTTCACGATCTGGCCAGTCATTTAACATCCTTTGGAGCGAGCCAGGAGAAGGATGAGTAGGATGCCATGATTGGATGATATAAGCGTCTGCCTTCAAATGAGAAGTAAAACCTTTCCAGCAGGAATCAAAATATCCATGATGATCAGCAGTCGCAACATCGACAACTCCAGCGGCCTTGCAAATTGGTGTCTCAACATCTAACCAGGGAAAGGCACCATCTTGTGTGTCGGCGACCAGGTCACCACCAGTATAATACCTGAAATTTCCAAATTCTAAAACCATTGCCATCGACATATGGTTCTCATTAGGTGTACATTGGGCGTTCCATTCTGATTTTGGCAGCAGGATATTGCGAGAGCAATTGTCCTCACCTGTCCACACCTTTCCGTTTGCACCTATGAATCTAAGGGTGAAAGCACCAGGGGATCTACTTTCAACCTGGGTACAAGAACCTACTTGGACTGCCTCAACTTTACGGTTGTGTTTTTGACGCGATCTCAGCCATGCTATATGATTATTTGCAAAAGGAGCCGAAATAGGTGGCAGGGAATCATAATCTGGGTAGCCTCGGTCTACTACAAGGTCACAGGGCATCATAGAATCCACTTCGGGGAGTCCACTCAAGAAGACTCCATCATCTGTTTGAGGGTCTGCCTCCAAAGGAGATCCAATGTGATCTGGATGTAGATGTGTGGCTATGATACAATCTAGAGTGGTTCGTCCGGCATGCTGAGCATGTCTCAAAGAATATCGAGAAACCCACTCCCCTGCAGAACGTGAAGAATCAGGCCGAAGTGTAGTTGAGTGTGGTGGTCCATCACGAGATGCTCCGCAATCGATCAAAATAGTGGTTCCATCAGGTCCTAAGATAAATGTAGAGTTTCCGACACCTGTATCGATATGATGAATATCCATGGTTCCAGGCGTCCAAGGTGGCAAAGAACGACCTGGACATGCATCAGACAAAATCATATTATCTAAATGCAAATCACTAGATGAAATGACTCTCATTTTCAGATAATTTGTATGAAATTATTGATGATTTTAGCAAAAAGACATAGATATATTGCTGTTTTGTGCGTGTTCTATAGTAGTTAAGTGGGATCGCTGCTATTTCGGTCTTCCCTGATGCTACCTAAAATCGCAGAAAAATTACTTTTCTTCAAACTTTTGAGATCCATGGAAGCAGGGTGTCTGTCTCCTTTCGAAGAAAGTTCCTCCAAAATAAAATGAATGCATATATTCTGATTTGGGTAGAACAGATCTCCGTCGGTGCTACATATATAAATCCGATTAGCCGTGTTCTTCAGTTTATGATTGCATTGCCATTGGATTTTTAGCTAATAAGACTAATGTTTCTGTAGTTAAACCACGTTCAGGGGGCTGGAGTTAATCATCAGGAACTGTTCTCTCTCCGGTATTTGTTTATTGTGGCCATCTCTTTAGGTGCAGAGATATGCCATTTGCAAACTACAACTACAACTACAACTACAACTACAACTACAACTACAACTATGTTGGGTGATCAGATAGCTCAATCACACCTGCAACCAGATCCTGCGATCTGTATCTATATTCATCATAAACTGCAGAGCCAAACAGGATGTAATTTGGAAGCATAGCTCAGCCCAAAATTAAGAATGAGAATATTTCTGTATGCATTGGAGTATATATGTAACGTTACTGATTTAATCAGATGTATGCTTCTTTCGAACAAAAACAAGGAAAAAAAATATTTTTTGTTTTTTTTATTTATTTTGTACTTGAAAGTGATTTTTGAAAAAATGCAACACTTAGTGTTACAGCTCTAATAGTTGAGGATTAAAAACAAAGAACAAAGAACAAATAACAAAGAAATAGTGAATAAAGATCTAAATAAATACGACTCGATATGTAAAAAATAAAATTTATAAATGAAATAATCCTTCTTCTGCTGCAGGCTCAGGTAAAAAGTCCTCTGACCGGTTATGGTGTTCTTCAAAGAATTTTCTATAAACTACTAGCTATTATAACGTTTCTCCAGACAAAAGCTAGGTTTGTTTCTAAGTTGATGAAATTGGATAAACACCTTCTAACATGCAATGAGCTTCATTCAGGAGATTTTCTGAAAGAATGTAAACAACAAAAAGGGTGAAAAGTTTTTCGATCGGCCACGGGGTCTATTATTTAATTATATTGGAAAAGGGTTCACCACCGTGGAAGAAAATTTTTGAGCTGGAACCCCTTTTTCAAACAGAGTATCAAGTTCAGGATAAGACCGACCTTTCGTTTCTGGAAGTCTAAAGTAAGCCCAGACAAGAATTCCAAACTGGATGCCCCCGTACAGGAAAGCTGTCTTTGCCCCCCAATTCCAGGAACTTTTGTTAATCATGTGAGCCACAAGGACACTATCCACTATACTAATGATGTTATAAATGAGTCTCGATAATGCCAAAGTTTTACTTCTGAGTCGACTGGAACAGAGCTGACTTGCAAGAGGATAACTGACACTGGCAACAGACATACTAAAAACTGCTGTATTAAATAGAACCAAAGCACCAACGGCCCACTCGGCCCCTTTGTTCGAGACAGGAATACCAAGGAATCCCATAGTAAAATATGTTGTAGATATACAGGACATTCCAATTAAATACAATGTTCTTAGACCAATGAATCTAATTGGAACCCACGATAGTAATGAGAACACAATCAAGAGCCCATCTTGCCCAATATTCATATCGAATGATTTATCTGTTGGGAGACCTGCTTGCGAGAAGAAATATGATCCACTCAAAACTGAGCACAAACCCACAAAGGCCCATGATAACGTGACAACCTCCAAACGTCTAAGTTCAACGCCTTTGAAACAGTCACTGTACCTTGCACCCGATGTAGCCTGTACTTCCATCTGATGTGTATTGATCATCATTGCAACCGTCTTTCTTGCTTCATATTTGGAATTTTCGCTTCTCGATCTGAGACGCATCAAAGAATGAACTGCATCATCAATTCTTCCTCTACGAACTAACCACCAAGGAGAATCAGGAGCAAGAATCGTTACTATGATAAGAGGAATTGGCCAAATCCATTGAAGAGCAAATGGAATACGATATGACCAAGAATCTTTCCTTTTCAAGAGTCCTCGTAGCACACCAGCTGATATAATAGCACCAAAGTGCAAGCATTCATTAATAAATGCCGCCAGGTATGAGCGGAGAACAACAGGACAAATTTCTGCAGAATAACTCACAGCTAAAGTCTGACAAACGCCCAAAGCACAACCCATCAGAATTTCGTAAATGAGAAGTACTGCTATGGAGTTAGCAAACACGGGCATAAATATTAATCCAATTGAAATTAAGAGAGCTGCAATCAAAGTATAACGATGACCGAACCTCTCAGTTGAATATCCATTGATGATCAATCCAAACATATTACCAATGCTTTTAGCACTACTAAGACCACTTTGCCAAGCTGCAGTAACTTGATACTTACCATTGCCAACATGCATTCCATAATGTTTCTGGAAAGTGGGGACTGCGTAGAAATTATTGATGAGACTTTCATCAAAACCTTCCATAATAAGAGTCAAAGACATAACTACAGACCAAAAAATAGATTTCCTATAGAGCTTGAGACCTTCCACCAATGTCATGGATGTTTCTATCTTGATAGCTTCCTGTGCATCTTCGGAAGAATATACATTCTTTGAAACTATATTCAAATCTGAAGTTTTAGAAAAATCATGAGCAGACACCTGGCAAACTTCTGCTACATCCTCTTCTTTAGGATCTCCTCTTTTTTTGAGTGATGAAGTCATGAATGCTATATCTTGTTATTCAAACCAGTAACAAACAAGGAATCTAAGACAAGAAACACTGAAAAATGAGGATCAGTCTGGAACAGTCTTGTATAGGAAACAATTGGAATTTTAAAAAGTGTATTTCCTTTGAATCCCTCACATGGACATTAGTGAAGTTTGGCTGAAGTGTTCCTAGGAGCTTTATATAGGATATGGTTTAATGAATAGTTTCCCTCTGTAGTTGTAACTAATAGGGCCCCCTGCTTTTAATTAAAGAGATATATTAAACACGAGCTCTATATTATGAATGTGGAAGCTGGATATCATATGGACTCAATTTAGCTACTGTATAAATCCGACGGATTGCGTAAAGACCAATTGACCATAGCAGCAGGGAGTAGCAGGGAGCAGCAGAGAGAATTTGGGTCTTAACCCGTTAGAATTGTTGTTTATGCAAATGTCCCATGCATCAATTGAAACAATACCGATAGCACAGGGTGAAGGCGACAAATTTGGTATCATATGTACGTATAACAATAAGTGTAGATGCAGAGCGAAAAGTTTTATGGCGTGTGGTGGAGTTCTGCAGATGGGAACTATCATACAACTTGATTGGTAATGAGGTTTTGGGAGCAGATTTTGAATGTAATCAATAACGATGCAAATAATAATCTAGCTATCACCAAATCAATTCACCTCATTCAATGGAAACCAAACATGGCAAACGGAAAAATAGGAGATAAAATTCATAATTTTGGGGGATTCATGCATCTGATTCCTTTTTGAGAATCTCGTCCGGCGGAGCTTTCATTCCAGAAAACTGAGTGGCGGCAGTATATTTTATAGTAAAAACTCAATATTAATATCAACCTAGAAATATCTGGAGGAAGAAACGAATATTTTAAACTACTGATATCCCACTCTCTATTGATTATGGTTATTTGGTGAACTCAAGTTCTGAATGAATGTTCACTAAAAATCCTGTTTTTGATAGTTACATAGAACAATTTGTCATCTTCGATATTTCTCCTTGCTAAACATTAAAGAATGATTTTTATTGTTTAATTTTAGGTTTTTCATCTTAGACACCATGCAATTAAATATCCAAACATATTTTACAACAACAGTAATCCCGAAGCAAGTAATAATACAAGGAGATATATGGCACGATGGGGGAAAAGAGCCCATATTTCTATTCGACGTAACAAATACTCAAATAGCATGTCTCCATATTAATTTACTGCGAATACCTTTGTTCACAAAAAGAAAAACTTACTTGGCTTGCAAAACGCATTCACAGTTCTGTTGGGAATTACTAGACAAATATATCATTTTATGTTATAACAGTGGAATGTGTTATATTTGAAAAAAGGAATATTTAATGTTAATAAGGAAAGGAATGAAATGTGCTACCACATTGATGGCTCAAAGGATGAGAGAGAAAGACATATGATTTAATGTTTCAAATGTGTATTAATGACTATAACTATAATAGATGAATGCTCCCACAGTGATATCTTAACCATTATAAAACAAATCACAGGTAAAGAAAAGAATAATTGTCTCTATAACCGCTGCTGAAGGAGCTGTAAAAAAGGGAAATGGGTATCTTCTTTTTAGTTTTTGAAAGATCCACTTTACAGACACCACTTTACAGACACCACTTTAGTTTTTGAAACCACAGAAACAATGACTTCTGCTTTAAGAATTGTTGACATCATAACATAGATTGGTTGAAGGGTTAACTGTGTCCCTTATAGGGGAAGCAAAAATCAAAATGTGGGTTGGAATAGAGTTGGAACAGCCCTGAATTTTATTTAGACTCGTACAAGATCGCGCTTGTTTTGTAAGTCTGCTATTTGCCTCTTCAACGAGTCTTAAAGAAATAATGACCAAAGACTATCCGAAGATGTTCAACTTACAGTTACAGGTCACTCAATTGGATACATAATACTTTAAGATTATTCTTTCCTTCACCATAGAAACCGAATCAGCCAACAATCAGATAGTTGATAAGATCTTTCTGCACGATAATTCCAGATAATCCTGTCACCTTTCATATCTATACCCAATGAAATTCAAGAAATCATTGTTACTGAGAATCCACAAAGAACTGAGTCCATTAATTCAAATCATGGGTTTCATTTCCAATATCAATTAGCTACTCATCATCGATTAAAAATTTTAGTTACATAAAAAAACTCAAAATATGAACATAAATCTGATGGTCTTAAATTCATTGATTGTTCACAGAATAACTTACCTTTTCAAGAAGTTTGGTAAAGGTTGATTATCCCATCAGTCGGGAATTGATTTTTAAAGTTCAAAGACTAACTAAAGATCTTCTATTAACCTTGAACACACTGATTCCCATCTGAAATATGGGACTCTTTTCTGTGATTAAACACATTTCCTGTTTTTTCCAGTAGCTGACTATTCCATTCTTACCATTGAGATGATTCTTCAGGTATGTATTTGGAGTAATGGTTGAGCCTGACCCATTCTCTTTACAATTTTGAACTCAAAATAATTGCATGAATTCTACTCTAGAACCTTATGCGGGAGCTGGAGAAAAACACAATAGGCAATTGTTTAAGTTTTATCCGGCGTTTATAAAAGATGCTTTGTAGATATTTATTTCCGGTTTAGAAATTGTCAGAAGTGGAAGTCGTCAAGAGCTGGAGGTTCAAATCATTCTTGTATGTCTTCATCGTACAACTTTTTATGGAAGATAAGTCTACAATAGATCAGCTAGATCATTTACAATCCAGGTGTCATTCAAATTTTGACAAAGTAAAGGCTAGTTTGAAATATAAATTATAATGTTATGCAACTGCAGGGTTTACCTCGAATCAGATGGGATGTCTCTCCTTGATTAAGGTCTAAAAAAAGATATTGTGATCAGAGGTGATTAGCGAAAAATGGTAATAATAATGAATGGCAGAATGTGGTAACTTATATGAGCAAAATGGAAGTACAAAATATTGATTGGGGCTGCTTCAGAAACCACTAGAACAGCATTGATCAAAGAAGTTGCAATAACTTGCCTTCAAAAGAGTGAGAGAGATGAATAAAATCATAGCATTATTAGTGTCATTACAATTTGTCAACTAGAGACCCTGTAATTCAAAATTTCCGACTGAGGTGGTTTATTAGCTGAAAATTCGCAGTAGTCTGTCGATTGAAATGTGATAATGTTGAACATATCATTTCGAATTAGTTATATGTGATTGAAAGTGAAAGAGAGAGAGAGAGAGTTATAGAAATTGGATGTGGATAATAGCCATATTTTTACATAATCATAAAGGTGGTGCAAAGGTTCAATGTGAACCCCAACCTTTTTTCAAGATCTGAATAGAAGTGAGCATCAGCCTTGTTAAATTAAGCTTTAAAGGAGATGTATGTGTGTAAATACAGTAATTCAAGAAGTGAATAGATACAGAAATTTCAGTATTTGGTGCTAGCTTAACTATCACACGAATTCAATTGAATAATCGGTAGGGAACCGAATCTGTCGTCTGGTAGTCGCACAAAGAAATAACCTGTTAATGGATAATGATAGATATCAAAGAAACCAATACAATATAGACGATAAGATAGATACAAGACAGGAAGTACTCATGAGTGGCACAACTTCCAAGAAGAAGCGCAATTTAAAGAAGAAGAGAAGTGGAAATGGTATAAAAAATGAGCATAACAGCAAAACTAACAAGGATATTTCAGGAACGGATGATTCAGTAGAGATTGCAGATGCATTGAATGAGGCCACTGAGCGCATTGATGAAGAGAAAATTGACGAATCTACTAGCAAATCAGATGTAGAGGTCAAAAGTGGAATAGATATTAATGAATGTACGTTTGAGGAGACTGAAGAAAGCAAGGGTCAGTCGAAAGATGAGAGCCAATCCGAAGGTGTCTCCTTAGGATCTGAGATAATTAAGGAGTCCAATATGGATGTCAATCAAATAGATAATACAATTGAAGGAGCGAAACAAAGTACAGAAGTCACAGATACAGTGAGTGAGACTGTTGAAACAGGTCGAGAAGAAGAGAAGAAAGAAGAGAAGAACGAAGACATGGACAAAGAGAAGAAAAAAGACAAGGGAGAGAAGGACGAAGATATAATTGAGAAGACAAATGAAGAAAAAGACGACAGAGAACCCGACGAATCAGACTTTAAGAAATCTAGCGAATCACAAGGAATAGAGATGTCCACAGGACCATTCTCCCTAATTGATCTTGTAGGACAAGTCAACTTGAAAAACCCAGACATACCCGAGTTTGAGAATCCTACCATTACATGTATTGAAGCCTGGGATATGAATCTGTATATTGGAACAAATTGTGGAGAAATTATACATATGTTCAAGATTGACGATGAAACGGGGTATATTCAGGTTTCAAGACAGCGATTTAATAATTCAAAAGTTAAACCAGTGGAGAAGATCCTGTTACTACCCGAGGTTGCAAAGGCTTTAATATTATCAGGTTCCACCCTGAGTGCTTATATTCTTCCCGAGTTGTCTCCAGCAAATATAGGAAAAATCAAGGATGTGAAGGATATTTCGATCAACCACGATGAGGTGGAGTTGGATTCCAATGGACATAATTATGTTTCTCCAATCAAACATATCAATGGTGATGTCTATGTTGAAGTTACTGTATTTACTTCAAAGTCTATCAGATTAATCCGTATATTTGAAGACAGCATAAAGTTATTCAAAGATGTTAACTATCCGAATTCCATTGGGGGTGTTAGACGATCTAATTTTGCAGCAGTTGCAACTAAAGAGAATTACGACTTGATTGATTTAATTGAAGTCCAAAAAATCCCTCTGTTTCCTCTCTCAACTGTTTCTGCTAATAATGAAAGTGGACGAGATAATTCCAATTGTTTAAAGCCTTTGATTGCTCCTGTTGGAGATTCTGAATTCATGATGACATGTGGAGGTACCACGGTTGATGAACCAGCGTTTGGAATGGTTGTTAACTTGAACGGTGATGTTTGTAGGGGAACAATTCCATGGGAGTATTATCCTTGTTCAATAAGTATAGTTGATCCTTATTCTATCGCAGTGTTTAATGACGGCAGGATTTTAATTCACTCACTGCATGATCAGTCCTTAGTTCAGACCATACAGTTTCCAAAACATATGAAAGTTGATACAAAATTGGTGGTTCATATTTTTAGGATGAAAAATGAAGAGTTGATGAATCTATTAACAAAAATGCCAATGATATCAAAATCAACCCCTGACGAAATTATCCAAATTGCAGAGGAATCTGACATTGCAGCACAAAAATACATATCATATTCATCATGCGTCCTTTATGACAAGCTGGGGGGTGGAATGAAGTTATTCCAGCCTCAAGCAAAACCATTAAGGTTGATCCAACTATACGATAGTGCAAACGAGAATAATTATCTAGATATATTTGATGAAATTCATGGGGAACTTACAGAGTATCATGGTAAGGATCCCAGCTCTGAAGAAACTCAGCTCTCTGAGGAGTATATGGAGAGACGCTTTATCCTGACTCTTTTGGGTCTTCTGAGTCTGAAATACTATGCATTTAATCAGTCATTCGAAGTATGGTGTGGTCATGTGAAAGAATTAGATCCGAGGTTACTTATCTTCATAATAAATGGAAAAGAGGACGAAATTTATGGTACTGTTTGGCAATCTCAAGGATTATCAACGAGAATCATGGATCTGAAGAACTTATACACTGAAGGGGAATACAGGCCTGAGATCTGTGAATTTTTGAGATTATATTTAAATACATGTTTGAGCTGTGAATTCTTAAAGGATCAAGACATCTTGAAAACGATAGAAGTTGCTCTTGTTAAAGCTTATATGAACGATGACGACATGATTGGATATTTGAACCAGATAAAGTACACTCAAAATGAGACGATTGAAGTTCTTTTGACTAATAGAAAATATTACTATCTTTCCAAATTTTACGAGATACTGAAGGAACCTCATCAATTTTTATACTATTGGAAAAGTCTCTTAGAGGGTGAGCTCCAGGATCCTTCCTATGATAAACATTTTGGGGACAAGCAGAAGTCTCTTAAGTATTTTATGAATTATCTAATTACAAACTCAGCTGATGACTCTGCAACCATTTGGAAATATGGACAATGGCTTTTGACTGATTACACGGAATTTGGTCTACAGCTATTCACCAATAAGGCATTGGAAAAGGCTGACATAAATGACTCCAAGGTACTAAATCTGTTGAACGATAAACCTGACATTAGATGCAGTTATTTAACTTACATGATACAGCACAAAAACAGAAAACAGTTCACTGGGGATCTCATTCTATGTCTGCTAGACCAACTTCTTGCCAAATCCAACGATTTTCTCAACACCGAGGCTAGAAACCTCTACAAAAAGTATCAAACGCTTTCCATTCCACGATTACCACTGTTGAAGTATTTGAAGATGGAAAAGAAAAGACTTTCGGATACTAGTTTCATGGAACTTCAAGAACAGCTCTATCATTACCTCTATACCATTAATAAGGATACAATGTCCATCCTCAACCAAAAGCCTATTGTGGAAGAATGTCTGAAGAAGATACAGAACCATGAGGAAGAGTTTCCAATTCTTTTGATAATGCTTTACTTTAAAAAAAATGATTTTGAAAAGGTTGTACTGAAATTATGTGAGTTGGGGGATTACAGATCTGCAGAGATGTTTGCAAATACTTTGCAACTTCCTGATACCAGAAATCCTTTAGAAAAATCCGAAGTAGTTTCGGTTTCTCCTCCAGTATCATCTGGATCTTCTGTTGAGGTGAATCCAGCAGATAAGGAGAGGTCAGATGGGCTGCTAATGCTTATTTTTGACGTCTATTTGAAAATGAAGGATTCTCAATTAATTGAAGCCTTTCTGGACAATTACAATCTGTTCAGAGACGATCTTGATATCTCAACACAGTCAAGTGGTGTATCTGAGGCATCAATCACAAAGAAAATGGACAAGTTTGTGAAATTACTTGATCAGATTCCTGACAGTTTTCCGCTGGGACAACTTCACTCCTTTTTGGTGAGAAATCTAATAGAGTTCCAAGACTTTGCTAATAATACCAACATGGTCAAAAATCTGAGTCGATCTCGGTCAACAAATCTGAAAAAGACCTTGACTGAACTGGGTATATGAACGACTGTCTGTATATTTTATGTACCAACGATTGAATGATAATTGAATTGTAATGGTGGTTGTAGTAGTAGGAGCAGAGAATAGGGAAATAGGGATGTAATAAAAAAATAAAAAAAAAAAAATTGCACTATAGTCGGTGCGAGGTTCGAACTCGCGACCTTCCCCGTGTGAAGGGGACGTCGTAACCACTAGACCAAACGACTAAAATACATTGGTCAATGGCTGACTATTCGAATATAATTTTCATGAAAATACGTGATTTTTCTCCATGAAGACTCTAACCGACTGGAAGACTTGACGATAACATTTAAATTTGGTGGTTTCAGAACAGAGATATCAGGGAAAGGTTTAACGATGGAAGAATAGATAAACGATATTGATGGTTTCTTTATCTGATATATTGTAACCTTGTGACTTGATTTTTCGTCAAGAAGAATGAGTAATTGGCCAGATCTGGAATACAGCCTACGATAGGAGTTATTCTTGTTCGGGAAAAATTACGCTGAAATGCCCGGTGGAAGTCCCTTTTGAAGTCAAAGAGTAGTCTGAGGGAGGGGAGGTTCCATCTGGTGAGTTTTGTCACGTTCTTGTTGCTGTTTCCCGCTGCGATACAACAGTTCCGCCTGTATCGGCCTTTTATGCAGTCGTCAGCCACGGGGGAGATTTTTTGCGCTGCTCTGCGGCTTCCGTTTATCTGTCATGGTCAGTCATTCCTTGATTGCAGGGGGCGAGCTCTTTATCGGTGAAAAATTTTTTCGAATTGACTAATAGCGCAATAGCGGTTTTTCAGGCTTATTTATTATATATATGGATGAAAAATGTATTTGCAATTATTCATTTGTGAATCATATGACCAAAAGTGTTTCCAATAGGTTGTTTTTTTACATTGTTGAACATTATCATAGATAAAAGTCATCGCACGAACACGGTGATCATCAATTGGTAGAAAAATCCTCGGAATAAGAACCCTTTCCTCCATATTATCGCATATCTATTGATATCAAAATGACACAGATAAATCCGTACGGTCCTAATCCAAGTGATTATCTCTCCAACGTTTCCAAATTCGAACTCATAGACTCAACTCTTAGAGAGGGAGAACAGTTTGCCAATGCTTTCTTCACGTTGGACATGAAAGTCAAAATAGCAAAAGCTCTCGACGATTTTGGTGTTGATTACATCGAGTTGACATCACCTGTGGCTTCTGACCAAGCCAGACAGGAGGTGGAGACCATTTGCAAATTGGGTTTAAAAACTTCTAAAGTGCTGACCCACATCAGATGTCACATGCACGACGCAAAGGTGGCGGTGGAGACTGGTGTCGACGGTGTTAACGTCTTCATTGGTACTTCCAGCTTCTTGAGACAACATTCTCACGGTAAGGACATGTCTTTCATCACCAAGGCCGCAATTGAGGTGATTGAGTTTGTCAAGTCCAAGGGACTCGAAATCAGATTCAGTACTGAGGACTCTTTCAGATCCGATATTGTCGATCTTTTGAACATATACAGTACTGTCGATAAGATCGGTGTTAACAGAATAGGAATTGCTGACACTGTGGGTGGTGCCAACCCAAGACAGGTTTATGAATTGATCAGAACCATCAAATCTGTGGTTTCTTGTGACATAGAGACCCACTTCCACAACGATACCGGATGTGCTATTGCCAATGCTTATACCGCATTGGAGGCAGGTGCAAAATATATCGATACCTGTGTGCTGGGAATCGGTGAGAGAAACGGTATAGTTCCTTTGGGTGGGTTCATGGCCAGAATGATTGTTGCTGACCCAGATTACGTTAAGTCCAAATATAAATTAAATAAGATAAGGGATCTCGAGAATCTCGTTGCCGAAATTGTTCAAGTGAACATTCCATTCAACAACCCAATTACCGGTTTTTGTGCATTCACTCACAAAGCTGGTATTCACGCCAAAGCTATCTTGGCCAATCCATCAACTTATGAGATCTTGAACCCTGAGGACTTTGGTTTATCCAGATACATCCACTTTGCCAACAGATTGACCGGATGGAATGCCATTAAATCCAGAGTGGAGCAATTAAACTTGAATTTGTCTGACGATCAGGTTAAAGAGGTTACCACCAAAATCAAGAAAATGGGTGATGTCAGACCTTTGAATATTGACGATGTTGACTCAATCATTAAGCAATTCCACGCTGATGTGAGAGAGGAGGAACAGGAACAGGAGGACCAAGAAAACGGTGACGGTCCTGCCTCCAAGAAACAAAAAGTGTAATATTACATTACTGCATAGTTTATGCGATAGAAAACAACAAGGTATACGATGACACGATTCAATCGGTTATTTTTATTTCATCAACTCCGTTATTTATAGGAGAGGTTATTCATTCAGATCCTGGGTTTTTAAAACCATTTTTGGCTTCAGCCTTCGCATATATTAGTTTACGATATTCGGTTGACTCGTCTATATGAAGTAGCTTCAAAATAGATCATCTTAGGATATGGGAATCATGTTAGTAGTTCGGTAAAAGAGTAATGAGCAGTTTCGATCTAAGTATCATGTTGATCCAGCTGGATCTATAAACCAAGTCACGTGTATGACACAAGGTCAAGGGCTAAAATGACTCCTCACACCAACTATCAAAAATTTTCAACTTTTTTCGAGCCTCGAAACTTTTCAGCTTGAGTGTTGGTGAGATATATAAGTTTTCATCTGGTTCAATTTCCTTTTGTACTACTCTCTTTTGATAATTTGGTAACTAAGTTCAATCTAAGGTTAATTTAATTCAAAATGCCAAGTAAGTACATTTATTATCACATTTTAGTCTAGATCATCTAGCATAGTCTTGATGATCGAGGTTTTCGGGTCCTCATTCCATTCGGAAAACTATTCAGTTTGAAGATTGGAGTCGTACTTTGAATATCTTTATTGGTTCAACCTCTTTTGGAGTTGTTCCATTAATGATATGAAAAAAGTACCTCTTTTGAAGTTTGACTTTAAAGGAGAGGTTATAATTAGAACTTTGCACTGAACCCCCGACACTTCAGTTGCAAAAACCATAGTGGAAACAAATTCTTTGGTTACTTTGAATACTCGTATCATTTATTGCATTCATGGTTTCTAATTGCTTTGTGGATGGTTGTTTGGATTGAGATCCAAATTGTTCTAGATTTAGTCCCTCTCCGTAAAAGTCAGATATCATCTGAGAGCTTTTGAAGTACAGTAGGATTCCGTAGATGTCTCTTGATGAACATAATTCTAACATTATATCTTTGTAATAGGAGCCCCAAGAACCTACTCCAAGACATACTCTGTCCCAAAGAGACCTTACGAGTCCGCCAGATTGGATGCTGAGTTGAAGCTCGCCGGTGAATACGGTTTAAAGAACAAGCACGAAATCTACAGAATTGGTTTCCAACTTTCTAAGATTAGAAGAGCTGCTAGAGACTTGTTGACCAGAGATGAGAAGGACCCAAAGAGACTTTTCGAAGGTAATGCCTTGATTAGAAGATTGGTCAGAGTTGGTATCTTATCTGAGGACAAGATGAAGTTGGATTATGTTTTGTCCTTGAAGATTGAAGATTTCTTGGAGAGAAGATTGCAAACCCAAGTTTTCAAGCTTGGTCTAGCTAAGTCTATCCACCATGCCAGAATCTTGATCACCCAAAGACACATTGCTGTTGGTAAGCAAATCGTTTCCATCCCATCCTTCATGGTTAGATTGGACTCCCAAAAGCACATTGACTTTGCTCCAACTTCTCCATACGGTGGTGGAAGACCAGGTAGAAACAAGAGAAAGAGTCAAGCTTCTGCCAACAAGGAGGGTGAAGAAGAAGAAGAGGAAGAGGACGACGAGTAAGTTTAATACTTGCTTTAGTTTAATTTTTTTGCTTCTTTATGAATTCCTATTATATAAACTGCGGTTTAATCTAATTAAAAGGGGTTTTTTTTAATATGTTATACTGTATAGCTGTCGCCAATCAATACACCATTTACGATTCAAACAGCTAATTGTAGGATGTGGATACAGTAGAAGTCAATTTTAATTTCGAAAGCATATAAAACCACCGGTTGAAGCTGCCAGGAGTTGTACCAGTTATGTGTTGCACAACAAGGCTCTAAACACTAATTTAGATCTATCAGACTTGTCTAACGACCAGCAGACACCTACTAGTACCATCATATTTGTGTCTTGATCTCTCTCTTCTTCATTACTACAGACATGAAGTGAATATGATTCGGGCGGTGCAACAATTCACATCTTTTTGAATATCATCTTTATCTTGTCTATGATGGGGTGTCTAACGTTTTTGGTGCAAGAACCACAGATTCCTTACTGCTCTAGTTCATTGAATGTAATCACAATTGTTTCAAAGCTTTTTTGAAACTCAACTATCTTGATAATTGCAACTATTATTCTTATTTTTATCATATTGATAGAAGATTAGTTAGAGATGTACAAGCCAACTACACGTGACCAGTCAGAGGGTATTTCCATGTGACTGTAAGGAGCAAAAATACAATACTCCCAAAACCTCTATTTTATTTATTTCTGTCACACTATTTCACGGCTAAAATGGACGAAATTATCAAATTCTCAAGAGCTTAAACTGCTCGAAATAGTTGGATCTGCCAAAGAATATTGCCGATAACGGGTCAATAAGGTTATTTTCCCACTTCATTTGAACTTACCCGGACGGAGTTCCAACTAGATTGACATCTTTACACGCGAAAGAGGAGCTAGTTTTTCAAGGTTTTGGAGGTGAAAAATTTTATAGAGGCCTATTGGATTGTAGGGGTTGAATTGAAAACTAAATTGTTAAAGACTATTACTATTTGAATTATTAAATTAGATTTGTCTATTAGATTCAAGTTGGTTGACACCATATACATAATCATAAGATAATTCAAAATGGGTAAAAGGTATGGATGACTTAGAAATTGATTCTTTTGTTTGAATATGTTGCAGTTGATTCGTTCTATACCTTTGGACAAGAGAACCAAATGAGTTTATGACTTGAAGAGCAGAGAAAATACATCATCTTTCAGAACTAAGAAACTGAATGAATATTGTGAAAATATCCATCAATGAATACAAGACTGGATGGTTCTACATTACTGAAATCAATTAGAATAGTACCTTCGCAACATGGTCCCCATCATTATATCAATATACTTTGGAAAATAACACTGCTGACACAAAGGGTTTCCATTAATATGTGAGGACTTCCATTTGATTGGGAGTAACTGATAGAGAATATTAAGATTGTTCTGGGATCTCTCTTCTTGACTCAACTGACTGCTATTCATACAAAGTTGTTCCTATGAAACAAATACTAACTGCTTAATTCTAATATAGTCATGGTTTAAGATCAAGAACTCGTTACGCTTTCAGTCGTGACTACAAGAAGCACGGTGCTCTTCCATTATCCGTCTACTTGAAGACCTACAAGGTTGGTGACATTGTTGACATCAAGGCTAACGGTTCCATCCAAAAGGGTATGCCATACAAGTTCTACCACGGTAAGACTGGTATTGTCTACAACATCACCAAGAGCTCTGTTGGTGTCATCGTCAACAAGATCGTTGGTAACAGATACATTGAGAAGAGACTAAACTTGAAGATCGAGCATGTTAAGCACTCCAAATGTAGACAAGAGTTCTTGGACAGAGTGAAAGAAAACGCTGCTAAGAAGGCTGCTGCTAAGGCCTCTGGTGAGCCAGTTTTGCTCAAGAGACAACCAGCTGGTCCAAGACCATCCAAGGTTGTTTCCGGTGTCCCAACCAGCTTGGCTCCAATTGCTTACGAAACTTACATTTAAATGTCTACACATAGTGAATCAATGTTATCCAAGGTTCTACAGCTCCTGCTTATGTTCCGAGGTTAGCAGTCCATTTAAATATTATAATATGTGGTAAGGATGGTCGAGTTGTGCTTTTTCTTCATTTTCTTTTTCATATATTACCTCTAATAAAGAAAAGAAAATAACTTTATCATTTACAACAGAACTCCAGCTTGCTTGACCTGAACGGTCTGTTTGCTATTCTTTTAAAAAATGTCTGGCAGTCAAAGTAGTGGTTTTCATTAATGTAGAAACTAAAAGAGAATAAATCATTTTCCCAATACTGAAGATTGTAATACTTCTTAGTGTTAAAAACTCTCGGTAGTACTTTATTATCAAAGTATTGGCTGGTAGTTTGTGAATTTGAACTGAAGAAGCATATGATGAGAGACCCCGTTTGGAAATAGATAGCGAGTGAAAAATTTTGTATGATAAAATTTATTTTACTAGATCTTAGCAAAGGTATTTATTCTATTTGAATTAGATATATTTGAGTTTTTAGTATCATATTTATCTGCGGAGGATATCTATAGACAAATACTAATGATAGTATAACACATTACAGCTGGAAACATAAGAATATTCATTCAAAAATGTCGGTAAATAAGAAGAATCTTAAGGATTTTGAAAAGAAACTGGAAAATGATATTAATGAATCACTTCCATTCCTAACCAGTGACGAGAAATCATCGACATTAAGAGACGCAGAGCCTGTAACCGGGAACTCGCAATTGACATCGAATTCAAGTGGAATTTCTCAGAAAAATGAACAACCAAAAGTCAAGCCATGGATTCACTTTGTAGCAGGCGGTCTTGGAGGAATGTGCGGAGCCATCTTCACCTCTCCTTTCGACGTTGTTAAAACTAGACTGCAATCCAGTGTCTACAGGGATGCTTATAGATCGAATGTTAAGAATACTAATATGTTCAATGGGGTTGCAATTCATTTCAAAGAAACTTGTTTAATATTGAAAAATGTCTACGTGAATGAAGGACCAAGAGCTCTGTTCAAAGGTCTCGGTCCTAACCTAGTAGGTGTGATTCCAGCCAGATCCATTAACTTCTTCACATATGGATATTCAAAGGACTTGTTGAAGGAATCCCGCTTCTTTGAGGGAAAAGAAAGCTCTGTTGTTCATCTTCTGGCTGGTATTAGTGCCGGATTTGTCACAAGTACGGCAACCAATCCCATCTGGTTGGTTAAGACCAGATTGCAATTAGATAGAGCTACAACCAAGGAGTACAAGAACTCGTTTGATTGTTTGGTGAAGATTGTGAAGAACGAGGGAGTTTTTGCCCTTTATCGTGGATTATCAGCCTCTTATCTTGGATCTGTGGAATCAACCTTGCAATGGGTTTTATATGAACAAATGAAGTCTATAATCAGCAGACGTTCGCAAAAATTGCAGGAAAGTGGACAGAGAACAAGCATGACCGATATCATGGACTGGTTTGCAAGATCAGGATCTGCGGGATTCGCCAAATTCATTGCTAGTTTAATCACCTATCCTCATGAGGTCCTGAGAACAAGATTGAGACAGGCTCCAACAAACAACGGAAAGCCTAAATATACCGGTTTGATACAATGTTTCAAGCTAGTGGTGAAGGAGGAAGGCTTTGCCTCGATGTACGGTGGTTTGACTCCTCATCTAATGAGAACCGTTCCAAATAGTATGATCATGTTTGGTACCTGGGAGCTCTTCACCAAAGCATTATCCAAGTTATGATCCGAAACATATACATAACACTGCGCATCGCTTGTATATAGCATTACCACCCTGATATATATCAAATCTCATCTAAATGATCCGGGATCTTGTTCCCCTTGAATTGTAATAATAATTGTAATTTTGGCGGGCTTGTAGCCGGTAAGACTCTTGTTGGATTTGAAAAATGAAAAATTCGGTATCTCACCCCAGCATATATATGTAAGAAAAATCTCGAGTCAAGTTCAATTCTCCTTATCTTATCTAATTTTCTTTCTTGCTCTTCAATGATTGTCTTGAACCCAATGAAATAACCTTGTTGAATGTCATTCAGATTCCAATTTGAGAAGTATTTGAAGACTCCAGACAAGTTTCCGGATATCGTGTTGTTCAACGATGAAAACGTCATAATAATCAAGGACCAATTCCCCAAGTCAATATACCACTATCTGATCATTCCAAAATCAAGAAAACACACCTTCCAGAAACCACAGAAGGCATTCGAAGACTCTGAATTCCGGTTGTTGATTGATGGCTACGTCCAAAAAGCCAAATCTATGTTGATTGATGAATTCAACTCCAACTATATCGCCCTGAATAAGGAGTTCAATATCGAACAATTTGTCAAAATCTGCTGCCATTCGAACCCATCATTGGCCAATCTACACATCCATGTGATAACCAAGGACTATTACAGCGAAAGATTGAAAAATAAAAGACATTTCAATAGCTTCAATACGGAATTTGCTATCAATTGGGACGAATTTCCTCTGTCTCTGGATGATCGCAGATGGAATGAACAGTACTGCGAGAACTTATTGAAACGGGATCTGGTCTACAATCAAGTCAATTACAAATCCAGTTTCAAGACTCTCAAGACCAAGTTGAAACAAAATTTCGAAGCCAATTTCAAACTTAAGAATGTCTCTTGATTAGACATTTATATTAGAATCCAGACCTTGATATATAAACCTGTATATATCTGCACTGGACAACGATTGTTCACGAGAGTTTGATGTCTTTTCTGTAGAAGCTTTTGGTTCAGAAGAGTCAGCCAATTGTAATTCGGGGAATTTGGCTCCATTTTCGATCTCTTCTTTTGTAAGATATCCACCGAATACGTATCCCTTGAGAAGGTCTTCTGCTATCTGAAGACATTCTTCTGACACTTCGTCGTCCTTAGCAAGAATTTCTTCGGTTGTTTCTGTGTTATTGTAATCTGCTATCCATTCTTCCACCTCTGGAAGATGTTTTTTTCTGAGCATTGTGGTCAATAGACCTTCGAATTGAGTAGTTTCGAATTCTGTGTTGGGATACACGTTTGTGTATTTGAGGATTGTTTTGTTTGAATCCAGTTTTTTGGTGAACGATGTTAGTTGAGACAGAATCACATTGAATTGGTTTTGAAGATTCGACCAATTGGGAAGAGTTGGGTTAGAGATCAGAGAGTCTTCGAACTTCCGCAACGAGTGGGTCAGTTGGGTCAATCTTGGACGTAGTTGTTCCAAAGTTTGAACGGGGACATCGTGAAACGCCAGTTGTTGGTCCTGTTGTCGTATTTGGGGGTTTATAGATGGTTGTTGGCTCATTTCTATCCACTATATATATATATTTATATCGATTATGTTGTTGATGGAAAAGAACAAGGAAACAATCGAGATTTAAAATGGGATCTAGTCCTTTTTGCCCCTACATATGTTGAGAAAAAAAATAAAAAAATAAGTGTGTATCCTGTATATCAGACTCTTATTGTGCTAATCGACTCCTTTTCGACGACAATTTGTCTTGTTTTCATTCTTTCGATACCAATTGACATGAATTCCAAAACAGAGGCACAGAGATCAAAACTCAGAGAAGTTAGACGTTTGAAACAACAAAGATCCCGTCAAAAAATAGACAATCTCATAAAAAAATATTCCTCTATAGACGATTTACAAAGAAAGATTAAACACATACAAGAACGACCAAAAAAGTCACCCAATGATACAAAATATCTTGAAAAATTAACAGCTGACTACAAATTATGGACTTCTGTTATATCAAGAAAAGAAGGACCAAATAACAAGCAAAATAAGTCCAAAACTCTAACCTCTTCCTCCCTTCCAAAAGACCCTTCGCTATCTGAAGATTCCAACAAGTTGACAGTTCAGCCCGAAAAACAGATCAAATTGTATTCAAAATCTGTGTTCTATGACGACGAACTAAACCCTTTGGGACTACAACCATCAGGATTCGAGAACACAATCATACCATCAAAACAAAACACAGAGATACCAATAGCTCCAAACGTGCCCCAGACCTCGATAATACCGTTTCCTCAAGAACCCAAGCCCAAATTCCGTAAAATACGTGGATTGGTCACCACATATTCTTCTGAGGCTCAGAAAATCAAGCCATTGGTTCCTGTGGTTCTCATGGCAAAACAGGCTCAAAAACCTACTTCAACAAATCCACCACCAAGTCAAATAGAAACACCAGATACACCAGATACACCTCATCATCTCGCTGCCGTTGAAGACATGGCCGAAGAGGAGGAAGAATACTGGCGCAGTCAAAACATGGACCACAAACCATGATCTCATATCTACATTTACTATGCATACAAACGTGAATCGTTTCATGTTTTTGAATCTAATATAAAATAGAAAACTAAATGGGAAGGAAAACATGTATCATAACAGTAATCTAAAAGAGTTCTTGAAGCCTTATTTCTCCTTAGCGAACAACTTCTCAACCTCTTCAACAGATTGTGCAAGGATCTTGTCTTGGAATTTGCTGTTTTGCAACTCAGTTTGAACCTTAGCGATAACAGTAGATGCCAATTGTTCTTGTTCAAGTTGTCTGACTTGAGCCTCGTGTCTAACCCATGAGTCCAAAACAGACTTGGCCTCAGTAGCAACATTGACGGATTGCTTCAATTCGAAAGCTTCAGCTTCTAGAGCAGCAGTCTCCTTGGAAATCTCGAACAAAGCCTTGGTGGTTGAAACAACATCCTTCAAGTTGGAAACTTGTTCAATTCTGTCCTTGACAGCTTGAACGTGACCAGCTCTGGCTTGGTTCAAAATACCAACAACATGTGCAGTTCTGTTTCTGGCAAAGTCTCCATACAATGGAGCAATAACCTTAGCAATCAAAGCCATGAAACCAACAAAGGTGACCAACAAGATGGACTCATCGTTAACAACATACAACTCAGAAGAGATGGCGTAGATTGATGCAGCGGTGGTGGTAGCTAGAATACCAGTCTTTGACAAGAAAGAGTTACCTGGTAGAGAATCGATAAGGGAGTTAGCCTTGGTCTTTGGATCGACTGGAGATGGTGTCTCAGTAGCCAAGAATCTTGCTCCAATAGGAGCAGATCTGATACCTGCAGATGCGAAGAATGGTCTTGCGGTAGCTATACATAAAGTTGTTAGTATATTATCTCAAACGAAGTAATTGAATGCTCCAACTGAAAGATGAAATATAGCATTTTTCACACATTGGTAACTTCTAGGTCATCAAATATTGAAGAATATATTATTGCCCAATCCATACAGGGCTTCTAGTTCCGCACGCAACAGGTCCAATTGAACGGTCCTGGTAAACATAATGCAATGTATAACTCTTTTATATTGAATGATACAACGACGATTGATTTGATTGTTGTTACATGGTGTCCTTAAATCACAATTGCTGCTGGCTCTTACAGTTTCTCGCCCGACCTAGAATCCGATAATACCTATTGGCTCCAGGCGATATTTCATCCATTCAATTCGTTTCAATTTTGCTTCAACATACCTCTAATTGCTAATCTTGATGCCAACATCTTACTATGTTCTATGGTACAACAAAACAACGCTGTCTATAACTTTTTTCTTGTCTTGTTTAAATTAAACAACTCATAGAGATATATTAATTTTGTATGTTTGTTTCCAACACTCTTTGGCCAAAGGGTCAAAAAATTTCGCAAGATTTCGTTGGTCAGAAGAAACCAGCCGGGTAAGTTGTTTTTCTAAAAGTCTGCAGACGATCGACCGCGACAACAGTTTTGTCGCGTCATACCCCAGATCCAGGGCCAGATCAAAGAACACAGTCATTAACGAAGATGGAAACGGTACATAAATACAGAAAAAAGCCAGTCAATCGCCACTGATTGTATCTGGGTCTTTAATGACAATTATTCAATAGAATTTCGTTAATATACATAAACTATAGATGAATGGTGGACTGAAAATAGAGAAATGATGAAAGTAGAGATAGAGTTTGTCAAGAGACCAATTGTTTATTTTTTTAAGATTCTCTTTAGAACAATCTATACTCTCATGTTGAGAGCTCTCTAGATGACTCACAACGTTCCTTAAACCTCTTGAATTCGGCTGGCTAGCTCATCTCAACAGAGGAAATGTAGTCTCACGATTTGGGACAACAAACGAGAATCAAGTGTACACACTATGAATGTAAGTTAGTAAGATGATTTTGGTTAAAGAAAAAACACAAAGTAGATAAAATGATAACTCACCTTTCGATTTGTTCTCCGATCTCCAGCTGGTCCTGATGATGCACCCGTTTCAGAACCTCGGCAGCACTGCTTTCCTGAATGACACCATCGATCAGAAGCTCGTCAATCACATGATATGCCACTTGGAAGTTGAAGATGATGTCCAGTTCGCAGACACTACCATAGGCCTTATCCATGATCTCAACGTATCTCTGGACTATGTCTAGGGTGATTAGTTCGTTGTCCTCGTTGTCGATGGAGGCCACAAAGAACAATGACGCGTATCTTCTATAGATTAGTTTAGAATCCTTGTGTTCTATGACATTGCACATTTTTGGTTTTCTCATTGGTATGATTGCGGTTAATTCTCTGATGATCCGCTGTTTCTCTTTCTGACTCAAAGCTATGTACCATTTTGCGAGTCTTACCTTGCCCTGTTTGGACAGCAGAATCATGTATTTGACACCCATTACGGTTCAAATTTGGTTTAGAACTCGTTAAATGGGACTGAACAGACGAGGTGAGTCTGCACTTGGATATTTATATGGGGAAAATGATTGTTTATAAAGAGATAATGATCCTAAACGAAGATGAAGTGGCACATTTATATTATTTCTCTGCCATAGCGCAGAGCAGCGAGAATTCCTGTTATTACGTACGCAAGTGGGAGAAGAAGAAAAAAAAAATAAACTCGCTTTAAACGCATTTGTTACACCTCTTGTTTGGAGAAAAGGGCTCTTTTTCTGACGTGATCAGTGTCTGGGTTTCTGTATTGCTATAAATACCAGCGTTTTCCTTCCCAGAAGACCCAGAGGTGATCGATTCACTTCTCTCCAGCAAACGTGTACATCATGGAGAACTTCCTGGGCTATATATTAGGGTCTGCGAAAGAGAGATCCCGTTTGCTGCAACGGCTTGAAAAGGGTGTCTCTCCCATCAAGATAGAGTCAGAATCGGACGAAAACGTTCACACCAAACATGTCCGAGATAAACCACATCAATTGAATGGACGTTCAGACAGAAGACGCAACAACACAGCAAAAAACACAAATAATAAGCCTATTCTGCCCTCTCAGAACGGACAGGAGAAGTCAAATCCTTCGGATGAAAAAGAACAGGAGAGGATCAAGAAAATGGAAAGAATGAAAAAGAGACTTTTGGCAGAACTATATATCAGTGATAATTCAGATATGGAGCTTAGTGAGGAGACCCTTTTATCCTCCGGTCGTACCGTTAGACAGAGACCAAAAATAGACTACAACGAGAATAAACGACAGAAAGCACAATCCGTTCCTCCTTCTTCTTCCGATGTTTCTTCGAGAAGGAGATCTCGAAATAAGACCGATAATACTTCGAAAAAGAACGCTTTGAAGGTGAGGCCCAAATTGGAACAATCAGATAGTTTGGGATCAGAGTCCAAATTGTTCAATCCTTCCGAAACCAACACCAACACCAAGAACTCCGCCCACAATGATGAATCTGATATTTATATTGGGAAACAAAAATCGCCAGAATTACCACCTGATACCTCTTCTGTGGATTCAAAACCACCAGACGTTTCTGTGATGGACATACGGGAGAAAGTTCCAATTCTTCACCATCAAGAAGAAGATGAGGACGGAGATAACGAGGATGAAGAAGAAGATGATGATGACGAAGAAGAAGAAAATGTGGAAGACATGAATGTGAATGGTGATTCTGAATTAAACTACGATTTCGAGCTGGACGAAGAAGCAGTCCAACAACTACTGGATCAGGATTTCGTGGAGAAAGTGCGGCAGAAGGATCTACAGATCACAGATGACCCTACTGAGTTTACCGAGTTCAATGGACAGGTTCTTTATTTGAGCTTTATTCGAAATCCTCAAGATCTCAAGGCCTTTAAGATGATGATTGCTACAGAGTATCAAGATCTTTCGAAGAGTTTCAGTGAGGCACGAATGGCAAGGTTGGACAAAATTATATCGTCGATCGATAAGTCTGTGGAGCAGTCTAAAATTAAGTTCAACAAATTTAAGGAGGAAGTTCAGGCAAACAAGCAACGATTAGCTGTCATGGCTAGACCAGCTAAACGTAGAACTGGGAGAAAGCCTAAAGATGTCAATTTGAACTCTGTTCGAGCCCCTACATTGGTTCCATCTCCCGTTTTTCCCGAATTTGTTGAGCAATTGTATTCTGGTAAGGCCCAACAGATGGATAGACTTAGAGTGTCTGCTAAATACCAATTGGAGCTTCTTGAGCGTGAATCTGCTGCCAACAAACAAATTATAATCGATCAATACCGCAGGTCTCTTTTAGAGAACAGGGAGGTTGTTAAAGCGCAAACGATTAGGGATCTTGAACTATTGGATTATGAGTTTGCGCAATATAACCTGCGATTAGAATCTCAGAAGATCCAAGATATTGAATCTAAGGAGAATATTGTTTCGAGGCCTGTGAGATCTGGTAATTCTTCTGAGGTGTTAACTGAAAGAGATGAGAACTCGTTATCTGTTCTTGCGGATGCGGTTTCTAGGGCGTCCTCGTTGGGTCAATTTCCTTCCTAAATGTTCGATATTTGAACTGTAATATAGGTGTATAAATATACCAAAGTTTTTGAATATTAGATTCTATCGCATAAATGGTTTAATTTTACTGTGTAGAAGGATTTGGATGAAGTTTTGTGGATTTTGGAGATATGATTGATTTCTATGCTTTTATTTGAAGGGGTGGTGATTATGAGGGAGGAGAAAGAGACGGACTAATGATTTTTTTCATTGCGACCATTGTGGTGGAAAATTCAACTTTGACCTTGAATTTAAGTGGAATTAGTTATGTCATTGGAGGGATTTGAAGGGAAGAAAGAAGTAGTAAATTGCAATAGAATTGAATGATAAAAGTAAAAGGATCAAATTTGAAGGATGGATTACAAGATAACCTAATATGTTAGTCATCTATCTTGATTCCCAAAAAAAAAAAAAATCGATCGCCCCCCATACACAAAAGTTTTGCCCTTTGAATATATACTGTTTGTTGTTTGATTAGGTCTTTTTATGATGATCATTGGCCTGAACAGCTGGAAAGATTGAATAGAAATACGAAATAGAGGAAGAACGGATTATACAACATATTCAATTGAGAGATAGGTGTTTTTTAAAGGAGATCTAGAACCACAATGGATGATTTAGTGCCCATATTTCTGGATATCACATCGATCGATGACATTGAGATGGCCCGCAATTTCCTGGAAATGGCCGGGGGTGACCTTGATACAGCTGTGAGTCTGTTTTTTGAACATGGTCAGGGTGCTGGAAATGGAAGTTTGGCCCCTGAATCCTCGGTCAGTCACAATTCTGGGGATAATAACCGATTTGAGACTGATGCGGAGCTTGCAGATCGGCTACAGAAAGAGATGTATGAGAACCAACGGGATGAGGCAGAGCCTCGTAGGCCAATTGAGCCAGTTCATGATCAACTAATTCCTGATTACATGTCAATGGGACCTAGAGTGAACCCCGAACAGGGAATGTTTGGGCGTACTCAGGTGGGAATATTCAATCAGCTTGACCACGATGAACATGATATGGAGTACCAGGACAATGGCAGTTACGACGAGTCTGATGATGACGAGATAATTGAAATTGATAACGATGATGAGAACTATCAATTATTAGATAGCGATGGCGAGGTCAGACGTGGATTAACTAGACCATCACGTAGAATTAGATCAAGGAGGGACCACAGAACTAGCGCTCAGAGAAGATTGGCTAACATATTCAGGCCTCCTTGGGACATTATTGAGAAATTGGATCTAGATGGGGCCAAGGAAAAGGCTAGAAGGGAGAAAAAGTGGATTTTAATTAATGTTCAAGATATGACAGATTTTAGATGTCAATGTCTTAATAGAGATTTCTGGTCAGCTGTGGAAATCAAAGATCTTGTCCGTGAAAACTTCATATTTCTGCAATACCATCACGATTCACCTAATGGTGAGTATTATTCTAACATGTATCCGTTTTCTGAATTCCCACACATCGCCATATTGGATCCCATTACTGGTGAAAGGTTGAAAATATGGAGTGGGAATCCTGAAGTTCACAGCTGGATCGAACAGTCTGTCGACTTCTTAACAAGATTCTCATTGGATAAGGACACAAAGAATCCAATAGTGAAACATTCCGTTAAAGTTGATGTTGGAAGTCTCAGTGAGGAACAACAGATAAAAATGGCAATGCAACACTCTCTCGACCCTGGAAGTCTTGAGCAAAAGGATGAAATTGTCATCGTTGATAATGACACAAAGGGTACTAGTAAGGACGATCCTATTGCATTGGACGATTCAGATGCAGAAGATTCAAGAAAAACATCTTCTGAATTATCCTATTCACAGAAACTTGCAAAGATAGAGGCCATTGACGTTCCAAATCCAGCTTCAACTGATCCTAAGCAAGTGACTAGAATTCAAATCAGATCTGGTGTTGATGGTAAAAGGGTCATAAAGCAGTTCAGTTTATCCGATCCAGTTCTCAAGGTGTTCCAGTATGTCAAGTTTGCATTTAAAGACTCGCTGGGTGACAGTTCATTCGTGTTGACCATGTCTAGAGAAAATTTGTTTGACAAGTTGGATAAGACTATAGAAGAGGCTGGCCTGAAGAGTGCATCTGTACTACTGGAAGTGATAGATAATGACGAAGAATAATATCACATGAAATACGATTTATATATACTCCAAGCTCTCGTAGGCAATCAATCACATTGGTTAATGGATTTCAAAAGTAATATGAAAATGTATTAAGTAATTAAGATATGTAGTTCATTTTCTGTTGGTATCATTAACAACGAAATATTTGAGGTACATGTCGCCAAATGAGCCACTTAAACCGTACTGGGGAATAAAGTTACAATCAAATTAGTAGAATTGGTGCTTACAATCTTCTGGGGTTTTTGCTAACACTTCTTCAATCGGCCATCTTGGGCTTATACCCTTCTTGTAATCACCTGGATGAACTTCACCTCCAGCAACCCCAGAACTGAACTTCAAGTAGAGCTTGTCACCGATTTCATCACAGATAGTCAGAATTTTATCGATATCCTCTTTAGTCAAAGAAGCTGAGACACAGAGTCTAACTCTGGAGGAAATCAATTCAGTTGCAGGATAACCCACAACAACCACAGCAACTCCTCTTTCGTACATCATTCTACTGAATGCAGGCATTTTTGGTGGAGCGTATAATAATAGAGGAATCACTGGAGAATCATCCACACCATAAACAATGAAACCTAATCTCTTCAAACCCAGTCTTAAATATCTCGAGTTGAATGCAATTCTTTCAAGTCTTTGTTTTCCTTCATTTCCATTTAGCTCTCCTGAGATGACTCTGACGGATGTGGATATTTGCTTCAAAACCGCTGGAGGTTGAGACTCACCATAGTTGTTGGTTGATATATCGAGTCTCAATCTGTCAATAATATGTTGATCCGCAGCAATATAACCACCAGCTGCTCCAAACGACTTGGTTAATGTACCCATCAACAAATCGATGTTTGAAGGATCTATTCCGTAATAATCACAGACACCTCTTCCGTGTTCACCAAGCGCACCGATGGAATGAGCCTCATCAACGAAAAGATAAAACTTGTACTTTTTCCTCAAAGCAACAATACCTGGCAAATTACATAGATTACCTTCCATAGAATACAATCCCTCCACACAAACGAAGATCTTTTTCCAAGGTCTATGGGTCTTGGCTTGACCTTGAGAAATGGAGTCCTTCAAAATCTGTTCAAGAGCATCCATGTCATTGTGAGGAAACGACTTAACAGCAGCACCAGCCAATCTGATACCATATCTAATGGAACTGTGGTTCAGAGCATCCGAAATCATCAAACATTTCGAGTTAGCTAAAGATGTAAACAAATGAGCATTGGTACTGAATCCCATGGAAAAAACCAAAGCATCATCCTTTCCCACAAAATCAGCTAGAACTCTCTCAGTGTCTCTGTGCAGATCACAGTTTCCGATCTGGTTTTTAGGACCACAGGACGAAGTTCCGTATTTTTTGACAACATCAACAGCATCCGAGGTACAAACACCAATCGATTGAGCAAACCCAAGATAGTTGTAGGAAGATAGATTCAAATAAGGTTTAGAGCCACCATCATAGAGGAAAGTGTCATTGTAATCATCGGAGTGCCTGTTGAAACATCTGACAAATCTACCTGGAACTCCATGGATTGGTCTTGCAAAACAATCGTCCAATCTCTTCTTCAATCTTCTTGGATAGAACGACTCAAAGGCAGAATACCATGGGGGATAGCCGTTTTTTGGTAAAACAGCCTCAAAATACTGTGGCATGAACCGTTTTCCAAAAAAATCCTTGATGTGACCTATAATAATAAGAATCAGGTAGTTCAAGTAGGTGAAAATCACAATGAAATATGGAGGCTCGTCCATGACCGATTGCATTGGTTGTCCTTCTTGGTACTTTGAAACATAAAGATACTGATCTGAAGTCAATTTTCCAAACTCCATCTCCGCCTTCTCTTCCAAAGAGCTGTGGTCAACTGGAGCATCGGGAACGCGAGTGGTCCACGTTGAAGAGGACGACGATGACGACGACGATAAGCCAGCTTTCATCTTCGATCTAAAACACTTCTGCTGCCTTCCAACGTGTCTGGATTTTCAATTCACAAACAGATACCCGATAGTCTCTGCCAGTTCTAATGATTCGAGATTCTAATATCTTGTGATCTAGTATAAACAACCAATTCCGGCTCTTTCCCAGATTACAGAAAATCAGCAGTTATTTCACAGGTCGACTGCAATCGATTTCCAACACAACTCACAATCCCACAAGATCCTGGTAAACTATCTTTGACTATAAAAGATCGGCTCAGATGTGGATACTTGCTGCTTGTGTCTTGTTCAATTGTATCTTTTCTGGTCCAAGGTCTGTTTCCTTTGTTCGCATCAGTAGTTTTGTCAGTTCACCAAAAGAGCCCCGGTCGCGCTTTTTTTCATTCTGTTACTGACACGGGATCCAATTCTGACAGTTGTTGATCAAAAACATCTCTGCACCGTTCTCCATCATCTTTCTCTCTTTCTCCCACTCCTCTCTCCTTGTTATACCCACAATATATATATGTAGACATCTGGATCTATATATAAACCTTGTTCTTTTTCTCTTGTTTAACAAAAAAAAACACATCTCTTTTGTTTTTGAACTCCCGTCATAAAAAGACAGCAATCACGCTGGCCGTCATCAACAATTGCAAAAAAATTGATCTTGAAGAATATACAAGAAAGACGGTTAGACCATCAGCTTAAGGAATCAAAATGCCAGACAAAACACCACGGGAATTGGTCCGGCTCACTCGAGCTCTTTTCAGCGAGTTTGTGGCAACAGGTCGCAATAATCAGAAACCTCCAAGCTACATCTTCAAAAAACCCATTGATTTCAGCATTTTGGAGAAGGAGAAATGGGCAATTGTTGGAAACTCATACAAACAGGATTTCCTCAAGATATTGTCAGGTTCGTTCACGACATATCCTAACATTTCCGCCAGAACATATCCTCTTAAGTTAACAGATAGCAATTTCAAAGTGGAACTGTTGAGGTTTGTCAATAATGGATCCTGGGGTCATGGAGCCCATGATAGTTCTGGAGGATTCACACATTTATCCAGTAGATATGAGTTTTTCAAAGATTTGGAAATCGACGAAAAGGTGGCCAATTTTGTGGCCGATCTATCGTACAACTCTAGTCATTCTTTGGATGCAGATTTATTGCAGAAACTACTGACTGAGGTCAATTTGAAGGGATTTGAAGACAAATTCATCACCACCCTGAGTAATGGACAGTTCAGACGTGCAAGGATTGCTAAGGCCTTGTACAGCACCCCTAATTTGTTACTAATTGATGATCCTTTCCTCGGTTTGGATCCAGCAGCCACAGAGACTGTGTCTCGAGTGCTTGATAGCACGGCAAGTAACCAACAAATTCCAACAACCGTTTGTCTGGGACTACGGATACAGGACACCATTCCAGAATGGATTGAAAAGGTGGCCATCATAGACGAAGATGGTATTTCTGTTCAAGGTTCCAGAACAGATTTGCAGCCAAAACTTCAGGAGTTAAAGTCATTACATGAGGAACAACAGCAAGCTATTGGTTCCAGGATAAGGAGACAGATCCAGCAGAATTACAAGCCTAAAGATAATGAACAGTCAGACTCCACTATTATAGAAATGAATGGTGTGAATATCAGCTACAGAGGAAAACCAGCTATCAAAGATCTTTACTGGGAAGTCAAAGATGGAGAGAAATGGCATGTTAGGGGTAAAAATGGTTCGGGAAAGACAACACTTCTATCATTAATCACCCTGGATCATCCACAATCATGGAATAAGAACATCAAGGTGAATGGAATTCCTAGGGCCACTGGTAAAACGAATTATTTTGATTCCAACAAAATAATCGGATTCACATCTCCCGAGCTTCATGCTATATTTCCTAAGAACCTCACTGTTTGGCAAGCTATATCCACAGGATTTGTGGTTGGTTCATACATTCCTCCTTCCAATTTGACTCCTGAACAAGCTGAAAAAATAGACAATTATCTAGATATTGTTGACATGAAGCAATTTAAAGATACACTCTTTAAAGATCTATCCGTGAGCAATCAGAAACTGGTTCTTTTAATAAGAGCATTGATAAATGACCCCAAGATATTGATTCTAGATGAGTCATTGAGCGCCATGACAGATGAAGATGTCATAAAAGGTAAGAGTTTAGTGGACCAATGGGAAAGTGGTTGTGCTTTAATCATTGGACATGTCGACCATGAGGTTCCAAACTGCCATAAGTTCATTGATATGAACAATGCAAGTACCGGAAATTACTTGATTGGAGACGTTTAAATGATCTAAACCTTACAATATAGGTTCTGAACTGAATACATGAGAAAATGTCAGTTAATGCAACCATATATATCAACTAAAACGAATAATGTAGTAACACAGAATTACTCCGCTAATATACAATATCAGAACTATACTCTAACGTAAAACAAAACATAGGCATCAGAGTTGATGACCTTACTCAATGGTGAATTCTTGTAAACTTTATCATCATCGAACAAACACCATCCGTTTCCAGGCCCTTTATCAACATAGGACGTATAATGCCCATTTATTAAGTTACCATAATGATTGATCACCCCATATAGCTTGTACTTGAATGGTGGGACTTGTCCTCTTAATGGTAATCTGCTCAAATCTGCTCTCTCAGCATTCGATTCGACACTAGGCCAATATTGATCCAGCTGGAGATTAAGAGGATAACTTATATTTGTGTTGAGTTTAGATAAATAGTTACCCATCTTGAATCGTTTCAGATGTATTATCAACACTTCTGGCAAGCGGGAGATCTTCAAAAGCTTGGAAGACGTTTGTTTCTTCTTACAATGTGGACAAAACCAGGCATCGTCTTTGTCCATGAATTCAGGTTTGACAAATTCATCGAAACAGGATTCTAAAGTAATATTTCCCTTCTTTTCAGGAATTGGAAGACTCAAAGTACTGAAAGCACTATAAGTTGTTGAAGTTGTTCCACAGGTCAAACATTTTAATCTGGACATGATTTGTCCCTGAAATATATCCACAATTATGCTGAAATTCGTCTTCAAATATCTCTCCCATTCGATGGTTGACGCTATTCTAATAGGCAATCTTTCCCGCTGTTCCTCTTCCTCTTTAGTCAAATCTGGAAGTTTGGGATGGTTACCATTTTCGTTCAAATCTTCATGTAATGAGTCTAGAATGTAGTTAAGAAATTCTGAGCAATCCTGTTGATCGAGGTTGCGGAAACTAGAGTTCAAAGAAGCTAAAATCTTTCTGAAATGAACAGGAGTTATTGCTCCTGGTCTTGTGTTCGAAGAGTTCTTATAAAGATCTAATAATAATGATGCAAATTCATTAGCCAGAATTCCTTTTGAACCTAATTTCGAATTGATATTAATGTGTCTCTTAAAACTCCCCACAACAAAAAACTCCGTTAATTTCTTAGAACCAATAAGACACTGCAATCCTGAGTTCATATAGCAGGAATTTCCCAAGTTTGTGAGACCTGTGGTAACATTTAACGACTTTTGAAACTCAGTGTTACCTCTAGATATAGCTGGAGGTGGTTGAGACGGGGGAGGAGTAGATTGGGATGGATTCAATGCTGTGGTACTTAATCTAGATTGATAAGGAAGTGGAGGTAGTTGTGGTTTAGAGCCATTGATCAAAGAATTGTCTGGATATTTATTAGATGAAGGCTGAGGAGGTGCAACTTGCGAGAAAAATGCGGGTTTGGGTTTAGACGGTGAATTCACACTGTCTGAGGATGCCTGAAGCTTATTTAACATCCCATTTCCGTTCGAAGACGTGATATCATTGTACTGGAATGAAGGTCTTCTATTCTTACCATTTGGAGAATATTGAACTGGGGGAACCGAGTGATGTGACAAATAATCCCCCACGTTTCTTATCAAACTTCTCTCATTGTAGGAGGACGATTGATTTGATGTGATATCTTCATGACTAGTTGTGGAGCTAATCGAATCTTTTCTACTTAGCCCCAACACAGGTTTTGGACAATCCACTGGAGATTTGATGGCATTTTTGAAATGTGACCATTCTGTAAACCCTCCTTCCAAGATGACAGGCTTTCTTTTGAGAAACTTTCCATTGTTTTTGAGAGTTAAAATGGAGATGAGTCTCTGTAGTTCTGGTGATTTCTTTGTAGATTTGGAGGAATTATCAAAGACAATTATGAGTTCAAATCTGTCTCTAGAAGTGAAGAGATCCCTTTCTTCGTCAGAATTGGTTATCATGGAGTATTTTTCTATCTCGCTACATGTATAATTATCTCTGATGGAAACTGGTTCTATCTGGACCACATTGTCAGTTAACCTTATGTGATCAATTTCAAACTCTCTTTTCCTTCTAAGATCCATAAGTAGAACCTTTTCAGGGAATTGTTCCAAGAGATATGACAATTCATCAACATCCACATACGACTTTTCAGAATATTTATCAAAATCCTCATTTGTGGAACCAATATCTATCTTGTACAATGGCTTTGTAGGATTGGAATCAAATGTGTTCAATCCATTTGCAATCTGGTTGGGTTTAGCTGCTTGTGAACCGTTCTTCAGGCTCTGAAATCTAGCCATCAAATCCTGGCTCGAGTTGGTCTGTTCCCGTGAGTATTCTTTAATGTAGTTCCGTATATGTTCATATTGCTCTCTTTGTTTCAAAAGATAATCAATTAGATCTGTATAGAATTGATTCAGACTCTTATTGTATGTGAGAGAGTCGAAGTCAGGTAATTTTGGGATTATCTCACTGAGGATCTTGGATGCAGCACCATAATAGATGAATGTTTCTTCATAATTGACGATTCTTTGTTCCCCCGTTGGCTGGTTCTCTATATTTGATTTATAGTTTTCTATACATTCCAGTGCTTTGATAAGATGTTCTTTGGTTGTGTTGAACTTCTCTTTTCTGAAGGACTCGATCAACTCGTCTATCAGTGTAGTCAACTCAAATAGAGTCTTGACCTTTGGCGGCTCTTTCCCAGTAGTCATTCTACTGTTTCAAGCCTGTTTTTTGACAAATCAGCTGGAATTGTTTGAATAAAGGATTGAAGAAGCTATTACGTTCACAATGACATTCCTTAATAACAAGATCACTTGTTTTGATAAAAAGAGCCTTCAGCTATAGGATTTGAAATGGCAAATCTGGCACAAATATTTATTTCCACCCCATCCCCACACCTAATCCAGGGCTCAGATCCGGATTTATTTTTGATCTTCCATCTTATCTCTTCAACTTGCTTCCGGCCCTTTCTGATATCCAAATAACAGGAAAGATTCCAAAGTTCAAAGCTACAATTATTTATATTAGTTTCTAATTAAGCTTTTCGAAAAATATATGACATCGTAGACTAAATAATAATACAAAAAATTTAAAGGACTGGCGGGTTTTATAGAAGTGTAGAAGGTTTTATACTCACCAACCGTCCATTAAATTACCATTAGGATTCGAGGTATTGTTAGTTTGTTGATTAGAACTAGCAGCTCTGGCCAAGATCTGTTCAGGACTTAACATGGTGTTAGACTGATTCATTCCACCACCTCCATTGCTCATAATTCCTGCACCGTTGGAAAATTGCTGATCAACCCCAGAGAATTGTTGTTGTTGTTGCTGTTGCTGTTGCTGTTGCTGATATCCACGGTTAAACGAATTGAAATTTTGCTGTGAGTCCTGTGAGGAATTCTGACTTTCCAAGTTGGATGAAATAAACTGAGTGAATTGGTGTTGTGGGGTGGTTTGTTGAGTTTGCTGTGGAAGTTGGGGACTCTGGGTTGATTGGATGGTCTGGCCAGTTCTCTCTTGTTGTTGTTGTTGTTGCTGTTGCTGCTGCTGCTGCTGCTGCTGCTGTTGTTGTTGTTGGTTCAGTTGTTGCTGGATGAATTGACTATACATTTGTTGCTTCTGTCTCTGGTTTATTTGAGATTGTGCACTCTGAGGTTGATTTGGGACATCATTAGATGAATTCCAATTATTGAAATTCTGTTGCTGTTGTTGCTGCTGCTGCTGTTGCTGTTGTGGCTGTTGCTGTTGTTGAGGTTGTTGAGGTTGTTGTTGAGGCTGGGGTTGTAGTTGTTGCTGTCGTTGTTGTGGTGTCGGTTGCTGACGCTGCTGTTGCTGTTGCTGACGAAGCAGTTCCATCCTTCTCTGGAAAAATGGAATTGCCTCAGGATAAAGCTGATTGAGGATCTTATAATGCTCGTTCAGCTCTGGTAATTCAGGAGGAGGAAGAACCATTTGAGGTATGCTATAGTTCTTCTTCGGCGCATTAGGTGGGGTTGAATGTATATCGTTGATAGAAGCTAAACAGGTTAGATTGAAATGAATTCTCTTCAGGTAATTCTGATACATCTCCTTCCTCTGATTGTAATCTGGAGCAGAAATATTAGACTTCGACAACACATAGGATTGCAGAGGAAGACACTTTTGTAGAAGAATAGTATTAATCTGAAGAAGGATTTCAATTCTTCTCTTGTCGACTTCCACATTAATCTGAGGCTGCTGCGATGCATGAGCTTGAATCATGTTATTGAATGAGAACGCATTACTATTACCATTGAATTGCATCTGCTGTGATGGTTGCTGAGTCTGAGACGACTGCTGCTGGGTCTGGGATTGGTCTCCTGGCAAAGGCGAGAAATTCATGATTATTTTCCCCTTTATTATCTATAAACAACGCCTTTACTTTCAGCAAAGCACCAGATGTCCCCAAGACTGCTATGGGCCCTTATCTATATAGTTAATTGGGGGGTCAACAGATGACGTCCAATGTATGTGGTTTCTAACCTCTCAATAGACAAATTGCACTATCTTAACCCTGTTAATCTACATGGGAAGCTCTCTTTTTTTATTTGAGAAGAGCTCTATTTTTTTATTTTTACCTAGGGAAAAAGATACGAGCCACCTGGTTTTGAAGAGGGTAACAGTTTTAAATGAAAATGATGAAATAAGAAATGAGATAATCTAAATCTGTCATAATTGTATTTGTGCCAATAACGAAATACCTTTTTTTTCTTTGGCAATAACACAACGATGGTTTGTCAATTAACCGTCTAAGATTGGTGGATAGGAATGTCATATTTAAGATACTGATTTTAAAATATTAAATAAACCATAGGGGCAAAACTGTGCTGGAAATATTGATATCATAACCGGATAACCATATAGGATTATTGAATAAACCAGTTTCTTTGTTTCATCATACCAGACAGTGAAACTACCCAGACAACATACAAGGCGGCTGGCTCTAAAATTGAGAGAATCAACAGCATAAGACAGTCCAAATAAGATATATTTATTGAATAGAGTCAAACAATGGTGTTTTCAGTGTTGACCAAAAGCCCACTTCAAGTAGCATCCCGTTATGTGATGGGACCATCGATCAGCAGAACATTGATCGCAGGTTCTATGAGAAGCATCTCCTCTACTAGAAAGTCCAACAGATCTCAATTGGAACCAACTTTGACGGAGGTGGACAGACCAGTTTTGACAGACCTTCCATTATCAAACACCCTTGATTACGCTTTCACATCGATCGATAAGTTGAAGAATTGGGCTAGAAAGTCTTCCTTTTGGCCTGTTACTTTCGGTTTGGCTTGTTGTGCCGTGGAGATGATGCACGTCTCGGCCCCAAGATACGATCAAGATAGACTGGGTATCATTTTCAGAGCCTCTCCAAGACAGTCCGATATCATGATTGTTGCTGGTACTGTCACCAATAAGATGGCCCCAGCTCTGAGACAGGTTTATGATCAAATGCCATACCCAAGATGGGTCATTTCTATGGGTAGTTGTGCTAACGGTGGTGGATACTACCACTATAGTTACTCCGTTGTTAGAGGTGTTGATAGAATTGTTCCTGTTGATATCTACGTTCCAGGTTGTCCTCCAACCAGTGAGGCCCTATTGTACGGTATTTTCCAATTGCAAAAGAAGATATGGGCACATCAAACTCAAAGAATGTGGTACAGAGCATACTAATTCTATATGATAAACCTCATTAGCAGACGAGAAGCCTTGCTTGGTTTTTTTGTCGGCCGTATACTACTTATTTATTTATTAGTCTATTTATTATCTATTTATTTGAACTCCTATTTATTTACTTATTTATCATCCATTTATTTATCCATAACCTAGTTCTTATAGAATTTTATTGCACCTACTTAGACATGTATTTATATGCAGTCAGATGGTTACCAATAGAATATTAGGTAGTATAAAACGTCTTCACTATCAGACAACTATGCGTTCCTATTAATGTTCCAAATCAGTATTTGGAAGAGTTATTTAAAATAGCGTTCTTTAAAGAATCGAATGGATTGCTTCTGAACCCTTCGTCTTTAAGAATGGTTGTGAATCTTTTGATTTCTCCTCTTTCCACCACCTTGGCTCCCCTTTGACTCGAATGGGGATTAGGTGTGTGATCCAGTTTGATTGCAGGTTTCTCCACCAAATACTCAGCCTCGGCTTCTTGACTTGTCCCCACATTCGCTTTATCAGATAAAGGCTCCAATGCATCAATAAGATCATTCAACTGGGGCTTTAACTGTTCTTTGGCCTTTCTCTTTCTTCTTCTAACAGCCGACTTAGAAATTCCAGGCTGATTTGGGTCCAATAACAGCGACTTTGAACCCTGATCATTCTTAGAATTCCCCACAACGGCTTTTGTTCTTCGTTTCTCAAGCAATTTCGAAATAAATGTCTCTTTGTTTGTATTGGTCTTGGATGATGGTAGCAGAGAAGAAGATCCAACTGTCTTGGACTGTTTCTTCTCCAACTTGGACCTCAACGAGGTTCTTTTGCTAACAGCCATTTCACTTGTTTTTGTCTGATTTTTTTCAAACTTTCAACAACAACAAGTTCATAGATCGACTGATGATCTATATTTGGTCTGATTTTCCGATGCTAGGTCGCTATTTAGCTTCCAAATGTCTCTAAAAGACATCATTTAGAGGTCAAAGTCCCTAGATTACATAAGTGAATCTACAATTTTTTTTTGAAAATTTATCAAATATGTGTGTAAGGATGTAGAATACAGTGGAGTCACTGAATTGCTTCTCTCTGATCAATGTTTGTTAGAAATGAAATGAAGAAGTCACGTTTTCCAATCATAACATTTCTGTATCGTTACATTGAGTCTATTAGTGGTAGTCTGAAACGATTATCAATGATATTCATTAACAATCAAACTTAACTCAATTGTTCTGTTCATTCTGTTTTCTTATTTTTTTTTCCTTTGGCTTCAAGTGAAAAGATTTTTAAAAAATAACACGTGATCAACAGCACGAGATATTGAAACATATCTTCTCTGCACCATCGGTCTGTGAAAATTTTCGAGTGGCTCCTGGGATTAAGCGATTCCAGAGGTAGCTGGCTAGCTCTTTCAACAGGATAGAAAATCAGAAAAACCAACCAAACTGGACGGATTGATAAAACAAAAGGTAATCCCAACGTTTGTTAGATCCTAATATCGGTATATAACAATTCATATACAAAAATGTCTAGAGCAGTTGGATATTCAGCATTGGCAGTGGTCGGAGCCACCCTAGGTTACTGTCTATACTTTGATTACTCAAGAAGACACAATCCAGAGTTCAGAAAGAAGATCTTGAAGAACAAGAAAAAAGCTTTGAAAAAGGCAAAGCTGGAGGAAGATGCCGAAAAGACCAACAAGCTTGAAACTTTGAAGGAAAAATTGAACCAGTCGTTGATCGAAGAACCACTTCCTACTGGATTGGAAGAGAAAGAACAATTCTTCCTAAACCAAGTGACTGTTGGTGAAAAGTTGAGCGCTCTTCCAGGTAAGGAGATCGAGGCCGCAATCCACTTCTATAAAGGATTGGCCGTCTATCCAAATCCAACCGGAATCTTGGATATCTACCAAAGAACAATTCCTCCTCAGGTTTATGAGTTGATAATGATGTTGACTGCAATTCAACCTCCTCAAAGTGTCGTCAATGTCTTGCAAGACTCTGTTCCTTCTCTAGAGCAAGATTAACTCAAAAATAAATCTCATTAGTTGTCGGTTTAATTACATGGTGTTCACTGTATCCAGGACGATAGTTTTGTTTGTACATAGATGGGAACAAATCTCCTTAGCTATAAAACGATATTGTCTGTAAACTTAGTTGACCAATATTATGCGTCCCTTATGCCCCTAATCATCGAAAGTTTTACATATCAAAATCATCTCCCTCATGTCCAGCTGTCGCTTGTATGTCTATCATTGTTTAGTGTTGAATAATGCAATAGAATTTATGTTCCCATGTCCTTTATTTAGTGTAAAATGCTTTTATTATATAAGTTCTTGTAATATTATCGATCTGTTTTCTGGTTCTGGTATTCTGCTATAACATGAACAAGTCGTTTTTTGAATTCCTCGCTTACTCCCATGATGGCTTTCTGATGGAAACCATCATACTGGTCTAATTTCTTGAATTCTTCGTCGGATTCGATATTCCCTTTCGAGTAATCACTGTCCAGTTTAGCAATAAAGTCTTTAGTTGATAGCTCATTGAATGGTCCACTTTCGGTGTTGTCTTTCACCTCTGCTAACTCAATATTCATATCTAAATAGTCCTCGTCATTAATTCCCATCATCTTGGTGAGATCAGATTTCTTCTCGTCATTCAAAGTCATACCATTATCAGCTGCTAAACTGAAAAACTTAGAGTGTATTTTGTCCCAGTTATCTGTGAGCTTCTTATTTCTAACAGTTTTCAAATAGTCATTATCCTCCGGATCAGGAACATCTGCTGATTCATACGCTTGTCTCTTTGCCTCGATTTTTTTAATTATTTCATCAATCTCAGAAACCAAATCGGCCCTATTGTCATCATCGACAAGTTCATTCAAATCAATCTTCAAATCAGGTCTTGAATCAGTCATAAACCTCAAGAAATCAATAAATTTGTTGAACCAGCCCAAAAATCCAGCAAAGACCCTATCTTCTTCTTTAGACTCGGAGCTCATATCACTAACATAGAGGTTATGCATGAATTGGTAAGAATAATCCTGATACTTTTGCTGTAATGAAATAAAACTGGCAACAATATTGGTGTTACTGAAATTGTTGTAATCATTCTGATAGAACTCGATTAAAGAGATGAGTTCACTTACATATCTTTGTATAATTGGAATGTAAACATACAACTGTGCCCGTTTAAACAATTTGATCAGAGGTTGGAAAAATATGGATAAAAGTTCTTTAATCATATCCATTAGTTCTGGCTCTTCCCATAGCTCTTTAAGTGAAATTTTATCAAGTCGACGCAGACTGGTTTTAAAATATAGATTCACTAAAGAAGATAATGATTCCTTATCTGATTTTTCATCTTTATAAGAGTCTAGAAGTTCAACCAATGTCTTTTCTGGAATCTTGATCTTGAGCTTATTGTTGTTCAGAAGCAAAGTTGGATATAAGGGAGTTTCATAAACTTGGCAATTCTTTTTTATTTCCAAGATGGTATCATCTGGACTAGAAAAGTATTCATCAATTTTATTCAACAACAGTTCATATCGACTACTTCTTTTTGTAATCTTCTTCCGAAGAAAAACGAGATCTTCATTGCAATGTTTCAGATCATCGTTAAGGACACCTGCAAAAACTATTTGTAGTAACGATTTTGCTTTTCTATTAATTCCAATTGGCATCTGAAATGTGAAAAGATCTATCATTTTTTTGGCAATTTGTAGCGGATTAGTGAAACGAAGAATTGTGGCAACCACTTTATACGGAAAAGCCCTATGTAAACGTTTCATTAAAATCAAAGTTTCACGGGAGTTATCACTTCCAACATAGAGCTCATAAAGAGTGGAAGCTGCCTCTATTTGTAGCAAACGAATCACAGCTTGTAACGGCGCAGAAAGTTCGTTGATTGACTCCTTTTCTTCCAATTGCTTGAAAATATAAGCAAAACCTTGCTTATAAGTTTCATCTTTTAAATCCACAGTCAGACGTTCAATTTCCTTGACTGCTTTTGCGGTTTCTTGTTGAAATTTGAAATGTTGAAGAAGCATCATGTAATCCAATTTCGAACGCATTTGAATATCGTTCATTTCAGATTCAATCGGTTCAATTGGATCAGTTGAAATGAATTCATTGAATTCAGGAGAATTCCTGATCAGTTCTATCGCAGCTAAACTTTTTAGATAGCCTCTAAGAGAGACCCTCAGACTTTCCCTAGGGAACTTCAAGTCTGTATCATTTTCTTGACCTGATGTAGAATTGTATCCTTGTGTATCGGAGGAAGTGGAATCAACAGTTGTACTTCTGGACAAATTGAGAGAATTCATGAATGACTTTTCTAGATTGATTAGATTAGAATTGTCTGGAGAATCTGAGTCAAGATTTTCGGTGGAGATATCCAAATTAACTTCTCTGGTAGTTTTGGAAGGGAGAAATGGCATGTCATTTCCAGGATACTGTTTCTTCAGTATTTTATCAAATTCAACAAACTGGGAATAACGACGTTTCACGTACCATGTTTTCCCCGTCTTCTGATCCTTCAGTCTTATTATGAACGAATGAAACGTTGATTCATAAGTTCCAAATAATAATCGTGCTTTATTTTCTTTGGTCATTGTAACACCAACAACATTCACATCTATTCCATTTATATACGTTTCCTCGGATGCGTTGAAGTCTTCCAGAGTCAGATCTTTATCTATCTCTTTTGAGCCTGCCATCAATTTGGACATCTTTTTGTATGTGTTTCTTTCATTACTGGACATGAAATAAAGGTCATCTCCTTTACAATATATAGATGAATTGAAAAACATCAACAGAATTGCTTGTAGCTTGAACATGAACAGTTTCCGTTTTGAAAGTTCTCCTCTGTCATTACTATTGCTGATCTTCTTGGTTCTCCAGAGTTCCCAGAAGATCTGGACATGGGTCCAGAAGTCGTCTGGGTTCGGGAGACTGTTAACGTGAGATTTGATGAACGGAAACGTCATCATATATTCCCGAAACACAAACCGGAGCAATGGGAACTCTGCATCGAAGTACTGGTTGTATGAAGCAGATATGTCCTTCAGCTCTGACGGGGTGGCATTAGAGGGCGGATTTTTAGGATCATACATTTTGAACGGAGGTCCAAACCTCCGAAGACCCATTATATCATTGTAAGTTGGAGATAATTTGTTAATTTCCCTTGTTAATTCCAGATTAATAAGTTCTTTCTTGAGATAATGCTCCTGGATTGGGGATAACTTATCGGGGGTCTTCTGTTGCGGTGTCATTGCTTTGTCCTAAAGACGGTAGGAACAGCGTCTGGAGTTCTATGATTCCCGCAAAAAGTTTGAAATGTTCCTCTTAGACACTGTTGAGAAGCCAGATACTCTTAAATGGACGATTCTGAGACCATTGGTGATATATCCATGGAATATATATATAAAGAGCCCCAAACAAGGAAAATCGCATATAAATAAAAAAAAAATATCTCCGACAAGGGAAATTCCGTAATTTAGAAACTAAATTAAACACTTATATGTCTTTCTCTTCCTCCAACAGCGAACAAGAGAATTAATTGATCTCTATATCCATATTTATGGCAATCTAAGAACTGAACCGCTAGTCTCATATTCAGAGCTATAACTACCTTCCAATTGGGTGAGTTACGTGTCTTTTCTCTGCGTTTGCTTATTGTCTCATTATAGGTGGGGCTGTCATTTTGTCTTTTGCCTGATACGACAATCTTGTACATCCCATTTCTGTCCTATCGTTAGCTCCTTCATTGGATTTTTCTTCATAAAACAAAAGTCGCAAGTTCCAGGTGTCTGATCCTCCCCCAATTAACCAGTTTTTCCAACTCAAAGGTCTCCATCCTCAGTCCCATCGTTTATATGGCTACCCCCAAAGGCTCAGAATATGGCGCTAATAAAGTCAAGTTTACAGAAAAGAGCAAACAAACCCCGATCTCAAAACCGCAGATGCTGGAGCCTTCTCCAATAGAGAACAGCAACGGTCAACACATCCGGGTGGGTTCCTGGGGAAAGTCTATCAAGTCAAAAATCAAGCATAGGAAACCTGCAGCTCTCCTCTCCTTACCAAGATCAAAATCAGGAGAGCGTTCGCCAACCTGGCATATCTCTAGACATTTTTCTTCTTCCTCTTCCACTAAATCAATTGAAAAGAAGTCTCGTTCAAGTTCCAGAGATGACACCCAGGCATTCACTGCCGTTGCTGTTCAGCTTCAATCCTCTCCAAATGCAGAATCATTTCAAGATCCGTCTGATCTTAATCAAGGCTCAGCAAGCAGTCTTTCATCCGAGAGAAGTACAACTTCAAGATCGCTCAATAAAATAAAGCAAAGAACCAGGTCAATTCTTTTGATGGAACCACAATCGTGTCCCACAACCTTGGATGTCGCGTCTTCTGACGTCTCTTCCTCTTCAAAGAGCAAGCCAATGCTTCCTGTGGTGAAGTTCACCATTTCCTCAGATACAGAGGATGAACCACTCAAGTCCAGTTCCCTGAAAAGTGAAAATATTAATGATAACCTGTCTGTCAAGTTTGATACATTGAACAATGTGCTTGTTGCCAGACCTTTAAAATCTCGGCCTGACTATAAGAGATCGCTCTCTTTGAACGACCGAGAACAAACTTTTGACAGTGATAATGGCCCTGACACATCCTTCAGTATGAATAGAGGAGTTTCTTCTACCCAGGTGAATTCACGTACAACAGATACTGATTCCTTTAATAACAATTCTGACATATTGGGAGCAAAAGTCTCCCGTCAGCGTTCCGTGACTTTGAATGCTTTGGATAGTTCACCTATAAAACCTGAAGAAAGCCCAGGAATTTTGAATTCCCTCACAAATTTCATGAAAACTAGAAAACCTCCTGCTTCTCGAGTTTCAAGCTCAAACAAACTGGCAGAATTGGAAGTGAAGAAGGGAGATGTGTTGAGTATCAAGGAGGGAGAAACAACTAGTCAATATCTTGATAGAGTCCTTGAAGAATATCCTGTTACCGCTGTGATAAGAATTCTCTCATTGAATGATACGCAATTCATGAGACTATGTATACGGGAATTCTTGAATAGATTTTTCAACTTCCAGCATGAGCCAATTGATCTTTCTCTTCGAAAATTCCTCATGATTAATGAGCTTCCAAAGGAAACTCAACAAATTGACAGAGTTATATATGAGTTTGGAAAGCACTACAGTGAACAACACCCCGGTTCCGGTCTCACAGTTGACTTATGTTATATCTTAACGTACTCACTGATCATGCTTCATACCGATAGATTCAACCAAAATAATAAAAGAAAGACTACAAAAATGGAATATGTGAATAACATTCTGGGGGCTTTGGAACAAAATGGGGAAACGTTGGACTCAAATGATTTGACTAAATTGATTTCGAAGGACATATTGGAGTACTATTATTATAACATTACCCATACTCCTTTTGTTAACATCCCATCTGAGCAGAATGATCAAATTTTAGAAGCATTACAAGACATCAATAAGTCGTTACCATACCCTACTGGAACCATATTAAATAGCAATGGGCCGGTGCCTACAGTTACTAATCCTTCTATGCAGCTTTCTAGAAGGAGAAGCAGCACATTTCTGTGGAATTCCATACCAATTGACCCCTATCACTACATAATCAAAAATGATCTGACCGAATTGCAGCTAGAATACGACTTCAGTTTCAAGAATCCATTCTTTTTGCGTAACATTGACCATAAAGAACAGCTGAGTCAAAAAGAAATAATAAGCTCCACTCTCCCCTCGTTACAGTGGATTACAGATCAGGTGACACTAGAAGATGGTGACATTGATCATAGATTACTTTCCCATGTCATAAATAGTTTGACAGAGAAGCATTGCACCATGTGTTTGAAGATTGCGAAGTCGAGAGCTGGATTCTTGATAAATAACAAAACAGAAGTAATAAGCCGGAGTCCTTACGTTCCAACTGGAGATGAATACTACATAACTAGAGTTATAAAGATCGGTATGGTCTCAAGACAAGAGACGAAATTATTATCCAATTTCAAATCTTGGAAACGATATTTTTGTATCTTGACACCGATTGGTTTGCTCTTTTATAAGAACGTTTCTCTTTTCAAAATGAAATCTGTGACTGTTGGGAAGAATGATAAGATTCTAATACTTGAGGAGAAAGCTTCGGGACTAAGTACTACTTCAATTTTAGATTCTATTGAGCCAAGTTTCATGGTTCCCAATGGATCATTTGCAATTCGTATGAAAAGGAACATGGAACTTGATCGATTGGTGAACGAGCCAACTGGCTTCTTTTCGAGTCCGACTGGCTCAATGCCCATTCCAAAGTTACAAAACTGTACATTTTACATTTATGGTAAAAACAGCAAAAATATTTATATGGTGGATAACAGATATGAACTGACCTCGTGGATCAACTCTATTAATTATGTTTCTGCTGTTGATCCTGTTAATACCAATATTCAGGAGTTGGATCTGCCTTGTGATATCGAAACCGAGATGATTAGAGAAGTTATCAACTTGAGGACAATGAGTATTGAAGAAAGACTGATCAGATTAGAACAACTGATAGCCAATTCGGGAGAAACACTGGAGGAGTATTTGAAGATCACCAAGCGATTGTGTTTATTGACTCCCTTCAATCTAAAGACCAGAGATTCGCTTACAACGACGAGTAAGCTTTTGGAGGTTAAGATTGAGTGGGCATGGTTTGAGTTATCTAAGAACTCATTGTTCAAAAGCATATTAGAGATAGTATCAGAACGGTCTGAATTTGCGACGGTCAAAAAGAATGAAGAGAAAAAGAAAGAACGTGATGTCGCTGCGGGACAGGATGGCATCAACGAAGATGACCGTAACGATGATGAAATTAAAAAGAACCAAGGAGATGCTGAAGAAAGCGATAAGGAAGGTGCGTCTTCGAAACGTCGTATGTCATTGGATTCAGATTATGAGGATTTTGTTACAGCTTTCGATTTTTCGATAGATGATGATGATGATGATACATGAAGCGAACCTTAAACTATGCCATTAAACTCTTTAACTATATGTACAGTACTTTTTACATCAATGGGTCAATACTATATCAACATGGATGAAATGTTAATAATGTAGCCATTAGTAACTCCAAAGGAGAGTCATCTATTGCCTCCTTTTCTTCTTTCAAAGAACAGATCTGATCTTGCGGATCCTATGTTGACCACCTTTGGACAGCCGTCTCTGTCTCTCTCCATGAGGACACATTCTCTGCAATAATAGGCATCACTAACTCCTCGTTTTCCACAAAGTATGCACTTATCTTGGGAGTTTCCAAATGAGCAGTCATCACATATTCTGACGAGTTTTTGAGAGTTAACATATGAATCGCAAGTTGGGCATTTACCGTCGCATTTTTCGCATAATTTTGCCACATGGGATCCCGGTTGCTTGAGACACAAAATAAGGTCCATTTGATGTCTCGACATTTTGAGTTTCTATTCAAGATATATTCACTATGAAGACTGGTATCTGTGTATAATTGATCCGTTTTTATTGCGAAGAAATGAGGGAAGATGATATATAGTTTTTAGATTTTTATTTTTATATTTTTTTTTTTGGAATATTTTTTTTCTAGTATTTATTACACTTTTTTTCGATTTCTCAGTATTCATTTTTAAAAGATAATATTTTATTTATCAGATGAACTTAAGACAATACTTTGGATGGAATATTTATTCTGAATGAAATGTGACTCAAGTGGTTATTAACTTATACGCAGTCAGTTATACAGTTTTGAAAATGAAATCATTAAAATTCAGATACAATGCTAAATATAGTCCTAGATATGTGTAGCTGTGTGGGTACCCCATGCGGCTCTACAACTTATTTCCATAGTTGATGAAAATACTCTTGGTCTGGGTGTAGAGGTCGATACCGGACTCTCCAAGTTCTCTTCCAATACCAGACATCTTGAATCCACCAAATGGAACACGGCAGTTTTCGTCGTTAGAAGAGTTTAAGTAGACAGAACCAGCGTCAATGGAGTCTCCCACTCTGTGTGCTCTTTCAAAGTCCTTACTGAAAACCATTGCAGCCAATCCGTAGATGGTATCATTGGCCATTTCAACTCCTTCTTCTTCAGTTGAGAACTTGGAAACAGCAACAACTGGACCAAAGATCTCCTCTTGAACAATAGTCATTGATTGTTTACAGTCGGCAAAAATTGTAGGAGGAATGAAATATCCTGTCTTCTGAACAACAGGCTCATCACCAAGAACAATTCTTGCACCTTCCTTCTTACCCTTTTCAATGTAACTCTTGATCTTGTCGTACTGACCCTTGGAAATGATAGGACCCAATGTTGCCTTTGGATCGAACGGATCTCCGATAACCCAGTTCTTAGCCACTTCGTTCTTGAACAGTTCCAAGAACTTGTCATAGACGTGCTCCTGAACCAGAATTCTGGAGTTAGCAGTACAATTCTGACCTGTATTGTACATCACACCAAAGGCAGCCCATTTAGCAGCCTGTTCGAGGTCTGCGTCATCAAACACAAGAAGAGGAGATTTTCCTCCACATTCAAGAGAGACATTTTTGAGGTTTTTGGAGGCACTTTGCATGACCTTTGCACCAGTAGCAGTTGAACCAGTAAAAGCAATCTTATCCAAGCCAGTATGGACAGAGAGATGTTGACCAGCAACAGAACCCAATCCGCTGATGACGTTGAAAACACCTGGAGGAAATCCTGCCTCTTTGACATATTGGGCAAACAAAAGCAAAGACAATGGAGTCAATTCACTTGACTTTATAACCAAAGTGCATCCACAAGCAAGAGCAGGACAAAATTTCCATCCAGACATAGACAATGGGTAGTTCCATGGAACAATTTGTCCCACGATCAAAGGATATCTCTTGGTGATAGCCATACGATTGTGGGTCAAAGGAATGGTTTTTCCATTGATTTTGTCAGCCCATCCAGCACAATATCTAAGATACTCAACAACACCATCAATATCTGCCTTAGCATTGCTAGCCAATGGTTTTCCTGAGTCCATTGCTTCGACAGCAGCAACTAAATCGGCGTTTTTCTCCAAAATATCGGCCAGTTTGAGCATCTTGAGAGCTTTTTCTTCACCTGTGACCTTCAACCAGTCTTTGTAGACACCTCTAGCAGCCGCAACAGCAGCATCAACTTCTTTCTCTCCAGCTGCATACACAGATGTGATGGTCTTTTCTGTCGAAGGATTAAGAGTCTCTATCTTGGAGTCTGATTTGACCCACTCGTTGTTGATGAAAAGACCAACAGGTTGTGAGTATTTTTGCCCGGTAGGAAGGGTGATTTCTTCAAAGAGTTCGGAGCTCATGATAGTTCTGATTGGAGTATCTCGAACTTAAAATATGTAGTTGTTCTGTTGAAGAAAAGTAGAAAAGATAGAGATACAAAAACTCTTTTGCGATTTCTTTGTCCCTTGAAAAATGACATATCTGATCTGACCGATGAGGTGGATAAAGTTTCCTAAAAAAGTTGATTGTCAAAACCGTCGATACCCCCCATGTCAACGGTCGATTGTCGACTGATGATGTCGACGTCGATATATTTCACACCCCCTAAAAAAATCCAAACCTGGCAAAATTGTTCGCCCTCTGCGATAACAGGATTTCCTCGCGATTCCTGCATTTCGTATTTTCCGACCATGGCGGCTTGATCACCCCGAGAAAGTAGCTTTATCAGGAACAAAGCACAGCCATGGACGTCTACTTCTGAAAACGGTTGAACCTGTAGGGATGGATTGACGAGATTCGCTGGCCTGCATCAGCACAAGAAGGGTATTTATACGTCGAAGAATTGTGCTGTCTTGAAAATGAACTAACAGTGCTTGATCAGACAAAATTTCCAGTTTTCTATCTTTCAATTGATTCAGACTACGCCCGATAATTATAAAATGGTTACTCCTACAATGTGAGTCTAGAAAGTGTTATCTCTGATATGAAATCCAATTACTAACCACCGACAAAAACATCCAAATAGCTGCACTGAAACTATAACTCTCAACACCGGAGCAAAGATCCCTGCTGTTGCTTTGGGTTGCTGGAAGGCTGCTCCAGAAGACAGTTACAAGGCTGTTCTTGCTGCTCTCAAATCCGGATACACTCACATTGACACTGCTCATGTGTATCAAAACGAGGAGGCTGTTGGAAAGGCCATCAAGGACTCAGGTGTTCCAAGAGAAAAGATCTTTGTGACCACCAAAGTCTGGAACACTAACCATAGAGATCCAAAGACCAGTTTGGATGAGTCTTTGAAGAGATTGGGTCTGGAGTATGTGGATCTCCTGTTGATGCACTGGCCGGTTCCATTCATCAAGCCTTCTTCTGATGCTAAGGAACAATTCTTTGTTCCTCACCCAGAGGACTCATCAAAGTTCCACAACGATTACGATTGGGACTTCATCAAGACCTGGGAATTGATGCAGACCATTTCATCTAGCAAGGCTAAAGCCCTTGGTGTTTCAAACTTCTCCGTCAAGAACTTGACTGCTTTATTGGAGGCCCCAACCACCAAGCTGGTTCCTGCTGCTAACCAGGTCGAGATGCACCCTTTCTTACCTCAAGAGAAACTTGTTGAGTTCTGTCACAAGAAGGGAATCGTGGTGGAGGCCTACTGTCCTTTGGGTTCTGCAGACTCTCCATTGCTTAAAGACCCTGAGCTCTTGGCCTTGGCTGAAAAACTAGGTGTTTCTGCTGCCTGTTTGTTGATCTCATGGGCCGTTGCCAGAAAGACAGTTCCATTACCAAAGAGTGTCACTGCCTCCAGAATTGAAGCCAACCTCAAAACCATTCCTTTGAGTGCCTCAGAAGTTGCTCTCATCACCAAGATTGGAGAAGGAAAGACCAAGAGAGTTGTTGACAGAGACTGGGGTGTTCCAGTTTTCAACGATGATGAATAGAGGCTAGTTGGGATATGTAATAATTCAACAAAGACTAAACTGTTGTTATAGATGTCTAATAAAACTAACTTTATTCCAGACAGTGATCTTAAGATAGAAGAAACTGTGGTAATTATACAAGATCTGACCATTACTGTTCGATTTCAATTAGATAATGTAGGCTATTGGTATACAATGATAAAGCATATTATAAGAAGTAGACTCTAGATATTATCACTATAAAATGGACTGATCATGCCGATTAATCGGCACCATCTCTAGCCTCAACGTACGAAAGATAGTACTTCTTGGTCCACTTTCTGATACGTTTTCCGTAGATAAGGAAGGGTATAATGAACAAGAATGTTCCGAAGTCAATGATGGTCAGCATGATGTATGTTCTGGTGGTCCCAAGAGCATCTATTAGAGGAGAACACACAAATGTGAAAATACATCCAATCATATTGTTGATCACAGAAACACCCACCATTCCTTCCAAAACCATTTCAGGATATGCGTCCATCAAATATCCCATGGCGACGTCACCGGCTGTTGCGAAACCGAATCCTATGAAGCCCAGACCGACAGTGTATGTGATCTTCCAACTCCAGACAAAGTTAGTCCCAAGACCAAACATCAGGAGTCCTAATGGGGAGATGATAGCAGCTGGGAACAAAAACCACAGACGGAACTCAGCCTCTTGGATACCCCCATTACGTTTGGCCATCCAAATAACAAACCAATCGGAGAAATAACCTGCATATAGACATCCAATGAGAGCACCAATGACACAAGGCAAGTTCATAAGAGCAACACCGGTATTGGAGTAATCCCAAGGATCATCATAATACATGTCATCTTCTGTTGTCAAATAGAAAGTCAAGAAAGCATCTTGCAATCCCCATAGTAGTCCTGAAAGAAGAACAGGAGGAAACCAGAAAACTCTCAACATGAGCCATAATCTATGAAGATACTGTTTGATTCCTGTTCCAATCAAGTTTGTTGAAGCAGTGATAGGCTTGACTCTTTCCCAATATGACTTTCTTGGCTCGGCAGCGCCTGTTCCATACATAGGAACTGATTGATTGTATAAGGATTCGGCCGCAGGTGACGTCACTGCAACAAGTCCATCGCTCTTGGCTTGTTCTTTTTCCGACATGGAAGCAGCATCAACGGTGTCTGCTCTCTTGGCATCGATTTTTCCCATGTACAGCGATCTATCAAAGTATGTTTCGTATTGCGTAAGGAACATCACAAGCAACAGACCACCAGAAATGATGACCGCACACCATCCCACCCATCTGAAACCGGCATATTGGACAACAAACCCAGCAATTAAAGGACCTAGATAGGTACCCACAGATGTGGCCAATATATAAATAGTCAAAATACCACCCAATTGATGGGAGTAAAACATGTCTGTGAGAGACAGTTGGACTTGAGCCTCTGCACAACCTTCAGAGGCTCCCACAAACAACTGAGACCATATGGTGTCAGAAGTACGTTTTGAGGAGGCAAACCAAGCAGCACCCACCAAACCAACAACTATACACAGAATATAACCTATCTTTCTTCCATATAAAGAAGCAGCTGGTCCAAGGAACAGGGTGCAAAGTCCAATAGAAGCGAACAGAACTCCCGCTCCAGTGTTCATGGAGTCGTAGGAAATTCCATACAACTCGTTAAGGGAGTCCTGAGTGGATCCAGCATCGTTGGAAGTAGCAGCAGTGAAACCAGTTATGAAGGCTAAAAGAGCAAACTGGTAGAGCTTCTCTTTGATAGTCCAGTTCAGAGGGTCATTAGGAGAGTCAGAAGGTTGGGGATACAGAATAATGCCCGAGGAGGTTGTTTTGATGGAGGACTGTTTGTCCATGTTCTGGGCCATGTCCTGGTCCAACGTGTTCACCAGAACATTGATTGTTCCAGGAATGAAATCCTCGTGATACTTGTTTGTGTATTTATCAAGTTCACCAGACATGTTGAGAGAGAGATCACAACGAAAACAATCACTCCTGTGATTGTGACTGTTTGCTGCTGCCAATTACAACAGCTTCTTACTGGGATTAATGCTGCCTTAATTTCACCTGAAAGTCCAACGTTTTTGCAAATGGCAGTCTGAGCTTATTTTAACAACCCTCTGTGCCTTCAAATCCTCACAAAATTTGCTATCTGTGACGTTTATCTTCTAATACGATATCTCTATCCTTAGCACAAATCTGTTAAAAGCACTGAAAAAAAATTTTTGCTGCAGGCGACAGCCGGTGCCGTTTCCAGAAGCGTAGCTTTGGTGTGTTCTTGGGAGGCAGCGCGGATAGATAGTGATGATAAGCAGACAACGGTGCCACACACTTCACTGTGTCACCTGGAAAAACTTCTATTTTCCTATAATCCGGGTAACACAGGGGTTTTTGTTCCCGGTGTGATTGATCTGGTTTGTGGTGTGAATGGAGAGGAAAAGAGAAAGAAAAAAGGGTGGAAAAAAAAATTGGGCTAGGTCAAAGTGGGGGGAGCTGTGCCAAGAATACGCCAGACAAGGCCGCTGGATCAGGGGCAACTAGATGATTGCACACTAAGTGCAAAGCAAGCAATAAAGTAGTATTACCTTTGGAAGGGGTCTCTGTGTCCATGTGAGTTTATCTTATGGCAGATCTTATCAATCTGGACTTCGGAGAACCTTAGATGCTCAGATTCAACCTGCGGGACCGAATGGCGGTGCAATATTTTTCAGGGGGGAACCATCTACCGATACGAGGAAAAATGGGACTTGTTTATGTGGGCAATTAGATGATAAAATTGGTTATTTAAAGCCATTCGACTGCTGCTGTTTTGTGAATCGATTCTCTTCAGTTGTTGGATCAGAACGAGAAAACAGACTCATTGAAACAGAAGCACTAAAAATGGCCCCAATTCCTTCAGGATCTGCTAACCCCACCTCCTCTCCTAAACTTGGAAAAAGATGGGTTTACGTCTACACTACCACATATCATCCATACGGCTACATTGGACTTGTTTTTGGGGTGATTAGTTTGATCATGCTGATCATTTTCCTGATCAATCTGTTCAGAATGAGAAAAGGGTTGAAACCAATGAGATTCACTTCATGGATGGCACCTAGAGGGAATTGGGCTATTGCTAAACCAGCCCCAGCTCCGCAGCCAACAAACTACACATACATGGGTCCTGCCCCACAACAGAGACCTTTCCAACCAACTCCATATCCTGGAAATGACCCATTCCAAAACGAAAACCCATTCGAGAACCAAAGTTCTACCTATGAACACACCTACACTCACCCGAACAACGATGTTCCTGAAAGCAAACCAGAATCAGATTCTCTATATAATTCAAAGGAGGCAAATGAAAGCTCTGAGAGACTTTATGAGCAACCAAACGCTCCTTCAAGTGCGTACGTGAAGAACTATTGAATATGAGATTCCAACCCCTACTATGGCATAAGTCAACTTATCTGTTTTTCATTGTTTGTTAGTTTTTATTTAAATAGGTGATTGTTCAAATAGACGATTCGCTTAATATATTGCAGGAGAGATGATCTGTAGTTTTGAAAAGTAAATGATGTCTTAATTACTTGATAAATACAGAGTAATTTTGAACAAGATTGAAAAAAAAAGGGGGGATGGGAACCATAATTTGTCACGTGCCTTGTATCATGTTCTGTGCCAGTGTGAGTTTTCGTAATTAATTTATAATTTTGCCATTAGAGGGGCTGCGATTAGAAAATGTCCGGCCGGATATGCGAGAGAAGAAAAAGAAGTCGGAAATACTTTGTAGAGAGAAAATAGAAGATAGCAAGTATTAGAGTTGGTGAGTTGGGTGAGAAGGGGAGAGTTTCCGATAAAATAGAAGTGGTTTCCGTTCTTTTTCCTCTGTGACGTCTCCAGATTTATGGAAAGCGAGAGAAACTCTGGCAAGGGTTGTGGAGCTTATAAAAAGGGCAAAGGAATGCAAATTTGATGTTTAATTGTTGGTGAAGTAGGGATGTTTCGTTTGGCACGAACATTGTGTACACAACGGAGTAGCATCATGGTCAATTTGCCACCAAAGTTCAAGAAATCGCACGTTTACAGGCCGGAGAGCGGTGTGAAGACCAGTTCTGAGGACAGGTCTACGGTTGAGCTGTTTTTGGACTACAATTGTCCATTCTCGGGCAAGATCTTCAAGAAACTGAATGAGGAGGTGATTCCAAAGCTGGAGGAGAAGAAGGCATTGGACAAGTTTGATTTTGTTTTGATCAATGTGATCCAACCATGGCATTATTTGAACTCGGGAGCTTCGCACGAGGTTGCTCTGGCTGTTGCCAACGAGTATCCGGATCAGTTCTGGAAGTTTTCGTCTGTTCTTTTCAGCAGGATTACTGAGTTCTATGACACCGAGACGTATGAGTTATCGCGGAAACAGCTTGTTGGGAAGCTGATCAAGGTTGCTGAGACGAGTTTGAAGGGTGTTGATGCTGAGAAGCTCTGGAGATTAGTTGAGATTGTGAAACCAGCGGACGGACAGCCATCGAATGGGGGTAACAAGCTGGCCAAGGATGTGAAGTACTTTACGAGGTACCACCGGACTCTGGGTGTTCATGTGACTCCGACTGTGACTGTGAATGGGATTGTTTTTGGCAACATTGAGTCATCGACGAGTTCAGATAAGATAGTTGATATTTTACTGGAGCAGGTTTAGGGGGAGGTATTTGAGATTGCGGGGTTGCTGCTGCCTGTTTGTTTGTGTGCTTGTGTGCTTGCCTGCTTGCCTGCTTGCCTGCTTGCCTGCTTGCCAGATTTCTTTCATGGCTGTGTTGTAATTATGTATCTGATGTGGCTTCTGTACTTGAATCTTTGTGTAAGATGCATATAGCAATAGAGTTGGTCTGTTTTCATCTTTGCACCTGTAACTATTGGTCTGGTGTGTGTGTGTGTGTGTGCGTGGTTGATGAGTCGCGTGTGATTTCGAATGAGACGATGTAGATGAAACGGTGGGAAGACCCGTGACCCGTGGTATTGATTGTAGTTGCTGGTTTGGTTTGATTATCCATGGCATGTCTTCCATCGTGCTGGCTGTTCCCGGCCGTTCCCGGCCAGGTTCTGGTGGCTCTCGCGACATCACACCAACATGAAACACGGTCCACCACGCACCGCGTCTGGAAATTGGGGGAACGGGGACGAAATTGACCCAATTCGGTAAAAGATAAACAAACTAGCATCTGAAAGCGCGTCTCGCCCGTTTTACGCAGAGTCAGGACGATTTTTTAACGTCCTAAAGTGTATTTGAACAAGGTGATCTGCTTCAGAAGTGGTTTTCGTTGTTCCAAGTGTTGCAGAGAAGAAAAGCTTTCTGAAGTGTTGATTTTTGTGGACAAAACGAACAAACAAGATTACATTAACATCGGTCAGCCAGCCAGTCAAGTCACGTATTATACCATCAGACAGGAGGTCCCCGAATAAACCAAAAGAACACCAAAGTATCCCATCAGAGCGTTTAAGTGAGCCCATTCAATAGCGTTTTTTTTTTCTTTGTAATATCAGGGTTTCAACACGTCCTTCAGAACCGATATTCTATCCCAAAGTGGACCAAGTTCTATCCCTTTCATTCCCTATGAAACAAGACGAAACCGCTACCTCGACGGTCAGTCCGACTAACAAGTCGTTTGAGCTCAAGACCCCTCCCCATTCGGTCTTGAGAAACCTGTCCAAGAAGAACATGAACACCCATCTGTCGGGCAGGACCAACGGATTGTTGTCGCCAGAGTTCTCTTCCCCCCAGATCAAACAGGACACAGATGATAATCAGGACAATTACCATCAGCAGACGCGTAATACCAACGATACCCCGGTTCCTGTTGTTCGTGGCTACAACCAAAATGACCAAGAGGATGAAGACGAAGACGAGGATGACGACGAGGAAGATAACGAAGATGACAACGACAACGACAACGATAGAGATTACGAGGAGCCATCAACCAGACGGACCAAGAAGAGAAAAGCAAGTCATCAACATCCTTCTCCTCCACCTCCTCCACGATTTGCAGAACATGCTCCATCAGTCAACTCCAATTACAGTTCGAGTTCTAGCTCCAATTCAAATACCCGTACCAAGACTAGAATCCCCGGAAAGTCCCGCAGAACTAAAGGTCCTCAGATGGTGCACATACCACAACCCGAGGAGATGCCTGTGATTGTCTTTGAGTCCAGTGAAAAGCCTCCATTTTCCTACGCCAATTTGATTGGAATGGCCATTCTAAGGGCTCCTGGTAGAAAACTGACATTGTCCCAGATCTACCAATGGATCTCCGATAACTTCAAGTACTACCGCAAGGGAGAGGTTGGTTGGCAGAACTCCATCAGACACAATCTCTCTCTCAACAAGTCATTCACCAAGACAGAGAAGTCCAAGGATGGAAAGGGTCATTTCTGGAAGATTGTCAGTGGGTTTGAGTACCAATTCTGTGATGTCAAGAACTCTGAGAAGATGTATGCTGATTCCAAGACGAAAAAAGCAAAGGAATCCTCCGTTTCTTCGGTTTCTCAGGACTCTCAGATCTCTCATTGCTCAGCAGCACCCCAACTGGCTACAAAATCATCCACGTTCTCTGTTTCCAGACACCACGGATCCCTGGAACAGACTCTCAAGCTCAGAAAGTCTCACACCCTCTCACATATTCCCTTTGTGGGTGACGATGACTACGAAGACGAGGCAGATGACGCAGACGATGACGACTACGGCGATAGAAGCTCAACAGAACCAGGGACCGAACCTATATTTTCCAATACCCCAGGTCCACATCTGGACAACTCTAAAGATATGTCCACTTCTACTCAGGGCATGCTGTTGGGATCGATTCCCGAGCTGAGCGCACCGATGTCTTCGTGGTCGGCTTCTGCCAGCGGCGATAGCATCATCTTCAGAGCTATCCATACGTCGCCGGAGAGCTCTTTCATCCACGATTCGCCGGGAGGGCCTATTTTCGCAGGCAAGAATATCCCATTCACCTCTTCGTTCAGCTGTAAGTCCACCTTGGAGCTGTCGCCAGTCAAGTCCAGTGAAACAGGACCGTTATTAGAACCTCTCACTCCTAAGCAAACGAACCAATCGCAACATCAGATATATCAGAAGGGTTTACAAAGTTCACAGATACCCCATTCGTACCAGCAACAGCTTCCGTCGCAGCAATATGATCACCTGTTGTTTTCCAAGTTTAAGTCGCCGTCTAGTCTTTTGAGAACTCCTGTTACTTCCACCACAGGATCTTCCATCATCAAGAAGCTCTGGAACTCTCCTTCGTATCTAGATGACTTCTACACTTCTCCAACGGCCAACAGAGACTTTGATGATGAAGAAAATGCCTACAAATCTATCTATGGCTCACCAATTGCCCCTGTCAAGAAGCGCAAGTTGAGCAAGGAGCTGTCGTCCGCATCTATGAGCTCCAACTTCCCCTCATCAAACGGCTATTCTACAAATGAGATCTTTGGAATCGATATTTGTGGTATCAACAATCAGGATGATTATCATTGAATCTGCGCAAATGTTGGAACTTTTCTAATAGAACGTGTTATAATTAGAATGAACAGTTGACATGGAGTCCTTTGAGATCCTTTGCGACCTCCAGTTGTCTGGCTCCCAGACTGATCATCTTCTGTACCTGTCGATAATTTCGTTAATTACTTTTGATTTTGGTTTTCTATTATATTGGGTTGTTTTATTACATTAATTTATATCTGTGCTTTCATATCAATATGGAATAGATCGTTATATGTTTGTAGATGATTGTAGTTATCGTTGGTTTGTGCAGTTGTGTCTCTAGTTAGCGTTGGGTATAACTGTCGATCTCGCTCTCTTGCAGTCTTCAGAAACACTTGGTGTGAATTATGTCTGGATTCTCTTGGTATTCGCTTTTGGTGATCCACATCTTCTCGAAGGTGCTGAGACTTGCAAGAATCGACCCTCCAACAAAACAGCTCACTCTTCTGTCGGGAGAGGCATAGATCTTCAGTTTGAGCTCCTTGTCGTCTCTCTTGAGTTCGTTCAGTAATCGGGAACCAAAGTTCTTGAACAATGTGGAGCCTCCGCAAAGAACAATATTTTGATACAATTGGGGTCTCAAATCTGTGTCTGTCTTGAGTATTGCGTTACGAACAATCTCGTTCAATGACCCAGATTCAACTCCAAACGATTCTGGTTGGAAGAACAGTTCTGTAGGTCTTGTCAATGTAGTTTCATTAGCACGGATGATCTTTCCATCTGGCAATCTGAAGTCCTTGGCCTCTTCCAATGCCATTGGATTCTTTCTTTGTTGTTCAGCTGTTGCTGAGTTCAGATAACACAGTCTTTCCTTGAGACTTCGAACCAGCTCGAACTCGGATGATGAGGCCATAAAGTATCCTGCCTTGATCAGCTCAATTTGTACCTGTTCAGTGATTTCTCGACCTCCAAAGTTGAGTCTTTTGATTGATCCAGGAATCGAGAACCCCTCGTAGATAGGAACCACGCTGGTCACTCCATCTCCAGAGTCCAAAACCACCCCCGTGGTGCGTCCAGATGAATACAACGACAGCACAGAAGGGATGCTGACATACATTGTAGGGAAATGAAACGTTTCAAAGACCATTTCTGCCAACTTTTCTCTATTTTTCGATGGATTTAAAGCATGTTCTGTCACCAACAACGGATGTTGGTCTGATTTGGCACTCAGTTCAGAAATTACTTGAGTCCAAACCATCTCTAGATCAGTCCAATTCTGGACAATTCCGTTCTTGAGCGGATATTTGAGCTTCAACAGACCCCGAAGCTGTTGTGCCTTGTTTCCTATGAATGTTTCTGTCTCTGTGATTGATGAGGGCATCACCTTAACGTATTTGGGTCTTCCAAGGATGTTGGAATAGTTGACTCGGGGTCTTTCATCTCCTGCAAAACCAGCACGGATCGTTCCTGATCCGTTATCAAGAACTATTGGTTGATTATATATTGCGTCAGAGTTCATTTGTGCTGCTTTGAGCTGTCATTCCAGTTGTTGTGGACCTGTTGAACGGTTTTGTTTACCATAAAGATCCCCCTAAAGCTTTTTATACACAAACAAAGGAGGACGTGAAGGGGAAGAAAAATAATCGCGATCCAGGGGGGGGGAGGGAGGATAAATTATCGACGCGTCTATCGACTTGTCTATTTCAAAATCACCATCATTATAGTTAAAAGATAACTTGTAATTAAAGTAAAGCATTCTAAGATAGCAGCAATACAAAACCTCAGAGAGCCACTGATAACCCCCTCAGAAACTATAAAGAGACATAATCTCATCTAAATACAGTAGTATCTATCTCCAAAATCACCAAGACCAGGAACAACAAACTTCTTCTCGTCCAAACCCTGGTCGATCATACCGGTGATCACCTTGATCTTTGGATATTTGGACTGGAAAATCTGGATTCCCTCAGGACTGGCTAGAACATTCAAGAACAAAATTCTCTCCTCTTTCACTCCTTTTTCAAGCAAAACATCAACAGCCATTGAGGCAGATCCACCAGTTGCAAGTAATGGATCTAAGAGAAACACATATCTGTCTGGGATGTCTGTTGGAAGCTTGACGTAGAACAACTTAGGAGAAGCTGTTTCCTCATCACGTTGAATTAGGATCTTTCCGAGTCTGACAGAACGACAACAATCCCTCAATCCTTGTTCCATGGACTCTCCGGCACGAATAATGGAAACACCACAGATCTTTCCCAAGAACTTGTGGCCGTCGTATGACACTCCTATTGGAGTCTGGATCTTGTATGGTTCCACAGGGAGCTGATTTAGTCCCTCTTCCACCAACAATCTGATGATTCTGTCTGAGTAGAAGATGAAGTCTCCTCTTTTTGTTGACTTATCACGGATGATACTGAACGAACATAGTGTTAGAACATGATTCCATGACTGGTTCAAAAAAAAGACGTCTTTGATACTTACGTGTACAGACATTTAAGTTGGTTTGTCTGTTTTAACATGATGACATTTTCGTACAAAGTTGATTGCGACATCTTAATTGATCTATTCTCTCTTTCTGGTTGTTATTCACAGCATTTCAGGGGTCCTCTTCCATGATTGAAACCTGCTTTTCAACGGTTTTTTCTTATCTTGAAGCAAAAAGTTTTTTTTTTCGCTGATACACTTCCAAAGTTGGCAGCAGCCAACAAGCATCCATTGACCGTCAAAAAACCATCTCTACCCCCCATCCTCCTCCTTCTTACTCTACTGAACATTGCAATAATACATATCATTAACTCTACATATATCGAACAAATTAGAAGGCCTCCTCAAGAAAACTGAAACTGATCTCGTAGCTGATTTGCTTGCGGATATCTAAAATCAGTTTGCTCAAAGCACCCCCGGTTTCTATTGTAGATCCCCCTCCATTCTCATCATCTGTCATCCGAACATTGTTCAACTCATACATAGCCTCAGATAGTTTGCGGACCTCCTCATCTTTCTCCAGTTCCTTCTCATACCCGTTCAGAACCCGTATCAGACCCACTAAATCATCCACCCCTAGCAGCTTCTGGGTCAAATAAGGCCGTAAAATCAGAAGAAGAACAACCTTGAAATGCTTCGGAAGATATCTGAAATTCAGAAGCTTGAATAACTTATCAAATTCAGGCTTATCAGATCCCTTTTTCGATTGTAAAAACTCGTTTAGCAGCACAAATGGACTCAATGCTTGTCTCAGAGCAGGCTCCTGAATCTCGTCAGACTCGATCTTCGAAAGCAGAAGTTGGTCCTGAAATTCCCCATCTAACAAAAGATTCTCGAATAATCTCCAGACTAAACTGGTCAATTTCGGATAGTCTCCAGCCTCCGAAAAACAGTACAGAGACTCATACACATACCCTTGATCGGCTAGTCGGGATCCCTGCATAGTATATATCTTCGTTGCTGTTCTTGCAAGCTTTAATTTGGCACATATAGATAAACACCATTCGAAGTCGTCGCTGTTTGTGATTTCGTAGCTTGTCAGAAGCTCAGAAACGATCTCTCTGGTGTTGGGACTGTTCTTGGAAACCAAAATTCCAATTCCAACAGGGAACAGTTCCTGATTCGTAAGATACGAAAACGATAGTTCCTCTAACATTTGATCAATAATTGCACTCAGGTTCTTATCTGAAGACGCAATAACCGATAAGTAGTTTCTCAAAAGTCCTGCAGCCTCAATTAAAACAGCATTGTACGTCGCCACAGATTTGTCTAGCATTTCCAACGAAGACACCACAGTCAGAAACTTTCCCTCCAAAAGATCAAGACATATTGTTTCCCATGTGTTGGCTTCATCTGGTGGATTTTTCTGCACTGAAACCCTCAAATAATCATCAATTAGCTCCTGTGATGGCAACTGATACAGAAAGTGTGCTAAAAGAGATTCATACCAAGATGTCGAATTCTCGGAAATGGTCACAGAAAATCCAGACATGATCGAAATTACTTCGGTGATTTCTGCGGCAATCCCCACATTTTCAAATGTTAATCCTGAAGCACGTTCACGTAGCTTCACCATCACTTTCTTCCAGCTCAAAAACTCCTTTGGATCCGCAGAAAATCTCACAGCATCATAGCTTTCCAAAAGACTTTTTAGATCTGAAATCACATTGTACAAGTTCTTGTCTGAAAAACGTAGTTCTTCCCATCCACTATTGTTTATAGATTCGATTGCAACATCAAAGAATCCTCTTAAGACTAGTTTTTTGATATAAGTGGACCAAAATAAAAAGTTTTTGTACGACTTTCCATCTTGTGATGTCGCCTCTTGAGCTAGTTGTTCATCTGGTTGTATATCTGCACGGTTGACCCACACAGAAAGTAATATTATTCTTTCGTCATCTTTAGCAAAATACAATGCGTTGAACAAGTTCAGCACGTTGAGAATTTCCTCGTAATTGAACACAAAAACTTCTTCAAAGTTCGGATCATTATGCGACTTTGTAAGGACCAACTTATTGAGATCTTCAATCATATTATTAACCAAACTTCTGAGAAATTCTTTCTTTTCCCTTTTATTCTCCTGCAGTCTGCTGATGACACCGATGTTCAAGTCGTCGTCCTCATCATCTGGAATGAAATTCTTGTAGGATTGATCTGACAAAATTGGCTCAAAATTCTTGAATAATGAATTCAAAAACTCTTTATATTCAGTGGAGTTATCGATAGTAGAGGAAACGCTGAAAGGGAATAACTTTCCTTCTCTTTCAGAGGTTATTTTATCTTTTTGTTTTTCATCTGAGCCTGGTTTCTGCTGGGATGACGACAGAAAAAGAACACCAGAATCACTAGACTTGTCGACCGAAAACTTGAGTTTTCTTCCATTTTTGAGCCAACTCAAGTCATTTTTAAGTATCGGTCCGTCATCATAGGGCAATTTAGTGATTGGCAGCTGTGTTTTTGGATCAATGTCAAAGTTGTACTCTCCGTCATCTATGTTTTCAACTTGATAATCATAATCATTATATTTGGCTGGAATTTGAACTTCTTCCATGATCTGGTCCTCGTTGTCCAACTTCTTATTTGTATTACCAATTACACCATCTTTCAATGGAGTTGATTTCACCAAAGGACTATAGAAGGACATTGTTCTATGAGACACAAACGACACTCGAGACTATTGAAAACCCCTAATTTTTTGCAGCAATTGAGTGTTATTTGCTGTTGATTTGATAGAGTGGTGGTTTTCAGCTCGATTGGACACGATTTTGATGTGATTATTTCTGTTTTCAAGAGGGTTTATGGTGAAAACAAAGAATAAACCTGCTGAAAACAGTGGAAAATAAAATAAAATGTTTAAATTTTTGACACGATTATATTCTGACAGATTTTTGGGTTTTGTGCACTATCTTGGAATTTTTCATCTCTCTAAAAAAATTATTTAGATCAAATTTATTTCCCTTTTATGAAGGAAATTGAAGGGAAAAGACGAACTAGAGGAGAAATATTGGATACACTCTCGTTATTGGACAATCAAAAACGTATCAAATGCATATTTTGGCTCGATTGTGATAAAAATAATAGCGAAAATGGCAGTCTCGAAAAAAATAGATGAAGAAAACTTCACTACAACAGAGGGGATAACAAGATATCTCAGAAACCAGAACACCAGTATCCAGAACATATATGACGTTTCATTGAACCTATTTCAAAATAAATATCAAGTCAATCTACCCAATAAAGAAATTTTTGTGTTTGATTTGTTGTGTGACCGATTGTCGCAAGCAAAATCGGTGCAATTCAGAACCAATAAGGTAGTTTGGCTCTTGTTCTATAGAACATGGCAGGAGCTTGAAACAAATAAAGTCCTTTCATCTCAGAGAAATAGAGCATTGAAGAGAATAAAATGGAATGATATTGTTTCTTCCACTGTCGATTTAATAGAATCAAACGAATTACAAAGTGATGTCGAATTATGGATAAGCTTTACAGATTGTGTTCAGCTTGTAATGAACTCAATGAAAATAGACTTCTCCAATGAACAAAGTATCGGGATAATCTCGACATTATGGAAGAGCTGTGTTGGACAAACTGATGGAATAGAACAGGGCGAATTGATCAAAAGACTTATCTGTTTATCGTATGAGGTGTTCAAACTAAATAACACAACGACCATGAGATATAACAAAAAAAGCATCACATTGTTCTGCAGTTCATGTCTATTGAACCTTCTTCTCATCATTGATATAATACAAGTGAAATATCCTGATCTGGTAGATGAAAGGAGAAAGCTGGAAATCATACTTCGAGAAGTACTTTTGAAAAAGGAATCAATATCTGATATAAATGAGAACATTGGTTTTTTCATCAATGCTGCATTTGTTCGCAAGGATATTCCAATAAGTGTCATCGAATATCTCTTTGACCAAATATATCCCAAGCTTGATTCCAAAGAATCAGAGTCTATTTTCAAGGAATTCTCGACAAAGTTTCCTTCTGTTTCGGGGCATTTGCTTACAAGAGTTATTAAGACAAACAAAATTATTTCAACAGACTTTTTATCCCCACTTGTTGAAAAAGCACTATCTATAGCGCCAGTGGATTATCAAGTGATCATCTTGTCTCTTGAGAAAAACACTGATATCGGAATTCTATTTTCCCAAAAGATTTTAGATGCAATACTGTCCAACGATGGTATGGATTTGGACAAAGTGGAGAGTCCAAGATCATTTGATCAACAGATGAAGTATCAGTTATTGGTAAGTGTTCTTGAATGTTATGTAAGAGGAAGGGAACTACCACAATTTTATGACATCTGGAAAGCCAATATAGAAAAATACAATTATTCAAATGAAATTTTGATCTCTGATCAATTCATGAACGAGATCTCCAAACACATTTTAGGATTATCGCAGGTGCAGATCTCAAGACTCACAGAATCACTAGTAGAAACTTTTCAAAGCAATATTGATTCCAGCTCCATTTTATTGAGTTCCATTGTGAACAGTCTTTTAGTGGGAGTTACTGGCTCCATCTATGATACAATTAACAAAACAATAATTCCAACTATTGAATCTTTGAGATCTCATTTTCTCCCATTATTGAAAAAAATGCAATCATCAACAAATGAACACTACTGGAAATTGAATTCTCTTATTTTTCTTCTTTATGAGTTGGATGATTTGGAAAAATACGTTGATATAGATAACCTGGTGAATATACAAACACCTGTTTGTGATGAACTCTGGTTCTCTACTTTTCGTATACTAGAACAAAGGCCACAGCTTTCTAATGAAAACTTGTTTCGTCCATTTTTGAAACATTTTGAGCGTTCATCAGTGAGTTTCAAAACTATAATCTTTTCCAGATGGTTTGTTCTAATGAATCTCATTTTCAAAAATAATTTAAAAGAATTAGTTTACCAGCTCCTGAAATCATTGGACCATTTGAAATTGTCTGAAATTCTAAGCAATGAGTGTCTACATGAACAGAAAGATTTAATGAAAGAAATCATTTCTGCATTACTTTTGGAAGTGGACCACAAGGGTCTTACATGCCTCGATCTGGTTCAATGTATTCCTGTTTATTGTTACTCTAAACTTCAAAGAGAGAAAATGCTCAATGCATTATATTCCAAAGCAAGCAAATCGAAGTCTGATTCCGAGCAAAAACTAACTTATATGTGCATCCAAAGCCTTCTGGAGCTTCCTACGTTCAAATCACTTTTAGAAACAAATTATGGTAGCATCCAAAATTTAATTGAAACATCCTTCGGACTGGATGCTTATGGTCTCCCAACCTGTCTTCCTTTGGTTGAAAGCATATGGGAAATTCACTTGTCACAGCAATCAAATCCCTTCAGTTCTTCATTTGTTGAAAGTTCAATTAATCAACAAATCAGTCAACTTGAAAAGTTGACGCTTTCAACTAATGTTTCAAATTCCGGTATTCTTAATTCTTCATTGGCATTAATTAGAGCGCAACAACGATCAACAAAGTCTGCTCCAGATGTTAAATTGTTAAATCAATTCGGAAAGGCTTGTCTGAAACTCCTTTCGTCTGGCATCAAATCCCTGGTTGAGCAGGATATTTGTTGGCTTCTGGATGCGATCGTTGAAATCAAAACTATAAATACCAATCTACCTTCTGATAAAGAGTGTGTCGACATTATTAAACAAATTTCAATCATCAATGGACATGGGTCTAATATCAAGACTAAGCTTTTTGGTCTTGTCAGTCGTCTTTGTCAACATTATGATTCAAGATTTGTCCTTTCTCTTTTCATTAATCTCGATACATTGAGTATCTCTGATTATATGGAGTTTTATCTGAATCAACTGGCCATATTTAATGTTGATAAATATTTCATTTCCTGGAAGCTGGTTTTAGACTCATTTGAAGAGTTGGATACTGACCAAACTTGTGCATGCTTTATCAAGCTAACTAGCATGTTCTTATCCACTGTTAAGAAGCCAGATGATGGAGATATCAAGATTATCCGTCATTACGCTACAAGATCCTTGTCATGTGTCTTGAGTTTGGATGAAGAACGTTTTCTAAAGAGCATTGATAGTGTTCAGATACTTCTAAATGTTGTTAAAAATCTGATAGCCACCGAGAATTGGATATTGAGCCAGTACGCAGTGGAAATGGTGGTGGTTCTAGTGAACAAAACCACATGTTTGTTTTTCAACTCCAATTGGAATGAAAAACAAGCTCTTCAACGTTCAAGTCTCTACCAAAACCTAACTAATGTTCTTTCGAACATTCTGTTATTCCAGAGATACAGGTTTTCCAATAGACAACATTTATTGATTCTTTCAGTTATTCCTTTGATGGAATCTCTGTTCGACGTGAGTGACATTGAGTATCTCCTGCCTAATGAGACATGGGGAAAGGCTTTTGAAAGACTTATGAGCAATATTTGTGAACCATCTGTGAACACAATAGCTGTCAAATTGGGTGGAAGAGGTGGTTTGGAAACCACTTCTGGAACTGAGACTGATTCTGCTCTAACATCTGCTCTGCCTGCTTTAAAGAGTCAATTGAGAAGATCGACGCCTATTTTGTTATTGAACTACATCCGGTTCTATTTGATGTATCATCTGAATCCCGAGATTAAAGAGAATCTTGAGAGATCACTGTTTCTGGTTTTTGACCTTTTGACTTCGAATGAATTGAACTACATTAATTCTTCTTTGAATGGACAGAGTAGAATTGTTTTCAGAAACCTGTATAACGACTACAAGAAGTTCGGTAAATGGACCGAGAAATGACCCATTTTTATATATCCAATAATCCATCTAATATAGACATAAATTGCATACAATTTTGATTAACTATTTGAGTTGTAGAATGACTTTCTGGAGAATTGAATTGGGTTGTTGGAATCTTATAAGGGTCAAGAAGGATGAGATTACAGCTAATCTGATTACCTAAATAGGAATTTTTCAAAATTTTTCAGATCTGGCTACATAAAAAAAATTTTAGTCCACTAATCCTTTTCCATAGAACATCTAAGAAAAGGTCTTTCAAAACTAAGATAGATACTTAGAAGATGGTTGAAATCAGCGAAATAAAGGATGATCAGATTGACGACACAAAGATAAGTGAGTGGGAGAAAAGAAAATATGTTCCGAAGCCTGGAGAACCCAGTTTGCCTCCCCAACTGTCGGAGTTTGCAGATAAGCCCACCGACCAGGTTATGGAGGATTTGAATAGGTTGCCATTGTTCATGACACAACTTGATGAGACAGATGGTGAAGGAGGAGAAAATTTGCAAGTGGAAGCCTTAAAAGCACTGGCATATGAAGGAGAACCGGATGAAATAGCCACAAACTTCAAAAACCAGGGTAATGAGTGTTTCAAAGCCAAACAGTACAAAAATGCAATTGAATACTATACCAAGGGTATTGAGGTCGGCTGTGGGGTCGATTCTATCAACTGTTCGTTGTACTTAAATCGGGCCATGTGCAATCTGGAACTCAAAAACTATAGAAGATGTATCAACGATGCCAAGGAGTGTCTCAAGATAGAACCTAAGAACATTAAGGCTCTTTATAGATCTGCCAAAGCTTTCCTTGCTATCGAAAAGTATGACGAAGCAGAACAAATACTTAAATACACAGCTACTTTGGAAGGAGGTCCTTTGGTCATCAAAGGTCTGACCGAACAGTTGAAAAACAGAAAGAGGGTTCTTGCGGAGCTTGAAGAGAAAAGAAGGAAACAAGCCGAGGAGAAACAATTGAAACAGGAAAAGTTGAAAGAGGCTATCAGATTAAGAGGAATATCTAATATATCTACCACTGAGTCGTCAGAGCTTCCGACAGATGCGGTGTTGCATTTGGAAGACCCATTAGATTACGAGAGCCAGTTGGTGATTCCAGCTATGATTCTTTATCCTACCACGGACGAGTTTGATTTTGTTTCTGAGGTCAGTGAGCTTTCGACTCCAGCAGAGCTTTTAGAATTGGTTATGGACAGACCAGACTCGTACTTTGAGGATCCTAAACATGCCAATTTTAAGCCAAAGAAACTGGAAGTTTACATGGAGACTGAGTCAGGAGGGCTAATCAAGGCTGGAAAGAAGGTCACATTCAACTCTATTTTGTCTTCACCAAAGCCTAAGGTTCCTCTGTTTGACAAGTCTCTCAGGATCTATTTTGTTCCAAAGACAGACTCTGCTAGTTGGATTTCTTCTTGGAGCAAGGAACGTGCTCTTGAGAAGAGAAGACAATAGGAGGATTTGATGTAACTTCTTTCGACTTAATACATAAACGGTTTTTTGTGTTTTTTGTTTCAACTATTCGAAGATTCTATGGAGGATTGTCCATTTCTGATTTAGGATTTAAATGGAGCTTTGTATATAGTGTTTTGGAGGCTCTCAGACTGCTAGAACGACAGAAATCACGATCCCAGGGAGCTTTTCATTGAGTTCTTTTGAATAATTGAGTAGGATTCTCTTTATTAGTAGGATCTCAGATAGATATTGAAAGAGATTCGAGTCTCCAACTGGGTGATATGTTTGCTACCACTCCAGAGAATATAGAAATACACATGAAGCAAAGAGTACGTAAGCGATCTGGAAAAAAAAATTTTATGTATGGAAAAGAAGTAAAACTAACTATAAATGTAACTAACCCTCTTTGTTTTCTCTTGAGAACGAGTATTTTTGTATATAAATAGACGAATCTGCTCTCCAAAATGCCTACTCTAGTTAACAAGAGAAAGAGGTTGAGTTCAGGACTATCGGTGACACAAAAGGTGTTCGTTCGGTCCCGGAACGGTGGAGCATTGAAGATCGTCAGAGAACATTATCTAAGAGACGATATTCCTTGTTGGTCAAGAGCATGTAGTAAGTGCGATCCATATTACAGACCAAAGCCAGATGGAGAAATCAGCAAACCAGTTTTGTCAGAATCACCATTGGATCTCAAGAAACAAAACATAGGAAAACATTATTTGTTGATAGACACAAACGTGGTTCTCAACGCTATAGACTTGCTGGAGAGCGATAAAGCATTTTATGATGCCATCATCCCCCAGACAGTTCTGGATGAGGTTCGAAATAAGAGCTATCCGATTTATCTTAGATTGAGAACGCTTTGCAAGAATGAAGAGAAACGTTTTGTGGTTTTTCATAATGAGTTCAAAGCTGACTCCTATATACCGAGAAAGAAGGGCGAAACTATCCAGGATTATAATGATAGACTCATAAGACAATGTGCCAAGTTTTATACCAATCATCTCAAGGAAGAGGGAATCAACACAGTGTTACTCACTGGAGACAAGGACAATGTGCAAAAGGCTCTTGCAGAAGATATCATTTCGATGTCTCTACACCAATATGTTTCGTTATTACCCAATGCCACTGAATTGCAGGATATGCTTCCTTCCTCAGACGAGTTCTCATCCCATGTCAATGAAATCAAATACACAGAATATTATCCGTCATCGAGACTCATGGGAGGTATCAAGAATGGAACTCTTTATCAAGGTATAATTAATGTTTCATCCTACAACTTCCTAGAAGGTTCTGTTTCGGTTCAATCGTTCTCGAAACCGCTTTTGATTCTAGGAAGAGAAAACTTGAACAGAGCTTTTAATGGTGATTCAGTGATAGTGGAACTTCTCCCAAAGAACAAATGGAAGAAGCCTTCTAATGAAATTGTGGACGAAGAAACTATTAATAAAAATGAGGTTGGAGATGATGACGAAAATGAAGTACTTATCACTGATCAGGAAAGACGTTTACTAGGACAACAAGCAGCCGAAGCACACGGAGCCTCAGAAGACCTGAAAGTTATTCCTACTGCTAGAGTGGTGGGTATAATCAAAAGAAGTTGGAGACTTTATGTCGGTCAATTGGCTCCTAATTCCGTTAATAAAAACCAAGTTGGAGGAAATTCTGCTAGAAGCTGTTTTGTGCTCTTGATGGACAGATCACTTCCAAAGATCAGAATCAGAACTAGAAGAGCAAAAGAGTTGGTGGGAAAAAGAATCGTGGTGGCTGTGGATACCTGGCCTTCCACTTCCAAATATCCTGAAGGACATTTTGTTAGAACCTTGGGAGAAATTGAGGACAAAGATGCCGAGCAAGAGGCATTACTGTTAGAACATGATGTGGAATATAGACCATTTTCAAAGAATGTTCTTGATTGTTTGCCGAAGGAAGGACATGACTGGAAAGTTCCTGAGAATTTGGATAATGGGGATGAGAAACTGGCAATGAGAAAAGATCTTCGTGATAAATTGATTTGTTCTATTGACCCTCCAGGGTGTGTTGATATTGATGATGCTCTTCATGCCAAAAAGCTACCCAATGGTAATTACGAGGTTGGTGTTCACATTGCGGATGTTACACATTTTGTTAAAGCTGGTACTGCCTTAGATCAGGAAGGAGCGTCAAGAGCAACATCTGTTTATCTTGTTGATAAAAGAATCGATATGCTTCCGATGTTGCTTGGAACTGACCTTTGTTCCTTGAAACCTTATGTCGACAGATTTGCCTTCTCGGTGATTTGGGAGCTTGATGAAAATGCTGATATAGTTGATGTCAGTTTCACTAAATCTATAATCAGATCAAGAGAAGCATTTGCATATGAACAAGCCCAGTTAAGAATGGATGATGAAACGCAACAGGACCCACTAACCCAAGGAATGAGACACCTATTGAGACTCTCAAAAAAGTTAAAACAGAAAAGATTGAAGGCGGGAGCTTTGAATTTGGCTTCTCCTGAGGTCAAAGTGCATATGGACAGCGAAACTTCGGACCCAGGAGAGGTGGAGATCAAGAAACTTGTTGATGCCAATTCTTTAGTTGAGGAGTTTATGTTGCTAGCAAATATCTCTGTGGCCAGAAAGATATATGATGCATTTCCTCAAGTTGCTATGCTTAGACGTCATGCAGCTCCTCCAGCTACCAATTTCGAAATCCTTAATGATATGCTCAAGGTCAAGAAAGGAATGCATATTTCATTAGAAAGTTCGAAGGCTTTGGCTGATTCTCTTGACAGATGTGAGGATCCAAATGATCCATACTTCAACACTCTGTTGAGGATCATGGCCACCAGATGTATGATGGCTGCTGAGTATTTTGCTGCTGGTAACTTTGGATATGAGGATTTCAGGCATTATGGTCTAGCCACGGAGATCTACACCCATTTCACTTCTCCTATCCGTAGATACTGTGATGTTGTTGTTCATAGACAACTTGCGGCAGCAATCAATTACGAGCCTCTGCACCAAATCCACAGAGATAAGAACAAGATGGATCTTGTAGTGAAAAACATCAACAAACGTCACAGAAATGCTCAGTTTGCTGGAAGAGCCAGTATCGAATTCTATGTTGGACAAGTGATGAAGAATAATGAGAGTGTTCAAGAAGGGTATGTGATCAAAGTTTTCTCTAATGGTATAGTGGTTCTTGTTCCTAAATTTGGAGTGGAAAGTTTGATCAAATTAGAGACTCTTGGAGACGTCAACTCTAGTCATTTTGATGAGGAAAAGTACGAATTATCGTTCAAGGATACGACTGATGTTAGCAGAACTGTTTCTGTTTTTGATCGTGTTGAGGTATTTGTGAAGTCGCACTTTGATGAAATGACTGGAAAAAGGAAGGCACAGTTGTTGTTGAAATAAATCATGTCTAAGAGAAGTTAGAGACCTGAATCTCTGCTTTAATCTGTGTTCTAGAAACATTGTATAGAAGATATAATAATTCCTGATCGTGAAATAGATCTGACATGATTATGTAATCGGGTATTGGTTTTTTTTCTCGTATTTTTCATTTTTTTTTTTTTTGATTTAGATATTGAATATAAAGAGGGTTAGTGTATAAAAGGGCTCTTGTTCTTCTTTTCGTTGTTAAACAAGAAACTGTTGTAGATAGATTGATCAAAATGTCCAACATTGGTTTACAAGTTCGACAAGCGGTTCCGGCAATTGATCCGATAGTTGCAGATTATGCGGTTGGATATGTTGGTCATATCTCCAACTCGACAGAGGACTCTGTTCTTGCCAGTCAATTAGATATACCCAAGGAAGTTCAGTTTTTGGAACAGTTACTAGTGAGTGCTGGTGGAGATCAAACGAAGGTTCACACTTTGACTGGAAAGATTCAGGAGAATTTGACCAAGAAGTTAAATGATAATTTAGCCAAGTTATCTGTCACTGGTGATGCTTCTAAGAGATTATTAGACATAGACCTACTTAACAACCAACAAAGGGATTTGGACTCCTCATTGGCTTTATTGAACTCTACAACAGACATAGAACATACTGGAAGACAAATGGAAACTAGAGTTGATAAGTTGAAATTGCAGAAGGCCGAGGCTAAGATTGCCAAAAAGGTGGCCAAGAGAGCTAACAAATTCGTGAAGTACGAGGCCTCTAAGTTAATTAACGAACAGAAACAGGAAGATTATGACTCATTCTTCTTGAAGGTCAATCCTATTGATTTTGGTGCTGGTGCAGGAAAGTCGAAGGATATCAAAGTGGACAATTTCGATTTATATGTTGGTCAAGGACAGAGAATTTTATCTGATGCATCATTGACGTTAGCTTACGGAAGACGTTACGGTTTGGTGGGTCAGAACGGTATTGGTAAATCGACATTATTGAGAGCCCTTTCTAGAAGAGAACTGAACATTCCTAAACATATCACCATTTTGCATGTTGAACAGGAGTTGACCGGTGACGATAAAACTGCTCTTCAATCTGTGTTGGATGCTGATGTTTGGAGAAAGCAATTACTTACAGAAGAAACCAAGATTAATGAAAGAATAAATGAGATTGATTCTTTGAAAGGTGAATTTGAGGAGGATTCTTTGGAAGTCAAGAAGCTTGATAATGAACAAAACGATTTAGTGCTCAGACTTGAAGAAGTGCATGATAAACTTGCGGAGATGGAGAGTGATAAAGCAGAGGCCAGAGCAGCATCGATTCTGTCTGGTTTGGGTTTCAGTGAAGAAGCACAGCATCAAAAGACGAAGACGTTCTCTGGTGGTTGGAGAATGAGATTATCTCTCTCCAGAGCGCTGTTCTGTAAGCCAGATTTGCTATTGTTGGATGAGCCTACCAATATGTTGGATGTTCCTTCCAGTACATATCTTGCAAACTATCTCCAGTCATATCCTGCAACTGTGTTGGTTGTTTCCCATGATCGTGAGTTTTTGAACGAAGTTGCTACGGATATTATTCATCAACACTCTGAAAGACTTGATTACTACAGAGGATCCAACTTTGATTCATTCTACAATACCAGAGAAGAGAGACTCAAGAACCAAAAGAGAGAATACGAAAATCAAATGGCCTACAGACAACATCTACAGGCATTCATTGACAAGTTCAGATATAATGCTGCCAAGTCGTCAGAAGCACAATCCAGAATTAAGAAGCTTGAAAAGCTGCCTGTTTTGGAGCCTCCTCAAGAGGATAAACACATCACATTCAAGTTTCCAGATCCTGACAAGCTATCACCACCAATATTGCAGTTGCAAGGTGTTTCTTTCGGCTATGATCCTGCCAAAAAGCTTCTTTCTGATGTGGATTTGGATATTCAAATGGACTCTAGAATTGCACTGGTTGGTGCCAACGGTTGTGGTAAGACCACATTACTGAAGGTTTTAATTGGTGAAAACATACCACAGGATGGTTCTGTCTCCCGAAACTCGAAATTGAGAATTGCATATTTTGCCCAACATCACGTTGACCAAATGGATTTGAGTTTGAATGCTGTTTCATGGTTAAGCACCAAATTCCCTGGAAAAACAGATGAGGAATATAGACGTCATTTAGGATCATTTGGTATTACTGGATCATTGTCTCTACAGAAACTTGCTTTGTTATCTGGTGGTCAGAAATCGAGAGTTGCGTTTGCTTCTTTGTGTCTTAACAATCCTCACATTTTGATCTTGGATGAACCTTCGAATCACTTAGATACCTCTGGTCTGGATGCTCTGAGTGATGCATTGAAGAACTTCAAGGGTGGAGTTCTGTTGGTTTCCCACGATGTTTCGACGATCAAGACTGTTTGTAATGAGATATGGGTGAGTGAAAACGGTACTGTGAAGAGATTTGACGGGGACATTTATGGATACAAGAAATACATTCTATCGAAGGCCGATGGTGCGGGTGTTGTTAAAAAGCATTAAAATATGTATAGAATAGAAAGAGAATACAAAGTTACCATGAATGGAACAAAAATGAGAGAGGACTGTCCATTAGAGTGAGTTCATTGTCTGTTCTTGAAGATGTTCGTAACTGGGTGACAATTTAGGGGAGTCTATCAATGAGAGAAACTTGACCATTTTGCTTTTGGCACGGAGTGTTGCGAATGTGAAGAGAACACTTCAATGGTGGAGTAACTGTTAGTAGCATGTATTGGGGGAGGAAGATGAGGAGATTAATAGTAGTCGACTGAAAAAAGAGTAACCACTTACAATAAGAATGTAGACACTGTTAGTTGAAAATACACCATGAAATCAATAGCACCGGTCACATCATAGTATCCTTTCTTGCCGTTGATATATCTGGGAACAAGGTAAATTGTTTGGGCCATCATTGAATAGATGCATAATGCTATTGAGGCTGTTAAATGTACCAGTTCCAGTAGCCACCAGATGAGGAAATACTTGAACGACACTATCATTTCATGGACTACATTATTGGATTGCAATATTGTTAATGTGATTACCACCGATAGAAACAGAGAGGCAAGCATCATGGGAAGATTAATCACAGCACAGATGATTGTGATGAGACCGCTGAAATATGCCATGGTCACCAGACTCAAGATAAAGTTCAGCAAATTGAAGAAGTTGGCAAACAGAGCCGATCTCAGGATCATGCTTCCAAACTGATATTTGTGCATTTTGATAGATCTCCAGAGCTGGTTTTGAATTTTGAACATCCTACTATTGTATGGAAGGTCCTGGAGATCTGGCCTAGGACGCACTTTTGTACAACATTCAATCACCAGTCGGAGTCCATCTTCAGCTTGTGTCTTCTCGGTTACAACCGCCTCGGTGTCGTAAATCACTTCATTTCGGGGGATTTCTAGACCTATCGTATCCTCAATACCCTTAATGGTCACAGAAACAAACACTTGAGTGTAGAAACAATTGGCTGTCATCAGTATACAACACAGCGAGAAATCATCTCTCAGCTTCCATCCCCCTTCAATTACACAGGTGCCTCGAACGTTCACCAATAGCCTTTCTATTTGCTGTTCCCCGATATCCACATCCATGGCCATTTTCTCCATGTGGGAGCTTTCCACCTGTTTGCCATTCAACATCACAGTCACCTCCTCTGTGTTCAACGATTTGGTCTTTCTGCTGGGTCCGAACTCGATGTCGCTCACCGAGAACGAACAGGTGGTGGGCTCCAGCTCTTCTTGGGCGGGTCGACCAAAAGCGAGCTCGAGAGTTTGTAAGTTGTCGGTAGTTGCTTGTGAGAGCTGAGGATGGTCCATTTCCGGGTTCTTTGTATTTGTGGAGCTCGATGTCGTTGTTGAATCCGGGGTAAAAAGGGGGTGAACCAAAAAAAAACAGGATATTTTTTAAGGGGCCTCCAGCCCAATTGTATGATGAAGTAAGAAGCAAAGAGGTAGAAAAAAAAGATTCCACCCATGCCGGGAGTCGAACCCGGAATCTTTTGATTAGAAGTCAAACGCGTTAACCATTACGCTACACGGGCAATTTTCGAACCAATTAATTTGCATTCAAACTACACCGTGATTTCACGAATTTTTTTTCAATTTTGTCACATGATTAATATCACATTGTCATTGGTCTTCTTTTTTTTTGGTAGTGCGCTTGTTTTTGTTCTGGCCAATGAAATTGATTTAATTGAAAATTGTCGCTCCTCGCTTGGTTTGTGCGGCCGGCTCGACTGGGATTTCCCGCGAGAAACCAGTTTTCACCGGGCAGTTCTGGGGGAGAGATTCCGCGGTTGCCTGTACCAGCAAGAGAGTGAAATGGTAAAATTTTGAAGATTCAACAAGTAAGAAATATTTATTTAGTTGTCTAAAAAACCTTTCAACAAGAAGAACCCTTTACGATACTTTAATAAGATAGTCCAGGAATTGGTATCAGCATATAGTAGTCAAGAGCTGCGCACATATATACAATGTTATCAAGATCGGTTTTCAGAAACATCAGAGCTAATGTTGGATTGGGTAAGTACATGTTCAATAGGGGGTGTTTTGTTTAAAGACGGGAGATGTTGAAGTTGGTCACCAAGTAAGATAGAATTTAGAATCGAGTCAAAAACCATTGGATGAGTAGATTCTAGACTCATCCGTAGGATTATAGAAGATCTCAGATGGATTCAAGTGTCGATATCCATGGTCAAGACTCTTCTTCTATCGACAACAAAAGTCCAATATGTCAAGAGCCAGAAACCCACTGGGAATATTTGCAGAAACATAACAACATATTCATTGGAAAACAAGCATGGAATTGATTGAGAACGAAACATGTACATGGTTCGTTATGATTTCGTATTATTCTGTTGAATCCAGACTCATTTGACAACGGTTGGATCGTGTTCTTGTCTTCAACACATAGTAAAATTTGTTGCAGCCAATTAGAGCGAAATAAATTTTAAGATGGTTTTGAAGAGGAATATAAGCCCAATATTTGTTGGATCAATGTTGAAAACAGTGCTACAGAGTGGTCTATTCTAAAGTCCCAGCAATAAACTCTCCTTGTTCTTTTTCCAAGTCCCGTAATTGCGCTGAAATGCGTCTAATCGACACCAAATGGAATTACTAACAAATCTCCTTCATTATTATAGCCTCACAAGCCAGACTTCTTTCCAGCACTTCAGTTGCTATGAAGTCGACCTACGACTCCCCAGATTTCTCACACTACCTAAATAAGACCAAGGGAACCAGCGACAAGTCCAAAGTGTACTCCTACTTCATGGTCGGTTCTTACGGTTTGCTCAGTGCTGCTGCTGCTAAGTCCACCGTCGAGGCCTTCCTAACCACCATGTCTGCTTCTGCCGATGTGTTGGCTATGGCTAAGGTTGAAGTCAAGTTGAACGCTATTCCAGAGGGTAAGAACGTTATCGTCAAATGGCAAGGTAAGCCTGTGTTCATCAGACACAGAACTGCTGCTGAGATCGAGGAGGCTAACGACGTCGATATCTCCTCCTTGAGAGACCCACAAAACGACTCAGACAGAGTTAAGAACCCAGAATGGTTGATCATGTTGGGTATCTGTACCCACTTGGGTTGTGTTCCTATCGGTGAAGCTGGTGACTACGGTGGATGGTTCTGTCCATGTCACGGTTCCCACTATGATATCTCCGGTAGAATTAGAAGAGGACCTGCTCCATTGAACTTAGAAATTCCTGAATACGAGTTCTCTGATGAGTCCACCTTAGTTGTTGGTTAGGATAGACAATGAAAAAGCACCTTATTACATTTTTTTCATTAAATATTTTACGAATCTCTATTGTTGTATAAAGATAAATCATCATTACTATTATCGTTAAGTTGAAGTTGTTTGTATTTGAACTGTTGATGATTCAGTTTGCTTTAGTTGATGATGAAGAAGACGAAGAAGCAAACTGAATCAGAATGTTGTTCCGAAAGTAAATTTTGTTGTTTGTCATGTGATGTTGTTCCACGTGATATAATTATTTCTCTTTTCTATTTAAACTGTGCTGATAAGTGAAAAATAAAGTATACATTTGAATCTAAAGGCCCATGAATTTGTGTTCTTTCTCAAGACAATTAAACCGACTGGATTGTGTCTTACATTTGATGGATGGCTGTTGGAGTTGAAAAGAATACAACCCAATTCTCAATGGAAAGTGTGCCGACGTCATCAGATGCCTCTATTGCGGTGTCGTGGCAGGATTCATTGGTTTCTTCAGAGAGATCGAGAAAGCTAGTGAAACGATTTCCCGAGTTCAGAACTGTGGATTGGATCAACGAGTCCTTGTTAGAGAATAGAAATCATTTCAAGTCGATATATAAAACCGCAACCATTTCCAGGGATGAAGAGAGAACAGAACTTCCCTTAAAGGCTAAATACAGCTCTTTCAGAGACCGATTTCTCACGTCCTGTCAGAGTTGGTTGGTTCTCACCATCATGGGACTAACGATAGGATTGATAGCTGCGATCATCGATATTGTGACTGAATGGTTAGGTAGCTTGAAGACGGGTTATTGCAGTACAAACTTCTATCTGAATAAGGATTTCTGTTGTTGGGGTGAGGCTGAGGGTCACTGTTCCACCTGGACTCCATGGTCGGGAGTTTCTGTGGTGCAATATCTGGTTTTCATTGTGATCTCTGTTATTTTTGGTCTGACTGCTGCTATTCTTTGCAAATCGTATGCTCCAACTGCTGCGGGATCTGGAATCTCAGAGGTGAAGTGCATTGTTTCTGGATTCATTATGGATGGATTTCTGGGTTGGTGGACTCTTATAATTAAGAGCATAGCATTACCCTTAACCATTGCTTCGGGATTGAGTGTTGGTAAGGAAGGACCCAGTGTTCATTATGCTGCGTGTGTGGGAAATGTTATTCCGAAACTGTTCAAAAAGTTTGTGAAATCCTACGCCAATCTGTCTGAGTTTCTAACGGCAGCTTCTGCGGCCGGTGTTGCAGTTGCGTTTGCATCCCCTATTGGAGGAGTTTTATTCTCAATTGAGGAGATATCTTCTAATTTCAGACTCTCGACTATGTGGAAGAGTTATTATTGTGCATTAGTAGCCACCGGTACGCTATCAGCAATGAATCCATTCAGAACAGGACAAATAGTCCTGTTCGAGGTCAAATACGACTCAGATTGGAGATATTTTGAGATTCCTTTCTTCGTTATTATAGGTATATTTGGAGGAGTGTATGGTATTATTGTTGCGAAGTTCAACATCAAGATGGTTGCATTCAGACAAAGATATCTGTCCAACAATGCTCTGAAGGAAGTGGCCATTCTGTGTTTGTTGACCTCCATGATTGGTTATTTCAGTGAGTTTATTCGTCTGGACATGACGGAGGGAATGGAGATTCTTTTCCATGAGTGTGGAGGAGAGTTCGATCATACCTTGTGTCGTATCTCTGACAGCTTTCTTCCTCGATTTGGCTTCTTCATCCGTCTCATTTATGCCACAATTTTGCGGATGGTTCTAGTCATTGTCTCTTATGGATGCAAAGTTCCCTGTGGTATCTTTGTTCCATCAATGGCTGCTGGTGCTGCATTTGGAAGGGCTGTGGGTCTGATGGTTGAAGCAATTTCTCCCTGCTCTCCAGCTAACGAAGGACATTGCATCATCTCTGGAACTTATGCTTTCTTGGGAGCAGCAGCAGCTTTGAGTGGTATAACACATCTGACCTTGACGGTTGTGGTGATCATGTTTGAACTAACTGGAGCAATCAAATACATCATTCCAACCATGATCGTTGTGGGTGTTACGAAAATCATAAACGATAGATGGGGAAATGGATGTGGAGGAATTGCTGATCAGATGATCAAGTTTGGTGGTCTTCCATTCATCGATCCAAAAGAAGAACATGATTTCGAAGATTTCCAGGTCGCCGATTGCATGACTGATCAGGTCGTTGCAGTTCCGGTCAAAGGACTGACCTACAAGGATCTTAAAGTTCTGCTTGATGAAACAAATTTCAAGAGTTTTCCTGTCATCATCGATGGTGAGAAGAACCCTGTGGTTGTTGGATATGTCAATCGCTCTGAACTGTCCCTGGAACTCAACAGGATCACCTCGAACGCCAATGAACTGGAAAACGAAAAAGTGGTTTTCCTGTCCGAAGCTTCTCTTTCACGGATTCAATACAACGACGATATTTTGATAGAAGAAGAAGACATCACCAATCAGGGTGAAGAGATTTTGCTAGAAAAATACGTCCATAGACAGTATCTGAGAGTGAGCATCAGTTCATCGATGAACTCCATTTTGGAGCTATTCCTCAAACTGGGTCCCAAGTTTGTTATTGTTGAGGATGGCGGTAGATTGGCTGGTCTTATCTGTCGTAAGGATCTGATCAAGTTTGAACTGTATCTACATCATTTGAAACACGGAGATCTGTTTGTCACCGAGAGGGATGAACTGGTCTACGCCAAAGCGTGGGCAATTTTACGTTCAACGGGTTCCTTTGTCGATGCAATCAGGAGCAAGGTTGTGTCATTCATAACAAGAAGAAAGGAGCAAGATCCGTATTTAACTCTTGATTTGGACGAGTAACTGTTCGTTCCAATGGCGATGAAGTTGTCAGATCTCTGGATCTTGGATCACGGCTGTGCAAGTGAAATCTCGGGGCCTTTTTTTCCCCCGAATCCGAAGGAGGGGATCTGAAAACTATAAAAAGAAGGGAAAAACACCTGTGGGAAAAGATTTCCCTCTTTTTTCCCTTGTTCTTTCTAAAGCGATATAAAGTGGACAGATATACATTAATAAACTGGTAAAATGGCGGCAAATCAGTTGCAAATGGAAACAGATACATCGAAGAACTTGGTTCTCTGTTTTGATGGCACAGGAAATAATTTCAATGGACAGCCTCCTACAAATATCTTGAAAATATACAAGATGCTTGAAAAGGGCTCTCGCAAGCAGATGTGTTATTATCAGCGTTAGTTTTACCGTTGATTTGCAATTTGAATGAGATTCGCAAAACGCGGAATGCATGGATTCCGAGATGAAGTAGTACTAACCTGTTCTATAACAAACGAGAAAGCGGGCATAGGCAACGACATCAGAACTGGGTTCGAGGACATTCGGGACGGAGGATTAGCATCATCTCTGTTTGAAGATTTCAAATCAGATTTGGATGACTTGGTTGCTTTGAGTCTTGATTACCACGTTATAGAGGCGTATACCTATCTCATGAGATACTATGTCGAGGGGGATAAGGTATATCTGTTTGGTTTCAGCAGAGGCTCATTTATTGCTCGGATTCTTGCGGGGATGATCGAGAGAATCGGTCTTCTGAACCAGGGTCTGGAGGTGATGGTCAGTACGGCGTGGGAAATCTACAGAAAATGGGAGGAACATGGACAGCCTGTGGGGTCGGAATGGACTAATTCGGCTGCTGATGATTTCAAGATGACATTTTGCAGAGAAAAAGTGGAGATCAAATTCATGGGGTTATGGGATTCGGTCAATTCCTGCGGAATCTTTAGAGATCGACTATTTCCGTACACCTCGATTTCTCACCATGTTCAGCACATCAGACATGTTGTCAGTATTGATGAACGCAGAGCTAAATTCAAGCAGAATCTATTCATCCCTCATTCGTATCTTCCATCGTTCTTCAACTTGGGATGCACAGATGAGGACAATGACAAGGATACTCTTGATAACCTCACAGAATCAACTAGGCTGCTCAATTTAGGCAATGACAATGTCAGTAGAGTGAATGCCTATGCCACGCGTTCCTCTCCAACCTCGAACGATTTGTTGGAAATTTGGTTTCCTGGAGATCACAGCGACGTTGGAGGAGGCTGGGTTGAGGATACTGATGGTCATTCGATCTCCAATCTGCCATTACGATGGATATTATCTTCGGCCATCGAATTGGGAGTCATTTTCAAAAAGAACTCAATCCATGAATTCTGTCAGAAGTTTTCTCGTATGGACAGTCTGTTGTCCTGTCACCATGACTGTTTATGTCTGTTTCGAAGAGAGCCTGTCTACCATGAACACAATAAGAAATCCAGAAAGGTTGAATTAAGTTCTGCGGTTAATCTTTTGAGAAATCACGTTCATCGAGTCGAGGATGATCTTGAGTCACAGAACCAGCAGAATTTTTGCGAACTGTTTGCAAATCCTGCTATTAGATCCACAAGTTTGCCCTTGTCTCCCATCTATCGGTTTGATTGTCGAGGTGCAGAAACATTTCGAAGGTCATTGTTTTGGTGGCTGGTTGAAGTTTTACCAATTGGTTATTTTGTGGAGAACAAGGATGGGAAATGGAGAAGAATCTACTATCCGAACCTGGGTAGAAGCAGAAGTATGCCAAGAAATGCAAAGATACATTGGTCTGTGCTATGGAGAGCTAAGTTTGTTAAAGACTACGTTCCTAAAAACCTTCCACCTGTTTACGAGCCATTGTTCGAACTGGTTCGACGGGAAAACCAAAACTCTTGTGACGGAGATCATCTAAGTGATTCATCGATTGTGAGCAGCCAGGATGACTGTGTTCAAAGCAGAGAATATTACGATCTGACTAACGAAAATCTTGTGGATTGTGCCACTGGAGAGGTCCGAACGGATCACCTTTCAAAAGATATCAGAAAGCTGCGTCTTAAGGTACGATGGGACGAGTTGCCTGATGACTTATCTAAATGGCTACAAATGTATCCTGAGTTATAAACAAATTCTAGCATTCAATTGATTTCTCCTTATATATTGAGAAGCAAAGCATAAGGAAATACTATAATATCACAACACACAAGAGTAGTCTGAATTAAAATAAGGTCCTCAGCTTTAATTCAAGCCTTATCTCATGTTAAAACAGTAAAATAGAAACAAACAGAGATGGACAAACAACAAAAAAGATAATCAGAGATGAAAATTTGAAGAGACAAAAATATTCAGTTATAAAAGGGTGGAACTCTCCAAAGGGAGAAGTCGTGGTGTTCATCAAACATAGAAAGTCTTGGGATGGTAAATGTTCATTAGACACCCACCAATGGCATTAGCCGTATTAATGATGTGCAAATGAGTGAGCATGCCCTCTAATTCGTCTTGTTTCTCTGTTCAATGTATATTTTTTGTAAGTTATGCTGAGTAGAATAGATGATTTATATCGAGCAACACGATGGCTGGCCAACAAAGTAGTTCTGTTTGAAAGCCATGTTCTCAAAGTACTTCCACCTTAGTAGGGTTGATCTAACAGACGACATCTTGGTTAGCTCTGGAGTTCAATAGCAGAGCAACAATCAAACCGTACAAACCCAAGACTTCGGCGAAAATCAAAATCAAAATCATACCAACGAACAATCTTGGTTGTTGAGCAGTACCTCTAACACCAGCGTCACCGACAATACCAATGGCGAATCCAGCAGCTAGACCGGACAAACCAACAGAGAGACCGGCACCGAGTTGGATGAAACCTGTGTAGAGAGCTTGTTGTTGCTTCAAGGAGGACGAGATCAAGACAGAAACAACCAAACCGTAAATGGCAATAATACCAGCCATAATGACAGGAACAGTGTTCTTGATCAAAAGATCTGGTCTCAAGACACAGGTGGCACAGATACCAACACCAGACTTAGCGGTACCGTAGGAGGCACCGAAACAGGTGAAGATGATGGCGGCAGCACAACCAATGGAGCCAAAGAAAGGAGCGTAAACTGGACTGTAAAACAATACCCGTAGGGGGGGAAGATTAACTGTTAGTATTCTGTTTCCATACAAAGGATCCAATTGCTGCAAAAAACTCATCTGAGACCATCTGACCTCATCAGAACCCTCAAATCCCGCTCATTTAATGACTGAGACCCAAGATCCCTCAGAGAGAGACCACCTGTGTTCAAGTGAGAACGGTGAGAACGGTGAGAACCGGCCAACGAAGCCCTCGTGGTCCTGAAAGACCCTGAAGATCGCCAATTTGCGGTTCCCCAACAAACGTTTTGCAAAATGACCACTTAGAGGACCCGCACCAATCTTCAATCGTCTTCTGACAATACATTGACGGCCTATGCAGCAATATTCAACATTTTGTCTGGTTTCTCTACTTACCAAAGATCAGACATTTTTTCTAGTATTCCCTGTTAATGTATTAATATATGTACCAATGTATTGATAGACACTTGTCAACTTCAGTACCTATTCAAACACCAATTATTTGCTTCTGTATTCACAAAATATCGTTTATTTTGGCATTCAAAAATGTATATTCTTGTTGTTAACTACGTAGTTTTTCTAAAACCACCGCTCACTTTACTCTATAAATTTCTCAAAGTGCTGCTTCGTTTTTCACCGCTATCAAAGAAATTGTATGCTCGATTTTTTATAGTCACGGGCTTCATAACCTCACACCTGAAATACCAGGAGTATTGATTGATTGCATTGCACGAGTAACGAGAGAAGGATTACAGAGAGGAATACTAGAATGGGGGAAAGAGAAGGCGAATAATGGCTCAAAATACTCAACGTTTCTTTATTCAATCGAATGCTTTTTGTTTGATTTCTTCATCCCCCTCCAAGACACCCACAGTACAGATTAACTCCTCTGTCTACTCCTGCCGTAATATTGTACTTCTTCATTTATGATTAGGTAACACATGTTCTGATTACGTAATTCTGTCTATGTTCTTTTTTGTCTTTTAATTTAGAAACAGGGGGTGCGCAAAATTAGGCTGAGACTCGTTTGTTAGCCAACTAAGTTGATGGTGAAGAATCTGGATCGATGATTATGTCAGCTTAGGTAATTTGTAAGGAGGAGGAGGAAGAGAGAGCAGAAGGTGATTGAATTAAAAGAATTGTTAGAGTTGAATGAAGACGATAGGTAGGTAAGAAGTAGTAGTAAACTGGAATTGGAATTTGTCTAAAGAAAGAAGGAGAATAGGAGTGGAAGGAGGCAATTAGATGAGGTGGTGTTTTTTGGTTATATATATTGAGGAGAGACGGTAGCAGATTATCGATTTGACCAAGTTGATGAACGTCTGTTTTTTTCTATTTTCCCAAGGATGGGAAGTTTGAACATTCTATTGCTGGAATTTTGTTCAACTGAAGGGTTTCAGAATGGGTAGTTTGATGGTGGAGGAACAATTATGATAGTGATTATTGTATTTGAAACAGAAGAGATGTGATTGCTTTGAATTCGCAGCAATAAAGATGTCGTGGATTCCCTTGAGAAGCGGGAGAAAAATTTCTGAAGGGTGTGGTGTATTGAAAACACGATGTTTTGCAAGGAAGACGTTTTAATTTGAAGATTGAAGAGAAGTGTTTTGGAGATCAGTGTTAATAGACGGAGGAGAGTCTGCTAACAAGTGGTTGATTTGCATATGGTAAGTTGGGAAAATGGTTTATTTATATTGGTTGTATGTGGATTGGTATTAACATTCGTGCTATAGAGTTTACTTTACAACAACGCGATCAAACAGACTCAGCAGCTGCGGAAGGATCTTGAACAGTTTGAAAAGGATCCTGTCAATTCGCCGCTGTCATTGATTGGACAGGTTACTACGACAATAACGACATTGAGTCGGACGCTTCAGGATTATGAGGATTATATAGTCAAACAAACGCTAAATTTGAACGAATCGCAGAAGCTCAAGAACGAGAGTAGACTTTCGAGTCTGAAGAGTGAATTGGTGGATTACAAGCTGAAGGCTCAGAGTTTGAAGAAGCAGAGAGAGGAGGGACTTGCAGAGCTCAATAGAAATCAATTGTTTGCCAACAGATCGACTGCCGTTTCAGAGAACCCGTATGATGACACAATTACTTCCGTGACAAACAGAGGCGGGCAGACGAGACAGGAGCAGTATTCGGGATTGTCGATGGAAGAGGGGTTGCACAAGGAACAGAATATTCTAGAGAGATCTAACCAGCAGTTGGATGAGATACTGGAGATGGGAAGGCTTGCGTTTGATGATCTTGTGGAACAAAACGAAGTCATCGCCAAGATGAAAGATAGAATGTCGTCGGGATTGCAAACCCTAGGAGTTTCCAAGGCCACCATCAGAAAGATTGAAAAGAAAGCTTTTGAAGATAAATGGATCTTCTATATTGGAGCCTTGCTCACCTTGTATATTATGTATTTGATATGGTCCTATCTGGGATGAATGCTGGACAATGTTGAACCGACATTGCATCTTATTTAATATCTTATACCATGTGGTTTTGAGATCTTCAAAACTGAATGAAATAGTCATAATAATAACATTATACAAACATCATAAATACAAATATATGAACACCTAACATACATAAACTCATAATTTTCCAATTAAAGGCTCTAATGCAACAGGTAGGGTTTCTGCACTGTCGCCTATGAATTGCCAACAATCTTCCTCTTCCTCATCTCTATCAGTGTTAAAAATGGCGATTTTGCCTCCCTGGTTCCTAACTATGTCCACATATGATGCTGCAGGCCAAACTGTCCTAGAAGTGCCTATCACCAGCATCAAATCTACTTTATTTCTCATTATAAATTCGTCTGTTCTGTCTATTAACTGTAGAGGCAGAGACTCTCCAAACCAAATCACTCCTGGTCTGAGTATTCCCTCCTTACACACTGGACAATGCGGTAGATCCTGTTCCTCCACATAAGGCAGGGTCTCTAATTTGTCGAACTTATCTGTTCGAAGAGCCTCTGTCAATGGATCCTTGAAATTGTTTTTCTCTCTATACGAACAACTGAACTCAGTGCATCTCAACTCAAAAAGAGATCCATGAAACTCCACAATTTTGTCCAAATCGGTCCCACTTCTCTGTGACAATCCATCAACGTTCTGTGTTATCATGAGGAAATTGATATCCGATACATGACTCAACTTTGCGAGCGCAGTATGGCCATTATTTGGCTTTGCTTGCAATGCCATATGACGCCTGTACGAATAGAACTGCCAAACCAGTCCTGGATCTGCCAGAAATGCATCTGGAGTGGCTAGATCGATTGAACTGTATCTCTTCCAATAACCACCAGAACCTCTAAAGGTGGCTAGTCCTGAGGAGGCAGACAATCCCGAGCCCACTAGAGCCAGTATTGTTCTGCAATTTGGAGATACCAGAAACTGTTGAAACGACATAAGAGTCTGTGATTCTTGAATTTGGTGTGTCTGGTTGCGATTTTCCTCTAGCAACGAAGGGTCCGAAGGAGAGAGAGGCCCAGACGAGGGGTCCATTCTTCGTTTGACTACGGCAAGAATGCACTAATTGACAATTTCAAGGTCTTTTTGTAGTTCCCATACACTATTATAATGCCAATTTGTATGGGATTCTATTGGAATTGGGTGCCCAATCTGGTCTTTTTTGAGCTCTTGGGCCATCACAATCGCTATCGTACTTTACTTATCTATGGAGAATCTTTTTTCCCTGGCAGAGATTGAGGAAAACTGTCAAAATAGAATACGGGTCAATAGATGCTCGAAATTGAACGAAAAATTTTTGCTCCTTTAGAGTTTTGAGAGAAAAAAAACAAGACGAATCCATCCAACAAAAAGCTCGTGGGTGTCGTATAAAAACGAGGTTTTATACTGATTGATATCGATCGATAGAACAAATCAGCTCTTTGACGACATTTTTTTAACGAATCCAGGACATTACACTGTGTGCAACAAACATCACACAGAAGAGAGACAGGATCGCAAAATAAGAGAATTAATTGAACACAATTGGCGAGGCAATTGTTGACGGTCATCTCTCAAACAAAGACTGGTGAAGTTGGATTGCATTCGTTTGAAGTTGTCGAGTCCACAACAGTAGAATTGACCCTCACAGTGATAAACAAATCACATTTGCACCCTCGATCTCCACAAGGTTTAGTCTTTCTCCAGATACAATTTTACTTAGACGCGTGCGTGTTCGCTATAGAAAAATAGAAATACCAAAATGGCAGGTCCAGATAGAAGGCACATCACAGATTCAGAGAGAAAACATATGACAAATAAGCTGTCCAACTACTTGGATCAGGTAGTTGCATTGAAGGACTCAGATGGAAATGAATTCCAGGAAATGTTCCACACCCTTCCTCTCAGGGCAAACACAGACTACTACAAGGTGATCAAGAAACCAATGTCTTATGCCAAAATCAGACAGAGCTTGAAGGGTCTCAGATACTCGCATCCGATGCAGTTCATCTCCGACTTGGCTCAGATCACATGGAATGCAAGATTCTACAACGAAAAGACCTCTGTCTACCACATCAACGCTACGATCGTGGATAATTACATCCAACAAGTGATCATTCCATCGATACAGAAAGACACTGCCATGTTCGGCCATCTCGAAGTCGCATATCCTAATCTGGGTGAATTACCTAGAGATGATGAAGATTTGGCTCAGTCTGCGGTCTCACATCCTGCAGACGTGGCTTCTAGATCAGTGACACCAGCTCCAAGACAACAGAGCAGAAATGATGATGCAGACTATGAAGAAGATGCGGATGAAACTAGACATCAAGATGACGACTATAGAGATGAGGATTACCATGATGACCCCTCTGCTGGAGGCTCCCATCTGAACAGAGCATCTCATCTAAACAGTCTTGGAAGCATGTATTCTAGTGCTTCCATTCCTAACTACAATCCTTCGGCCTATATTTCCAAGACAGAAACTGCAGCACAAAGCAATTACTATTATCCACCAACTCGGAACATCAGTCAGTCCAATGAGCAACTATTAGAAAGTTGGGTTAAGAGAGGTAGACCACCGATTGTTGACCAGCCTCATGAGCAAAGAATCAAAAGTATCATGAGAGGTTTGAAGAAAATCAAGGTTAATGGAAAAACCATCATCACTGTGTTTGATAAATTACCAAATCAGCAAGACCATCCTGATTACTATAGAATAGTCAAGGAACCAATTTCCATGTTGGATATCAAGGGATTGATCAAACAGAGACACTATTTGAGCGTTGATGCATATATGGCTGATGTTTTCAAATTGATTGCCAATTCTAAGGCCTATTACACCACTAACTCTACCATGCTTGAAAACGTTGGTCTGTTAGAGTCCAATATAACGAGACTATACCACATAGAGATGCAGAAGCCTGACAGTGACTACGGTGATGTTGTCACATCTAAGGTGCCTGTGCCTTTTATTGTTTTCGAAGGTAGAACTTACAAGGTGGGTAACTGGGTCTTACTAAAGAATCCGAATGATACCAATAGACCAATTGTTGGACAAATTTTTAGAATGTGGCAAGAACATGGAAGAAGTTATGTTAACGTTTGTTGGTATTATAGACCTGAATGGACTTCTCATAGTTACGATAGACTGTTTTTGGAGAATGAGGTTTTCAAAACTGGCCAATATAGAGATCATCCTGTGGAGGACATTGTTGGACCATGTTATGTTGCCTATTTCACCAGATGGCTCAAGGGAGATCCAGCAGTCAAGTTTGAAGGTCCATTATTCATTTGTGAATTTAGATACAGTGACCGTGAACTTTCATTTGCCAAGATCAGAACCTGGAGAGCATGTTTGCCTGATGAAGTGAGACACATTGAAGATCCTGTTACTCCTATTGATAAACCAAGGGTCTTGAAGAAGTATCCTTCTCCAATTAAGTATTTGTTGCCTCCTAATTCTATTCCAACTGAGAAGTGTCCACCTCCTACAATTTTGAACTTGAATGCGCCACCACTTGTCGGTGGTATCCACATCTATGAGCCAGGTCCAGAGGGAGAGTTGCACGATGATCCAAATTACTATGATGGATCTCTGAAAAGCAATGAGTACAAAACATATATCCCACCTTCACCAAATGTTAGACTACCTCTTCTACCTTCAGATCAGTCGTCGCCAGCTCAAAATCTTCCTCCACCTCCTGGATCTATTTCAGGTCTTCCAAACCCATCAGGTTACTCGCAATCTGTCCAGATGTCCCCATTACAGCAGCTCCACCGTTTCTCTGCTTCTCCGTCTATGAATGTAGGTTCCCCCGGTCAATTTGCTGCGTACCAGCAACAGCAACCAATGCCCTCCTACGCAGGGAACTACAGTGCCTCTAGCAATTATGGAGGAGGTCATAAAGTGATTCAGTCTCCTTACAATAGTCTGTCATATCAATTTTCTCCATATAACCAACCTTCATTCTCTCAGACATTTGTTCTTCCTACTAATCAGGAGGAGCGTTTGCCTAGATTTGTGAAGGAAAATTACGATGGGCTTGATCAGACCAATTTCCAAAGATTTAGGAAAAATGTTGTTCAGCAGAATTATTTGAACGCTTCTAACGACACCTTGATGAAAGCTGAAGACTACACTTCTGAGGAGTCTGCTCCTTTGCTTTGGTTCAAGGGTCCTCCACAATACATTCCAAACAGAATTCTGTCCCAGGATGATTATGATGCTTCTGAGATTAATATTCCAGTGATCAAGAAGAAAAAATTGGCTAGAGGTCCTCATAGCATTAAAATTGGTCACAGTAGCAAATATCTTGCTTGGAAATTGAAGCAAGAGAGTGTTTCTGAGGAATAAGTGACGATTTTTGTCTGATTTGGATGACTTTTGTTTATGTGAAGATCATTCTGACTATTTAACTCCTATTTCTTATATATATATATATGTATAGCTTTACCGTCTTTGTATTATAATATATCAATCAATATTACAGTTTACTAGTAGTCGAATATCGATATGACAGAGTTTATGTGGTGGATGAAAAGATTTTATGGGAATGAGTCTGATGAAAATAAATGGGGTCAGCTAATTTATGAAAGAAGTGTTACGAGCTTGAGGATTAAAGGAATGCTTAGTTTGGTCATCAGCACCAGGATAACTGCAGTTTTTTATGACGTACTGATTCTAAAGTTTTCAGTATAAGGAGGCTTATTATATGAGATCTTGATTTGAAATAAATATTTCTTTTTTTAAAAAATCTGGCTAGATTATTATTGGGATATTATGTATTAAAGATATGTTTCTGAAAATTCTGAAAGCAGAAGACGATTTAGTAAGGTTTATGTTTGAGATGCCAAACAGATGAGTTCTGCTTATATGAATTATGGAGAGGATTGAATCTGGAGTCGATGATGAAGAGAATTAATCCGGGATTTTCCGAGATCTCTGTAGATTGTGACAAAAAAACGGTTACAGCACTATACAACATCGGGTGTGTCGTGTTTGTATCGGCATTTAAGAATTCTGATTCCAATTCCAATTCCCGGAATTGGGTTCTTTGATGCTGCATGTTTGGTTCAATGACAGACAATTAGTTCCAGACTTTGGCGATTTCAGCCATGAGATCTAATTTAAAGCGCATGAGATGCTCGACAGAAATGTTAAAAGTGGAACGCGTCGCGTAGCGTAAAATAATGCACCGTGCAGTAGACTCGAAACATGAAAAGTTCTAATTTAGTAGCAGAAGTCCTAGTTCCGACAGCTACGTCATTCTTGCTTTAAAACAGGTGAGAATGGATATTTTAGTGCGCACATTAGCGTGAAGTCTGAGATGACCGTGTTACAGATGTTGTTTCTAAAGATAGACAACTACAGAAGTGGGTCTGTGAAAAATGAAAGTCGAAGTTCAGTAAATGCAAAGAATGAATGTCTATCAGATTCCCAGACAGAATCTGACGGACAGTGATGTGAACGAGTTCAATATGTAGTAAAAGAGAGTCCTATATATAAAACAGCCAGATTTATTTCGTGAATGAGTGGACAGATGAATGAATTAATGAATGATGATGATGATGATAAAAAAAGATTATCGTGATTTAGCGCATCTAGTCAAAAATACCCCAGTATTGCTCAACACCGTAATCACCAGGACTTTTCCAGTAGTCATTGTAGGTAGTGAACATGATAACCTGATCAGCAACAGATCCAACAATTGATTTGATAGCAGCTAATTGGTTTGAAGTAGATGGAACACCGTCTGATCCATAGGTATCTCCTTGTGTAGGCCAGCCGGTCTCACAAACCAAGACAGATTTTTCTCCACCACAGACGCTCTTGACGTTGGCAATTTGTTCCTTCAACCATGGACCAGAGTTAGAAGCTTCAACGGAACCATCCCAGTATGGGTGAGAGTTGACTGCAATGAAATCAGAGGCCTCACAAAGGGCAGTGTTACTTTGGTAAGAAACAATAGTGTCCACAGTGACAACAGAACCGGTCCATCCCTTGGAGGAAAGTAGCGATCTACCAGTTGAAATGGCAGAGGAGACTTGAGAAGCAGAGTAGGAGCCAGAGTTGACCCATTCATTACCAATAGAAACAGCGTAGATAGCGTCCCATCCTTGACTGGAGCCTGAAACCTGTTCATACAAAGTCTCAATGTCAGAGGACAAAGAATCATAATTGTAGAGACCAGCAAATAGCTTTTGACCAGATTGCAAGTTGGCAAGAATGTTGGTGACACAAGAACAGTCTGGAGCATAGACTCTGATGACATCGAAAGCAGTGAGCTTTTGAATGTCGCTTGCGATGGTGTCTGCAGACTTACAAGATCCAGAATCTGTGTAAGGAGAGTAGGTGATACCCTTGGCTTGACCTGCATAGTACTCAACAGAACCAGCTGCAGCAGTGCTAGATGCAGAGTATGAGGAATCAGAAGCAGACTTAGCAGCAGAGGAGGATTCGACGGAGGATGAGGCAGCAGAAGAACCTGAAGAGATGTAACTTGTACTTAAGGTAGTTGGTGAACTAGAAGCAGGAGAGGATGTTTCCTGACTGAGTGAGGTAGACTCAATGGAGGAGGCTCCAACGACCTCTGTGACGACGACAGTGACAACATCAGCTCCTCTTTTTTCAAAGTGTTTGTGATGATGGTGTTGGAAAGGGATAGATAGGGCCAAGGAGCTCAAGGCCAAGGAGAATAGAATGTTTGAAGCTAGCATTGTGCGGATCTGTGCAAAGGAATGTCAGATATGTTTGAACGAACTAGTCGATATATGGAGCAACAGAAACAGCAGAGCGGAGCAGCAGGGGTCAGATTGATCCAGGAAGAAATCTAGCTTTGATAGGGAGCTGGTGTATATTTCTCAGCAGGAAAAATGTGAATGTCCTTGATCTGGGTTCTGGAGAGATGAATATATGAAAATGTAATTGAGTAATGCTGTCAGGGGTTAAGGATCAACCTCCCTATTTATATATTTAGCACTTCTGAGAACTCAAATTCCCAAACACGAACGGAATCATGGAAAAAGGGCAGATGAGCCGCTTCTCCCCTGTAAGCATGTTTCACTTTTTAAGGAAATTAGTTCGAGGAATTTTTCCTCAATCTATCTATCATTTTTCCCTGTTGCTGGCGAATTTTTGAATCCAGACCTTCCTAGACACACCACCAACGGTGCCGACTGCTATTGTTTGGTTGTTCGGCCCAATTCTCCTCTCCAAGCCTCCATCACGCCAAGAGTACAAGCACAGACAGCACAGGAGATTTTGAGTCTCCTTGAAAAAAAAAACAGTGCGATAGCTGACACCTCGAACCGGCCGAATTCTTAATTTTGCCTTATGCTCCTGCCAACCCCTGTGAACAAGCATTTTGGCAGGTCTGAGAGATCTAACAGGACTCAAATTTCACCAAGAGACGGTTCATTGATATCATCGTGTTGATAAGGATTTTTACAACTGTCCATCCCTTGACGATCTTCGAATACGTTTGTAACCCCTTCGAACAGAGATCTGATCTGTTATATGTCGCGATCCAAGATAACCTGTCAAGTCGATAAGCAAATCAAGCTCTGACAACTCTCAGAAGTGTTGTTCTAGCCAGTTGTCTGGCCACATAATATCGATATGTAATAACATTCTGTAATCTATTGGTACCTGTTGGGGCTCATTGGTGCCCGTTGGCACCCATTGGGACCCATTGGGACCCATTGGGATCCATTGGGGCCGCAGAAATCGGATTCCATCTCTATTGCTTCCATTGATGATTCAAGAAAAATGGGCGAGTGCGTGATTGATGCGGCTCTCTCCCACAGGGGTAGAACAACAAACATCTACAGCGCCTCTATTGATCAAAGGGATGGCGATGGTATCTGCAGTCGAACCGCCTCGTACAGCACTGACTTCTCAATTCCCGACATTACAATGACGAGATTCAGTCTTTACATATGCAAGTAATAAAGCCCCCAAACGGTTGATTTTCTGTGTCTGATTTTCCAGATGCCGAGAGCAATTTCGTCGTTGTGGATGTTTGTTACCGACTATTTTGCTTTTCTTTAAGACTCGGAGTATATAAGTTGGTCCAATTGTTCTTTTGATCTGAAATTCCATCTGATTGTCTAGGTTACCGTGATCTGTCTAGACTGGAGGATGGAGGCTTTTAGGTTTTTCAGGCTTTTAGAGTTTTTCAGACTCTTTCGAGCAATGTGAGCTTGTTTGGAATGTCTGTTTTTATTTTCCCCCATTTGTCACAAACGGTCTCTATATTTTCTCCGAATTCATTCTACATTTTGACTGTTTGATGTCTTCGAACTACTGGACTAATGAGGTCAAGAACAAGTCCATTTTGTTTCAGAAGACTGTTACAGATCACCACAATATGGGGCGTGTTTTCCGCACAGCCACCGAATCGCGTCTCAGATAGTGGCGCAGAAAACTAGCCACAAAAAGTGCGGATGGCTGATCCTCCAAAAAAGATTCAAATCAGTTTAATTAAAATTGTTCCCCCCCTAAACAAACAAGATGACTCGTAAGGTGAAAGCATCCAATGGATAAAAGTTGATACTATTCGGAAACAGAGACCCCGGAAAATGACAACTGAGCTTCCGCTGTCCTACAGCCATCTGGAACACTCCGAGTACTCGGAGTACCAGATCCTCTGGACAAAGGACACAACTAAGAAGAACAAGCTATGGCACGACGGCACAATGCGATTGTTCAAGTTGAACAAAAAAATGATCATCTACGATGAGGAGAAATTAGAGGTTTATTCAGATTTCATCAGTACATATGCCAGATACCAGGTGGAGGATCTCGTCAAATTCGAAGACCTCTGGATCATGATAGACGACGTGATAGGAACCTTTGAGCGAGACGTGTCTAGATTCATGAGCGATATGAACGCAAACGACCAAAATATACGTCCAATGATTAAGATGACACACAAACGAAAACTTCCAGTTGACCCCCCCTCCATGGATCATGTCAGAAAGAACCGTCGGGTCCTTGGACTCGTCCGCACAAGACCAAAACATAACAGGTCTCCAACAGACACCAAGAAACAGAACGCCACCGGTCACATCAAGAAGGAATTGCCTTCTCGCAAGAATCACACAAAGAAGATATCAACTCCTGTTTCCAAAAGAACGATTCTGGGTGAAACCGTTATACTTCAAACAGCAAACGATGCTAGTCTGGGAATCGTGACTCCTGTTTCTGACGGGTCTGACAAACATTCTTCCTGGGGAAAATCAGACAACACCACTTCAGATAGTCTCTCGTCAACTCCTACGCGCCCCATTCACTCCTCAAACACTACAATGTCTCCAGGTTCTTCTGCGCTGGCCGTTACTAAAAGATCGCTTCGGGTGAACCGAAATTCGCAGCCTTCATTGGAGCTAGACAAAAGGCCTCTTGCACACCCAATATCTGTTCCAAGGGATTGGAGGACAAACAAGGAACCCAATTCCCCAGCAAATTCATCAGGTACCGAACAGGATCCTGGCTTTGACTACGAAAGTTTCTCAGAAACCAATTTGGCCCAGAACACAAAAGGTGGTCAATACGCTTCTTCTTTTGCATATCAATATTCAACAGTTGACTCTTCAGACAAACAACCATTTTCTATCTTTGATTCTGTTAAAAAGCCAAACTAATGTGTTTTACGGAAAAGCACTTATTGACGAGTGTGTTTGAACATATTTTTTTAATATTTATTTAAGGGACAAGTGAAAATCAAGAAAAAGGCTAATTCTAATGCTATAAAGAATGCTCTGACATCAGACTTTTGTCAGCTATCCTAAGAAACAGCTCTTCAAGTCGTCAGAAGACATCTCCAGTGGAAAAAACATTCTAAATTCTCTACGGAATCTCCAGATACATCTTTTGAACTCTGATAGCTGATCAATCCTTTTTTCTGTTGCTCATGAATGTCTGATTCGATGTGTTATTATTGAAAAGTGATACCTTAAAGAAAAAGGGATGGTGTGTGAACAATCGTGAACTTCACAATTTTTGTTGGTGCCATAGACACAAATAAAGCAGATTATACCACTTTAATGGGCGTCAAGTCTAGCCTGGAGTCTTGCCTCCTGTCTCTTTTCTCTCCAGATCAAAAGGGGAACCGCATTTGAGGTGAAGATTTTAACGACTGGGAAGGATGAAACCAAACCTGTCATGGCTGCAAGAGCTGGAGTGCTTCCATATCTGTTGGCAACCCAAGCTTGTTGCTCCATCTCTTTTGATTTATCGTAAACCATCTTTATGTTTGCTTATGGGGAGATCAGCGATGTATTTGCAAAGAATAATGCAGTTTAGCTAGTTCTCAATCAATGACAAGAGAGAAAGATACAACCAAAAGAACAGGGGGGAAGTAAAAAGGAATAGGAAATTGTCTTAAGTACTAGCGAACACAACATACTATAGGGTGGGTAAGCGCTGGTGACCGGGGATTTTTAGCGGCTCATATTTTTAACACCTGGGCGGCTGCTCTATGAACTTTGCAATCTACACGAACTCAAATAATCAACGTATGAACAAATATATTAGGTCTAATAAACGCTAAAACTAACGGATTGTAATTGCACGTTCGTAGATCACCGAAGAGTATCTCAAATCTTATAGCTTCTTAGTCAATTCTGGAACAACCTCGAAAACATCACCAACTAGACCAACATCAGCGACACCGAAGATAGGTGCCTCTTCATCCTTGTTGATGGCCACAATGGTCTTAGAGTCCTTCATTCCGGCTAGATGTTGGATGGCTCCAGATATACCAATTGCGATGTAGAGATCTGGAGCGACAACTTTACCAGTCTGACCGACCTGTAGCGAATTGTCACAGAAACCAGCATCCACAGCAGCTCTGGAGGCACCAATAGCAGCGTTCAACTTCTCAGCCAATGGGTTAATCAAGGCATCAAACTCCTCTTTGTTCTTGAGTCCACGTCCTCCTGAAACTACAACCTTGGCTGAGCCGAGATCAGGTCTCTCGGACTTGACCAACTCCTCAGAAACGAATTGTGTTCTGTTGCCGCTTTCAACATATGCAACTTCTTCCACTGGAACATCACTAGCCCCCGAAAGCTCAACTGGTGCAAATGCAGAGCCTCTGACGGAAGCTAGAACTTGCTTATCCTTGGACTTGACGGTTAGAATAGCGTTACCGGCGTATGTTGGTCTCACAAAAGTGTCTGGCGACACCACCTTGATTATATCGGAAATAGGCTGGAGGTCCAACAGAGCTCCCAAACGAGGAAGGAAGTTCTTTCCAACCGAGGAAGCTGGAGTGATGAAGTTTGTATATGACGAATCCTTGAGGATTTCAGCAAACAGAGGAGAAAGCTCCTCTGGAAGATAGTGATTGTACTTGTCAGAAGTAGAAACCAACACCTTGGCTAAACCAGAAACTTTAGAAAGCTCCTTGGCAGCCTCACTAGCTTCAGAGCCAACGACAACCGCAGTAATTGGCTTTCCGATCTCTTTGGCTGCAGTAAGAGCAGAGAGAGAAGATGGAGTGATCGAGCCTCCAGCGGTCTCAACAAATGCCAACGTCGAGTTCAGTCTGATGGACTTCAACACCGATCTTGATCCAATGGTTCTGGAAAACTTGAGCATATCTATAGATCTCGAAATCACACTCTAATGTAGTACACAACTGTATCAGAAGTCAATGGTGTTTTCAATTGTCCAAAAATTCAGAGTGACAGTTATCCCAACCGTTAACTTCGTCTTCAAGATGTCTGAAAAACCCACCTAAGCTCTCTCCCACCTACGATTATTTTCAGTTAGTCAGAGATGACATAAACAATTTTCCACGACAACAGGGGAGGGGCGGCTGCTGCCATTTCTGCTCGTTCTCCCCAGGTTGCCCGAAAAACAACACCAGGGACAACAGCAATTTACATAGAAAGATGTTTTTTTAAGGGGGGGGGGGTAGAAGAAGAAAGGAAGACAACTTTTAACAAGGGGAAGTCTCTCGTATTTATAGTGTGGTTTGCACAGTCAAACTCTCCACAATATGTGACAGAACATGTTGAGTCAGTTTGTTTTGACACCGGTCTCGTCGGGGTGGGTTACTGAAAACGGGGGAAAACATACATCCTTTGGCAGAGAAAAAAAGGCCCAAGTCAAGTCAGTCAGGAAACAAACATCTCTACACCTAATTGGATTTGACGGACGAATTGACGTGGGAAAGTTGACCCACCTTTAAATTTTTTATTTAACCCGGCACTTTACGTTGATGATGCTGACTCAGCAGATCTCGCCTCGTTAGTGCAGCGCAGCATTTTAGTGTCTAAATTTGGGACCCTTCCCTGTAATGCAGCAGGCCACCGTTGATGTTTCAAGATGGGCCATGCATCGGGGAGATATAAATTTATAAAAAAGAGAACGAGTATAAGCAAAAATATTGTAGATTGAGGAGCTAATAAAAGGACAATGGTCCAAACGATCGAAGTTTATACAAAAGAGTACAATGCTTGAAAACATGTCAAAAGAGAATCCAAAAAAGTACAATGCTTGAAGACATTCTAGGAGAGAATCAGAAGAGAAAAGTACAGATAAGTAAGTAAGTAAAAGTAGCATGAGGTTAGTAGGAAAAAAGAGAGTAAAATAGTAAAATAGAATGGCAAGCAAGCAAATATAATAGGGGTAAGAAAGTAAAAAGTAGAAAGAGAAAAATAGAAACATGATGGCATCTTCATAGATTAAGCCAATTTTGGCCGTTTGAGCATATTTTCATAATCCTGCTCCATTTTAACCTGGGTGGACGATAGGTCGACAGACTGCGAATGGGGCATGCTACCTGAGGTAGATGCGGGGACAGTGCCGCCACCAGCACCGTCTGCGACTCGGTTATCAGGGTTATAAGGGTCATTTGAAGGGTAGATCAGTCTTTTGTCCATTTGATGCTTTTCCAATATCATGTAAAGATCGTCCTTGGTGAACGGTTTTGCAAGAATGTCGGTCATACCATGGTTCAAATATGTGACCAGATCTTGGTGTTGGTAGTTACCAGTCATGGCGATGATGGGGGTGTCCGCATCGAACGAACGAATCACCGATGATGCCGACGCTCCGTCAAGATTAGGCATCACAATGTCCATCAACACGAGATCGAATTTGACTTTTTCCAGAACATTAATGGCTGCCAATCCGTCTGTCACGACCTCCACCGTGCACCCATACTTCATTAGGAATCTTCGGCACAGCTGGATACACACATCATCATCCTCGACAAGTAAAACGTGGAGACCTGAACCTGGAGGTCTACGCATTATACGAGAATCATGTTGCTGTTGGGTAGGTTGTTTCGGAACAACACCTTGTGGAGTCATGCCCATCATTCCAGAACCGGGTTTCACGGGTCCCACAGCACCACCAAGAGATCCTGGCATGTACTGTTGGGGAGAGTTGGAAGCATTAGTGATGGCATTTGCAGACGAAGCATTGGAGCTAGATTTACCACGAGACTGTTGCGAAAGATCCACAGGCACATGAGGCTCGTTGGGTCTTGGTTGAGGCGTAGCCTGGGGAATCACGAGCTTCGCCTGATCATTGTACGGCAAATCCAAGGGCATAACTTCCACTCCCACTTGAGACAAAGATTTGGCTATTTGGTTGATAGATCTGGAGTATGATTCATTAATTGATTTGGTGGTGAGCAAGCTAGATACCATGGTGTTATATTTGTTAGTGAGACCTACCAATTCCAGTTGGAGCCTTTCAACACTCTCTTGCAAAGAGTGGTTTTGTTTCTCCAAAAAATCAAAGCTGTCCTGCAAGCCTCTGAACTGGTTGATTGTCACGTAACCGGACGTTGAGTTGACCACTTCACCCTCCTTCTTGACAGGGACTTTTCTCTTAATGTTTTCCAGCGACATACGATTGTTTCTCTGGAAATCTGGGTGTTTGAACTCCCAGATATTCTCGATCATGTATCGCTGCTTGAGGTCGTTCGAAATCTTAACTTTGTGGAAGTCATATTTGTTGAGCTGTCTGACAAAAGAAGCAAAATTACTGTGCTTGAAATGTCTGGGAAGAACCTGTTTGGTGAACTCGTTTGTGTCAGCAATAACAAACGAATCGCCAGAATCTGACCATCTTACTATGTCGGCATACGAGTTCTCTTCCAACATCTGGAACAACTTCTTGACAAAGTCGGTACCCGAGGACTGCTTTGCGCCCCCTGTATCCTTAGAGGAAGGAGAATGAACCTCTGGTGCACCGACATACGACTCCAGCGTCATCTGGTTCGAGTCCTCGGCACTCATTCCTATTTGATTTTGATCTTATTTTATAGAAAACACCTAGTTCAGTAGTTGTAGACGTAGTTAATGACACCTCTCGATATCTCCCTGCAAACTTGGTGATGTCTTTTTTCTTTTTAATCTGTCAAACTATCAGTATTTATTAGTTATCACCTTTTTATCCGTCTTTTCTATATTTTCCAATATCTTAGTAGCATCTATTTCTTACCCATAACTGATTTGCCCAACTTAAATATCTTATGACTTCACCCAATTCTGTCTTTTGACAACTCCTGTTCTAGACAATTTGTATATGATAGTATGTATTTTTACACAAACGGAACAACTATGAAAAATCATCTCATTAGATAAGCACAATGCACAGCCTACTTCGACACTTCATTCTGCTTTAATACATCCATACAAGCTTTTTACATTATTATCGGAGTTAACATCACAGTAAATCTGCCCCAATTACGGGCTATATTGGAAAATAACAGACAAATATTCAAGTCTGAATAAGCCAAAAATGGCTCTTTATTACAAAATTTTAGTTATAAAGACCTCTTGCTTAATCCTTCTTGCTAACAAAATATTGGGTGTAGTCAAAAAAAAATAATAATCTTCTCATATCTAAATAAAACATTTCCATGTTTCCTGTAGATATTTATAAAAAAACCTAAAATATCCTAATACAATCTCGAAACATTCCACCTGGAATCATACAATAGTATACCCAATTCCCAACTTGATAATAATACAAAAACGTGGATAAGAAAGAACCATGGTTGAAATCAAAACCAGTCTCTTATTTCTTGCTGACAGGAACTTGTAATTGGAACTCCATCATTCCCTGTCTTATATCACTGTAAATCTTAGGCTCAAACGGAATAACGTTGTCCTTAGGAAACTTGGAAATCGACTTCTGGAAATCCGAATTATATTTGAGATCGTACTCAGATCCATGACCGTGCGTGTATTCGTTAGACCCAGACGTACAACTGCTAGTGCTATTCGATTTCGAATGTCTCTTAAGAGAGCTCTTCGATTTATTGGATGCACCCATTGGCGTAAATGATGACATAGATGATGACGTAGATAATCTCGAAAATTTTGATACAGTGGATGAGATGGGGCTCTGCTGTTGGAATGACAAATTAGGAGTAGTGCTCACCCGCATAGAACTAGGTGCAGCCACAGCTCCTGCACCAGAGCCGGCGCCAGAAACACCCCCCACCGCAGCAGAATTAGAGGTGGATCCAGCACCAAAATCAGAAGCAGATCCAGAGTTAATGCCACCCTTCTCACCAGCAAGCGATGATTGTTGGGAGTACATAATAAAAACAGGCTTTGGTGTAGACGAAAACGTCTGCACCGATTTAGAAGAAATTGAATTTCTGTTTGTGTTTTGCGATCCATTACTTTGCAATGACGATGCTAGAGAATATGACGATGAAATTGTGGAGGCAGACGAGATTGAACAATTGGAAGAACCATTGTTATTTTTTGGAGTTGCCTCAAACACAAATGATAAAAATTTTGTATTATTGTTTGCATTGCTTGGAGAAGTAGCATTTTTTGGAGCTTTAGAACGTTTATTTTCTGCCTGAGACGAATTCTGACGAGATGATGCTATAATGGACACCGGAGCTTTAGAACCTGTTGAAATTGCAGTAGAGGATCTTGGACCACGAGGTTTACTTCCATTTTTCGAAGTTCCCGCCACTTTGCCGGAAGGCTTTGAAGTAGACATATAAAAAACGGATCCTGGAGTAGAAACATTGGAAGGTGCCGCATTGCTTCTACTTTGATTACTGCCACTAACAACAGTAAGGGATCCTGGACGAGCAGTAGCGCGAGGGTTTCTAGCCATCGTTGTAGTAGCGATCGCAGCAGCAGATGAGAGCGATGAAACACTTGATTGTCTCTTTGGAACCCTTTGAGAGGAGACAGCTGCAGCTGCAGCTGCAGTTGCCATTTGTGTAGTTGAAAGAGTCTTTTTCGTCTTGCCTGAATTCTTAGATGTATTTTTACTTCCAGTTCCCGAGAAATGGTTCTTCGTTTTGATCACCTTGGAACGTGAATCAGGAGCCGCATCTTTGAAGTTAATGGAGGATGAACTTCTTTTTGGTGAAGTTGTGGACTTTGAACTTGCACTAGTTGTCTGGTTTTTTGAATGCATAGCAGAGCTGATTCCCAAACCGACAGGATTGACAACAGCTGAGGATGTCGATGCTGGCATCTCAGACAAGTTATTCTGGACCTGTGATTGAGACCGTGCTTGCAAAGGAACCATGTTAAAATGCATATCAATTTCATCCGCACTAACTGGGATTGTGTTTGAATTGAAACTGAGCCCACTATTGACCATATCCATCCTAATGTACTCACTCATATAATCGTCAACAGTAGACTGATCATCTTGAGGAGTCATGGAATTATAGTCCATAGGCTGATCAACTCCTAACAGATCCTCCAACTCTGAGGTTGCCACTTTAACACCAGCTGCTCCTGCTGAATGAATTGAAGTGTCGGGAGTGAGTCCGAGATCTGGACTTCTGAGACTGTTTATACTTTCTGAAGTATTTGCAATTGCATGAGGGGCTGGAGGGAGATGTAGTTGGTCAATCTCATCAAAAAGAGAGTAGTTCCAAGCGGGATTGTTCATATGCTGTTGGGTGATTGGAGATGTCTCCTCGTTGTAAAACTGAATGTTTGAGTTATTGTGACTGTAGAATGGCGTGGAAGGAAGACTCGGCGATATATTTGAATTGTGGTTGGATGAGCTAGATGGAAGACCGTTGTACTGGTTGTGAATGTTCTCTTTTTGGGACAACTCTTCGTTGGGGAAGTTGTCACGGGGAGAAAAGGAGGACATCAATCCCATCTGTTGAGCTGAGTCTATGGATGGACCTCCTGAGTAACCCACCAGATCTTCGTGGGGTGGAGCTTGATGCATGAGACCCATTAACGAGGCCTGATCGTTGAGGTTATTGTGAATAAACGAGGGCGATTGAAACAACGTGGGATGTGGTTATTTGTAGACAAAATAAAGAACTACTGGCGAAACGATACTTCAGTTATGGTATCGCTCTGTTAACATTCGATTCAAGAGATTTCTCTTTGGAACAGATGGATAATCTTGTTTAAGTAGCAATAGTAGATTTCCACCTCGGGAGGAGAGTAGTGCCGGATGACTGTTGTTTCTTTTCTCTTGTTCGGACGGAGAGATAATTTTACCTGGTCAAAGAGCCTTCAAATTGCTCTTTTTTGTATCTTTCAACTGTCAATTCTCTTCTATAATGTGTGCCAGCATGAATTTCCCCTTACTGGTCTCTATTAATTTGCCACTGTATAATATATTTAATGAAATTTGGACAACCTGTTGTGGGTTCTCCTTGTTCTTAAATTAATTATCTGCCCGCCGCCATATATATATTTTCCTTTATCTATGAAAAATTAAAATGGCTTGCTTTTTGCAGCTCTCTATTAGAATTTCGGGATCTTCTTGTCGCACCCAACTCCTGGTCTTCCCGGTGCTCAACCTTCCACGCGGCAGCCAGCCCTCTCGTGCATATGTCTCAGCAGGCCGTCATGTGGGAGTCAGCGACCTTGTGCAGTAGCTCGTAACCAGCAGGCTGATAAAGAGAGAAAGAGAGTTAATTAGCAGCCACAAATAGTCAGTAATCAGGGGAAAACCAGATAGATATCTGTGTATTTCATCAGGTATGGTCTGGAAGAGATAGTTAAACCCAACTACAAATACCTCAATCATCTTTGATTGGAATTACCCGCAATAAATCATCAAGAGACCCGCCATTTCCATGCGACCATTTCCATGCCACAGCCGTCTCCGTTCTCGTTTACGTTCTCGTTTACATCCTCGTTTCTATGCTATCGTTTCTCTTGGATCTCCTGGATTTCCTGGATCTCCTCGTTCTCCCCATACAATTCTGCGATAATTCCCGAACCCCCCCAGGAACAATTTGTTCACTCACAGAGTCCTACATCCAGCCCGCAAGTCGGCCGAAATATTCTGCTCGCGGCTATTCCTCCTCCCCTCCCCCCTCGTGGATTATAATTGGTGGGCCGCAAATGGAGAGTGGAATTTCAATTATAGTCCCGTATAATTAGGCGACGATCGGCCTAATTCAGAAACTCCGACACCTGCCCCCCAAAAGGTTACGGAGGGGTTTGGTTGGGGTTTGACGACGATCGTCCATCGACCGCATGCTGTTGAAATGAATCTAAATCTATAGGCTTATTAATGTTTCTTCCATATTATTCAATTAAGTTCTTTTAACATAACTCTTCGTATCACAGATCAAGCCAACCTATCATCATGTTCTCCAGATCGTTGTTCCAAACGAGTCGTATGGTAAGTATTCCTCCAACTACTCTTTTTGTGAAAGTTTCTCATGACTAACATCTACTTTCCTCGTCTCTAGATTCGTCCAACTCTCACCATAAGAAACCCAGTTGTTCTTTCTCCTTGGAGAAGACTGTTATCTGATGAGACCAGAAACGCAATAGACACTGCTGTCAAGTCGGCTCCAGTTGTCCTCTTCATGAAAGGAACTCCTCAGGCCCCAGCCTGCGGATTCTCTCGTGCAACGATCCAGATCCTGGGCCAACAGGGAGTGGATCCAGAGAAATTCGCTGCCTACAATGTTCTAGAAGACCCTGAACTCAGACAAGGAATCAAGGAATACAGTGAATGGCCAACTATCCCTCAGTTGTATGTCAACAAAGAGTTTGTGGGAGGTTGTGACATCATCATGAGCATGAGTCAATCCGGAGAACTGGCCGAGTTGCTAGACACAGCTGGAGCCCTCATTCCTGAAGACGAGCCAGAAGAATCCAAATGATTCATTTACTTTATAAATTATATGGTTGTATGTAGTTTCGTACTTCATGTGAATAGAAAATTACGGAATTAATGATGTTCTCCTGTGCCTTATAGCTCCGAGTGTGCATTACCGACCCAGAACCCCATTATAGGAGAGGACGGATATGACCACCGTTATACACAATGGTCAGATTCCACCCTGCAGAATGATATTCGTCATTTTTGGGAGAAAGAGATATGAATTGTAGTGTGACTGACTCACTCACAAGTCTCCCCCAAAGTAGACGGCTTTTAAAACAACCAGATCCTACATTTTTACACTGTTGAGTGATCATTCCATTTATCCATCATGTAGAACCCAATTCCATTGAAACATAACTCGAACTGAAATACTTACAAATGAGCAAAACGTCTCGTAACGTCTTGCTCCTTAAAACTCCAAAGCAATACAACACAGCAGACAATATTTCCATAATCAATATTTCTTACCATCTGAATCAGTTCTAAACGCTGTTCTTGAGTGCATCTTTGACATCGTTCAACCTATCAATGGGGTTCTGTTTGAACACCTTCGATCTCTTGCACCATGATGTGAAATAGTTGAAACATTCCTCTCCAAAGGAAAGATATTTCTTTAGAATACTTCTGGAACTTGGATCATGCGCAAGTTGCTCCACTGTGAGACTGTATCCTGATGTCTTCTTGACTCCGGCAAGGATCATCGAGATCAACACCAGATCCACCGCATAATGGATGTATTTTCCCAACTTATGATAGAACGGATCTCCGCGTATTCTTGTTAGTATCTTGCAACTCAATTGGAGTTTTCCCTCCCACTTTTATAACCTTCAACATACACCCATTTCGCACAGTTTCGAATGCCAAATCCTTATATATACAACCTCTTTTGTCCTTCAACAGTAGATAATCAAGAAAAGCTCCCCGTTTCTATTAATTTCAAATCCGAGAATTTCCCCCCTTATATATAAACCCACACGAAATTACATAATCATCAAAACCCTCTTTCTGAAAAAATGTCTTGTCTTTGTCTTTAGATAACAAGAACAAAAAAGGTTTTTTCCCTCTTGTTTCCTCTTCTTCTTCAAATTCTCTTGGTCCCAACACCATCTCCGTTCATAATGAGCACCCAACTATCCCCAGATGTCCTGAAATCCCTTTCAGCATCCAAGATCTTCCGATACCACAAGAAAGATACACCAATTACTTCTCTGGACTACGATCGATCAGGCCAATTCCTCATATCCTCAGGAGTCGACGAAAGCATCCATTTGTACGATGTTTCCCGTGGAAAACATGTCAAGCCAATATATTCAAAAAAGTATGGATGTCATCTATCCAAGTTCACCAGAAAAGAAAACAACTGTGTTTTTGCATCCACAAAGGAAAACGACACGATCCGCTATCTGTCGCTTCACGATAACTCGTTCATACGATATTTCAAAGGACATTCGGCTCAGGTAATAGGTCTAGAAATGGGAGATATTCATGATATGTTTATTAGTTCATCTTTGGATCAAACTGTAAGACTCTGGGACATAAGAAGTGCCAATTGTCAGGCCCTTCTCTCTACCTCCCACTCCCAAAACGTTATAGCCTTGGATCCTACAAACAGTGTGGTTGCTATCTACTCTGGAACAACCCTAAACATCCATTCCCTAGAAAACTTCATAGATCAGCCCGTGATATCAAGAGATTGTTCATCGATTTTTCAGGAGAGAAGCCCAAAAGTGGTCAAGCTACAGTTCACAGATGACAGTAAATACATCATAATCAACACAAGCAACTCAACAGAACACTATATCTTAGACGCATTCTCACTCAAGTTAGTCTCCATTCTCAACAAACAACTGCCTATCATCAAGAGAAGCTATCCAGATACAGGAAATTTGACAGTTTCTCCAGATTGTAGATTCGTCTACGGAGGTAATGGAGACGGAGACATTTTGATTTGGGACCTCAAACCATTGGCATCAAGAGATCCATCTTCAGCCCCTCTTACACTATCCCCTGTTAAAACATTGACTAATGACACAAAAACCTTGCCAAGAATGGTTCTTTTCAATCCTTCTTATTGCATGCTGACAGCCGCAGATACAGAGGTTAGCCTCTGGCTTCCTAATAATTATTCATAATGCATTGTAATATTGGTGATAGACCGAATCTATCTTCTATATACTTGTACAGTTCATTAATATAGTTCGGAAATATCAACATATCGAACATCAGCGTTGTTCTCACACCATTCACACCATTTCTTTAAAAATGCAACATTACTCTCTGCAATAGTTTCCATATCTCCTATCACACAAAGCTGTCTTTTACATCTCGTGATTGAGACATTCAATCTCTTGATGTCTCGAAGAAAACCAACATCATGTTCATCATTAGATCTGACCAACGACAAAATGATGATCTCTTTTTCTCTTCCTTGAAATCCATCCACGGTACTAATTTCTATATCACTGTACAGTTGCTCCAAGTTCATTTCTTCTCCATTCAGCTCTCCATCTCGAAGAAGCTTCCGAAGTTTTGTAACCTGAGCGTTGTAGGGCGATATGATACCAATATCTGTTTCTTTCACCCCATGGGAGATTAGGGAACGAACATGTTTCAACACTAACAAGCACTCTCCATCATTATATTTGGACATTTGAAGTGTTGATTGAGTCTCATTTCCATTGGCACTCGAGTCTCCTTCAGGGAAGTCCCCACCTTGAGTGTCATACCAAATGATTTCCTCAACAACGTCATCGTCATCCGAAGAATGTTCAACATAAGGGAGGTCCACAATCCTTTGATCTCGAATAGAAGCATCTGCTATCAGCTTACCATTATACAATTCATCACTGGAGAACCTCATTATCTTTTCATTCATTCTGTATTGAATATTAAGAAAGCATGTGAATTGTTCATGATTGCTGTGGATTTCAATTAATCTGTCAAATAAAGTTTTACTCAACATTTTCACAACTTTTGTGTCCTGTTTTGTTTTGATAGTGGGAGATAATTGCTTATTATCACCTGCGATGATTAGTTTTTTGAGTGATTGATGGTAAATTAAAGGAATCCAACTAGAAGGTTCCAATGACTGAGAAACCTCATCGATTATCAGGACATCAAAAAGATCGCCATAATCTCTGATGCAATTAACCAACTCTCTAGCAGAAGATCCATGTAATGTGGCAGCCACCACCTCTGAATTTATCAACACGTCACTAAGTGCCTTCCTAGATCTGGTCCGTAGGTCTTTTTTCAATTCCTTGATCTCTTGATACAATTCTCTTCGTTCTCTGTAATTCTTGACCTTCTTGGTTTTTTTAGTCAATTGATTAATATCTTTGAGTATCCCTCTTAGGATGTCTCCAGACTCGTTTTCGGCAATGAGATCTAACGAATGCTTTAATATTTGGGGCAAAACCCTAGCGGGATGACCTATACGAATCAATTTCGAATAAGAACTACCTGAATAGAACCCGCTAAGACGTTCCACGATAGTATCAACAGAGACATTAGAAGGTCCACAAATCAGAATCCTCATTCTGTTTCCATTCTGTTCTTCTCTCTTCTCGAGAACCATTTGCTGAACCAATTCCACAACTGTACTGGTTTTACCTGTTCCGGGGGGACCATGAATAATGCTCAAGTTGCTTATAATGCTGAAGGAAATAGCTGCTTTTTGAGAAGCATTCAAATTGGGATTGTTCCATTGCAGGGTTTTCTTGTTTGTTTCCAAATCTCTTAAAGATGGGGGGATAAAGTTGGACTTTCCAAGGACCAGTTTGATGACATCGTTGGCAGTTTCCGGGTTCATTTCAGCCAACTTTCTCATTGTGGACTCCATACGATTGTATGTCACCTCATTACTCAACTTAACTATCCACACTTTAATATCACTATCATAGAACGAATATAGCTTTTCTTCCACCTTGGCCCCTAAGACTGTAGTGGAATCATAATTGACAGCCACATTGATTTGTTTAGCTGAAGCCGATGTGATGACTCCCTCAATTGTTAAAGTTTCCTCTTCGAATTCCTCCTGATCTTTCTTATTGGACGAATTCTTGAGCTTCTTGGTCCCAGAGACTCCAGTTCCTGCTGAATATTTATCAATCTTGACGATGTCTCCTATTCTGAAGTCTCCCACCTCTATGGAAGACTCGTCATCATTGGAAGATCTTTTATCTTTCGAAGAGCTCTTCTTTCCACTAACAGCAGAATGAAGAACCAATTCAACTATAACCTTCCCTCCAATGGCTGTTCTGACATTGTTAACGCTCAAATTCAGTATAGCCAACCCATTGGCACTCAGCTTCTTTGGAGGAGTACTGGATAATAGCTGTGCTGTTTGCTCATAATCCTCTGTTTTTTCTACTGACAAACATTTCAAAAACCCCTCAGAGAGCGTCTTGTTGGGTTCTTCACTCATCAGGATGAAATATACCAAAATAAAAAGAGTATAGACTCTCTGAACTCCAAATCCCCTTGTCTAGATCATATATTTTTATAAGGAGAATATATTTTCCAGGGGGAGATCGAGGGAAAAATATATATAGCTCACATATTAAAAGGAATTGATCTATTCTATCAATTGGGCTTCACCAATCTCTCAAATCACCAAATAATCACAACCATACAAAACATTACTGCTACAATTTTAACAAGATCTACTGGAAGCCTCCCATCGACTTCCCAACAAAGCTAATATATATCGTCTGCTTGTTTTTATATGTAATTAAACACAAAAATTCTTCGTAAACATTATCTCAACAAAACACACACAATCACGAAACTTGACATATACCAAAAGCAAAAGACAAGTCAGCTCTAAAAAGGAGTAAAGACCTGTTGATTTGGAGCAGAAACTCGATAAGATAGCATGAATAAAGTTGAATACATTTTGTTACTGTTGTATAATATTGGTCTAAAGATAATGATTTTCCCAAAGGTTGCGGTCTTACATGATAACAAGATCGCCGAACTTCTCCTTGTAACCTGGAACCTCGACTCTTCCCTTGGAAACCATGTCTTGAACCTTGTCTTCGACATCTGGTCTAGCCTTAACGACATCGTCAACGGTCAATTGGTCGAATGGTCTAGCAGACTCAATGTTGTCTAGGGTCTTCTCCAACTCAGTCAATTCAGTAAGAACAACACTCTCAGTTTCTTTGGCGTTTTCCAAAGCTTTGGTCTCGAAGGACTCGATCAAGTTGAGTTGCTTGGATAAGTTGACCTTGGAAGCAGAGAACTTGCTCACGTCACCTTCGATCTTGCTGACAATTGATGAGTTCTTCAAGATCTTCTTGTAGCCAGCAAAGTCCACAGTGGTTGGTTGTTGTTTCAATTCGAAAAGAGCTCTCTTGGCCTCGTCATTTCTCTTCTTGAATGAGGTCAATGCGGCAGCAGTCTCTCCCGAAAGACCCAATTGACCAATGACCTTAGCCCATTCCAACTTAGTGGCAGCACTCTTAGCAACAGACGACATTGTGTATGATGTTTTCTAGTATTATCAACTGGTTATCCCACAATAAATATCAAATCTACAATAAATCCCTTAAGTCCTTATAATTTACTTAACCTTTAAATCCTTTTTTTCTACGTTGTTGTTCACAAAATCCGCTTCTTTGGTCTTGTCGCTCTTGTCCAATAAAACAAAATTATTTGCTGGTGCTGAAAATGAAACACTTGTCCTCCATACTTATGCCCAAAATTATTTTTATTGATGGTGTACAGATGTATTCAAACATGAACCGCACTGTGGCGTACGTAATCCCCTATCCCTTTTAGAACTGGAGAGACAGATTGATTAGATTATCACTGTCCGGTTGACTCTCCCCTTGCTGGAGCAGAGAGATGACTTCTTTTTACTTCTGACATCAAAAACACTCAACATCACATTACCTATTGTGTACACAAACAAACAATACATACGATTTTTAATTCGTTTCATCTAACATTTATACCACAATATCTGTCGTTCTCCTAAAAGACTTTGTGATTAACCTCATCCATCGAGTCATATGATAAATCAATAGCTCCTAGCAACAACTTCTTGACATAGTTCATCTCTGTGGATAATTCTTTGTTCTTGTGAGCCATCTGTTTCATTTCCTTCTCAATTGGTGATGTACAGTCAATAACATCTCCAATAGTTGGGTTGTCATCCAAACTGTCTAGATACTCACCAGCTGCCTCATCGTCACCAATTTGAGCAATTTGATAACAAACAGATTTCTTTGGAAGACCAAGTTTCTTTAATTTGGACTGCGCTTTCGTCACAACTTCAGCAAAAGTATATTGGTCTCTAGTAGGTGCTCCGTCAGTAAACGTAACAATCAACAACGGCCTGAAGAGAGTCGGTTTATCCAAAACTTCAGGTTTGATGATCAATCTGTAAAGATTAGTAGCTAAGGGTGTCAAACCTCCAATACTCAAGTTATCAAAGACAATATCTAGATCCTCTTTTGTAGCGATGTAGTCTAGATTCAAATTATACTTCATTTTTAAAACTCTTGCAATGTCATCATGATTATTCATGATTTTCAATCTAAGTGGTTGAGAACTGACATTTGCTTCAAGGAACAACGTCAAGAAATCATGCAACTGTTTAAGTCTATTTCCTGTCGACATGGAGCCGGAATTATCGATATAGAAAATAATATCAAAAAGGCAAAGTTGGCACATGTCGTAGAACAAATACTCCTTGTCAGACAAATTGAATCTGTTTGCTAGCCTTCTTATTCTTGGTAAACATTTATACTCAATAAGAACATCAAGAATATCCTGATCGGTTTTAAAAAATCTCTTGGAGTTGTTGGAGTCCTTGAAAACTAATCTGGTTTCGTAATCCTTAGCTAGCTCTTTGGCCTCCTTTGATCCACCAAAAAGTGATTTCCTTTTCTTTCCAATGTTAATAAGATAGTACTTAAACAGTTCTGGGGACTGGATTCGGTTTATAGTTAAATAAGTATACTTCAACAGAATATTGTATTCCTCTGTATCAAGACTAATCAAAGTTGTTTCGGCTGGAGGAGCAAGTCTTCCAGGAGGAGGACCCTGTGGGGCGGTAATCACTGGGGCTGATGATTTTTCGTTGTAAGCAGGTGGAGGACCTTGTGGGGCCTCATACCCTCGTGCTGCTGATGGAACATTACTCATTGTTAAATATATTATCAAAAATACGATAAGTACGTTGTTGTAGTTAAACAATTCGGGCTAATCTTAACAGGAGAAACTTGGCGATGCTGTTGAATTTATAGACCCTGAAAAATACATCTGTTTTCCAAAAAAAGTCATGCGGGTGAGAGATTGCAAAGCCTCGCATTTGATCGCATTTTATTTTCTAGGCTTTGAAGACCGAATCTATAATATCCTTTTCACTCGATATCATCTTTTCGACAACATCTTCTATATTAGCTAAAAACTGATTCATCTTGATTCTGTGCATGTGATCCACTTCTTTAAATTTGTAATTCAACTCCTTTTGTAGTTGGTCTCGTTTCTCTTCAATTGCCATCTCAACCTCTTTCATTCTGCCCACAGCCTCGTTCAACATTGAGTTCAAATTACCATATGCAGCTGCATGGTGGTCATCCAAATCTGAGCCAGCTAAATCTTTAGGAAGTATTGATCCAACCAATGTTTTATCGTTTTCAATATTGGAAGGCAATTTTGTATCATCTTCAAATTCACTTTCTGTGCTCACTACTTGGACCATGTTGTTCATCTCCCTTCGAACACGATTTTCAAACTCATTGATTCCTGTTCCGATATTTGACTCCGTTATATTACTTGAGCTTGAAACTACTTTTGATGTACTACTGTGTAACTGATTTCTTTGCCCAATTGGGCTCATTGACTGGCTGATGGTGGTACTGTTTATCATAAGTTGATTATCTGTGACATCATCGTAGACGGGTTTCCGCATATGAGTGGATTCAGCATATTTCCGAATTGCCATCGAGGGAGTTCCTCTCACTTGAATTTTCGATGGAACCGTTTGTCCCCCTCCAGTTTTACTAAGGTCATGAGAAGCCATTGAGCTGGGCTTCTTAAGATGGATCTTAGGTTTCTTTGCTGAAGCAGCGTCAGAACCCGGCTCAATTTTGCAAGTTTTGGATGGGATGTCAAATTTCCGAAGTTTTTTGGTTGACTCGTTAATTGCTGCCGATTTGGAATTCGCTAACAAGCCATTATTAAAGGCATCCCTCTTTCCAGTTTCGTGATCTTCTTGGATCTCCCAAAAGCTGGACCCTCTTCTTCTCTTTTCACTACCTTGCAAAATGAGACTTGCATTCTCCTTGAACAATGTTTTTCTGTTGTGGTCCTGAGGATCAGGAACCCCATATTGAGAGTTCCCAGTAGAACCACCCGAAACTGTGGGATAAGTCGATCCAGACAAACGGTTTTTGTTATTTTTTGAGTCTGATGACTTCTTTGATGTAGCATTTTTAGCAACTTTTTGAGTAGATCCCATTTTGGCTGTATTAGATGGAGATTCAAATAGCAAATCCGACTCGCTGAAGGAGCTGGACACGTTACTGAGAAGCCCTTCCGCCATATAATCATGGACAGGAATGACACATTTTGACTTGAACACTCTCATAAAGTCGGTGTTATTATCAATTGATTTTGTATTCATGATTGTGGTTTTATTAAGTGTTCAAACTACCATTATATTGCCCTTATGATAACTGCTAAAGAACAAAGAGGGATACCTAGAACAAGAGGGATCTTTTTTGTTTCCCATGCTTGTCGCGATCTGTCACGGGTCTGCAAAAAAACATGGCTGTGTGATAAGGAGAAAGATAAGAAAAACAGTCATTGGGGTGGAGGCGTTAGGAGGCTTATTACGGGTGATGGTGGTTACAATAAACAATATAAACAGACATTCCTACAATTATAGAGTTGTAACTTAATACTGTAGAGATGGTACAAATAGTCATTGAGTAAAAACATTCGAAGAATAAAAAAATCATATAGATTAACAGTATAAATAATATCCGACCATTCTGTTCCATTGTATATGTATGGAAGACATTTGAAAACTAAAAGCACAAAGAATACGAATCTGAAGAGCAAACATAAGATAGACATGAAGAGACTAATTCTTATTCTCTCTTTTCTTCATGTATTTACCGTTCTTTGCGAATCTCTTTGGGAGTTTCTTGCCGTTGTTGTGGTAAACAGCAAGGTCATCGTCGTCGATAGCGTCGATTTCGACCGCATTAACTGGTTTATCGGTGCTGGTCTGGAGTGACTCAGACTGTTCAGCCTCAGCACCATCCGAATCTCTATAGATTGCCGAGAACTTCTTTGACTTGGTGTAGTTATCGGCGAACTCCAGGTCTGTCACGGACTTTTCTAGTTCGGCTTCTTGGTCCACAACAAGATCCTGCTGGTGAACAGGGGAGGATTTTTGTTTCAACTTCGAAGAGGAGGGATCTGATTTGACGGTTTTTGTGGTGTCGGACTTGTATTGGAGAGTAGCCACTTCGGCGTAGGATAGTTGTCTGACCTGGATGTCAATAAAGTCATCATCGCCGTCGTCATTGAGCTTTTTCATGGCAATGACCTTATTGGTGGAGTCATTGACAAGCTTGAGGTCGGTGGATTGGCTGGCGCCGGAGGTTGAGTTGGATGACACGGATGTAGCTGATGGCGAGAAAGGCCAGAACCAATATCTGGATTTCTTGACAGCGCTTTTAGATCCGCTGGACTCGTTGACCTTTGTGTTATGACTCCCAGGATTGAGGTCCACAACACGAGGCTCCGCAACATCACTAGACCCGGTGGCCTTAGCCATTCCAGTGTTTGCGGACGAGAACAACGAAACCATATCTATGCTTATTATCTTATCTAACTCTTAACCGAGGTAAACCACAACTGACCTGAGGACTACCTAATCTATTCCAATTCAATTGATTTTAATCGACTCTATATCCAATTCACCTTCAACTAAACACTTTGCTAACAACAATCTTACTTGCAACGTAAAAACCGTAAACAACCTTATCTCTGTTTACCACCAACACCCATACATATATATATATATATACAGACAAACCTGGTCCAAACACGCACGCACGCACGCACCTGCTCTCCCAATCTCCACGTTCGTTACTCCTAATCTGCTGCCGCACATGTCACTCTGGGCTCCCCTCTGCCGCATGTGTTTTGTACCCGTTTCCTCCCGTGATCACCGCTTGACATGCGGTCATTCCCTGCTGCAATCCCACCCGCCATCCGTGTCTGGAGAAGCCCCAATACAGATAAACATGGATTAGATACCCAGCCACGGTGGCAAAATCATAAATTGAGGGGTGGCTGCTTGTGGCGGTGTGCTATCAGGGGAACCTCAATTGTTATCGATAAGAGTTCGGCTCAAACACGGTAGACATTTATCTATTCAACAATAATCATAAAACCCACAGAGAATTGCCACCAATAACAATTGTTCTAGTGCTGAAACATAAGATGTATACCCCTCCCGAGTTTTAAATACTGAATAAATCCATCACCAATCTATTCAACTTCCTCCAAACAAAAACCTGCTACATATATGACTCACCCGCAGTTAATGATTAATCCAGAACAAAAGCCACACCCCACCCATCTACAAATTTATCCGAACAACAACCAGTGAAACACAAACTCATGAAACATCCAGTTCCTGGTGCTACCCTACCCTACCATGACCAACAAACCAACCAGCTATTTTAAACTTCAGCCGATTTCTGCCGTTCCATGCTCCGATGGAACTGCCAGACTAGTTCATAGCAATCTACAATACCCTGTCTTAGTGGCTTACGTCACCATAAATTGCCTATAAATTCAAATCCCTAATTCCTAATCAAAGCACACTACCATTGGCCCACCAGCCAAATGTAACATAATTGTGACCCTCCTCGTGCTTGTATGTTCGTATTTATAATATACCGAAAGACCCTGTACAAAAACAGGGTCCAGATAATTAGTATTTATGTTGCGTATCCCCTCATATCTGCTCTAATGATACACAACTAAATGATGTAAGAATACCCCGATATCGTTCCCCAACAATTAATTATGTCTTAGATAATAATTACTAGGTGCGAAAAACCCCTAATTTTAGTGACCTGTGCCAATTTCTTAGCCGTTTTTTGTCCCCTTTGTATTTTGTTTCTTTGTTCTACAAGGAATACAATTCGGTATATATGAATTGAAGAACAAACCTCCAACCCATTCTAAGTGTACTTAGAATAGCAGACTGCACAACTAACCACAGACAAGAGTCAGATCTTCCTCGGGGCTTTTCGTGGTGGCGGTGGGCTATCGTCTCCCCACCTCTTGTGATATCCTCTAATATTAGATAAAGACAAAAGACCCCTCATCAACCGCGTGTATCCAGCTTCTAATTTTCGTATAAATCACAGAAAATGCTGCTCCAGTCAAAGAAACACAAGATAAAGAAATCGGCCAAACAACAACAGCAACAGCAACAGCACCAGCATCAACAGAACAATCCGGACCATGGCGTAGGCACCCTTGATTCGGTGGCGATTTCGTCCTTTTCAAACACCACCCCTGGAGTCACTTCAACACTCAAAAAATCAGAAAGCATCCTATCTCCTCATTTGTCGGTGTTTCAAGCCCTACAAAACCCAGAATTGGAGCTAGATTTATCCAACTTCAATCAACAGCAAGTGCATTCATCCGAATCTCAGAACCTGGAACATTCTGGTTATAATCACAGTTTGTATCGCAACAATGAGTTTTCAGTGACTTCATGGCAATCAATACCAGCCTCTTTCAATCTTGCTGACTCAACAGTAGCACTTGCTTCTGTTGGAGCTGGCTCAACAAAGGCACGGCTGGGAAACCTAGGTAACACATCAAATAAGCTTCATAGTCCCAATATCGGTTCAATTCTCTCTAGTTCTGATAACGAAGATAGAAACATAGATGACTTTAATGCTCAGACTTCAGAACATAGGGTCATAGTGTTTGATTCGGAATCTGCATCTGAATCGTCGGATGATGATGATGAGGCCCTCACAGTTGACTCTTCAACAATTGTTCCTTCTTTTGTCATGCCTCGTGTTTCCATTCCAAGTTTGGCAGATCCAAGTATCACCGTTGTTCCTCAGAATTCTTTGACTGGTGCTAGATCATTCAGAGATAAGTCTTCTGTCAGAATACAGGTGATTGGATTCAACAATGATTTGTTGGTGAATAGGTTAGGCGCTTATCGAAAGACCTTGAATAAGATTACATTCATTACTCAAAACCCAGACCTAATTATCTTGATCGTGAATAAGGAGAATTATCTGATACCTAACTTAGTCAACAAGCCTTTTATCCCTATATTAATTGGATCAGCTAAGCCAGAAATTGACAACGAGTCTATATTTCAAAGAGGACTACTCAAAAATTTGATGATTTGTGAGCCAATTAGATTAAAGTCTATCAATGACGATTTAATGCCCTTGATAGAGTTTTTAACTAATTTACAAGTTTCAAGCTACAGGCTTGATGACGTTGTTAGTTTGTCTTCTTCTCACATTTCCAATACAAAGAAATCTCCATCATTAAGTCTGGTGAATTCCGTTCTTATAAATAATTCAACCCAAAAACTCAGACGTCATTCTTCTTCTTCCTCAATGAACTCAAAGAAGTCTACGAAAAAGAACAAGGAACCTCATGACAACATTAGACAAAAGCTGCTCATTGGAATCACCGTTGGAATGGTCAGTCTCACCTTAGTGTTACTTTGGAAGGAATACGTCTCTGGTAACGATAATGATTTGGATGTGCAAGATGGATTGCGAGTGAGAGAGATAATAATTAACCCAAAACGAGCATTGCAATCTGAATGTAGTGGTGGTGTTGAAATTTCCCAATGTATCCCTCATTCTCTTCTCTCCATCTATGATTCATCTGTCAAGACTTCTTCTGATCTGATGGAGGTGTTCAAGTTTGAATTTGAGAGTTTACAGAAGTTATTGGTTGACTCAAGTTATTTTTTGATTGAGAGAACGAAGTTTACTCTATTGCATTTGATTGAAATCACTGGAGATTTTCTTTCAAGGTAAAAATGATCAACCTGTGATCTCACGAGTTTTCGGTTGTTGAAACTGATTGAAATACAGAATATGATTTTAGGCGGAACAAAATGTTATCTATGCTATCTATATGTTATTATACACTTGCGCTACCATTTTGCAACATTTTACGATATATGGTTTATACCCCACACTTTTGTTTCAGGGGGCTTTCTGGTTTTTTTGATGGGTGCTTTATTCTCTCGTTACAGAGTGGAGACAACAGCAACTCATGAGACATATCGGAGGGTCTTTTATTGCTTCCTGAATATTTTATTACATATTGGAATTTACACTTCCCGGTCTGGTTTTGGTGTTTTGGCTTTTCAGTTTTTATATTCTTTTACTCAATCCGCTATTCTAACTTCCTTCCATCTGTTAATTAATTTTCTATCCTATTCAGTACTATTTTTTGCTCAAACGCAATAAATAAAAACACATAAATTGTCTAAGATACAGTTTTGAGAGTAGTGGTCCTTAAGCTGGACTTTCATTTGCAGCACCATCAGAATTCAATAATTCAGAAGCCCCCTCTGAACCAGGAATGTAATTAGGATTCGACTTGTTGTGAACAGTGTAGAATAATGGACAAGTTTTGTTGGTTCTTATATGACCAAGAGAGCCACATGTTGCACATCTTCTACTAGTAGATTTTCCCTTTCCAATACCCTTTCCACTGATGCGGCCCTCACTATCTATATTGATGGCTGTTACGCCTGGTGACTTCTTTTTCTTTTTTTCTTGAAGCTTTTGTAGTTTGGCAAGCTCCTCTTCAAGCTTTCTCTTGACCTTTTTATTTTCCTCAGCATCGTTTGTCAAGACAATTTTATCTGTATCTAACTCCATAGGATCTTCAAGTAATTTCTTCTGTCTCTTTTTGATGTATAGCTCAACAACCTTGGGGTCCTTAATTATCTCCACCTTACGTTGTAAAATACCGTAACTGTCTCTAACCATTCTCGTGATTTTCAAGTATCTAGGTTTCTCAACTCCTACTTCATTATTGACCTCTTTATCAGCTCTCTCGAGATTGTTTTTGTCACTAAGTTCAGACTGTTCGATGGACCGCGGTTTGTCGCTATTTCTCACCCTGCTTAAAGAGTTTTGCTGTTTATACCACACCTTTGCAATTTCTTCATCATACAACTTTTGTTGAACAGCAACATTGTAAGTATGTGAAACAGCGTTTGAGGATTTTTTATCCTCTTTTTCAGATGGTTTAGGGGAAGCCACAGCTCCAATGTCACCTAAATTGGTAGCAGACGTGTTCCTGATAAATCCACCCTTCATTGAAGTTCTCAAAAATGAGATCATTTCACCTCTTCCGGAAGGATCTCCCTCTCCATAGATCTGTAACATCGCCTTTCCTTGAGTAGCGTTGACGAAATTTCTTGTGGTATTCCATGGCGCAAGCTGGACAGCAAGAGGTTCATCATTGCTATTCAAATCTCTCTCTTTCCTGTGTCCCTGTCCTGTTTCATTGGCAGCCGGAGATGCAGAAGCAGCATTAGATGGTGGTAAATCGTCATCAAGTTTTTCTCTTCTAAACGATTCTATGTCCTCTAATCTTTGTTGACCCACTTGCATCGATTCAAGAAGGGAAACATCCTCTGGAGTAATCAAGTTTCTTGCCTCTTCAACATTTAGTAGTTTGTCATTGGCTTTCACTTTCCAATAACCTTGATCCTCCCCACTTCTCTGATATTCCATGAATTCTTTTAATCTCTGTCTATTTTGCATATCGTTCTGATCAGGGAAATGATCGGAAATATCACGCACTAATAACCTTCTTTCCGAATTACAGTTAAGAACACGATAGACAACCATCTTCAGACGGTTTTTAGAAGTGGCAGTCACTTTTCTAGAATGGGGGCCAGGCACTTCCATAACAGGGAGTGTCTGACCAACAGTGAAAGTCAAATTGATCCTACGCAAAAAGTACCTTTGCGGGTTACCACCTCCGGAACTTCTGATCAGTAGAAAATCAGTGCTCAAAGGATCATGCTTGAAAATTGGAGCTCTTACCATCCGATTATATAGAGTTGGAACAACACTTCCACGCTCAACCAGCCCAAAATTCCAGAAAGGTGATCTGTCTTCGACACCAAGAACATGAGTCTCACCCACAGATAATTTCGGTCTGATACCATCCTCATCATTACGTTTTCTATAGTAATTGATAAGCTTAGAGCTCATTCCAAAACAGTTGAGAGCAATAGGGTTCTCTTCGCTATACTCAAGCATTATGAAATTAGCAGAATCTCCTAAAGTTAGGTCAGAAGAATCTCTGAACAATTCCCTGATTTCTTTTCCTTTATCTTTCTTTCTTTTCCGGGTTTTCACTTTAGAGAACACCATGATAGTATTAGGCCGAATAGGAAATTGAGGCCTGTGAGGCAATCTGGTTTCCTTTATTGGCATTTTAACCCTAAAGTAAGGTGATTGGAGTCTTATAGCTGGAAGTGAATGATCAATTGTCAAATTTCCAATTGTGGATCTGACCTTGGTTTGGTAATTTGCCTTCAGAATCTCATACTCTTTGTCATTAGAGATGCTGAATCTCAATTCTAAAGACTTTTCTGTTGAAGGGATCTTAGCATGATTGGATCTCTTAGAGCCATTGTACATATTTTTATCGGTTGGCTCATCGACAAATAGCATGTAAGGATCATTCATATCTATCTTCAGCTTTAATAATTCAGGATTTAGAGAACCATCAAATATTAATTCGTCCTCTTCGTCATCCCAGATGTCTAGTTCAATATCCTCAACTTTGAGTCGATTAGATGCTGATTTTGATAAATCTGTGGTTGAATTTTCTTTTCCATTTATAATTAAATCATCATCCCAGTCTGCTGTAGAGAGAACTAGCTCATGTTCATAGGACTGCAATGTCTGTGGTGGTTTCTTTGCTTTTTGCTGTACAGGTTGTAGACCCAAAAGATCCTGATCATTTATCTCGATTACACGTTGTTGCATATTGTGGCTTTGTTTGTTTATTTTACTATCCTGTTGTTGTGTTTGTGATTGCTGTGTTGCGGTTGATGACTGCTCTGTTTTCGGATTGTTTTGTTTAGATGTAGTCCTGAAGTCCTTTCTGGAATCAGTTTGGAGCTCAAATTTCAGCTTAACGGGTATAAGAGGCTTCAGCACAGGTGGAGGCTTTTGATAGTTGAACTCAAGAGGAGTAATGGGAAATAATGTTTGCATTTTCAAAGGCTGTCCTCTTTTGAAAGTAGGATAATATATTCTGAGCAACTTTTCTCTGTTCTCTTTTTCTTTCTGAAGCCTTTGTCTCTTGAGCTCCTCTTCATTCTCGGTGCTGCTGATTGCTTTCGTTGAATCATCATATACATCTGCCGTTGTAGTAGTTGTTTGCTGTGTCTGTGTTACATGGAGTTGTTCCTCCTGCATCTGAAATCCTATTTCTTCAATATTGTCCTCATTCAAAGCACTGGCATGTTCGAAATCAAGATCCGCCAGACCTGCATTGGTATTCACTCCACCATGTATGTGAGTATCAAAAAGACCATTTGGAATTGCCTCTGCTGCCTCTTCCTCATCAACACCCTGCATAGCCTCCTCCTGTAGCTCCTTCATCAGATCATCCTCTTCATCATCATCCTCACTCTCATCTTGCTCCTCTTCCGCTCCCTCACGATCTGTTTTAGAATCTTCTGGTTCTTCTTCTGCTAATTCATCTTCATCACTGAAATCAACAGCATCGTCCGCATGTTGTGTAGAACCATCAAACATCATCTCTAAATTTGCAAGTCCCAGCTGACCATTCAGAGCGACATCAAAGTCCTCATCCTCTCCGTTCCTTGGTACCATTTCAGGCTCCATCTTCCATTGAACTACTCCCGATTAACTAACACTGAACCTGGAAAGAGAACAAATCGAGATGTTTCTCTTTGTTCTATCTATATAACACCTTCATTGATTTTGTCTACCGAATTTTCCCTCTCTCTCTCCCAACCTGCTTTTTTATACTTGGAAAAATCACTTCCTCGTGATTATGTCATCAATAGAAAGCCTTCTAGTATGGAGAACAGATAAAAATTCCATTCAATTAGGATTCTGAAGTTTCAAAGATCTTTACTTTAACCAACACCAGCAACAAAACTGACCATCAAAGTTCTTTGATTCAGCCACTTTACATATCCTTGACCTTCAACAGAGTAAAATCTTGCTTGATTTATTGGTTATAAATTAGATAACTGATTACCTACTCAAAATTATCCCAAAAAAAACAAAAAACACTCACACACAAAAAATCAACATCAAAATTCTTTACGCGATAGACAGGGAGAAAGACATCCATACACCAGATCAGTTTTGACCGATTGCACGTAAACGTCTCTCAGTTTCATATCTAGAAAATAACGCTGCTCAATCCCCGCCTATCTCTTCTAAAAGCCGTCTTGTGCGCCCCTTATCTATGGCAATTGGTATCAAATTCCTTTCAAATCACTAATCATGTTGAAAAGATGGAACACAAAGATTTTTCAAGCAAATTATATGTTGCAAAGTCAACTATTGACTATCAATAGAAGACTCCTAAGTTCCATCTCCCCCGCAAAGGTTGGGGAGCTGTTGGATTCGGATTCTTCAGCAAACACCGTCATTCCAATTGACTCATCATGGTACATGCCTTCCTCTCCAATCAATGCATTTGAGGAATTTTCTAAACAGAGAGTGAACAAATCAACAGTTTTCTTCGATATCGATAAGATCAGCGACAAGTCCAATCCTTATCCTCATATGTTACCATCTCAGGACCAATTCCAAAAAGAAGTGGGCAATCTTGGAATAACAAACAGTTCCTCTCTTCTCATATACGATCAACAGGGAATTTTCAGTTCCTGTAGAGCAGCCTGGATGTTTGAGGTCTTTGGACATGATCCGGCTAAAATCCTGGTTCTCAACACTTACCCTGCTTATTTGAAGACATCCTCTTCAATCGATACTGACAGCGTCAGTTCGCCATCCCCTCTTTCTCCTACAAGCTATACAGCATCTTTCAACAAAAACTTGGTGGTTTCATACGAAGAATTGAGACAATTGGTGGAGAACGACAAAATTGGCTCACAATACACTCTCATTGATGCTAGATCCAATGATAGATTCACAGGTAAAGCCCCAGAACCAAGACCAGGATTATCATCCGGTCATATTAAAAATGCCATAAATATCCCATTCAATCTGTTTTTATCCCCGGAAAAGTCGTTCTTAGCCCCTGAAGTGATCTTGCAAAAGGCAAAAGACTTGGGCATCGACGAGTCTAAACCAATCATTACAATGTGCGGAACTGGTGTTACCGCTTGTATTGTTAGAAGTGGATTACAATTAGCAGGTTTCAAATCTTCTAATATAGCTGTCTATGACGGTTCGTGGACTGAATGGGCACAAAGAGCACCAGATTTAATTGTTAAAGATGTATAATTCGAGGGTATACATTAAATCATTATGTTCTATATAAAATAAACAATCATAAATTAAAACTTGAACTCCAAATCGTTGAGATCTACTTCATTAAACATCATTCTGAGTTCTCTCACAATACGACTCCATTCTTTATATCCTGGAGCTTCCTTGTTTGTAAGTAGCTTCAACTCCAACATATTCACAACCCTAAGATATTTCATCATCTCCCCAACTTCAAATAAGTTGAACATAAATTCATTAAAAAGGTTAAGATCCATCTCATGCAGTCCTGTGGCATCCGAGATGGTAAATTCAAACCATTCAGTAAGCTTAGACATAATTTGGTTGAAATTTGTAGATGGAACACCTTGAAAAGATAACAATGATTTGGAATTTATGTAATCGTTATCTATCAATACTGTTTTCCTGCTAGGGGATATATTTCTTCTCAGAGCATTGTTTTTCAAAGGAGACAGCAAAACGTTGATAGTCCTTTTCTTCTTCGGAGATCGATAAAGTCCTCCTGCAATATCCATATCACGTCTATTTAATTCCTGTTTAAGTTCTTCTTGTATTTGTGTTGGTAATTCATTAAACACATCCCAATTTACTTCATTCTCCGGAATCTCAAAAGTCCTTTTCACAGGGGAACGTCTCTGTACAGAGGAGTTTTGAAACTCATTCAACCCTAAAGGCTTGAGATCGTTTTTGATCGGACTTAACCTCAAGCTTTGGTCATCTGGTGCAACAGATTGTTGTCCGTTATCTTTACTGAAAGATTCAACAACCGTGGCATCTGACTTTCTTTGTACCTTGAAAGGTAGGAGCATTTGATTGGTTACCAGTCCCTTCTCATTAGTGTCGTCATCCGATATAAGTTTGTTCATAGATATTGAAATACCACGCAATTCATGAATAGGCACATTCAGCACCTTCCAAAGAAACTTCAGCTCTGTGCTCAAGATTCCAACTTCCCTGGTATGCAAACCTAGACGTGAAGATTTAGAAACAAACTCGCAATGTCCCATTCCTAAGTATTTAGGTGGGTCAATTGGAGCATCAGGATGTCTCGTAGCCAGTTTTAGTGTAATCGAGGAACCAGTCATCCTTACATGAAGTAATCTTTTGTTCATTTCAGCAGCCAACTGTCCCAAAAAGACCTCCACTTGAGCATCTGTATCAAATCTAATACCCCAATTGACATCAATGGAAACAGATTTTCTGATGAAGTCATTAGGATTCGATACAATATCTATGCTAGTATGATCTATACCTCTTGCGTACTCATATATTGTTTTACCTGTCTTTTGTCCAAAAACCTGGATCAACCTTTCCTGTGGAACATTATAAATATCTCTGACCTCCAAATTAGTCCTTTGGACTGCTCTCTCCAGCTTGGAACATATTTGTGCACCGATTCCAGGCAGGTCTCTGAACTTTAAAGTGCTCAGAAATTCCAACATTGTTCCTTTCTCAACAAGGAAAGTACCATTAGGTTTTGCTTTTCTCAATGAAAGTTTTGCCAAAAGAACATTTGGACCACATCCACAGCTGACAGAACAATTGGTTGCTTTTTGAACATCATTTTTGAGGTCGTTCATGAGTTCGATGGGGCTTTTAGTAGCACATATTGTAGACACATCAAGTAATGCTTCATCCACTGAAACAGGCAAAATCGAGTCAATCTGATAGCTTAATAAAATTTCATAAAAAGTCTGTGAAATTTTCTCATATTCGTCAAAATTGTACTTCAGACAAATAAGATTTGGACATAAATCTCTAGCAGTTCTCAACCACATTCCATTCTTACAACCCTTGGCCCTAGCAATATAATTACAAGAAGCGATATCTGCATTGTTTCCACCATGGGTCACACAAATGGGATATTTGCTGATATCTATAGGAGGGTCGCTTGTCATTGCAGAAACAGTGGCAAAGAAACAATCAAAGTCAATATGAATAATCCATTTATTAGGAGCTTTAATATAAGGCTTCTCCTCTCTCCTTTTCTTGAGAACTGTTATCGCACGCTGCAGAAAATCCGATCTGAGATCACTTTTCCAGGCGCTCAAATGATGCAACCTTGATTTTGAAAAGAACTCTGCTAAAAACTTTGGATTTTTGGCATCCATCTGTTCTGGAAGCTCATCCTGCTTGTCCAACTGATCAGCAGGTTCTACAATATCAGATATCTGGGAAATATCTTCCATCTCTTCATTATGATCTTCATGGTCGACCTCTTGGGGTAATGGCTGCGGTGTTTGCTCAGTTGCCTCTTCTGATCTTTTGAAGTTGAGCCTTGATTGTCCATAATCGTTGTGAATCAACATGTAATCGCTCCAAGGTAATATTTTACCACTCTCAATGCTTTCAATAATCCATCTGGGAGTCACAACCTTGTAGTTGCGAAATTCTATTCGTTTCTGAGGAGTCAGATTCTCTGCAATGATATGTGTAGCATTTCCCTTTGCTCCCAGGTAATGCAAGAAACGTCCACCATGAAGTATAATGTGCTTGTGTAATTGTGAGATGTCAGGATTTGTCTTTCCATTAACGTATATTATACACCCCTTGAATAGCGGCGGATACTCCAGCTTTCTTGCCTGTTTGATGAACTCCACATATTCTTCATCCTTTTCTTGCTGCTTTAACTGTTTGTTATGGAAATATGTTGCATAATCACCAAATTCCAGTTCCTGACTTCCAGGATTCTCGTCCTCTTCCTCCTCATCGGAATGTATTGACTGGTGGGAATTTACAGATTGCTGATCAGCTTTCTGCACATTGAGTTCAGGATCAAAAGATTTCTTTAGCTCTACGGGACTAGAAGGTAGCTGTTTCCCGTAAATGTCAGAGTCATGATACGAGTCCCACTCAAAAGATTTGTCCAGAGTTCCCGAGCTCTTCTTAGGGTTTTGAGATTCAACAGTTGATTGAGTCTGCGAGAGAATCATAGGTTGCACGAGGTTTCTTTCCAGGGAGTCCTGGCGTTTCTTCACATGATCCTGACCAAGTCGATTAACAAATGCTATGAATTGTGAATCATCCATTGATCCCCAGTCCTGGGAGGGTTGATCCGACCCTTGTTGATGTTCATTTTGGTTCTGTTGATCCGAGGGCTGGTCGAGTTGTGTTTGACTTTGCTCCTGAGACCCAGGCTGGGATGATGGGATTTGGACCTCAGTGTTATGTTCTGGTGTGTTCCTATCCTGATTGGCTTTACTGCGTGTATTTAGCAAGTGATCGATCTCTGACTCGTTGATTGATCCCCAATCTTGAGTGGCTGAAGCAAAAGAGGAGTCTGTCATAGGGTGGGTGATCAGCGGCGCATGGCAACGACCCACTTTAAAGATAGTGTTTTCCGTGAATCGGTCGTCTGTGTTGGTATTGAAGACTCTTTTGTCTCACTTTCTAACAACAATTGATCTAATGATGAACATCTGATGGATAACAGGGAGACGGTAAGCGTTTGACTAGCTGTTGACAAAAAACAAGGAAGAGAAATAAATCAAAATGGTGAAGCACAAAGGAAAAAAATTCAAGGGAACCACCGCAGATTGCAAATTCTCATCCGGGCAGGTGAGATAAGTGGTGCACGGGAGGTGGCGACAAGCCATAGTAATTTATACCTGGGGATCTCGAAAGAAAATGTATAGATATTAGGTGGAAATGGCCCTTTTCCTCTCTTTGTGATTAGTAATGTTTGTTTGAGGAATTGCATTATAAAGTTATATAGATTTGGGGGATATTAAGAACCAGACAGATAATCAAGAGTTTTTATAGCCATTGAAGAGAAATACAAGACAGAAAATGAGTCAATTGGGAAAGTGTTGCGCTGAGGTCAACTTTCATGGTATGTATCTAATCACTTGAATATCCATCCGGTTCTGCAATTACTTCTATAATGGGAACAACAGGACCCATGATTGTCCAAGTTTGAATCATATTCTAACATCATAGTTACAGAGGGTACCGCTACCGGAACTTTTACAGAGTTCTCAGGCCACAAGGTCTACGAAGCTGGAACCAAATCAGATAAGATTATTGTCATCTTGACCGATATCTTTGGTTACAAACTTAAAAACACCAACTTGATTGCTGACGCTTTGGCAGCAAAGACAGGTTATTATGTGATTATCCCTGACATCCTTAAGGGAGATCCATTTGTTGCTAATTCAGGAATTGCTCTCCCAGATTGGTTCAAGAATCATCCTTCAGCAGAGATCTCCGGCATCGTCAACGAATTCCTGCAGAAGGTCAGAAAGGAATTGAAACCTTCATATTTGTTGGGAATTGGCTACTGTTTGGGTGGTAAGTATGTGTTTGAAAACTTGACCAAAGACGGTCTCTTGGATGTTGGTGCAGCTGCTCATCCATCTTTGATCACTCCAGAAGACATCGACGCTGTTTCTAAGCCAATCTTGCTCTCATTGGCAGAGACAGATGCAATCTTCACTCCAGAATTGAAGGCCAAATCCGAAGAGGTTTTCAAAGCACACAAGATCAGATACCAGATCGATCTGTTTAGTGGTACCACCCACGGTTACAGTGTCAGAGGAGATCTTTCTGACCCTGTGGTTACTTACGCAAAGACCAAGACACTTGAAGACCAAGTTGTTTGGTTCAAGGACTTAGAACCTAAGAAATAAGGGTCTGAGAAACCTTAAGTGCCAAAAGGTGGTATGAAATCCAAACATTTCGTGCTGCTTTTTTCAATAGTGTGTGCTTTGTTTTTTGGTCTACATATTCAAGTAAAGAACTTTGATATATTTTATACAATTTCAAGACTTATTCCAGCTTATAAAATATTCCCGTACAAAAACTAAGTAATGTAGCTCCTTAATTCCTATTTCCCACAAATTAAGTCCCTAACTCCTCCAATCTTGTGCGGTTTATTCTTAAATCCGTCCATCTGCTGTCTCTATTCACGTGAAAAGCCGAACAACTTGTTATTATAGAAAGAGATGTACTTTCAAAGAATCGCAGAAAACTTATTCGGCAAGTTCGGAGTTTGCATGACAGATGCATAGTGCATTATATTAAGTCCGAACCCAACTATAAGTAATACCTGAGTTCCTGACCAGATCTGATCTGAGATATGGTGTTCAACTTGGTGTTCAACTTCAGCTAGTGAACTAATAGATAATCACTTTAATTATATATCAAAAAGAAAGAAAAATGTCCTGTGCTGATTGTTTCAAAATCAATATCCACGAAGGAAAACCTGCAGGAACCATAAAAGAAATCAATGGCATCAAGACTTACACCACTGGCTCAGAGTCTGCTACCAAATACCTAGTGATTTTCACTGACATATTTGGCTTAGAAGTGGTCAATACTCTATTGGTTGCTGACACCTTTGCAAGTCTAGGATTCTATGTTTTCATTCCGGATATCATCGAAAGTGATATCTTCGATATTACCAAACTCCAGGATCATGAATACAGAGCTCAATATTCAGCAAAACACAGTCCTGAAAGAGTCTCAAGCATTACCGAGACCGTTTTTAAGGGTATAGATAATCTGTCTAGTAAACCGTTGTATGCCATTGGATATTGTTTTGGAGCTCAATTTGCAATCGAACTGGCCCAAAGAGGAGGAAAAGAAAACGTGAAAGCCGTTTCGATTGTCCATGCTGGAAACATGGATTCAAAGAAACTTGAACAAGTTGCTCGTCCTGTTTTGATTTCCTTCGGGGACGAAGATATGGCTCATGATTTGGACAGTATCTATAAAATTGTCAAATTGTTTAAAGAAAAAGACATAGTTTATCAATTGAACCTTTTTAAAGGTCTTGATCATGGATATGCTGTGAGAGGTGATTTGAGTAAACCATTTGTTAAGTATGGAGCTGAAAAGACAATTACTGATCAGGCATTGTGGTTCCAACATTTTAGTTGAAATTTAGGCCCTGTACTACGTTCTTTTATCTAACAAAACTTATATCAATTCTCCAGTCAGGGACAATAAGGAAACTATTTAAATAACCATTGGAATTGGAAAAAACATGATACATAATATACATTTTCTTTGCAAAGTGTTACTCTGTAATCTCAGGCAAAGACGATTCAAAACTTGGGTCACGCTTAGTAGAAGAATATGAGAAAAGAGAAAACGAAAGAACAGGTTATGAGAAGAAATCAAAACTATCAAATCCAGATGAGATAATGTGCGTAGCAAGTGTATTTATCATGCTTGATATCATAAAATATCTCTTCTTCTGTATCCTTGGTTTGTTCCTTGCTGAGAGTTATTGTTGGCGTAAGAGTTTTGTAAACTTTGATAAGGGCCACCAGAGGAATCATAGCTATCATTCTGTTGCATATGAACAGCTTGTAATGTAGAACGTGATTGGTTACCATTGTTGGCAGCGGCACTATTGAAGATGAAAGAATTTCTACTGGAGTCTTCTCCTTGGGCAGAGAATGGATTCAACGTGGTTGAACTGAGACTGTCGCTTTTAGCTTTTCTTTCAGGACTTTGAAAAACGTCCGAATTTCTATGAGATCCACTGTCCACCAACAGAGAATTTCTGTCATGACCTCTCATAGCAGTAGCCCCGAGAGCTGCCAATTCATATTCGATTTTATCATCTTTGGCATTAGGAATAAATGCCAATCTGTCATCCTTGATAGGCTCATATCTGGTATCTGGATTCTTACGAACCAGAGCTAGACTGCATGTAATGATAGTGAAAACCAGTAAAATAGCTGCAAAAATAGCATTCATCACAAAATAAACCACAGCAGCAATTGACGAAACAACTCCAGTTTTGGTGATGTTTGAGAAAAACATGTAGAAGATGGAATTGATGACATTGATAACTGCAATGAAGATATTGAAAACATTGGTTCTTTTATCCATAAATGGACGTCTGATCACCACAGCAAGGAAATAAAGGACATCTAAAACAAGAACAATAATACTCACCACCTTACCATGATTTTGAAGCACAGCTATCACAAGGGATCTAATAAACAGATAAAGTAGATGAACAGAAAACCAATAGTACATGTGTGCCTTGTACTGGGAGTACAAGAATCCATATCTATTCAGGACCTTCTCATCACCAAACAGCAAATATGCTGGATTTTTGAACTCTCTGATTGATTTTCTACCTGTGAGTAAAATCTTTGCAGACGCATAAAGCATAAGGAAGAGAGAAACTGCAAGCAAAAAGACAGCAAAAGCAATACAGCCACGGGAATCGTTTCTAGTGAATTCCCAAATACAGAAGAATGTCAAAGTTGGAAAGGTAATGTTCAATAGTCTGTACAGACATCCTTTGAGGATTGATCTCCAGTGACTTCTGAAACCAGACAACTTTGATCCATTGATAACACCAGTTCTTGCCAATAGTTCACACAATCCCTTGAATAAGGTAGCAATGACAATTAGAACAAACCCAACAAACAAGAAAAAGATAATTGCAGTCATGAACACATTGGAAATCTCAATATTTTCCAAGTAGGCAACTCTCTGAATACCTCTCAAAACTAAAGTCTTCGAGGTAAGTTCATACTCATCTGTTGTGTACAAGTTAGGGTCATCCAAGACATCGCTCAGAGAATCTCCCGAGTCGACACTGATTCCACGTCTAATTAATCTGTGAGCCCTCCTGATTAACTTTTGAACCGAAATTGATATCACAGATTTATTTTTCAAAACAGAGGTCACAGTACCTCCTGTGGCCTGAACATACCAGTAAATAATAGATTGCATGAAAGATGCTTTGATGACACCTAACGACCACTGGAAATTTTGTGCCCAGGCCATAGCAATTGGAGGAACAAGAGAAACACCCATCATTGAACTGAGTGCCAGGTTCTGGAAATAAATAAACAACGAGGCAGCATTTGAAGCAATGTGAGCTGCAGTTGCAGAATGGCCCAGGACAGACACGAAAGAGGAAACCACCAAACCAAAACCTGAGACAATAGCAATTGGCCAACCGGCAATTTTGGTCTGAACAGATTTACCGTTGGATAATGGAGCCTTGATACAGGCAAGAGGAGTTGTGTGATCTGTATCGTTGGTAGCATACACCACTAGCTTGATTGATGCGTCGAGATCAGGAATTGTATATGCAACGGAAGGGATTTTTGTAATGAGATCCGAGTCAATTTTATAGGCATATTGATCAATATTGAACCTTCCAGAGGTAATAGGACACAATGTTTTGTAGTTCATGCTACATAGGTCGAAAGTGGTATTGTACACCTTGAAACCGTAAACAATCAGTTGCACCACAGCTGAGATATTACCGTTGATGGTGGATGTACCGTCAATGCTAACAACTGCTGTGCTATTGCTTGGATAGAATGTCACATCAAAATATGAACTACTGAACTGCGAGTTCTCCATACATGTCAACAACGTCGAGGCCTTTATGAACCTTCCAGTCGCCACAGCTGAGATGGACAACAGCCATATCAAGGAGTTGATCAGTCCAGGAAACCTCATAATATACGACTGATGCCTTTATAACTTGAACTAACTGATTTTTTTCACCCTTGTTGGTTTTGCAACTCCGAAACAGTTGTCAATGTATATGAAAACAAAACCCTTTTTTATTTATCAACGTCTGATCGGCCCAAATCAAAAAGAACCTGTAAACCTAATAATGCAACTCCGTTGAACCTAGTGCTCCTTATTCTCCCAAATTTCTTTGCAGAGACGAAGCCTTATACTGACACCTTCTATGAGCTTTTATCAGCACTTTGTTCTCCAGATATGGATTATATATTTCTGTTTTAGTATGCGACACTCGAATAACCTAAAGTTTTTATCGTTTCTAAAAATAAGCGGCCTCACTCACTACACGATAGTCAAAATTCTAAAATTTCATCAGCCTGTTGTCAAAAATAAAAAAAAAGACAAGTTATTAACTATTACGTAATCACAAACCACATTCCCATTCTGATTCAAGCAGCAGCAGCAGCAGCAGCAGCACCAGGAGCGGCGGCGGGCTTCATCAGCCTCCCTGGCAAAGTAGGCGGAGGATTTACTAAGCCTTAAATGATAGATATGAAGAGTTATTCGTCATGTTCAAATAAACTGCAATAATCAGCAATAGAACAAAACTGTTGATTGTATGTAACTCAACTACAAGTGTCGTAATTTGTCTCGTATTTGTCTCGTATTCGGTAACAACAACAGACAGATCAATATCTCGAAAATAGGGCAATGTAGACGGTTACTCGTTTCTTTGTATCACCTGTGATCTGTAGTAGATGCGGAATTACAGATTTCGATTTAAAAACTTACTTGCTGGTACAAGTGAATACACTGTAACAAACACACTATAGGTTGTGATGTTATTGAGTTGGAAGGGAAGTGCAACTATGGGTTGACCAATAACAGAAAGTAGAGCAACGTAATGTCAAGGACTAGATGATAGTTGCTAGAACTGCAGACTGATATTTCACAGCCTCGGAACATTATTGAGGTGCAATGCTAGTGTTTGTCGTTTTGGTGTGGAGATGTATGTATGTATGTATGTGTGCATGTACAGTATGTTGGTTTTGTAGGTGTTGGAGTGGTCGACTGGATGTGAAATTTGTTTCAAGTGACGATTTCGATGGTCATGCGAGAGGTGTCACGAGACCTGGTTTGGTGGATTTTATTTTTTCATTGCTACTCTTGCTATCGGACTGGGCTGGAGAGACTAGGATTACTGCAGAGATAGATAGATAGATGGATGGATGGATGACAGAGAAATGGCGGAGGTAATATAGTGGAAACCAAACGTTGCTTTGGAACGGGACTGGGAGATGAGGGTCCTAGAGATGAACGTTTGCGGCAACTAAGCTCAGGCAGGACCACAAGCGTGACACATTGTTTCCGATCAAGAACAACCGAGTCCCAACAGCCGACGGCGTATGACATGACGTGATAGAATAGAAGAACCCTTGGATTAACAATATAGTTGTTCCAGTGAACAACCGATCGGAAGTTACCCCTCGTTGTGCCCCTCCTCCCCTTTTGGGAATGCCCCCGCCCAGTAATGCAGGTTGTTTGGCAGGTCTGGACGGTGAATGATCAGATATTATCCGTATCCCCTTGTATGATTCTTCATGTACGGCTCAATACGGATGGGACTTGGTATATTAAGGGGGTTTTATTGGGAGCAAAGAGTGGAGATGCCACGGATTAAGTATGATGGATGAAGGATAGATAGTCCAGATGCTCAATTTTCTCCGGAAAAATTTCCCGAGGCCGTCGCGTCGAATGTTCTTGCGTATCAGGTTCAGGCGCGACCGGCAATGTGGTTGTGTTAATGCGGGGAAGTTGCTTGTGACAGTTGTTTTGGCGATGGATGGGCTGTAGAGGGGGGAGTTTCCAGTGGGAACATGGCTATGACATTATCTATAGTCCCATCACTATCAAGGCTCAACATTTTGTAGATTATGTTTACAACGTACCCCTCAATACCTCCTCCTTGTAGTGAGGAAGCTTGGAGGACGGGGTGTGTGTCCCTTATTCGGAGAAGAGGGGGCACAACTGGAGACTGTTGACGTTCACCCGACGACATGGCTTGGTGGAAGGCAAGGTTTAAACTCTGTATCGTAAAGTTGCATATCTTGGAAAATCATGATGGAAAAAAAAACCCTTCGGTCAAGTTTCCTTTCAACCTTTGTTTCCCACCAAAAGAGATCATTCGGGTGTAGTATTATCTATATATATGGCATTATCCCCTGTCCAGGTGTGAAAATCCATTGATAAACAGTACTATATTTGGTTGATAGTGTTATTTTCGGGATTTTAATATCGCAAAAGACCGAATTTTAAAGGAAACGATTGAATTTCCCCCAAAAAAGTGCCCACATTCAACAACTTTTGACCACTAGGTGATTTCCAATAAGTGTTGATAACTATTTTATATCGGCAGGTATGTTGTTCAAAGAAGAAGCTATTGTTTATCAATTTCATACTAACAGAACATTGATTGTCTGTATTTGAAACAGTCATTTAGCTATGTCTGAGAAGAAACAACTGGAGAACGAGCACCTCATGAGCGAGGCTGCTATTCAGCCCCCAGCCGGATTTTTGGAAAGACATCCTTCCAAGCCTTATCTAACCTCCTTCGACCAGTACCAGAAATTGTATAAGGAGTCTATTGAAGACCCTGCAAGTTTCTTTGGTAAACAGGCTAAGGAGACCTTGAGCTGGTCTAAACCTTTCACCACAGCAAGACTTCCAGCTGCTCCTAATCTCAAGGATAACAATGGCGAGGCAGCTTCTTGGTTCGTGGACGGAGAACTCAATGCCTCCTACAATTGTGTTGATAGATGGGCAATTAAAAACCCATCAAAGCCTGCAATAATCTATGAAGCAGATGAACCAGGCCAGGGAAGAATCATATCTTATGGCGAACTTCTCAAGCAAGTTTCGAAGGTTGCTCAAGTTCTTTTAAAACTGGGAGTGAAAAAGGGTGACACTGTTGCTGTTTACTTGCCAATGATTCCAGAAGCAATTGTTACGTTAATGGCAATCATTAGGATCGGGGCCATCCATTCCGTTGTGTTCGCTGGGTTCAGTTCTGGTTCTCTAAGAGACAGAATCAATGATGCAAACTCAAAAGTCGTTATCACCACGGACGAATCTAAAAGAGGTGGAAAGATTATTGAAACCAAAAAAATCGTCGATGAAGCTTTATTGACATGTCCCCAAGTGACAAATGTTCTGGTTTTCAAACGTACAGGTAACCAGCACATTCCATGGACAGATGGAAGAGATCTTTGGTGGCATGAGGAAATTAATAAGTATCCTTCGTATTATCCTGCTGTCCCAGTCTCAGCTGAGGACACCTTGTTTTTGCTGTACACCTCTGGCTCTACAGGAAAGCCAAAGGGTATTCAACACACTACTGCTGGATACTTACTTGGAACTTTGCTTACTACCAAGTATGTTTTTGATGTTCATCCAGAGGATATTTTGTTCACTGCTGGTGATATTGGTTGGATTACCGGACACTCATACGTCATGTATGGTCCATTGCTTAATGGTGCTACCACAGTTGTTTTCGAAGGTACCCCTGCCTACCCAAACTATTCCAGATATTGGGAAATCGTTGACAAGTACAAGGTTACTCAGTTTTATGTTGCACCAACTGCTTTAAGACTCTTGAAGAGAGCCGGAGAATCTTACATTGAACCTTATTCTCTCAATTCGTTGAGGGTGTTGGGGTCTGTGGGAGAGCCAATTGCAAAGGACGTCTGGGAATGGTATAATACTTATATTGGAAGAGGAAAAGCACATATATGTGATACCTACTGGCAAACTGAGTCCGGATCTCACTTGATCTGTCCACTTGCGGGTGTGACACCAACCAAGCCGGGATCTGCATCATTCCCATTCTTTGGTATTGATCCTGCTATCATTGACCCAGTGAGTGGTGAGGAACTAAAAGGTAATGAGGTTGAAGGTGTGTTAGGTATCAGATCTTCATGGCCATCCATGGCTAGAACCATTTGGAATGACTACAACAGATTTTTGGAGACTTACTTGAAACCATACCAGGGATTCTACTTTTCGGGAGATGGTGCTGCCAGAGATAAAGATGGATTCTACTGGATCTTAGGAAGAGTTGATGATGTTGTGAACGTGTCAGGACACAGATTATCTACAGCTGAGATCGAGGCAGCCTTAATCGAGCACCATTTGGTCGCTGAATCTGCTGTTGTTGGATTCCCAGATGAGTTGACGGGTTCTGCAGTTGCTGCATTTGTTTCTCTCAAGAACAAATCTCCAGAGGAGACTGCTGCCATCAAGAAGGAATTGATTCTCACAGTGAGAAAGGAGATTGGACCATTCGCTGCTCCTAAACTTATTCTACTTGTTAACGACTTGCCAAAGACCAGATCTGGAAAGATCATGAGAAGAATTCTCAGGAAAATTTTGGCTGGAGAAGAAGATCAGCTGGGCGATACTTCAACGTTAAGCAATCCCCAGGTTGTTTCGCATTTGATTGAAGTTGTGAAATCCAGATAATTGTAATTTCCGATCATGAGTACATCTACGAAAATTCTACTATGACGTCTAGCCTTTTGAGTTACTGTTAATTTATTATTTATTCGTTTTGTTCAGAAGAATAAGGATCTTAGATGTGAGTTATGATTTAATGTTTGTAAAATTTAGGGGCTAAAGTGTAGACTAAGAGGTTGACAGGTTATCAGTAGATGAAAAAAAAAGTGGCACAGGCTACGATATGAATAACAGGATATGATTGATATAGAAATAAGGGGTTGTATCCTTGGTTGTATTCTTGATTGTATTCTTGATTGGCTCTGTTAGCCGCAGGATGAGACACGATGAGTTAGGGATGATGATACATTTTATAGACTACTGGATTGGACTACTATGGATGGAAGGATTAGACTTTGTTTCCGCTGCTGTGAGAGAACAACATGCATGATTCTGTTTCGGTGATAAGTACGACTCAAAATAGCCTCGAATATTATTTTAACAGCCATGAAGTTGGACCCCATCACCTAATTCTGCTGGAAGTCCCGAGGATTTTGTGTAATAATGCAGTTTGTCTCATCTGGGGAGCTCAGCCTCTATTCTTGGTATGCTTCTCTGGAGGAAGATCCTGGGGCCTGGAACAATGTTGATGATATGGAAATGCACCAGACACATAGGGAGATGATATAATTTAATAAGGCTGGGCAAACGCGTTTTTTGCATAAATATTTGGTACGATGCACTGCGCCACGGCAAACGCGGTTGGAGAACATTGGTCGTGCTATTGTACGAACAATCGATGGATATGGGAGTGGCCCGGTAAGTTCGAAGCTCTTGAGGACCCTGGGAGTGGCGGGGAAAACGGCGTGGGAGATGGCTTGGAGTCCACGGGAACCGGAGGAAGCAGAAAATTCATCAGCCACTAGAATGGCTGTGAGGTCCGCAATTTTTCTGTGCCAATACGATTTTGGCAGATAATTAGTTCCAAGTGATCTGAAAAAAAGGAAATTTAAAATTAGCAGTGTGTGAAGTTTTTGTTAGCTCGTCTAGTGGGAAAGATATATGTCTTTGTTTGGTTTATAGTTATCAAATTGAAGTTAGTCTAAAGATTTGCTCATATACTGGTAAGCCAGCAGGAAACCAAGGTTGTTGTAGCTAAGTTCAGTTGCAAACTCGTTATTAGAGAACACACTCCTTCAGAAACTAGCTGTTTTCTTCCTGTCTCTTTTCTTCTTCGAGATCTGTTAGGATTGTTAGATTCGGCCAACTACTGCTTCCAGGATCATTTCACAAACAACAAGAATAGTTATATCTGTGACCTTCTAGATCGTCTCAGATCACACTGTTATCTCAACTTGTTTCCACCAATATCCTGGACCAGTGAAAAGTTGAAGTTGTCTCATCCCCTTTGTTGATTCGTCAAAATCAAATAACCAACTAACTGTTCTTTCTTGTTAAACTTTGAAAATTAGTTCCGCATCACATCATGTTTACATTTCGCAATTTTGCACAGTATCTATGTCTGATCCTGCTGTCGCTGTCGTCCACAAATGCCAGAATTCTTGAGGCCGGATCCCTCGTCACTTGTATGGAAAACTCCATGGTGGATCCAACTTACTTCAAGGTCGAGTTCGACCCCGATACCACTGCCCTCAGATATGATCTCTCCATCACAACAGAAATTTCAGGATATATTGAGGCTCATGTTTCAGTTTACGCTTATGGTTTCCAAATCATCACTGAAAAAATCAACTTTTGTGATATTGGTTGGAAGCAGTTCTGTCCAATGTATCCGGGTTCCATGGAAGTCGACTCTATCCAGTACATCTCAAAGAACTATGTGAATATGATTCCTGGTATAGCCTACACTTTCCCAGATATCGATGCGTTGGTGAGAGTCAACATCATCAATGAGAATGGTACGGACGTTGGTTGTATCCAAGCCTCTTTCTCAAATGGTAAGACTGTTGCACACGTTGCTGTCAAATGGGTCACTGCCGTCATTGCAGGTATTGGTTTGTTGGTATCTGCAATCTTATCTGCTTTTGGTAATTCTTCATCTGCCTCCATTATTTCAGCCAACGCAGTCTCTTTGTTCACCTACTTCCAAAGTGTTGTCATTATCAGTATGTTGCACGTTCAAGAGGTTCCACCTATTGTCGGTGCTTGGTCGGAGAATCTTGCATGGTCTATGGGATTGATTAGAGTCAAATTCATGCAAGAGATTTTCAGATGGTACGTTCAGGCTACTGGTGGAACACCAACTCAGTATCTTACCTCTTCCAAGATCTCTGTTCTTGTTCAAAGATCAATTGAGGCCACTAAAAAACAGATTGCTAAGATTGTTCCCTTCTATCCTCTCTTGACATATCTCTTCCCATCCACTTTCTCTGCACCAGAGGCTTCTGTTCCGGAGGTGTACTCGCCAAATCTTGACAAAAGAGCCAGTGATTTATACAATTTGCAGGGAGACGAGTACCTCAAGATTTTAAGAGGTATTGAAAGAGTTGGTTATCAGGCTAATATTGAACCTACCTCTATTGCAGCAACTGGTTTTACCTTCTTTGTTTTGTGTCTGTACGTTCTCGTGGGCCTTTTCTTCGTCTTCAAAACCGCACTATCTTTAGGTAGAAAACATGGCTGGTTCCAAAGATTCGCTTTGACTAAGAACTGGAGAGTTGTTTTAAAGGGAATTATGCAAAGATACATTTACATCGGTTTTCCACAGCTGGTTATTCTCTCATTATGGGAGTTCACAGTCGTTGACTCACCAGCCGTTGTTATTATCGCAGTTCTATTGTTGATTTTATGTCTCTCCATCATGGGTTGGGCATGTTGGAGAACATTGAAGTTTGGATCTGTTTCAGTTCAAACCCACAACAATGCTGCTGCAATTCTTTACGGTGATCCTAATGTTTTGAACAGATATGGATTTTTCTACACTATGTTCAATGCTCGCAAGTATTACTGGGGAGGAATTTTACTTCTCTACGTTTTCGTTAAGTCTTTGTTTGTTGCCCTTTCTCAAAAGTCAGGAAAGACACAAGCTTTGGTCATTTTCATCCTTGACTTGGCTTATTTGATCTACTTGATCATAGAAAAGCCATATCTGGATTTCCCAACTAACGTTGTTAACATTTTGATGTGCGTGGTGACCACTGTGAATTCGTTCTTCTTCCTTTTCTTTTCCAACTTATTCGGTCAAAGTAGTGCAGTGAACTCTGTCATGGGATTGATCTTCTTTGTGCTTAATGCTGTGTTTTCATTCTTGCTCTTGGTGCTGATTATTGTCTATTCTTGTATTGCTATATTCTCTAAGAACCCAGATGCAAGATTCTCTCCAGCAAGAGATGACAGAACTTCATTCCAAAAGAAAGACCAAGAAAAAAATGTTCCAGAGGGTGCTCAGGAGCTACTAGAGCTTGGTCAGGTCGCAAAAGATCATCAGGCAAACTGGGCCGGTGAAATGTTTAAACTGAAGGAAATGGTTGACTCTGACAAGCCATCATCCAATGAGAAAGCTGGAGCTGCAGATAAACCACTTGACCTCACACCAGAAGAAGATACTTCTTTGGGTGCCAAGTTAATCCGCAAGCTTACGGGAGGAAAATCCTTGTTACGCCGTAATAAATCGCAAGCCACAAAGGCTGATCTAACACAAACAGATGCATCTGGATCTGCTAAGGAACTATCCACCTCTAGTGACTCAATGGATGATGATAACGACGTGACTATGGCACCTCCAACTGGATATATATCATCATTAGATCCAGCACGCAAAGCATCTGCTCATCAAAGATCTGAGTCAAGAACTCCTATAATCTCCGCTCCTCAAAGTGGATTTGATGCTGAAAACTCAGGATCAGGATTAGGACATGAGCATGGAAGTATGGGAAGTTTATCAGATGTCAACAACAGCATTTACGGAAATGAAGGAGTCACGCCTGCACAAATGTATGGTGCCAGAGACTCTAATAACAACAGGGATGGTCCAAACTATCGCTATCTTTGATGAAAGATGAGCGATACGGTTTACCGTTTAAGAGATATACCAGTCTATGGTACTTTTCTTGTAAAGTAGTTAAATAGTTTTGAGTTTCAATAAAAGATAATTAGAATTAAGCTCTATTGTACATTACATATATAATGGATAAAGAAGCCAAGATACTCAGATCAACAAGGTTTCGATCTTGTCCTTGATGGCGTAGATCTGGTTCTTGATAGCGGAGGCGTCGTTGGTTGTGACTGATGCAGCAATCACAGGTCTAGAAACACCACATGCTCTACCTAAGGCAGTCTTGGAAGGGACGAAAACGTAAGGAACGTTCTTATCCTCGCAGAGAAGAGGCAAATGCAAAAGGATTTCGATTGGCTCTGTGTCAGCAGCCATGATGATGAATTCAGAGATACCTCTGTTCAAGGTCTTTGTGGTTTCATTGGCACCCTTTTTGAGTTGTCTTAGATTCTGGGATTGTTGAACAACGTCCAAGATCTGTTGAGTGAGGGCCGAGTCGGCCAATGGGAAAGCTTTTGGGTTTGGAGCAGACATGATAAAAAGGTTCCTTGCAATAGGTGATAGAAGCTCGCCTTTTTGATGGTTAGTTGTTTGGCTGATAGGGGAAAGAAAGAATGATTTGTATGGATTGAAAGAGATGGAACCAAGTTTTAAAATACTAGTAGTAGAATCACAGGGTGAAAAAAAAAAAAAAATTTTTTTTTTCTTTCCATCTGCCTATTGACCCGTTTTTGTAAATTGACAGAAATCGAGAGAGCTGTCTGTGAGTGTTTTTTTTGTGATTTTTGAATTTTTGAATTTTTGGATTTTTGCAAATTCTACATCTCTGCACCATATGTATTTTTCGAGTGACCCGGCCGTCCCCAGGTTTTCCGCCATTTCTCCCCCACTTTTTTCGGTTTCCCTTTCTTTATGGAGAAGAATATTCGGATGAATTCGCAGCGCAATGGCTGACTTAGCGCACAATGTAATTTCAACTGGGGAGCATCGGGGGAAAAAATCCGCTGATGTAATCGGAAGTGACGAAACGATGGACACGATTGTTGACTGGATTTTTAGAGGTATTTGGAGGCAGAAAGAAGAGATATGGACATCTTAGTAGGATCGTGACAGTTCGAAGATCAAAGAGACCGTTTCAAGAGGCACAAATATAAATAAATTGCGGGTGTTTGGCTGGAGAAGATTTGTTAGATTCAGAGCGAGACTAGTTTTCCCCATTTTATTTTGGCTGGAGATTTTTTTCTTTGTGTTTAGTTTAAATAAGCCTTTGTATTTTACAACATTTCTTGTTTTGTCTTGCTCTTGTTTGTTGTCAGTTGAATAAGCAATAGCATAGATAGAAAAAGATCTGTTAGACAAACTTGGATTTACAATAGCAGGGAACTGGAAGTTCAAGAAAGCAGATTGCGGGAAAAAACAAGTGGAATTGGTTGCAGCCGACAGTGTTTGTTGTTGCTGTTTTATGGAGATCAGATAGATTCCGGTGTGTTTTTGTTTGAATGAGCATTTTGGGGTTTGGAAATAAGTGCCACATAATCAGGATCCTCTTTGTTTGTCACGCGCTGTTCACGTAGTATCGCCGAGATGACAGACCACACCGTAGGGTACAATGATGCCAACAATTCTCAGCTTCAGACGTTCCAGGAGGAAGTGAAAGACGGCCATTCAGGCGAGTCGTACAACATCACCTACACACAAAAGGCTATGGTTGGCCATGGGTCGTTTGGTTACGTTTATCAGATCTTCATTGTGGAGCAGAACAGAAAGGCTGCCATCAAGAGAGTCCTTCAAGACAAAAGATTCAAGAATAGAGAGCTCGAGATCATGAGACTCATAAACCACAAAAACATCGTCAATCTTATCTCTTTCTTCTACAAGACTAATGAGAAAGATGAGCTTTATCTGCATTTAATATTGGAATTCATTCCTGAAACTCTCTACAAGTCCAGTCATTGGTACATATCGAGACAGAATACCATGCCTATATTCGAGGTCAAGTTGTATTCGTATCAGTTACTTCGGTCTCTCAACTATATCCATTCATTGGGAATATGTCACAGAGATATAAAACCTCAGAATCTCCTGATAGACCCGCTGAATGGAGTCCTCAAGTTGTGTGATTTCGGGTCAGCCAAAATCTTGAACCCTGCAGAACCAAACGTTTCATACATTTGTTCCAGATATTACAGGGCGCCTGAGCTAATATTTGGAGCCAGAAACTACACTACTAAAATTGACTTATGGTCAGCAGGATGTGTCATAGCTGAACTGATTTTGGGCCAACCTCTATTCCCTGGGGAGTCTGGAATTGACCAATTAGTGGAAATCATCAAGATATTGGGTACACCTTCCAAAGATGAAATCAAATCAATGAACCCTAACTACATGGATCACAAATTCCCTTCGATCAAGCCAATTCCGTTGTATAGAATTTTCAAAAACGTGGAGCCAGAATGCATTGAGTTGTTGCAAAAGATTTTGAACTACTCTCCAATTCTTAGAATTAGTGCTGTGGATGCTCTAACTTGCAGCTTTTTTGACGAATTTAGGTCAGAACCACAGATCAAATTGCCCAACTTCAGAAATTACAGACTTGATAACGAGATATATATACCCGATTTGTTCGATTTCACCCGACGTGAGTTGAGTGTCAATCCATCGTTAATCGACGCTCTTGTTCCAACATGGAAAAGAGACCAATTAGGATTTGATCTAAACAACTTTGTTCCGTATTCTACAGAACAATTGATGGATCCGTCCATTAACTGACTTTCTGGAAAGATCAGAAACGGAATTATGAGATGAATGAAGTATGATATTAAATGCAACCATCATGCAACTGGTTGTGAGGTTAGATTCAAGTTTCGTTTTCCGAGGTTGTGTCTGTCTCTGAATGTTTTGTATTTGAAATAATATGTCATGACCCTGAACGGATGAATGATGATAAGCGGTTGGATTGGAGAATGACTAGTGGACTCAATGTTGAATATTTTTTGATGTGATGATTATGATTATGATTATGATCTTGCAACAGGTTTTGGTCTAGTCAGTCCTTTCCTTTTTACTTTTTTCCTCGTTGACACTTACTTATGTTTGTGTGTGTTTTATTTTCTTTCCAACAGACTGTTTATGCGGTTTTTTTGCTCTTTCAGTTTAAATTCGACCATGATGATGAGTATCTGCTATTGCTACTGATACTATTCAATCGTTATTATCATTGGATTCATCCTTTCTGTCCCAGTAGACGGCCTGCTGTCTTGATTTTTCTAGTCTGATTTTTTCCTTCAACCTCTTTTAGTGTATCTTTTGACGTTTGTAATCATTCTTTCTATTTTTTATTTTAGTTTAACGTATCATGTATAGAAATCCCTATGTCCATATGATGGATTTTGCTATAATTATTTATATGAATGAGATTTAAATTTAAATAGAGATCTTTCTTATCGAACGGGAAAATGATATTTTTCTGTCTTTATTTTTTTTTTTTTATCTAAGTTTTCGGTAAATATATAAAAAGCTTCTTTTGTTCCCCTCCAAATTATATTCCTTTGTCTTTTATTTGTTATCAAAGACAAAACAATTTCCAGGTTTAAAACCACGTGCAATCAATGAAACACAAGCTGGATTTGCTTTTTATGATATCTATCAATAATGGCTAAAAGAAGAGTGCTGGGGGTATCATCAGACTCTGCGCCTGTGATTATTCCGCCACCTCCTACTATAAATATCAATAATGATCCCTCTTCGTCTTCTTCTCGAACTCCTTCGCCTTCCTCTGGTTCCTACTCTTCTTCGAACTCATCTGTCTCTCTGACTGATGTTGCAACAGGTGATGCTCTGAAATGTCCTATTTGTTCTGACTCCATGGTAACTTTGAGTCAGTTGAATAGACATCTTGATGACGAGCATTCCAACTCTTCGTTAGGACAGGATCCCGCCTATTCCCAGTTCGATGCAGATTTTCGTAACTGGTTCACCAAAAAGGTGGTAGACAAGGCCAATGAGCTGGTTGGAAAACAGTCGTCAGGAAAACAGAAGAAAAAACATCTCAAATTGGATCTGTTTGACACCAGTTTCACAATGAGTGAGTCGGCAAGCTCCTCTGAAAACGGAGAAAATTCAAAAGCAATCGGACAACCCTTAATAGAGTCAGCAGCAACTGTACCACGGTCACATTGGAAAAAGCCAACCGGATCAGATGTATGCAGTTATTCGGGATGTCATAAACCTTTGAATATCAAAAATGGACAAGTCAACTGTCGCAAGTGCGGATTACTCTTCTGCAGTAGACACACTTCTTACAGAGTCAAGCTGGATTCAACTTTAAACTATAATCCAACGTTTGGATACTGGAGTCGATGTTGTGAAAGTTGTTTTCTCCAAAAATCTCCCCCATGGGATGTATCAAAGCCAGGAGGTTCTGCATTTCAAAAAGATCTTACGCATAAATTCAAGTCTATTCGGTCAACCAAAACCGATTCTTCTAGACTACTCACTATAACATTAGAAAAGAGAGTGATGAAGTTACTTCTGTTTTTGAAGGAAGTCGAGGCTGGAAAAAGATCAATGAGAGAGCTACGAAATGTCGAGAAATCGCTGGTTCCTTGGGCAGATGACTCCAAGGTGACTGATTGTCCTATTTGTGATACCAAATTTGGGTTTTGGAACCGCAAACATCATTGCAGAATCTGTGGAGAGGTTGTTTGCGCTGACCTCAACAAGGGATGTTCTATGGATGTGCCGGTGAATATAATTGTCGATTTAATGAATATTAGTGATGTTCCCCAGGTGACACAGAAACACAAAATTTCCAGATTTCAACAAGATGATGACTCTTCAGTGAAAATACGTTTGTGTTTGAAATGCAAACAAAAGCTGTTCAATAAGAGGTTGATGTTGCGTGGTGTAAACTCAGGAGATCTCAACGAATTCTTTCAATTTTATGGACAATTCAAAATTCTGAAATCAAAGTTAGATAAGGAGCTAGAAAGTCAAGAGTTCGTTCAAGCAAGACAGATTGAACTTTTTGGAAGAGTGGAGAAACTCGGAAAATTGGTTGCAACAAAGGTTTCCGGCTTTGAATTAAGACTGGAGCAACTTGATAACAGGAGAAAACAATCGCAAAAGCAAGAAGAGCTACCATATATCAATGTCGATGAGTTCAAGCTTTATAAATCACTTAATCGTTACATTGTTCTCTACTTGCAGGAAAATCTTCCTCTTCTTAGACAGACACAACAAGCGAAACTTCGTGAAGAGCAAGATTTGTTGAAAGATCAACAAAATCATCTCAATTCTACCGATGCCCCAAAGACAGTTAAGAAAAAATTCCTCAAGAAAGAAATAAGGGAGTATAGAGAGAAGTTGATGGTTTTGAATGAACAAAAATTCATGATCGAAAACCTTTATGAGGACTTTAAAAAGCAAAGGAAGTTTGAGGATTTAAAAACTTTAGAAATGAATCTGAATGACCTGAATAAAGAGATTGACATTATTCAACAACAACTGGGCGATGACGCCTTTTAATATGGATTTTTTATATAATTTTTTGGCATTACAACAAAGATGGTGAACTTGCATATATGTATATTGATCTTAACTAGATTATCAATATATTAATATAATTAATTATAGATAAAACTTTTATCTTACATATCGAATGGTAAAATTATGCTATATTGTTCCTCTGTTTCTTGGCTCTCTTCTTATTGGCTTTGTTATGTTTCTTGCTATCTCCAGCTCCTCCCTTGAGGTGGAAAGGTTTCTGGAGATTCCCTTTAACACTATTCATGCTGAAGAACTCTTGATCAAGCTCAACAGCTGAATTCACCAATGCAGCCTGTTTTCCTCCATATGTTCGTGCATGTTTATTTCCTTTCGCTGCCTCATCAAGCGACAAATGAGATGAAAATGTCAATTTGTATAGATCTTTTGATAAATCAAATGAATCCTCGGAAAGATGTTTTTCTCTTATTGCTGTTAAAAGTTGTTGTCTTCTCTGCTCTGGAAGTGACTGCAAAGTGTAGAGTTCTCTATTGAAGTCACGTCCTTCCTGTTCAGAGCAACGTGATCCGTCTTCATGTGGAGGAGGCTCCACGTACAACAACTTTCCATTCAAATAGTCCTTTAAAATATATCTGGAAGCTCTACTTTCATCTGCAGAACCAAAACCTTGTGTCATATATCCTCTAGCTCTGGCATACGCATTCAATAGTTCGTGAGAGTTTGGAATACCTGTACCACCTTCTTCCACAGGAAGAGTGTTGATGGTGATACCATAGATTGCTTCAAGGAAATACTTTGGTATTCTTGAGGCAACTAACTGAGTAGGAGCAGTATGTTCTCTAAGCTGATCCACGGGAAGCACACCATTACAAACCAGTTCTGCATTTGTATAAGCAAAATTAGGGAAGACCAAACCTGGACAATCGCACAAAATGACTTTATCTGAAAGTAAAATGGTTTGGAAGTGTTTGGTTTTTCCGGGAGTCGAAGAAACGGACACTTTTTTGGACCCAACAAGAGCATTAATGGTGGAGGACTTACCAACGTTTGGATAACCAACCAATCCAATCTGTAATCTTTTTGGTTGACCTGCAGGAGGCTCAGATAATGGTTCTGGGGCAACTTTTAAACATAAGTCTTCTAATTCCTGAACTGTAATAATTCTGGTCATCTCTCTTCTATCAGCCTCCGTTTCTTTAGACTCATCACGACGTTCATGAAGACTCTCATTAACCTCACTATCCTCATCATCTTCAACACCCATCTCTTCAAGCTTAGATTCGAGCTCTGCCAGTTCTTTATTCAGTCTGTCCATCTCCTCCCTTTCTTCGTCATCCAAGTCCAAGTCTTCCTCGTCTTCTTCTTCTTCTTCTTCTTCTTCTTCTTCTTCTTCTTCTTCTTCTTCTTCTTCTTCTTCTTCTTCTTCACTGAGACTGTCGTAGTAGTCGTCCTGAGGGTTGTAACTTTCATATTCATTCTCTTCTGCTTCTTTTTCTTTCTCTAACTGTTCATTTGCTAAATAAGCACTGAAAAATGTGTACTTGATTCCATGTTTGTTGAAATATCTTGCCCATGTCAACCTTTGATTGAATGTCAATAGATCAGCCTTATTGACCAACAAAAGATTTCTCTTAAGAGGATTCAGCTCCTTAACATAGCGCTCCAAATCGATTGATCTGAACAATAGAGGATTACGTGCATCAACAATCTGAACCACCAAATCCGATCTTTCAAGAACTCTCCACAACTGTTTCCAAACCATTATGTTTCTCTCAAATGGAGTCAGTAATAGATCATGATTTTGTTGCAACAAAGCCAATTCTCTTCTCCAATCCAAAAACGCCTCACTTTCCATTCTCTCCAGCTCAAACTTGGTGGTGTTTTCGTCCCATTTGGGTCTTCTGGGCACAATCAATTCATTCTCATGTTCCTTCTGAATTTTGAACTTCTTGATTTCCTCCTCTGATGATAATAAATACGGATTGTAATTACCGGTATCAACTGTCTGATTGTTCACCTTGATGATCTTGATTCCTGATGCTTTCTCCGCAGCGAAATCTGTGTCTGCCAAAGCAGCCGTGTTCAAAAACTCATCCAAGGCATTCTCCTGTGTGACAGATCTCAGTTTCACCCAGCTATCTTCATGTTTGTCTGTTGTGAATCTCATTTCACCATCTGGAAGATAATAAACTCGATTCTCCTGGTTCTTCACATTCTTGATGCTCCTTCCCAGACCAATTGTGTTCTTGTTCTTATGAGGAGTATTCTTCGGACCCTTTGGGGGCTTCCACTTCTTTGGCTCTGTCTTTGGAGGCATCTTTACAAGGTTTCTCTGCTGTTCTTTGCGATTGCAACTTGTCAGTGGGGCCTTCGATAACTATATATAAGCAATCACAAGGGGGGATTTAGAACAAAGGATTTATTTTTTTAAATTTTTTTCTTTAAAACAAGGAAAAAATTACAAATCTACTGAGCCACATACGTAAGACAGTGGCTTATTAACACAGCCGTGAAAAGAACGCGTGGCTTATTTTGTTTGGATCTATTTTGGCAGCATAGTGCATTCAGTCCAAAAGCTTATGATGATGATCTGATCAAGAAACCATTTATGGCCAACACAGAGGAATTAAAAATCGTCCATCAAAGCCAAAAACCCCCATTGTTTCGTGAGAACATCCGTGTGATTGAAGAAACTTTCATTTCTCCTTTTTGTCCTGCTATTTAGTCAGTCTTCTCTCGTTATTTATCAATCTCTTTAAACCGGCAGATTTTCCATTTCGTTCAAAGAAAAACTCATTCTTGTCATCATGTCAAATATCCCATTGTCATCCAGAGATCAAACCCACAGAATCCCTGTGTCCTCCTCTTCTGCTTCAATCTCTACAGACTCGGAATCGGCATATTTTACCGACGCCCAATCGCATCTCAGCGAGTCAAAATCTGCCTACTCATTTGACGACAATCTGTCAGAAGACATCCAACAATCCGCTGCAGCACCAGCCCAAGATCTCAACGTCCCAGATTCACCGCAGATCACTATTACTGAGACTCAGGAGCAGCTTCAACAGGTGGATGAAAGCTTCCAGCTAGATCCAGACCAGACAACAACCACTGATATTGCTAATGATAAAAATATAGCTATCTCTCAACATCCAGAAACTGACGTCAAAGGCCCAGAAACTGACATCAAAGGCCCAGAAACTGACATCAAAGGCCCAGAAATTACAGACTCAGCTAAGGAAGTCTCTGAAAAACAAAACTTTCAAGAACCAGATGTTCCTGATTCTGACGTGTTGAAAGAAAAAGAACCTCAATCACCAGACGTTCCAGAAATACAAGAACCAACCCAAATCAACGAAAGTAATGATTTCCAAAAGGAGCAGTCCCAACCTGCTAATAAGGAGACAGGTGACTCCGTAATTGGAACACAACCTGTTGCATCCCAAAATCTTTCCAAACCACTTGTGGCCAAGGATTCTGAAAGTGTTCAGGCTTCTGGTCATACCAATTTCCAGAGAAATGAAAGTCAATGTCACGAATACTATTGCACATTCTGCTGTTACAGAGATACTTTCGAATTCACATCTGCTGGTTCCTTGATCACCGGTTGTCTGGGTTGTTTGATTTCCTCCACAGTTGGTGTCATGACCTCAGCTTGTATCAGCAGCAAGTAGTTAGATTCCAATCTGTTTTCTTTGCTTTTCTTCTAATACATCAAGCATTTTTCATCATCCACATTTGATTTTATCCTTGAGTATCTATTTTAATTAATGTTTTTTCCATGTTCTTTTGACTTTTATCTATCAGTAAAGCTCTATTTCTGCATTAAAAACGACCGTTCTCCAATCTGGCATAGGCTTCTTCCAATGCTTCTGTACTCCACGGTCTATCTTGTGGTCTGTATTTAGCAAGAGGAAAATCGTACGGAAGTCTGACAGGATAACGTACCACTTCTCCTGGAAGATAATCGTCCTGTTCATTTGTATCACGTCCTCTTGTAGGAACCAAAACGGCCTTTTTTCCCCTGTCTCTTTCCTTCAACCGTAGAATCTTGGGGTTCAATAGAACACCCACTTCAAAAGAATGGACTCTATAAACGTGTTTCTTGAGGCTTCCGTTTTGAAACGATGCACCATATCCCCTTTCTGGTGCACCCCAAGCTTGCTTCGAGAGATTAGCCGAGGTAAGCATGAACCACTTCATGGTTTCGAACTCATCTTCTGTCACACAATAAGTCTTGACATGAGGGGACAAATTCGTCCTACGGGCTTTCGAAATAGAATCGCTCACGGGGGCCCATTTATGAAAGAACTGACGCAGAAATTCATACTGTGTGGCATAGGCACGGTAGTTTCCTTTTGGCTTTGTCTTGAAGAAAAGAGCATGTCCTGAAAGATGTTTATACAGGGAATTCAACACCTCCTTTTCTGTTGGCCAGATAATCACTGGCTGTACCCCTTTTTGTTTGCTGAAATCATGATTCTCTTTCTTCACCAATGTGTTGGAACCCTCTATTATGCTGGTGAGAATGTGAGTAGCTACATTCGATTTTTTAGAGTCAAATGGAGCAGATATCGTGGAAATCTGAGACACAAATTTGGCATTTTTGTCTTTAGGAACGGTCAATTGATTCTGTCTTAGAATCTGGTACAACTTTCCATATCCAAACAAAGGTGGATCTTTAGCATGGTGCTTATGGTCATCGAATTGATCTAGATCGAATTCATAAACACCAGGAGATGATGCGATAAATTGAACATCAATAGGATCGAAATTGAACTCGCATAATTTATCAATCAGCACAGAAATATCAGAATCCTTATAACTGGCAAGATAATCCAGTAAATCTTTCTTGAAAATATCTCCAGAATCAGCCTCCAAGTCCAGATCCTCTGCAAGATATCTTTTGAAGTCATCTGGTTTGGTATGCATACGCAGAAATGGAGATATCCAGCACATCTGGGTCTGAGCCATGTAATCTGTAGAAGTCAAATTCATCGTATGGATGACTATTTGCACTCTGTCACCCGTGTAGAAGTTAATCATCATCTTTGTGTGATGACTTCCATGTCTGGGAAGTTTCTTGGAAACATCAATGATCTTGATACCAAAGTTCGACATGTCAAGGAGATCCAACTCCAACGTTTCAGGTGAAGCAGCAGTAACAAACGTGAATTTTGCTCCGTTTCGACCATTCTTGATCCATTTACTCAGAAAATGGAAATCAATCAGCATGTTGAATTGAAAAGACTCCTTCAAACCATATCCACCAATTAATTCATCCATAGAAACAGTATCTTGATCGGCCAATGGCGAGAATTGAGTGCAATAAGCTTTATTCGTTATCAGACGAATCTGCGATCTGTACCGGTCCTGCGAGTCAGTTTGCTGCTGTGTTCCAGCAGTTCTGAAGGTTGAAATTCTCACACTACCAGGACTGCTTGTATGCTGTTTTGATTCTGTGCTTGTTGCAGTCTTTTGTGGCTCTGACGCTGTCTCTTGCTCCTCTTCAGGAAGATATGCCCTCTTCAACCTCCTCTCGGCAGCTTCTGCCATCAATTCCCTCATACTTTTGGGCCTTAATTCATCTTTAACAACATTATCCTCATGTTTTCGTTTGTTGGAATTACTTTCACTACTCAATTCCCCACCTCCGGTCTCTGTACCTCTGCAATTTCCACTTTCAGACTCTGTTTCTGATTCACTGTCTAAAATTATGACATCCGGAGTTTGCGAGTTTCCCTTGGTTTTCTGTTTCTTTCCGATCGCCTCCTCTCCAATCAGCTCTAACGAAGAGTCTGATTCGTTCCCCTTTGAAACCATTCCCGAAACATGAAATGCCAAAGAAAAGTGCTTTTTTGCTCCCTTCTCCCTTGTTCTAATAGACTTTATTTTATCTTAGAAATAGATATCTAAAAATCGTGTTTGTATTAGTTTCCGTACTTTTATCTACATACACCGCCTTGTTATTATTTCTGCCGGAAATATCATGATTCAAATCACGTGATGTTTGTGATATAAGTCATGTGAGTTTTCACTGAAAATCCATTTCCAAACAAAGTTTCCTCTCTCTAATCAGGAAACAAGATTAAATCATTTGATTCCATACCTGTAAACAGTAGAGTAAAAATACTACTACAGAGCTTTCCCAAATCGCTGATCTGCTTCTGGAAAAACTAATCACTACAAAACTGAACCATTAGTCGGATGTAAATTCGTATAAATTAAGACTTATATGACTATACATTAATTAGGTCTAAAAAACAAACCTCACGCTTAGTAAAGTCTGAAAGCAGGACCCATAGAGGACTTGATGACCAAGGAACCGACGTTTTGCCAGTTCTTCTTAAGCAAGGAAACCAAGAAGTTGATGGACATCATGATTTGGGTGACAAGAGCATCCTCCTCCATCTCGACGTGACCAACAGCAACAGCCAAACACAAGACCTTCTTCAATTGGAACTTGATGGTGGACTTGACATCAGTGACCTTGGAGTACAAGTCATCGTTGTGGGAGACTGGGGTTGGGAACTTACCAGCCTTGGAAAGTTGAGGACCCAAAAGTCTTGGAACTTGCTTGATCAAGACTTCAGAGGCAATGAAAGCGTTGTACTTCTTAGCCAACTTCTTGATCAACTTCTTGTTCTTGTTCAACTTCTTCAAGTCGTCAACGGACATAGCATCGACACCGAGAGACTTAGCTCTGTCGACATCAAAAGCATCACCAAAGATACAGATGGTCATGTTTGGTCTTGGGACTTGAGGCAACTTCAAAGAACCAGAGAAACGCTTATCTCTTTGAGGATCATAGTTCTTCAAACCGACTTGCAATTCGATGGTCTCCAAGAAGTTTCTCTTCTTGGTCTCAGTGGAGAACTTGAGGATCTCCTTGACGTTGTCTCTAACTTGAGTGGTGCTAACCTTGGACATTTTCTATTGAATGTGATGATTGTCTCCCTACTAATAGGTAATTCCGTAATATTCGGCTTGTTCGACGATACTTCAATAGGATTCTTGGATGACTAGATGGTTTCGTTTAAGTTATAGAGAGTCTTTGAAATATAACTTTCGCAGGGCATCTCAGTCAGATTCCATAGATGAAAATTTTTGGGGGGGAGAAGAAATGTTTTTCAGACGTGCGATACTCATTTGAGAGGGTTTAAACCCTTTTGAATATCACATGATATTGTGCGGCTCATGTCCAGAAAAATATATTTGTTATCTTCTGAATTTATCTATCTATATATTATAATGTTTGTGGAGCAAGAAAGACTCGTGTTTAAACAGATAATTGTGTCCAGAAAAGAGTTCAAATAGCATGGAAATAAGAACAGAATGAGAACCAATTGCTGAAAAACCTCGTTGAATAGACATAGAATCACAAACACAATGATAAATAGAGTTCTTGGTGGTGTTCTGAGTCGAAACCTTGGTCCCGTCCTACGGAGTACAAGTTTCTCAACAACACTGGTCAGGTGGTCTCTGGTTCTTTCCAGAGACTACTCAAAGAAACGATCATCCTCTACAAGATGGCTTAATCGTCAGAACAATGACTACTACACCCGAGAGGCCCGACATCTGAATTTGAAGTCCCGTGCTGCGTTCAAACTGCTCCAGATAGACGATCGGTTCAAGATATTCAACAAAAACGAGCTTCAAAACGTGCTTGATCTGGGTGCAGCTCCAGGTGCATGGAACCAGGTTGCTCTAGAACGGTGTAAGAACGGATCCAGCATTTTGGGAGTTGATATTCTGGTGTATCAGCCACCAAAGGGAGTTTCGTCAATGCAGGCCAACATCCTGAGCAAGAGAACTCATGCCAACATCAAGAACTTCTTTCGTCTTGCAAGACAAGAAAGACGCAGTCCGTTGTTCCAATCGGTTGGAATCAGAAACGGCGTAGTCGACGATTTCGAAATAGAAGTTGATGCTTCCATAATCGAGTCCGAACAGGAACTGTCAAGATTGGAGGAACGGAAATCCAATCAGAGTCAGATAGACAATCCTTCAGGTAATGTATCAGAGTCAATTGTCTCCGATCCCAGCTACGAAATGCCTCTGGATGTGGTATTAAGTGATATGTGCGCACCGTTTATTCAAATTACCGGATATTCAAACTCGACTACTAACAACCCATATAAAAGGATGGCTAACACCACCGGTCTAACGTTCAAGGATCATCTAATGTCCATCGATCTTTGTGATGCAGCCTTAATTGCTGCCATAGATCTCCTCAGAGAAGGAGGCTCTTTGGTGATGAAGTTCTTCACCGGAGAAGAGGATCGACTTCTGGAGGCCCGACTCAAATCAGTGTTCAGGAAAGTGACCAGATTCAAGCCAAAAGCATGCAGAGACGAGTCCAAAGAATGCTACTTCGTCTGTCAGGACAAAATCGGTGGTATTATAGACAAAAAGGCCGTGTTCATGGCCAAATAGAACCCTCAAACACCCAAAAATCTCAACCCTACAGATACAACATAGAAAACAAAATCAGCTACCACATTTGAGCTGCAACTGGACATCGCTCCCCCCTCTGATAATCTAATAAACTAGTCATTCTTAACTACACAATACATGGTGACAAATGATATATGATAAAAAGCATGGATATACATAATAGTTGGACTTAAAACATCGTCCATTAAGTAGTTCTCGGTTGCAATAGAGTGGCACACATAGCATCGAATCTTGATCAAAGTAACCCAGAATCAACCAGTTGCAACCTGCTGGCTGCACGGAAAGTTCAATAATTCAGTTGTAGCTACCATCCCTAGTCGTCCTCTAAATGACTGTCCTTTTATGCCTCAGTAGAAACTGTCTCCAACTTCTCCTCGGACCCGTCTAAATCAATTAAATCTTCGCCTTCCCCATCGACATTTTGTTCATCCTCTACCACTGGGATAGTCTCAGCTTCAGCCACATTACTGTCTTCCAAAGTACGAAGTCTAGCGCTCAACTTTTCCTTTCCTTCCTGGCTCAGATACTTCTTCCAGAGAGAAACCTTTTCGGAAACAACATTGGCATCTCCGATATACGTTTGACTCAAAAGAGCAGCCTCAGGGAATCTATCTGTCTTTTCTAAAATCGACACACATGTGTTGATGTCGGAAGCAGCCCAGGAAGCTGAAAAGGCAACGTTAAATTTACCTTCTTCTATGCATGATTTGCTCAAACTCTTCAATCCTTCAGTATCATTGAGGGAAGAGTAGAGCAAAAGAAGGGAAGAGTAGTCATTACATTTGGAAAATGACTTGACAGCAAGCTTCAAATTCCAGTTGGTAAGCGCAATGTCTCCCAGTTTCTTCCATTTGTGTAGAGCACTGTCTTTCTCAGCAATTTCTTCAGCAAGCGTCAAGTTCAAAGTCTCAATAGCCAATTCAAACTTCTGCTCCGAATCATTGGAAAGCTCTAAAGCCTTTTCTTTGAAACCTTGTTGTTCCAAGAATCTAGCAACCTTTGTTATATCCTTCTCATCAACATTTGCAATTAATTCGTCTGCTTGTTCGAGATCACCTCTAAGCACGACAGTTTGGAACTCCAACACAGCCAAAGATAGGTAATATGACACAATATTAACGTCTTTATCAGCAACATACACCTTGCTGTCTCTTGGAAGGTATCCAAGCAAGTACATTGTCTTGTCAAAGTGAGCAAGGTTATTTATGGAACCACCAACCAAGTAGTTCAACCTGCTGGATGCAGAAGTGTAGATGAAAGCTTCACCAACCCATTGACCACTGACAACTTGATCCTGGACATCATACAAAACTTCGAAACAATCCTCGCAGCCTTCTTGAGGATCAACAGTACCATTGTTGACGTGTTCTTGGAAAACTTCCTTGTCAAATCTGAGAGCATATGCTGTATCAGCAGCAACAATTAAAACTAGTTCACCATTTTCCGACCAAATGACGTCTTCTGCTTCAACATCTATTCTTCTGACCAAATCACCAGATTCCCAATTATAAAGAGAAACAAATCCTTCAGATTTGACAGTAAGTAAAGTACCACCGAATATCTTATCTGCAGCATAAACCAAATCAATTTGTCCGCTTGTCTTTTCTTTGAAGTTTTTGTAGATCTTCACAGAAGAGTTTGACTCTCTGATTGCGTAATAATTAGAATCTTGAGCCCACACAAAGTCGAGAGCCTGACCATACATTTTATTTCTCCATGCCAAAGCAGTGTAAATAATATACTCATTGTCACCAGTAACTGTCACAAATCTTCCGTTTGGAGAATGACTCAAAGTGCTTGGATATATTTCAATAGTTCCCAATTCTTTTTGAGCAAGTGGTAGAATTTCACCATCTTCTAATTGACCATCAGACGCTTTGATGACAGATCCATATATATCAGTGTGTTTGGAACAAACCACCTTACCCATAGGATCCATAGACAGCAAAGGTTTGTCGTCACCGAGCTTCACGACAACATGACCTGTATCAAAACCAACGGCTATTAAACTGGAGCCCTTTCTTGTGGCAACACACCAGGCTCTCTCCATGGAATAGTTGAGAGACTTTTCCAACTTGTAAGTGTTCGAGTTCCAGATCTTGATGGCCGAGTCTTCCGATCCAGAGATAATCAAAGGCAATTCGGGATGGAAAACAGCAAATGAAACGTTGGACGAATGGCCTTCTAAAGTAGCAACACACGACTTGGTTTGGTAATCCCAAACCTTGACGGTCTTGTCGTCTGAAGAAGTCAACAAATAAGGCTTGTCTCCATGTGGATAATAATCAACGTAATTGAAACCCTTAGACTCAAGAGCCAACAATGTGAAATTAGGAGACTTGGATCCAAGAGACCATATCTTGACGGTCTTGTCCAAACAGGCAGAAGCAAAGGTGTTGGAATCTTTAGGATTGAAAGCAACTGACATCACATAATGCTGATGACCCTCGAAAGTCTGTTCTAATTTCCAATTGTTGTCCCAATTCCACAGCTTGATGGTGTGGTCATCCGAGGAGGTCAAAACATAGGGTCTGCTGGGATGGATTGCTATGGATCTGATGTAATCTGGATGGGCCTCGAATTGGGCAATTCTCTCTCCAGTGTTGTAATTGTAAACCCTGACCTGGAAGTCATCTGAACCAACCACGATCCAGTTTTTTCTGGCAATAAACTTACCTGCTCTGACCGGGACGTTTGTGACGTCGATGGTTTTGACTACAGATCCGGTTTCGTAGGACCAGATCTCGATCTTACCACTGTACAGAGTTGTTAGAACCCATGGTTCAGTGGGGTGGAAGTCGATTCCCTTGACACGGTCTGATCTGGTGCTTGATAGTTTCTGTTATGAGGAGATCCGAGATCATATGTTAGTTTTTTTTTCATGGTCTTGTCTTTTCTGCTTGAGGGACGGTTCCCTCTCAGGGAAGTCCAACAATGTTGATTCCACTTACCTTGATGTCCAATTTCATCGTGCAATACAACTTGTGTTCTGAAAACACCCGCGCCAAACACCTTGTTTTTGAACTCTAACAGTGCCGATCTGAACAACAGTGTCTCAATTCTGTTCACAACCTCCTTGTAACAGTATAAATAGTCCTTTGTTCCTTAATGTTTTCGTGTTCATTCACCATTTTATTTTTTTGCTGGCTCCTCCCATACAAGATCTGTCGCGGGTGTCGGTGCTCGTAACCTCCCCCCCCTGATGAGATCCGATCAACAGATATTGCCAGGGTTTGTTGTCTGGAATAATACACAGAGAAAAAAAAAAGATAGAGAACAAGATGCCGTTTGTTCTCTTGTTCTCTTGTTCTCCCGTCCCAAATTAAACCATATATATATAACAGAATTGGCTCGTCAGAACTAAATCTATCGAAAAGTGTTCGACACCTTGCAAGATACAAAAATGTGGATTTTCGAATGGTGTAAGTTCGCTCTCAAAACAACACTCTCTCTCTCCTGTGGGCAAGTCGTTGTCCCCAGAAGATCCGCAGTCAATTTCGACAAAACAGATCTTTTGACCTTTTGAACACCCCAATTGTCCGTTTTTTCATCTCTTAACTTCTTACTAACATACTCGAAACTCCCCCCCCCCATTCTTGTCGGATATTCCCAGGCCCCCCTGAGCTGTTTGTTCTCCTCAAGGGCCCCCCAAATATCCAGCTCGTCTGCTCGTGGAGTCTCTCGTCAAATCGTACAGTTCAAGATGTTTTGGCCTCATTGGGTCTCTGGAACAAACATGCAAAGTTGCTCTTCCTAGGTCTGGATAACGCAGGTAAAACTACCCTTTTGCACATGTTGAAAAACGACAGAATGGCCACCCTTCAACCAACTCTTCATCCAACCTCTGAAGAATTGTCCATCGCTAACGTGAGATTCACAACTTTCGACTTGGGAGGACATCAGCAGGCAAGAAGACTCTGGAAAGACTACTTCCCAGAAGTTAACGGTATCGTCTATCTAGTTGATGCTGCTGACTCCGAGAGATTCGAAGAATCAAAGACAGAACTTGACGCCCTTTTTGCAATCGAGGAGTTGGCTAAGGTTCCTTTCCTCATTCTCGGTAACAAAATCGACTCCCCAAAAGCCGTCAGCGAAAACGAATTAAGACATTTCTTGGGTCTATATAACACAACAGGTAAGGATAGAGTCCAATTAACAGACACCAGACCAGTCGAGGTCTTCATGTGTTCTATCGTCATGAGACAGGGTTACGGTGAGGGTTTCAGATGGCTTTCTCAGTACATCTGAAATCATTTTGCTTCTCCCTTCTGTCAGATATCCATCTTGTTCTCATCTAACGGCCCAAGATCGGGCATCTTTTCTTGGTTTTTTATATTGTCTTTCTCCAGAACAGGTCTCAGACCTATAGATGCGGGAGGTGTTCAATTTTACCACATAATACTTTCTCTTTTTACCGTGTGTGTTCTCTCTATATATTCGAAAGATCGAACATCTCCCCTTCTTAAGGAATCAAGATTAATTATTCAATAATACGTTTTTTTAAACAGTAAATTCGATCACCAAATTCCCTCTTTACCAGATGGTTAGTGTCTATATAAATTACATCCTCCTCTTCTTTCCAAAAGCGTTGCTAGACGACTCGCTAGCTGTCAACTTTCTCTTCTTGCCTTCTTTCATGAAAAACTCCTTCTTTCTCTCCTTTTCTTTATCTATCTTTGTCTCTTCAATCTTGGCTAGCTTCTTCAATCTCTCCATATTCTTCTCCTTCTTCTTCGTTTTCCTCTTGTCCTCTTTGTCCTTCTTGATGGTTTGGATGGTCTGAATCAATGATCTTGCTTTCTTCTCCTCTCCACCCAAAATAACAGCTCTCTTCTGCAAGTAGCCGGTCTTCTTTTGCTTCTTCATCTGGTGAATCTGAGACTTGAATGGCAAGTTCGAAAGAATAGCTTTAGGAACTCTCAAAGGATTGAACTTTCTCTCCTGTCTTTCCACTTTGTGATAGGCAGAGTCCGGATTCATAGGTGTCTCAATATTGTTTTCAGCTCTCACTGCACCAGTCAACCTCATTCCGGTCCAATTCTGCTTGTCTTCTAGCAACATCGAAGTCACAGGATTATAGAACTTCTTTGGCTTCACAGGATACCATGTTCTCAAAAACACAATATCACTCAATAGAACCTTGTCCTCAAACGTAGCTCTGAAGTGTCCATCAGGTTTTGACAATGCTCTTTTGATTTCACCACGAATCCCTGAAACAGTCTTGATAGATGCACCTTCAAACTTGGCCACTTCCAATGCAGAATGGAACATGTCCTTGATAAATGCTGTATTCCGGAAAACCTTGTAAGGATGACCAACAAGTTTCAGTTTTTTCACTATTTCAACCTCAGCATTCAGATCCTCAACAATACCGGTGGCTGCTATTCTAAAGGAACCCGTAGTGTTCTCTTTCGAAACAACTTGAACACCACAGAAGGTGGTATTAGGTGCGGCAAGAGGCCCATAGAACGTAGCAAAACAGTACGCATGCTCTGGAGTATACTTCAGCATTCTATTTCTAGTTCTGGAGTCCGATGTGGTGTAAATCGGAAGCGTCTGGAATCTTCTCAATCCCATCGACAAGATTAAAGGATCATTTGACTTCAAAATCTTTTTGTGCCATCTGTGTCTTCTGATCCTCACATTCAAAAATCCGAACCTCTCTTCGGTTGGCAGCAACCCTCCTAAAATCAAAGCATAACTTGGATTGAAGTTTTCAATAAACTCCATAGGGATGTTCTCGAAGGTCAATTTCACATATGCTCCTGCAGTGTATCCTTCTATCTTAGTTCTGGTTTCCTCGTTCAAATCTGCTAACTCTGATTTGTTGATTTCCAATTGTTTAGACATCTTAGCCTTCTGGAACTCGTACCAGGTATCGTGCTCATTAAATGGATCCTCATCTCCAGCAAACTCCTCTTCTTCCTCAAATTGTTGTTTGAGCTTCTCTTTCTTTTTGGCATTCAACACTCTTTGTTCATCAACGGTCAATTCACCCTCTTCTTGTTCATCATTAATTCCCATTTCGTCTTTGTACTCCTCAGCTTCAAAGTCTGCAAAATCGTCTTCATTTTTACTTTCAACTTCATCTTCAGAGGATGTACCTTCCTCACCGGCTTCATCACCATTTGATTCGTTTTCAGATCCTGATTCTAAGTCCTCAAAATCTCCATAAACTTCATCCTCTTCACCATCACCAGCTTCCTGCTCTTTAGTTAATCTCTGTTTAGGTGACAAAAAGAATCTATTCTGGAGATTTTTAATAGCATCACCAGATGCTGTCCATTTGGACTGTAAGTCAGAAATAGATTTCGAAGGTTTGTTTGACACTTCATGCTCTTCAACCACTCCATCCTCTTCCTTTTTCTGGAAAAAATCGTCATCATCATCCTCTTCAATATTTTCTTCAAAGTCAGAACTAGAAGATTCCGAAATCTCACTTTCTTCCTCTTCCTTTCTCCATCTAGCAATAGCATCAGATGGATCAATGTTGTTCATGTAGATCAATTTGTTTATGTCCCAAGTTTTCTTGATTTCAATGTTGTTGAGTTTTGAACCGATCTGTTTCCAGTTGTTCTCTGTCTCTGGTATCTCTGCATCACTTAACTCAAATTCAGAGTCAGATTCAAAATTAGCAGAGTCTAATCCTTTCTGTGTCTTCTCATCAAAGTCTCCAATAGGATACTTCTTAGATCTCTCTATGTCGTCAGCTTCTTCGTCAAAGTTATAATCATTCTCCTCCTCATCGAAATCACTATCTCCTTCTTGGTCATCTTCCAGATTCAAATCTCTCAAGTCATTAGAAGAATCATCATATGCCCTGATATGTCTAAGCGACTTTCTTCCTGACTCTCCTTCTAGTTCATCTTCAGACTCTTCTTCAGCATTGTGAACTACCGGACCATCACTAAAGAGTTGAATTCCACTTGATTTTCTATCACGTAGATCCATTAAATCACTGGCTTTCTGTAAATCTGTAACCATTTTTTCACCAACACCAGATTCTTCTCCTTCTTTGAAAGACTCTGTTCCAACATCGATATAAACAGCATCTTTGTCGATTAAAACACCATGAACATCAGACATTGGAGCATAAATGATTTTCTGTTTGTCCTCAAGTCTCTTTCTTCTTCTTGTTCTCTTAGGAACATCTTCACCTTTTTCCCTAGCCAATTTCTCCTGCTCTCTCTCAATCTCCTCCAACCTTTGCTCAAAGTAAGGTGTTGGACATGGGTCGGGAAGCTTTTCAACCAGTGAAATAGTGTAGTCACCAACTCCAGCAATATGAACTCTAGGATTTTGCTTCTTCAAAGGGGTACCATGTAAATAACCATAAATTGCAACCTTTCTATCAACTTTCGGATTTTTCTCGATCAAAGTAGGATGGGTCAAATCCACCACTCTGTCTGCAAGTAAATACGGATGTTCATTTCTCCACTTCAACGGTCTGAATTTCATCACAGAAATAAACCTCGTCAAATTCAAGATCTCTCTGTCTGGATATCTTCCATTCATCACACCCGATAGATAGAATAACTTGGCTCCTTGGTAGACCTCTGTCCAAAATCTTTGCTTTAATCTTTTCTTAGATGCACGAAGAGTGGCCTGTTTCTTGAAAAGATCCAAATGAGTAGTCACTCCAAGAACCCTAGGCATACCATGATGTTGTGCAATATTCAAAAACTCCATCGTTTCCATTTCAAATCCAAAGTTTCCATCAATCATCAAAAGAACCAAATCTGCTATCTTTGCGATGTCTATCATGGAATTCAAGTCATTTCCACATTCAATAAACGTCAATCTTCTTCTTTTTCCACTCACAACTGTAATTGGTCCCTTGATATCGGTCAACGTCGTCTTAGTCAATCTTCTCACCAATGATCTAATCAGTGTGGTCTTACCTGTTCCTGGAGGACCAACCACAGCTACTATAACCGGTGGCGGATCATCGTCGGGCGTTCTATCTATCATTGGAACATGTAATTTGCTCTCAGTTTTTTCACTAGTTCTTTTGGCCTGTCTCTGTAGCTTCCCAGGTTTGGAAACTGCAAAGGCCTTTGCATTCTGTCCCTGAGAATGCAACTTCTTTTTGGCAGGAGTCCTCTTAGAAGGACCCCTATGAGCCTTGTTCGATTGCTGTGCATCCATGATATACCGATATACAAGATGCTCAAATAGTACAGTCAATCAGACGAACTTTTTATACTAACAGCAGTAGAAATCAAGAACAAGGAACATCTATTCAACTTATTATATATATATAATCTTTAAAAGAAAATCTTTAGTAGTAAAAAAAAAATTTTGTGCCCCTTCCTAAAAGGGTAACTGATAGATTTTGAAAGTTTCCAAAAAACTCCTCCACCAGAACTCGATCTCAGCTCCTGGAAATTCAACTACATCTCAAAAACTATTACAAGAATATAAGAAACCTTTTCAAGATATGTTAAATATCAGTAAACGAGTGTGAAATGAGTTCAACTAAGCGATAGTACACCAATACACAAGGCAATGATGAAATCGAACAAATAAAAATCCTATAAAATCAAAAAGGGTAAAGAGTTTGAAGAGTTTATACAATGGGCATGAAAGACAGTATTATAAGTGCCAAATAAACCACTCATATTGGATATGATCTAAATTCTAAACCTAGTTGTAAAGAACATATTTGGCCTTACCACTGGTTAAAGAAACAGTACATCCATCTGTTCCATCTCCATTGTACTTACCATTCTCATAGTAACATTCACCCTGGACCACACTGTTGTCATCATAGGCTTCAATCTTGACGTTGAAGTTCAAAGAATCGTAGTTGTTTGGGTTTGGAATAAGTGACAAGTAACTGATACCGTTAGTGTATCCTCCACCGAAGTTCAATGGAGCCCAGTTACCAACACCACTTCCAGAGTCACCCCAGACACAACCATCTTCAACAGAGACACCAGCATTGTTAACGTAGAATTGAGCAGAAGTGGTCTTTCCTTGCCACTTGTAGTAGCTGTCCTCGTCAACAACAGTCAAGATGGATTCTCCACCAGCATCAACAACAGTTGGAATAACCATGTTCTCGGTACCTGGGTAATCGGTTCTGCAGATAGCAACTGAGTCAGAGATTTCAGAAACAACTCTGGCAGCATCAACACCCCACTCACACAAGTAATCAGCGTCCTTGTTTGATCTGTAAAGGTATCCACCATCACAGTATAGACCACCAACGGAAACACCGTTGGCTGGTTGCTCAGATGGCCATTGGGTCTTGGACATACCACTTTGACAAGCGTAAGAACAGTAAGTACCATCCTCACACTTACCACCAGTAGAAGTGTCACTTGGGTGGTAAAGACCAGACCAACCATCAAATCCAAGCCAGTCCAAAGCAATAACACCATTTCCACCTGGGAACTCAGAACATGGAACAACACCATCTTCAAACTTCTCGGTAGGGTCTGAGAAAGCAGATAAGTCACCGCTTATACTGGTGGATGAAGAGTGTGAGTATGAACCAGAAGAAGAGGCCTCACTGGAGGAGGAGGTTGATGATGCTGAGGATGATGATGATGATTCCTTAGAGCTTGATGATGAAGCACTCGAAGTAGCAGAAGAAGAAGAAGAAGTAGAAGACTCGCTTGAAGTGGATGACTGGATAGTCTTACTTTCAAGAGAAGCCTCAACAACTGGAGAAACAGTAGCACCAGAAGAATCAACAGTGACAGTGACATAGACATAGTCGTAAGCAACTGCTCTCTTGTGTTGATGGTGTTGGTGGTAAGTTCTGCTGGTGGTGGTGCATTCAGCATCAGCTTGAGCATCAGCTTGAGCTTGAGCCAATGGAGCAGCATAAGCTGTTCCCATAAGAGCTGCTGAGATAGCAGCAATTGTACAGGTTGATAATTTCATATTTGATTTCTATATTAATGCGATGATTAGCGAGATGTTAGTTATCGAGGGCTTGGGAACTAGACGGCCTGCCGCAAGTTTCACAAGAGAGTAAAATGGAGCAATGATAGTACAACTGGAACTGATTCTTCTTCAACACTGATAAATCTAATGGATCAAGAAATTAAATTAAACGGTTTGGCGTAGGAGTTTTTTTCCATTTAAACTTTAATCCACAAGCACCTGTGAATAAGTTAATCCCCATTGATTTCACCCCCTATAATCGTGACTCCTTTCTTCTTATTCCTGTCAAAAAGGCTTTCATGCCCCAGATCGTGATCTACAAGGCCTGCGTAACAACAACATCTGCCTTTTCCCGATCCCACCGTGTCATATGTAAATTCCCCTATTGTTGAAGTTGTTGTTTTTGTTTATATTTTTCTTTTTTCTTCGAATCCATGCATACTACATAAAATCTTGCGTGTCTCGAAAATCCTCCCATGCGGAATAGATAATTTCCCCTGTCGAGCAGGTGAAAAATCGCGTGTATGACCCAAAAATACTCCTTGTGGCTGGTACTAAAGATCTTCCCAAAACAATCAGTATTCAAACACTAGGTGTAGGGTGTGCGAATCTTTCCTTTGTTTTTTCTTTTGTCGCTATTGTTGGTTGTCATAGTTGCACGGCTGGTGTTTTCATTTTGCGGTGATTGAAAGGGAGATTTCGCACACCAGCCATTCAGGGGAAATTTTGTAAACAAACAAGCAGGTAACACAGGAGACGAGGTGGACAACAGGGGAAGAAGGGGCGATCGACACACCTTTCATGAAGGTAGCTGTAGTTTCTAAGTGTTTATAGGTGGTGGTCTTGGAGAATGAAGCATATAGAACACAGGATTGCTTAGTCTAGTGGTAAGTAGCACAATGGATACACAGTAAAAAGATACCTCGTCCAATAATAAAGTGATTGCAGTGATTTGCCTCCTTTAGATTAAATGCCAATAATGAACATGTAACAGTTCCTGTGATTCATTAATATGACGACTTTCTCGGTGACGGATATAGACTGATTCCACTGTGCTCCGAGGAATGTTGTTGACGAAAATAAAGTAAAAAAAATGTAATTTCAAAAGATGAAAATCAGATGGACAAGTAAAAGATGGTGGTAATTCAAAATGCTCTTGCGATTATATTATTGCTCTCATGATACTCTCTTGTGAAATGAAGTGAAAGGGAATAGATTATACATACCTAGTCAAAAGTAACTTCTAAATAGCAATAGATTTAATCTAAAATGTCTTTGTAAACTGAAGGAGTGAACTGGGTTATAACAATCTTTTGGATATCAAAAAAAGCTGTAGAACCCGGACAGATTTAACAAGTAAATGTAACGTTGGTTAAGGAATGTAAATAGTTGGAATCTGACGCTATTCAGCGGATATCTTAGATGATCTCTTGATAGAATAAAGTAAGTATACGATAAAACAAAAAAGACTATATTAAAAATTATAATAAATAAACGAAAAAACAAGTTGCTCCCTTGCTCAAATATATAAACAACCGTGAGGCAGCAAATGGGACGAGAAGGACGGTAGACTTGGAAAAAATCAAAATCCTAAGCGAAATCTGAAATCCAAGAAAAAAAAAACGTTTCCCAAACAGGAATGATTCTCATCCCAAATCATCCTGTTGCATGAAACACAATGCCAGTTTCGTATTTGGGGCTGGCAGGCTTCAGATCGGTTCCAGATATTAGCACTGATAGTATTAGGTAGATAGAGGTAGAAGTTGCCGAGTAATAGTTCATGAAACTCTAGATCATCCAGTATTACTTTGTATAGTCTTCCCTGAAAAATCACAAATACTTGAAACCATATATATATTTATATATAGTATTAGATCTTGTTGAACTTCCTTTTTAGTTGCATTCTGTATTTAAATCCCAAGTACTTATCAGTTAATACTGTATCGATTCCACCGTTTCTACTACTCAAATACCGTGCTGTTTCATTACATGGTTTACCGACAGGATCAATATGGATGTGTACATACATTATACTGATTTCATTCTACAGAGATGGAATGCAAATCCCGAAAATCGAAGCCTCTTTCTTTGTCAACTACAAGATTATTGGAGCTGACGCTAGTGAGACCAAATCATTCGTCCACTGTAGATCAACCGGCCAATGTCATCATTTCAGTCATTACATTCGGTATATATCAACAATAGAAAGAAGATATCTGTGGCTGGTCTTCTTTCTTTTGAATCCTATTATTTTAATAATCATTTCCAGATATCCCAACCAACAGTCATTATTATTGCGGGGGGCTGGCCGATTTCAACCCAAAAATCACAACCTTTATGAATAAATGTAAAGTTGTATTTAGTGTTTGTTGCACTACCTTTTGATTTCTTTGATTCCGGGTAATGTTTTCTTTTTCTTTTTTCAATTTCTGTTTCTCTGTTTTTTCTTCTTTTTCCCGTAAAAAAAAAATTCTCTGTCGTACTAAACCGGAATCCGGATTATCTCAGACGTACTTCTCAGGGCTGTTATATGGGATTCCCTGTTCCAAATGAGGACATGGCTCGATAGACTCAGGGCGACTTTTTTTGTGTGCAGATCCAGTACACCATAGTTGCAATGTTTCAGGGAACTGTGACCCAGCTGTAAGGGCCTCCAAGATACGGCAAGAGGATGACGATCCTAATGTGTTGCTGGACGTTCTATTTGAAGTAATTTCTCGGCATTGTGAATCTGGAACTAGCCTAGTAATGATTAATATCTCAAAAAAGCAGATCTGTTGATCCTGTGCCAGCTCTGTCGGATCTCAGCAGGTTTTTTATCGTAGAATTTGGAGTTTATGAGAATAAGAAGATCAAATTACATACATGTATGACGTTGTGGGAGACAGCTTCAAAAAAGGGATCAGAGACAGGACAGTTTTGCGTGTGGATCGTCGAAAGTTGGAACCAGAGAGTTGTTGCAAGTGTGCACGAAAACACTCCCCACCACCAGAGCAGAAACATCCTAAAGTGGTCTGAAAGACAAAGAAGCATCTCACTCACTAGTTTCTGGAAAGCACAGAGAAACTGAGGTGATTTTTCCACCGACAACCCTAGGGTGATTCAACATGTGTGGTCTACCCCACAAAAAGTGCGTCTGCTGACTCTCTGTCATTTCAAAATTCTTTCTGGAGTGTCCGGACGAATTCAAACTTCCTCCCACAACACATACGGCTTACCTTATGTCCTGTATATGGTGGATCGCATGTGATGGCTTTTTATTTCTCGGGGGAAAAGTTTTGTTGTTGTGGTGCCATTTGATGTGGTGGTCCGCAAGCACCAAGTCAAGACGGGCGGCAAGTCCGTTTTAAGGCCATGTTCCGCCTGCATTTGCCCCGGAAGGCATCCCTCCTAGACAAGTAATATTAACCACATTAAAGAAAAAAAAAAGAGAGAAAACGGAAATGTAAGCGGGTGTAGAGATGTTGTTTTCGTATTGACTTCGCACTAGCGAGCGAATAAGAAGATAAAACAAAGTAGAAAAAAGCCTTTTATTACAAGAGAACAAAAATTATGAGAGCAAGAACAAGCCCTCAAGGCAGAAATCAGCAGTAATTTTGCAATAACAAGTGGCCATCGAGAGGTATTTGCACGGAACAGACGAAAACTTGCATCCCTTGCAACTTGTGTCAATATCTGAACCTGGAATTCCTCTCTGTTAGAAACAATAGCTCTAGCTTTTTTTGTTTTGATCGAGAAAATAAAGACTCGGTGCCCCCAAGTTGATCAGAGTCAAAGGTTGGGTTTTCAGCAAAAAGAAGTAGTCACCATTAACAAATACTCTGTTATTGGGTGTCTGTTTCCTGTCAGCACACTAAGTTGTCATATAGTTGCCTTCTTTGGTTCTGAAGCCTTTTGCTGCTCTTCCCAAAATCCCTTGTTCTAAACTCATCGCATCACCCCCTATTTTGCACCTAACTTCCCTTTCCCCCCTCCTTTTTTGTTATTCCACTTTGAAATATAATGTCCAAAGAAGTTTTCAACGAAGGGCCCACTACCTCACAGCATGTGGAGGCTCGTGACGACGAGCACTTCAACAATACCACATTCAAACTCAAAAGAACAAGATCTATGGGTCTTCTTGATGACTTTATAGTTCAAACACATTCTGCAGACACCAATTCAATATCAAATAACGACAATAAGATTACTTCGAGGGATTTCATGTCTAATGAAACGTTGCAGAAATTGAACATCAATCCCACCTATGACGACACAGAAAATGTCCCACGATTTTATTCAAGTGTTCTGCCATCGGCTTCCAGAAGCAGAAAGGTGATTCTTTCAAATTCCCCACCTAGCTTTCAAAGCGATGACATGTCAGATGAAAACTATAATTCTGAGGATTCTGTGAGTTCTGCAGGGTCAAACAATTCTGTGTGTCTCACTCCTAAACATCAACTCAAAAAGCAACAGCAGCAAGCTCAGCACAACTCTAAAATTGTACATGATGAAACTTTAGCCCCATCTCTTGTAACTCAACATCAACTACATGATGACATCGATGTTCAATATTTCCCTGAACAGCATGTGGATTATCTTTCGCATAACTGGGATGAATCAGAAATCTCAAAATCCTGGAGGTACGTCACCTTAAGGAGACAAGACTTTGCCAATTCTGCAAGGCTTGAAAATGCATCCTGGAGAACTTGGGCGCAGGCTAGAAACGGACTGAAAACAATATCGCCTGCAGAGTTGAATTGGAGTAAAGACAGCGACGTCACCTGGTTATATGGTCCTTTGTATAAAGATGACAAAAATGATTTCGATATTATGGATTTCAAGAAGCAGCAAGAAAGACTGCAAGGATCTTCTGGTACTCTTACAAGCCACGATACTTCCTCGAAGAATCTCGACCAAGTGGAAGACTCCATGCTCTTGAGTAATGATGGTGGAAATATAAGTGAGCATCTCAAACCAATTCTCAAGAAGAGAACCAATGTTGAAAAAATGATAAGTGATGCTTCGTACAGCAGGCTTCAGACATTGCTGGAAGAGCATGATCACAAATTCAAAGGCAGCCCAATACTCGAATCTACCTCAAATAACCTTAATGAAAGCCCCTCCCCTGCAACCAACTCTACTCATCATCCTTCTGTGGGCGATACTTCTCCGTTCTCTTTATCAGAAAATCAAACGGTGGACGATGTTAATAAAAATGAGTCACAAAATCAGCAAAACCAGCAACACCATGCTCCTCTACAAGTTCATAACAAAAAAGAAAGACATATTCATTTCAATATGAGAGTTGATCAATGTATTGCTTTAGATGAAAATTATGATACAGATATATCTTCAGATAATGAATCAGATGACTATGAAGAAGATGATGAGCCGTATGATTCGCACTCATTTGTTTCGTCCCCATATAATGATGACATGGAGCTCAGTAATAATGACGATGACGACGATGATGATGATGATGATGATGATGATGATGATGGATTCATGTTGAGGGCAAAGCTAACGTCTCCAAATATCTCGCATAAACCTCCAATTTGGTCTCAAAATTCTTCCAGAAGACAATCCACAGTTAATGAATCATCTGTTTCTGGTGAAAAGGAGGTAGTCACAATTGCTCCTTTACCGGCTACTACGTTGAAGACTTGTTCCGATGATGAAGAAACAGATCCTTATACGGTGTCTCATAATACCAGGACAAATAGAGGTTATGATTATCATTATGATTATAACACAGTCTACAGCGATACAAGTAATCCGTTGTACTCCATTATAAATTGTCAAGATCAGGTTGAAATGTTCGATGTGCCCGAAAATTGTCAAATTGAAGATGCTATGGAAATAGATGAGAACAGGGTTTCCCATCAAGGTATAACAAGTCCTGATGTTTATAGTGTTGAGCCATATCACGAATCAAACAGCCCCAAAAGTTCCTCCGTTTCGCCTGATATTTACTCCACGGATGTGCCGAATGAAATACAAGGCCAGCTATTTGGTGCAGATACCGTGTCTCATGATATACCTCCAGAAATTCAAAGAACTTTGTCTGGTCAGTCATCATCCACATCAGAACATAATACCTTCAATAATACGGTAACGAGGGCTTCTAGCAAATTAAAACATCCCCAAGGAGATGAAGAGGTGCCTCAACAAACAAACATCAAACGAACCAGTAGTTTGGGCAATTCGAGTTTAGGATCAAACTCCAGTTTGTCAACCATTAAAACGGGATTGAGTGGTCTAGATTTAGGTAGCACAGGATTAAGAAGAAGTACTGGTGCTGGTTCAAGGCCGCAGCTTTATCAAATGGCATATCAGTCTTCGCAAGATGCTCCATTGAGATCTAAATCAAATTCATTCTTGTCAAGTGGACCTCAGAAAACATTTACTTTTAATAATTCAGATTCTGAAAGTGAAGATGATGATGATGATGGTGTGATGATCAACCCTCCTAGAAGACCTCCATCGGTGTCCCCTAGTGGTTCATTTCAAACCCGATCTGAAGGGGCTAATGGTGATTCCAAAAAATAATCTGATTTCGTTTTAGCAACGATTCCTAAAAATCGGTTCTCAACTAGTGACTCAGTTTGAAAACAGGGTTGAACCTTCCCATGATCTCTGTCTTTATTTATGATTGGCTTTTTCACTGTAAATTCTACCACCAACAGGATGGTAAGACAGAAGAAAGTATATGACATCAAAGTGGTGTATTTATCCGAAGGCAATTCAATTGATAATCAATCAAGCCCAGTATTCTCTGTGGTGTTTATTATTCAGTTTCCAAAAGCTACATGGAAGAGATGGTTTTTTCCTCAAGTCGAAGAGGAGGTGATTGTGGTTTTATCTTTTGGGAATAATACCTTAATTTCACTACTAATAATGGTTTCCCAGACCTTCCTTTTCTGATAACTTATAATTTTTGCTTTCAACTCGCTGCTCTTGATGTCTGACTTCCCGATAGTTTTTTCCATTTTCCTTAAATTTTTGTTTTACTATCTCATTATGTTGTCATTGATTAAGCTCAGTTTTGTCCATAAACAGTTGAATCATCTATATAAACCTAAGGAGTCTGAGCACTTCTTAGAATAAAAATAATCAAAATTGTTTGGAACTTTTAGGTAAAAAAGGATGTAAATTGCTAATGAAGAGTAGAAAGAAATGGTAGAAATAGGGAGTGAATTTTGTTACTGGTTCGAGAATTTCTGAATTTTCTTTTCTTCTTTAGTTGATTGTTCTCTTTTTCTTTCTATCTTTTCACTTTAGAAATGATCATCATCAATGAAAGACTTCAGGGAGAGCTATTTTGGCCCAACGGACTCATTTGGTCCAATTAGCAGCTGGAGGATGATTTCAAGGGGAGGACGGAAAACAACCTTGCACCACTTGGTGAATCTCTTGTAATTATGTTTTCTAATTTTCTTAGCAGCGGAGAGGTTTGCCAGGTTGTCCGAAATACGATTAAATGCAGACAGATAAGACTTAAAAGGGGTTGATTGCTTGTGAGAATAAACACCATCAACTTGAGAGTCAGTTGATTAATCTTAATATCTGATATTCAATTGTTGGGAATAAATTCATCAAAAGATGTCTAACAACGGGTTCAGCGAGTTCAGCATTGATGACGATGATGATGTGATGATCCAACCAGACATCCCAACGTCAACCAATACTAAAAAGACTCCAGCTCCAGCTCCAAAAGTTGATGCTTCTACTTCTTCTGCACCTGCTAATGGAAGTAACTCTAACGGGTCGAATTTCAATTCCTCAAATGGAGCCGGATTCTTCAGTTTCTCTAACTTTGTCAGTCCCCAAACTTACCTAAACCCATTACTAGCTAGCAACAATATCCAGGTCAAAGAAAGACAATTCACTGGAGGTAACACCTTAGATGAATCTGTGTTTACTACCTTGCATAGAGACCTTTCAAGCATTGGAGATAAGCTTCTGTCTATTCTCTGGCCTTTACGTTTGAGACAAAAATTGATTCTTGTTAGAAGAATAAGCGATCGATTCCCGCAAGTGTCTGGTCTTCTGAATCGTGACGATGCACTTGCTGAAGAAGGTACCATCCAATCCGATGTTGCTGATTCATCTGATAATGATGATTACTCAAAAGAAACCATCAAGAAGATTCTAGATTGGGATTTGTGGGGTCCATTGGTTTTTGTTCTCGCTTTCAGTTTGATTATTACATATTTACAAACTAGAACTCTAAATACAGACACATCCAGCACAAGTCAATCGTCACAGATATTCAGTGCTTCTTTTACCTTGATTTGGGCACTTTTGGCTGTTTTGTCAATTAACATCCAGTTGGTTTCTCCTGTTTCTCAAAAAACAGAGTCTGGAGGACTGACTTCGGGGGTTATTGGGTTATCCTTCTTCCAGTGTGTTAGCATCCTCTCATACGGAATATTTCCTATTGTGCTAGGAGGATTGAGTTCTGTCTTCATCAAATGGAAACTAGTCAGACTCATAGTCAACACAGTTATGTACATGTGGTCTATTCTATGTTGTTGGTTAATTTTGGCTATTGTCAATAACTGTAAGACGAAAGGAACTCCAAGTTTCATTTACAACAGCACTGAAGAGAGTTCAAATGATCAGAACGATGGAGACAAACGTATTTTCTTAATGATATATCCTATAGCATTGGTGTTTGGCCTGTTCTCTTGGCTATGTGTAATTATTTAGCTCCTTGTGGTGTTTTATTGAAAAAGATATGTGGTGCGATGCAAGAAAACATTGTTATAGATATTTGTATGTGGACGATTTGCAATAATTTGTGATACTGAAATGTGTTTGAATTATGTTGTAGTGACGCCAGGAGAAATGACAACCAATAGGGTAGTTTTGAGGAAACAGAAGCTGGAAGTTTATTTGAAGCTCTTCAATATTTCTATCCGTAATAATATTTTTCCTTTGTTTCTGACTGGGTCTCTTCAAAGTACATCTTATTTGTAACCCTTGCGAGAATGGCTCTTTCTGATCCTTTCGATGGGTAAACCAAGATCTTTTGTTTCAAAACCGAGTTGAAGAGGACGGAGGGAATCAAAGAAAAAGGGGGGGAAGGGTGAATCAATATCTCAGATCAATTGAATGGAAACATCATCCAGATTTCTTCATTGCCGATTCCTATAAGTTTCAAAGGATCAAACAGTCCAATTCCTTTAATTACAATAATTCAGAAACATAAAGAAAGTTATTTTCCTCTACAAAAAGGGGATGGGGGAGATGGGGAGTATTTATATTAGTAGGAAAAAGTAGTGGCGACTCTATAAAATCCTTGTTTTGTTGTAGCTAGAACTTTATAAATAGGGGGAAACAGCCGAAAAAATGTTTCCTTCAACCTCTCCCCCCATTTTACTTATAATTTCATCATGGTCATTAATAGGATCCAATTTCCCTAGACTCTGGATCCTGTTTGTGATCTCCAGTACCGAAGAAAATATTGGATAGTCTTTTGTTTTGTTGTATTTCAAGATCTTGGAAGAATCGAACAAGGTAGACTTCAGTTTCCCCTTTGATCCATGAAATATACATGATATAAGAACCAGATAATCATCCGGGTTCTTCAAAACATTGGATACGTGAATAGGAGGAAGATTGCTCAGGTTGCTTGAAAAAGATCGAACATGGTATCTCAAGGGGTTTTCTTCAATATCAGCACAGATTTCAAACAGCTCTTTGACATTTATGTTTTCTGGCATCTGTATGAGTCTGCCGTAAACAGTTTTAGATATGAAAATGAGAGCCTTTTTAATCAGAGAACATTTCGAGGTTCCTGCAGGATATCTCTTATAAAATGCATCCTTCATCCATTGCTCTTGTTCTGGAAACGTGTTGAACCGTCGAGAAAGTTCCGCATCTATGTTTAAATGTCTGATATCCAAGGCATACAATACTCCTCTAATGGAACACCAATGGCAGAATGCTCGCACAGAGTTATAAACGTCCCTGGACTGTAACGCGGAGTCTCCACATATGCTGGTCAATGTGCGTCTCAGGGCCTGCCCTTCAATGTTTGGAAACGTCACATGATGATCTGATTGTATGAAGTTTATTTTGGTTGCTGCTAGTATGCTGCATCCAAGTTGAATATAATGCTGTCTTTGACCAGAACTCACATTGGAGATGTAATATAAGGCTTCTTCCGAGCAATCAGACGGATCATAGGTGGAATCGTTTATCGTGATTACCTTTGAATTATACTCATACCATCTATTCAATTCAATCTCCCTAGATGTGAATATTATTGCAAGACAAAGATCCTTATAGTCTTCCAGAACGGTTCCGTGCTGTCTTAAAATGAAATAGCTGGAAAGAATAGAATAATTCTTCCGGAAATTGGAATAATCATCAGCCACTATCAACAGTTTGGACTCATTTCTAACTCTAACAAATGTCCCCTGCTTTGTTTGCTTGTACTTACGGCCATTCCGATGATACTCCTTGTTGGTCAACTTTTTGTTACTCTCGGTCTGATTGATGAGTTCATCGCAGATCGTGATTAAATTCAGGGAAATTTCCTCTAATGGCATTTAGTTAGATGTGTTGCAAAACCACGACAAGTTTATCATAGATGGACAGTATATCAATAATCTAGACCGTATGATATCATATAGCAGGAAGTCCATCTTCTCCACAAAGAGACTTTTGATGAAATACTATTTTATTTTATCTGATAAAGTTTGTTTACATTCTCTTTCGAGCAAGAACTTCTCGAGAATTTTGGTTTCTAATAAGATTTCCATTTTTCAGTCTAATGCTCAAAATATCGAGTCGTCCAGGTCGATCAGACCAAACAAGTACAAAGAGCTTAGATATAAGATAAATTAGAGAGATATCTCTGTCAATTAAGTACTAAATACAAAACAATATTGGTACATACATCACTAAAAGAATCCAGAGAAATCACATCAGCAAAAAAGCCAATAAATCAAACTCTTGATCAAGCTTTTTCCCAGTCTTAGATTTGATATCTCCCTCTCTCTATTCAGATTCTTGCTCTATCTTCGACTCTTGATCAGTCTTTTCTCCTTCTTTCTGAGCTTCACCTTCACCCTCGACTTCGACCTCCTCGTCTTCAGCTCCAAACTCCATTGGATCGTAGTTGCTTCTCAATGTGTCTCTAACATCAATCTCTGCTCTCGTTGGTTCTCTAATGGACAGGTAGATTTGGTCATATGCCAGCTCCTTTATCTTAGGCTCCAAGTAAGGGTCTATTCTACGTTTTTTCAGCTCGACTTTTCCAGAAATAGGAACATACAATGCAGTAGATGACTCAGGGTCAAATGTGATAGCAAGATGACGGAAAGAATCGTTCTCTCCAAAACTTTTGATCTGACCGTCGTAATCCCTCACTTTATTGTACACATATGTTTTTGCGTCTATCGGATTAGAAGCCTCTTCTGCAGAGATTGGAGCGTTTTCGGTCATGTCATCAAATTGTTGTCTAATTTCTCCAGCACTATTCTCGGTAGTAGTGTACAGAGAAACCAAATTGTTATCGGCATTGAACTCTATCTCTCTGAACATTGCTGTCAATAGTCTAGGGTCATTTTCTGATTTAATATCCTCCTTTTTCTTGTTCTTTCCCTTTGTTATTGATGCCGAGCTTGCAAATTTGATGTCAAAATACTTTTGGTCCATCATGGATGTGTCAGGCAAGAAATTCCAGACCTTCTTTGCCTTGAGATTCTTCTTGATAGGATGTCTAAGCTTCGAGACCTCCTCAGAAGCCCGACTGGTTCCAAATTTCTCTTCAACAGCTCTCAACTGCACCTTTGGATCCAGATCTTCGTCTCTTTTTGTTTGCAATTTCTGTTTGATGGATAGGTCGACAGGAGAATGGCCCCCCGAAAGACCTTTGTCGGAAGATATGTATTGAGTTCTACGCAAGAAACTCACAGTGTCAGACTTCAACGACGAAGTGACTCTAGTTGGATCTGTTAACAAAACCCTGTCATCAGGATGAAGAGCTGTACTATTACCATATTCTGAACTTAAACTGCATATTTTTGAGACGTCATTCTTTTCTATGCATCCTGGCACGTCCATCAAGTCCATGTTTAGTCCCAAGTCATCGTTAAGAGCTATGAGGTTCTTGAAATGTTCTTTTCTGAACAACGAGGAAAGAACACTCGAAGTCTCCAATGCCTTTGGATCTGTCACATCTGACGAGTTGATCAGCTTTGGAGGACATGGAGGAGCAGGCAGGTCATTGATGTATCTTATTTTCGCTATGAAATCCTGTCTTGAATGGGATGGAGCCTGCGACATTGTTGAATTGTGTTGTTCTCCGACCAGCAGATGTTTTCTATAATGTTGATGAGTCTGGGATAGTCAATAAATACTGGGATCTGTCTGTTAGCTTGCTCAGATGAACGACTTTTAACGTTGAAACTAGTAGTTGAACAAGGTTTCGTTCTTGTTCATTGCTGGCGAAATTTTTTGAGAAACCAAGACAAATTAAATCACCTAGCCACATATTCTTATGATTCTGTGGCGGTGATGTGTGTTTTTAATATCACCGCCACATCAAATCCCAGAAGAAAAAGAGATATTTTTGTTTTTCTTATTGTGGGAACAAAAGTTGATCTTTCTTTGTCTTGTGTTGTATCATCTGTGTTCCTTGAACAGAACGGATATAGTAGAATTGGCCAATAGAGGAGACAGAAGACCAGCAATAAACAACCTAGAACTGGATCTGATAACCGTGCACAGTGGGACATGAAGCAGTAGAAATGATGATCGGTTGGAATCGGTAAGAAGAATGAGCCAGAAACAACAAGTTTTGCCTTTCACAGGCGTCAAGTTTTCAAGCACTTCTATACCGTCATCTCTCAAGAATATTATCTCCTCAAAGATTCATGAAATGGGAGGAACATTCTACAATGATCTGATGGCAGATATCGACGTTCTGTTGGTCGGAGATGTGGATACTCCAAAATACCGTTTCTGCGCTCAGAGAAGATACGACATCAAGTTTGTCAATCCCGAAACCATTAACTGGGTCCACGAGAAATGGATCAATGGAGAGACAATTGGACCAGAAATTTTCGATGAACATCCCTTGTTGCCTTTCTATGGAATGTCTATGTGTCTCTCAAGATTGTCTAACTCAAAAATTAAGATTTACCATAGAGACTACATCTCAGCTGTGATTAAAGAATTTGGAGGAACACCTACAGAGTCTTTAACCCCATCGAACTCTGTCGTAATAAGTTTAGAGAAGTCTGGAAAGAGATACGACAAGGCTCTGGAATGGGGAATCCCAGTGGTCCATCCCAAATGGATCTTAGATTCCGCTTGCAGGGGTGCCGCTCTCGAGCTCAAGTATTACGATAACACTAAGGTCCCAACTGACCAGATCGGAGTTGGTTCTTGTCTCATATGGGACAAGCTTAGTAAATCCAATGATGTTTACAAGTTTAATAAGGTGATCTATGAAAAACACAATCCAAAACACCAGGAGAACCCCGAAAATGACTCTCCACAAGCTCCTCTGAAAGATGATTCTAAACCATCCAAACTGTTTCATAATTTTAAAATATTCACATATGGATTTAGTGACCATGAAGAAACTAAGTTGAATGACATCATTGTGGAACATGGAGGTGTGATCTCCAATGACGAACATTCGATTACACATTTAGTTATATCTTCAAAAATACCCTATAAAGATCTTCCTCATCGTCTCAAATCATTGAGTGAGCTTCATAATGTCAATATCGTTAATGAATGGTTTATTGAAAGAGCGTTGTTCTATGGTGAAGTTAAGAGTGACAGCTGGAGTATACCAAGAAATTTCATCAACCTAGATTTGGGTTTGAAGATCAGTTTTTCAGGGTTTTCTGGTGTTGAACTTCTCCACATAACTAAGCTGGTTACCCTCTTAGGCTGTCAAGTGGAGGAAATATTTCAGAAAAGCTGCGATATGCTGGTTGTTAATTTAACAACTCTGGGTCTAAATGCCAAAAACTCTCCAAAACTTTTTGATTATACATATCCCGACATCGTTACAAATATCCCTTCCATTAGCGTTTCAACAAAGAGAACCAGAGCAAAGATAAATGCTGCCAAAAAGTGGAGTATCCCAATTGTCTCCTTGGCTTACTTGTGGCAAATTACCGAGGATGGACGGCTACCCAATGTCATGGAGTATCAATGGTGTATATTTGCTCCGCGAGAGTTTTCCAATACCAATATGTCTCTAAAGAACCAGCAGATGAATGATTTTCAAAGGTACAGTAAACCAAGAAGTACTCAAGACGAAAAGCAACTTGCTGATTCGAATGATAATGCTGAGAAATCGTCAGTAACAAATGATAATCTACAGGTTTCAGAGTCGGTCCATAATTTTTCACAAAAAGCCCGTTCAGTGGTTATAGAATCAGCTTCAAAGTTGCCATCACCTAAAAGAGGACAGCCTAAACAGTGGCCGAGATTAGTAGGTACAGCAACAGAATCACAACTCCTTTTCACCACATCGCACAATGCAGGACGTACGCCCCAGCCTCCTGATTTTAATGAAAGTAATTTTCATAATGAGACAAATATATCTTATGGAATGGAAAATGATCATATTTCTATTGCAACGTCCCCATCACGAAGATCTAGCAAGAGAAGAAGATTATGATTCAATACCATGGACAGTTAAGAAAAAAGCACGCTTACTTGAATGAACTAACTACAATTATTCCCCATCGAACGCTTACAATATATCTTTTTAATATTCTAATAATACTGATTTAATTAAGCCACTATTTATGTAATTTGTACAGAATTTCTACTTTTAACTTAAGATTATACTATACTGTTCTCTTCTTCTAAAGATTTCAATCTAATTCCAGATTGTACTTTAGTTTGTCATTTGATGTTTATCACGTGATCATGACTTAATTATAAAGAAGATAAAAAGCTAAGTAGGACAATATATAAATGAGTTTGTGTAGATGAGATGAGATATCTTACATACATCACGATAGTGTATCAAGCTTTGTTGGGTTTTGATTTGAATCTCTCTCGTTATTTTAGTATATCTAGCAAACATGACAGAAATTTAACAGAAATTTAACAGAAATTTAAAATTAGAGAAATTTAAAAATTATGGAATTGAAATATTGAATCCTTTCTAATTGACGATAGAGGAAATTAAACTTTTTTTATATATTGTTGAAGATATATTACAACTTAATAAAATATTGTACTGTGTTGCAGCTTTATGTACTACTGTGTTATTTGAAAATATAGTTTCAAGTTTGTATAGCTTTCGGATTCGAATACTGATATAAATGGAGATGGATTTTTCCTGTTCATATGAGTCTTGTCTATGAAAATTTACTACTATATTTATAAACTGAGATAAGTATTAAAAATTTTATATAATATGATTAATTAGTTAAGCTATTGCTGATAAGAGTAATAAAAGTTGTATGATTATGAGTGGAGAGTGAGTACCTTTACTTTTTCACACGCTCCTTATTTTAAAATGAGAAATTTTTTCGTATGAATGGATAGATAATACTTACCTTTGAAAGGGGAAATCTAGTACAGATCTATTTAAAGATTTCTGAAGGTATGCTTGCCTTATTTATATGTTGACAATAGTGATTTTCGAATGTTATAATCATTTCTGGAGCTGACCGGAGACGTTTACAACTGGCTCTTGAACGGGTCATGAAAGAGATTTTAGACCACAATGCGTCGTTATTACTACGACAATATTGCCCACTCCAAGGAAGAGCTGCTCCTACTAGATTTGATTAAGAATATGTATGTGTCGAATGTTATTTATTATCTATAGTTGAAGTTCTTTTTGATAATAAAATCAAATATAAATAAATATAAATAAACATATTCCTTATTATATGAAATTATATGCATGAGGTAATAAGACCTCCTCCTCAACAGAAAAAGAAAATCACTTCATTTATACAATACTTCTGTTTCAAAGATTATTATTTTGAAAGAAAACACAGGGGCACATATTATGACACCATGTCACTTACCTGATGACATCACAGAATAATCGTATTTAAAATGGGTCAATTAAAATTTTAGCATAGCTAAGGGAGGGTCCATGGTGTTGAAGTATCAGACACAGAGGATGAACTCCAGGAGGGCATCTAATGATCAATGAATCGAACATTGTTGGATATATAGATAGCATTATCAGGAGGGTAGTAGACTTTATACGCTTTCTGGGTGGTACTATAGCCAACAAAGATGCATTCAATGGCGGTATCGGTAAACTTGGAACGTCTTTTCTCCATAGGAATATATGCAAAGCATTTGCACCCAAAGGTATGGAGATAGTTATAATCTGGAATTTGACCAGACCATTTTGTCATAGGAACTTGATTGTTGATCGCTGAAGATGGAATGCAATTCACGGTGTAAGCTGCAGTTTTTATGGCTTCTTGCCAAAAGACCTCCGGAGCTTGACACGCATGCATAAGTGTTCGAGCTTTAGTGAGCAAAGTTCTATGCATACACTCAACACCATTTTGAGATGAATTATATGGGACAGTAAGCTGATGAACAATAGACTTCGATTCAAAGTACTCCTTGAATTGCTTGTTGCAGAAATCATTACCATTGTCAGTATGAATAATGACGACTTTCAGACCACGATAACTGAAGCGATTTTCGATATGACCAATGCATCCAGATAGGTGTTGATAGGTCTCACTTACCAATGGATACACCATGGTATATCTAGTGAAATAATCAACAATAGTAAGAAAATATCGTTCCCCAGAAAAACCTTTAATCGGAAAAGGACCACAGAGATCACAATGAAGAAGCTGCAACAGAGCATGTGTGAATGAGCTAGATTTCTTGGGATATACCTTGACAGCTTTACCTGCAAAGCATTCATCGCAAGAAAAGGATTTTGTCTGGACGAAATCCCATGGTAGCCATAACGGATAATGATGGATGACCAAGACGAGCATGGAGATCATGATAGGCGACACTCAAGGCATCCGGAACACAGACATCAGCAGCCAGCTTGAAAAGATTCTGACGAACCTGGTGGCCGAATATCTGGTTAGAAGTAGTTTCAACCACAGTTTGATCTTTAAACAACATATGATATCCTTTATCAACTATTTTAGATAACGATACTAAGTTCTTCTGAGCTTGAGGAACATAGAGCACATCATGCAAAGTCAAAGTAGAGCCAGATGGGAAGGTGAAACAAATATCACCCTTTCCACATACTTCCAAGGAGCCAGGACCAATACCCGATATGGTACTAGACAAAGGATGAAAGGTAGAGAAGTGACCTTGATTGTTGGAGATATGGGAGGTAGCTCCTAAGTCAATCCAGTAATTAACATAATCTGGATCTCCTAATGGCTTAACAAATGTCATACACGTAAAATGAGAGTCTTTCATGTTTTTTGTAGACTTCCTATACGGACAGTCATGAATAACATGTCCTTCTTCTTGACATCCATAACAGATAGGAATTCGCTTCTTATTTTTCTTGCCTTTAGAGCGCTGGAAGTTAGTCCGAGCAGTAAGAGCAAGGGCAGAAGTCGATTCAGGGATGTCACCAGCACCAATTAGCATTTCTGTGAGCTCTCGAATACCTTGAAATGTAAGATCTGAAGCAGTAAGTATCACAGAGTCAGCAATAGCTGGGGAAGGAACTAAATGTAGATACAAGAAGGACATAAATTCCACCATGGAATAGTGAGGAGCAAAATTAGCCACAAAACTCGCAATCGTCCTGGTGGTAGTCACAGTCGACTGGGAGGAAAGAACAGTCGACATAAAATTTTGAAACTTGACCAGTTTCATTTTGGGAGTAAGAGTACCATAGATTCGTTCAAATCTAGCAATAGTAGCTCTCCCTTGTAATGGGCCATTCTGTCGTAAGGACGACGAAATTGTCTGATCCAAAACAGTGTTCATGGCTACTTCAAAGGCTTGATGAAGACGGATAGCATCAACATCAGTTATTTTTCCAGAAAAAGGAACATCCCCAGTAAGAAAGTATGAGGCTAGTGTTTCATCAATCCTCTTTAGAGAGAACTGAATTTGGTTTCTCCACTGGAGATAATTATCGATACCAACCAATTTCTCCTCTATTGAAAAAGGGCAAGTAGAAGCAAAAGTGCTCATAACCTGTTGTATTTTATTAATCTTATTAGAAATAGTCTGGTCCATTTTAAGTAAGTAGTATATAAGAATATATTTTCCCTCAATCCATAAGAAATCATATAGAGAAGTACAAAGAACAAGAGGGGAAATCCACCTCCTTTTATAGTAAATAACTGGTATTTGATACTCCAATGTATCAGAGGTAGCTTATCAACATATCACGTGACTTAAGAGACAGTACCAAACCCTTGAGTTAAACTGGGAGCACACAACACTTCAACAATGTATTACAATCACCGTACGAAAGTAAATTTCATTGACACAGATCATGAACAACACTCATTTTCCAATCATTTAATCCAACGCCGGCTAAAGAGAAACAGAATTTTCGAAAAATAAATTATTGAGTTGATATGAGTAGATAGAGTCGATCGACTCTATCGACTTTCCTTCAAATTTTGTCAATCTGGTGTAGGGGGGGTTAAAAGCATAAAAAATCGTTGGGGAACCCAAGAAGTCATAATAATCTTAAATTATCAATGTATCACGTGATTGTGTTAATGATTAGCTAATCATTTTTCTTGTACATGAAGTCGAAGATTTGGTTGATCTTTGCCTCATAGAGATAAACTAATCTGTACCAACAGTTGGTCATAAACATGAAATTACAATAAGGATAACTAGATCTCCCAGAGGAAACTTAGTGATCCTGAATTTTATTGTCATTTTTACCTTTCAATAGTAAAAAAAACATTTATCAAAACAATAACCAAAATGGGTACGCAACTTGTGGGTTAATAGTCTAGTGGTATGATTCCTGCTTTGGGAGCAGGAGGTCCTGGGTTCAATTCCCAGTTGACCCCTTTTTTTGGATTTTTTTTCGCACCACATTTTGTTTGTTTACAGATATTTTGTCGTGATATATATAAATGAAACAAACAATCCAGTGTTGTTAAATATCGTTTTCAAGTTTACTACAATTATATATTTAACTGCATTAAACTGTTAAAAATGTACTCAATTTCACAAAAAGCACTTGTTCAATCATTTGCTGGATTGACTTTCCAGCCTGCCCGTTCTTTCTGTTCCACTGCAACCGTTTTAAAGGAGTCACCAAAGACTGCTAAAAAAGTGCTAAAGAAGGGAAAGAAGGCAAAGTCTCCAAAAGAAGCAGAGAAACCAAAAACAATTGGAAGTCCATATACTTTGTTTATTAAAGAGAAGTATGGAACATTGCCTAAAACAGGAGAAAAGAAGGATGTGATTGCCTTGACGAAGACATTTGCTGAGGAATGGAAAAGTTCACCAAGCATTAGGTCTAAATACGAACAGCTATTCGAAACAGCACATGCTAAATACCTTAAGGATGTTGAAGCCTGGAAAAAGAAGTATCCTACAAAGCTTTCTGGTTGGGTAAAGTTCTACAAAGAGAACTTTGACAAGGCCAAAGTTGACTCTTTTGAGAAATGTGGTGAGGAGATGAAGGCGATTGCACATAAATGGAGACAATTGACAGCAGAAGAGAAGAAAGCCTGGGAATCCAAATAAATCAATTGAGAACATACATGTAACATTAATGTGTTTTGAAACTGCTTTTTTCTTGACGTGTTATTCTAGGTTATTTTAAGTTGGGTATTTACTTGCAATGGGATTCCTTAAAAGCGTTTATCAGGATAAAATTAGGATCTTGATGTTTTATGGGGAACAGGTTTCTGAGTACATAGCCAATGTGGCAGCTTACTAGCATCTTACTATCGTTGGATTATATCTTCTTGCTTTAGGTAGTTTTACTATAGGCACTTTAAAGGCTCTATTAGTGTTTATTGTTTATCTGAATGCAACAGAAGAGTAAATGAGTAAACATATTAGTGCGAGTGAATCGGTGTACCAGCCTACAAGTTATTTCACCACTTTAAGGTCTAAACTGACGAGTATGGTAGTTCTTAAACAATAAACATAACGCGTTCAAAGACAATTCACTCTATGTTATGTTCTACACAATTGTAAGTTATCAATCTAGAAGGCAATCAGTAGTTATACTAAGGATATGGATATCAGAAAATCTGATATTCATAATTGCAAGCCACACCACATAATAATCAAACAGTAATCATTGAGGATATCATACTTTGCGATCTCCTTTTTTGCCTTTCTGTAACATTCGGTATTGAGGTCCGGGATTGTATAAAATTGTGCGTTGACTTCAACAAAGTCAAGACTCAGGAGTACCACAATCCCAGTGGGTGTTTCCAACTGAATCACAGCTTATCAATTGATCATTCAAAATGGGATACTTTATTTGGATGGAAGCCATATTTTATCTACAAAGTTCCTCAAGTCTATCACATCCCTAGGATCCTAAGGTTTTCAATTATATCGCATTAGGCAATAAAAAAAATAAGCAAGGGAACGACCTTAATCAAAAAATAATCTGTCAATTTCAAAGCTAATAAATAATTGATATGAACTAAGCATTCTTCAATTGCAAGTTCTCAGTTCCTAGTACCATCGTTTCAGGTATACGTATTGACACTAGTCTTCGTATATAAGTTAGCTTTAGTTGGTACATAACAGACGAAATGAAGTTTTTTGAGTTGACGTGTTGGCTTCTTTGGTCAATGGTGGCCTGGGGAGCCCCTGTCGTTTCTGACGACCCTGAAATTACCAATACGGTAGTGTTTGAAGTTCTTCATGGACAAATAGTTCTCGGAAATCTCACACTTGGATTATTTGGTACAGTTGTTCCTAAAACAGCAGAAAATTTCTATCAATTATCAAAGGAAAGGTTCAAGAACACAATTTTTCACAGGGTGGTCAAAGAGTTCGTGATCCAGGGTGGTGATTTTGAAAACTCCGATGGTACTGGAGGTTATTCAATCTACGGCAAAGAAAAGGGATCCCTTCCAGATGAAAATTTCAGTTTGAGACACAACAAAAGAGGTCGTCTTTCTATGGCAAACTCTGGTCCAAATACCGGAGGTTCTCAGTTTTTCATTACCGATGAGGAGGACATATCGTACTTGGACGGTAAACATGTTGTGTTTGGCCAACTAACAGATGGTTTCGATACTTTAGATAAAATTGTTAATGTTCATGTGGACTCTGAAAGTCATAAACCTCTTGTTGATGTCGTAATTTCTGAGGTGTATTTTCCAGCATCGCCATCTGATGAGACTACGGGTGCTGAGCAACAAAAAGTCCCTGATATCGGTGTTACACAAACAGAAGAGGAGTTTTCCACCACTGATTCTGATGAAACTGATGCTCTTGCAGAAGGACTGGGTGATAAAGTAAAGGAGCCAACAGAAACTGGTACTGCTGAAGCGGAGAGTTCAAAACTTGAGGAACCTACTAACGATGTCACTACTATTGACGATGAACAAGCTCAACAACATCAAGAGCAGGAGAAGGCATTTGATTCGAGCAAAAATACACACTTAGCACTAATTCCAGTACTCTTTGTGCTTCTTCTGCTTGCCTATCTTGGATTCAAATTCAAAAATAAAATCATATTTGCAATTCGTGGTCCAAGATATAGAAGATTATAATTCAATTTCTATTATGGTTTATATGCAACAATGTTTCTTTCGTTTTTATATGGGGGGAATATATACTCATTATTTGCTATTTTTTTCTTGAAAAACCAGCTGGGCTAAATACTTGATTCTTTAGCAATGTTTTCGTAGATGAATATTTTTGGTTTCAGCACAATTAGACTCTTCAAATACTTCTGGATATAACTAATTTTCAAACTTGCAGTCCATACCCTTGCACTGTAAAGAGATTTAGGTTTCTTCCTCAAGTCTCCTAATAAAGAATACAGTTTTTGGATGTCGAATCCTGAGTACCCTTCTATCACATTTATCTTAATCCACTCTCTCCGTGATAAACGAGGCAATTTCTCATCATCAAATACATCCCTATCAATATCGAAAGTTGTCAGTACATAATTGAAAGAATTCCAAAGCTCATGATCATTTTCTGAAAGTTTTGTGAGGTCTTCAGTCTTGTCATATTTCACGTTACTATCGACGAACTCATCTATCTGCCCAAAAAGACTTGCCCCAGACATACAAGTCGGAACATCCATATGGATTGTCACAAGTCCTGCAAATGGATTATCAAGATGATCATGGTAGACTTTCTCGTTGATTAGCTTCAATGCCTCACCTCCCGGATAGTTGAAACTGGAGATATATCCAAACAAGGTGCTTATGGCCAAATTAGCACAGGATACTGATAATAGTATAAGGCTCACAATTCTACTCCATTTTCGATAGCTTGTGAGTTTAGCAATTGTTGTTGCTGCTGACATTGTGATACCAGGTATGGAATAGATGATAAATCTCCATTCCTTATGGGGTTGAAGGGACATCAGGCAAACAAATAGAAATGAAGTGATAGAAACTGTCTGTATAGTCCTCACTTTGTAGTTCACAAGATCAATGAATAATCCAGGGATTGATAGAAGAGGAACTATCGGGATAAGGAATATTTTCTTGAAATAATTGGTGAAATATGCATATATTGGTTCAGTTCCCCAGTTCTTTGATTGTCCTTCAATAACATTGTAAATGAAAGATTGGACTTCTGGTAAAGTCTTTTCTTGCCAAAAATAAGAGTCCACATAGTAACTTATCACTGCTCCAGTGCTTAATCCTATAAACACAAACCGTACACCTTCAACCAATCCGGTCTGTTTTTGAAAGACGGAGACAATAAAGAGGATACCTGCAAAAAACAGCACCTCCACTCTGAAAACAATTCCTGTAAAGAATAGTATACCAAGTGCCTTGGGTATATCACCCAATACAGCATCAGAAATAGCAAAGTTCACTAAAGGAAAGGCAAAAAAGTTAGGTAGAGTTCTCGAGCTGTAGTAGACGACGTGAAATTGGGAGTACTGCAATAATGCGAACCAAATACCAATGGTCAATGTAGTCTTGTCACATGCTCTTGCCAACGAACGTCTCAATTTGATCAATGCAACTCCATTGAGCATACCGACTACTAATCTTGCTGCTATTTGAATATCCAGATCAGTGATCTTGAATATGAGAAACGATTCAGGCAAGGATTCGGACAGCATGTTGATGTATTGCACAAAGGGTCTCAGCAATGAAGAGACAAAAATAGAACCAATGAATGTTCTCTTTACAACCCCAGGGAATTCAAGATGATCATAATGTATGAAATCATCCCAGCCATAATTGACAAAATCATGTATGGCCTGCAAATTGAACGACTCTTCTACTTTGGTGAACGGGGAAATAACCAAGTGAAATCCTATCAAAACAAGCAAACCTACATCTAAAACTGATCCGATCCATTGTACAGGAACAGAAAATCCAACCGGTTTTTTGCTCATATTCAAATGAACTTCTATTTCATATAATAAGTTTTAGTAGTGTGTTTCCATCTTATAGAACGAATTCTCTTACACCTGTTATGGTCAGTTGGGATGTATATTTAATTAATTTAAATTTATTTGTACACATGCAAGCGAAAAATGGTCTGCCGAAATCAAACGTGCCAAAAAAATTTAATGAGACCTCGCCAGAGAATTTCTAATCGTGATGGACTAATTCTGTTTCTGGATCAGTTTATTGTCCTTCTATTATTTATTACAATAAAACAAGATTGCTCATAACTTATAACTTTTAGGAAAGTGGAACCATTTGAATAAAAGAGGATGAGCCAAGAGGATGACTTAATACCAGAACTTGTAACCGACGAGACAGAGCCTATCAAGCTTGTTAAAAACCCTTTGGCAGGAAGCAATCTGTATAGAAAAGAAGCTGGACTATCGGACGACAAGGTCGAGAAAAGGGTTCCTATCACAATTGTCACTGGTTACTTAGGATCTGGAAAGTCGACATTGCTAGAGCAGATAGCTAAAAAAGGCGATAGAAGATTAGCTATAATTTTAAATGAATTTGGTGATTCGTCGCAAATTGAGAAGTCCTTGACGATCAAAGATAAAGATGATACAGCATATGAAGAATGGTTGGATTTGGGAAATGGATGTCTGTGCTGCTCTGTGAAAGATAATGGTGTTGCGGCAATTGAGAGATTGGTGGCAAAGAGACAGGGATTTGATCATATACTCCTAGAGACAACTGGTCTTGCTGATCCTGCACCCATTGCAACAATGTTTTGGCTTGATGATGCCCTCTCTTCTAATGTTTACATTGATGGTGTGGTTACTGTTTTGGATTCCGAAAACATTGAGAAATGGCTAGATGATGTTGGAGGACATTTCCATAATGATAAGGATAGTGGACACACATCCTCGGATATTACTATTGCCCATTTGCAGATTGCAATGGCCGATGTCATACTGCTGAACAAAGTAGATAGGGTGGAAAAAATTCCAGATAAAATTAAAACTTTGGAGAGAAGAATCAAAGCAATCAATTCTATAGCACCAATATATGAGACAAAATTCGGCAATGTCAATTTGGATTTGATCCTAGACTTGCATGCTTATGAAAACAGAGACATCTCCAATATAATTCAGAATGAGTCAACATATCATGATCCAAGAATAACAACTGTGACTCTTGACTTCCCAAAATTGGATCACCTTACATTTGATAGATTCGAACTTTTTTTACAAAAGATTTTATGGAAAGAGGATGAAGACGAGGGAAACCAAAACAGTGGAATCAATGGAAAACACGCTGATTATTCTACAATGGAGATTTATAGAGCTAAGGGATTAATATTTGTTGATGGTGGGTATAAGGTAATTCAAGCTGTCAGAAAGACCTACGATGTGATTAATGGCCTAGATAATGTGGACCAATTAGAGTTGAAGAACTCGAAATTAGTTTTGATAGGTAGGAATCTAGACAATGGAAAACTTAGAAAGTTGTTCCACAGTGAAGTCGGGATCTCCACCATAAATTAGAACCACAATATTTTAACTGTCCCATGATTTGACAATTGCGACAGACTGCATGTGACAATTCATTGTGAATACAAATTGTCTGTAATTTTTTTAAGGTTTTCATGTATTTTTAATTTGATTAATGATCTGATATCACTGAAACCACTATCCTTTAACTGATAAGAGTATTTTCAAACTACTAAATAGTAGAGGTAGTTTAGTTTAATAAATTGGGATCAATTTAAAAACCTAAAGATTTACGATTTTCTATTGATATCGCGGATGTTTTTCTATGTTGATAAACATTTGAAACTTTTCTAATCAGTAGATTCAGTTAAGACATGGAACTCCCTTGCTCAAACTAAATCAGTTTCAAGGCTTGGAGGTATATACAGTAATAAAAGAAGCTAATACAATATGATAGGATTGCGTCTGTAAATAGCGAAGAACCTGCTATTTCTGTATTAACTACATACCATGGTGCCTTTTCTGGAATCGAAAATCTATAAAGGAAATTACCCAAAATGAACCATTTCGAAAGGATTCATTGTGGCATGTTGCTTGAATCAATGTAAAAAGTCATAATCATTTCACTATTGATCGGAAAAGTAAACGATGTAACAGCGTTAAAGTCAAAAAGTGTGCTTTTGTTATAGTAAATTGTGTAAATGATGCCTCCTGGGCTTTGATTCCCTACTCTTGGTATCAGTTCGCGGAAATTTGCGATAGCGGGAAATCGGTTGGGCCTTATCGATAAGACTCTCGGAATAAGTCGGGCTTGACACTACTATTCCTTTAAAGGGTTAGAAAGGACTTGTCATAGATAGAGAATTAAGAAAGATATATTACAAGGAATGATGACCATTGAGCCTCTATAAATAGTTCAAACTTTAAGGAAATATAGATGGTCGGCCTTTTTAAAGGAGAGGTAAACGAAGGGGTTTCTCTACAGATCTCTTCACAACTAGGAGCTAGGATATCTTAAAACTGACTTAAAACATGACAGTTTTGGATTTAAACTTATTAATTGGTGTCATCCTGTTGATTCCCCTTATAGTGTCGGGTTACAAATATCTAAAAAGAAAGTCTTTGATACCTTCATCCATCCCTTTTGTTCCTGGAATATGGGAAACGAAAGAATTCGGTCAAACAATAAAGCCTTTATATGTGACACCTGAAGCAATAAGCAATGGATATCGTGGCAGGCCTTATATGCCCTTAAGATATCCTTACAACCAGACAATGGCACTATGCAAGCTAGATATGAACCATTGGGGGATAGTAAGTGGTGAATATTTGCGCTTTCAAAAGGAGAGGAAGAGGCTTCTTGATAATTATGATGCGGAAAAGTTGAAGACTAATCAATTCTTCAAACGGTTAGATAATTTTGATGAGGAGTTTAAAGAGTTGATGGAATTTACAGTCAACCATTATACAACTAGATTTCCTCTCTTATTTATAAAGAGGAACCGTATGGTTGAAAACAAATTGACTGGAATGGTCTTTGATATGGACAAGATGGATCCGCTACTGATAGTGACTGGTATCACCATGGAAGATTTTTATGTAGCTAAGAAGCTGAAGGATGGTAATCATTACTGCATTGGCACTTCGGTTGTTTTTGGTGGAGGTGGATTTGGAATTGTGCCAATAGTTGGTAAATCAATTGATGAAATACACTATTCTGTGCCTTATTACGAATCAAACTTGAAAAGATCGATGGAAAAGTGGTTTGATCGATTTGAGCATCCCGTTGAACGCGTTTCTTGGCATGTAGTGTGGGACGATGAGCTCAACTGCAGTGAGTTATACTCTAAATCCAGAGAGTTATCACATGATGAGTTTGAGAAATACATAAGATCACAACCATTTGAGAAGTTCAAGATGAGACTAGAAAAACAGACCCTTATAAAACTGCCTAAAACTAAGGCAATAATATTCACTAATCACCCAATTTTTATCGATCTGTCCTCGGAATTAAAATATGAACCTTTAGCACCTTCAATTCTTCTGAAAGTTTTGTATGAGGCTCCAGAGGATATAATTAAATACAAGCATTATGCAGCAATTAGAGATCATTTGAAGCCTTATCTTGAAAAAATGATACAATTTCAGGAGGAGCAAAACATTATAACAAAGGGCCAGAAAGTCAGAACCATTCCATCATATCCTTTTGCATCATGGATGTCTGATATCTCAAATTGGAGCTTGGAAAAAGGTTGGGTGAATCCAAGTACGTAAACAGAGTTGAATATTTACTAAGTAAGCTTTATAATAGCTACAGGCAAATCAATTTTATTTACAATTTTAACTTTACACCCTTGCACGACACACAACCCTTCCGATAAAAATATTTTTGTGGAAAATTTTTTTTCCTAACAAAAAATATTTTCTGAGCGAAAAATTAAAAGAAAATCAAAAAAAAAATTTAAAAAAAATTTAAAAAAAATCAACTTGAAGTACTTTTAGATAGTTGGACAAAATTTGTAAAAGATCAAATTAAATTCATAAAGGTGCTGTGCCAGCAAACTATGAGCATTAATTAACTCAAATATAACAAATACCTGATATAAAATAATATATTCCATTTTATAATAACATTTGTGATCCATTTGAGGTTATAATAGCTGATACAAGGGTTTTTCAGAGTTGGGCGTAATTGATCATTAGACAGCATATCGGTTTCGGAACTTTAGTTTGAAAGTTAATAATAAGCAGCTTTGAGAAGTTCATATTCATTTGTTGACATATACAGCAAGTTAATATTTGAAGGGAATATTGTCATTTCTTGATTGGTCTCTCTTTTGAATGTTGGTGTTTCAATAGATTTGGAAGCCACAGTTTAATCAACAATAACGGGGACACTTTTATAAGTATAGAAGGTAATTTTTGTACAATTATGTCCTTTGATCATCTTTATTCTCAAACAGAGCAACATGTTCAGCAACAACAAACGTTTCATAACCATGGCAGGCCACAACATGGAGTGATCCAGAGCGCTGGAAACTCTAACCAGGGTCATTCCTACCATTACAATGTTCCGCACAGGCGTTCGTCAGTATCAACAGCTCCTTACACCATTCCTTTCAAAGGTAATAATGGAAACAGTGCTAATGGTCAACGTCTGTCTGCGTCTTATAACGGTACTTCCAATATGATGTCAACATCATCATCGTCTTCTTCGATTCCTTTGACTCCTTCAATCACAGGCATGTCCCCTCATACAGGGGGACCTATTCATAACCATCTATCTATTCAACAACAATCACAGCAACAACACCAGCACCAACATCTTGCTACATCAGTGCCTATGCTGAGTCGAGAGTTTGTTGTTCGTAGGATATCTGAAGGTGAGACGGGTAGACTAAAGGAGGAGCTAAAATGTGAAGCCTGTGGAAAGGGATATAAGCATATTTCTTCACTTGCAAAACATCTATGGGAACACACACCAGAGTGGAATATGACTAAAAAGTTACTTATCAGCAAGCATCAACAAGTTCAATTACTCGAAGCTGCCAGCATTTTGTGCAGCATGACAGAGAATGGTTCTGCAACTGATAGTACCGGGTTTAGATCAAGGTCACACTCTTTCGGTACCCCTCCACCTTTATATACCCAACAACAACAACAGCAACAACAACAACAACAACAACAGTCGCAAGGCATGGGATTCTCTGTTTCATCCCAGACCACCAATAGTGGATTCCATGTTAACGGAGAGAGTGGAAATAAGGTGCATAGAAGGAGTTCAAACTTATCTGTGCAGCAGCAAAACAAAGGAAATGGAAATAACATTTCCCCATCGTCAGATGAGGCTGCTGAGGAGTCCTATATGTCCCCTCTTTCAATGGAAGATAAAGTTAATTCTTCAATAACCTCAAACAATACATCAACTACTACTGTCTCAAATGCAGTTCAAATTCCAGCAGCTCCGAATCCTATGTATATAACTACACTTAGAAAAAACTCAATATCGCAATACCCCCCATCGACCCTCTCTGTTTCTATATCAAGCACCCCACGAAAGTCATCGGTTTTTCGAAACCACCAGCACCAAAGTATTAAAAACGAATCACAATTTGATACAAATACGGATTATCAAGCTTCGGAAAACAATAATAGGGCAAAAGATGGTTTACTGGTTCCTAAAGTTGAAGAAGAAAGCGCAGGAGAGTCTGATAATGAAGATGACGAGGGAAGCTCAGATTACGGTAAAAGCTTTGTGCCTAGAGAAGACTCTGAATTGAGTCGTAGAGGGGACGAGGAAATATTTGGGGAGATGGAAGATTAAAGTTCTGGTAACTTGAAACCAGTTTTCAACGAATCTATTAACGGCTTTGGGTATAATATTTTATTTCACTTGATTTTTTTAACTATCGTTTTTATGGGGTCTATGAATTGGAGCCTCAAAACAGTATTTGACATCTTTCTACAAAATTGAATTCATTTTGATGGTATCAGAATAAACCTGACATTGGGATTTTGGGAATCAGGGTTGTTTCTTTACAAAATATCTCATTGACAGCGTGTTAGTCAATTTTTAGATTCTTATTGCTGTCATTTAGCTGAACACAAAGATTTTTCTTTTATTATATATGTTAACGCTCGTATAGTAAGTTTCTTCCACTTTTATTGAAGTTGACCCAGGTCAACTGGCGATGTGAGTCAACTTTTATGCTAATAAAAAAATTAAGTACAAATCAAACGACTCTAAATAATATACAGGTATTTGTGAATGAATATAAACAAATTAATTTTCTCTCCACTGGTGACTGCATTTACAGCACTTATAGAAGGTAGTCATCGGCTCATCTGCAGATCTAATTTGCAGTTGGAAGAAATATGCTTTGTCGAAACCACAGCTTTCCACGGGACATTGTGTTGTAGTTTGATCCACATTATCCCAGGCTCCCTCTCCACCGAGGACGTCATCCACTTGCTTACGGGGTAACTGTTTGCGCTCAAACATCTGCAAACCAACTATTGGGAATTCATAGGGACAGGTTGGACAAGTAAAACTATTGCAGGAAACTGATTCTGATTTAGCCACTATAAGCATATTTGCGCAATATGGGCAAAAGGTCAACATTTTATACTATACCAGAGAACATAAAGTCAAGATATAGCCCTATTGCCTTTGAGACTTTCTTCTATGGGTGATTATGAATAGTTTATACTTCGACTAGAGGTAAATCACACAAGATCTAATTCAAGCTTTGACTAAATTTTTTTTTATCAGCCTCACCAGCTTAACGAATAAAAAAATAAAAAATCTGAGCGGAAACAATTTGTATTGTGATTGCATTTGTTCATTCCCTTCACGTGACAAAAACCCTTCATAATTGGGAACTGTATGTAACCAAATCGGAAAGATAAAGCAGGCCTAATTAGGCAGTTCAATGCTAGATCTTGATGTTTATCAGTGGAATAGCTTGATTCTAGAGAGATGGGGTATATAAGTTCATAGAGATCACTTCAGATAAAAAGATTACGGCTTTTTATGTTTGTTTGGAAAGAACAAACCTGCTGTAGTATTCACGTATGGTGGACAGAGAAGAAAATCAAACTGATGGATAACGAGAACTTTATTCCAAAAAATGCTATTATAATTGTTGGTGGGGGATTGACAGGGCTCTGTTGCGCCTATCAGTGTTTGTCAAAAGGTGCTAATGTGTTATTGATTGAAAAACATGGGTTTATTGGGGGAACCTCTCTTCGAGCAGCAACAGGAATCAGTGGAATCCATGAAACATTAGGGTCTAAATGGGATTCTTCTGCTTCTTTCAAGAAAGATATGCTCAAATCTGCTGGTGAAGAGAATAGTAATAGTCAAAGCGTGTCTTCTTTGGAAAATTCTAGTTTCATAAGGATACTGGCTGACCGCTCATCTGAATCAATAAGATGGCTTGAAGAAGAGTTTGATATTCAATTTTCCCAGGTAGTAAAGACCCCAGGATCATCTTTCCCAAGAACTCTCAGTTTTTCATCTTCTGCACCTCCAGGATCAGTTCTAGTTACCAAAGTTTTGACCAAACTTGAAGAGATTTGCAAGGAACAACCTGAAAGATGTCAAATAAAGACTAATTGTGAGCTGAAACAATTAATAAAAGCTGGCAATAGTGTCATTGGGGTTATTTGTGTCGACACATACGGAAACTCCCTACAGATAACGGGAAACTGTGTTATCTTGACCACCGGTGGTTATGGGTTTTCGAACGAAATTATATCAAAATATCGACCGGATTTAACTGGCTGTAAAACTGCTTGCTCACCTTCTGCCTCTTACTATGTTCATCAGTTGCTTGTTGAGAATGGTGGAAAGCTGACAGCCATGGATCAATATCAATTAGTTCCGACAGGGTTGTTACCCTTCTCGAATTCACCTCAATTAAGAAGTGTTAAAATAGCACCTGATTATCTTTTAAACGAAGGATACATAATTAACTTGAATGGGAAAATAATAGGTGGTCCAAACGAAGGAAATTCCAATAAGGAACTATGTTCAAAACTTTCTAAAAGCAGGGAAAACTTCTTTTTAATTCAAGACTTCAGTTGCAGCTTCTTGGAACAACTATCTGAAAATTATAAGCGTTCTGTCACATTAGAAGATTTGAAATCTTTAGTGGGCATTCCTGGGGAACAATTGATTCACAACCTACGAGCTTCAACATTATTAGATTTTTCTAGACCATTCACATGCTTAAAGTTGGTTCCTACAGTTCTGGCTACTTTAGGTGGTATACAGACAAATGAAAGAATGGAAGTCAAAGGATTACATGGACTATATGCTGCAGGTGAACTTGTTGGCGGTATTCACGGCTCTCAGATGATTACAGGGTCATCGTTACTTTCCTGCGTGACATTTGGAAGGGTAGCTGCAGACTCAGCTAGCAGTGATCTTTTGACGAAGTTACTGAATTCAAATTCCAGGGCTTTTGATAGATTGACACAACTGAGTCATCATTTTAAAGTTGGTGAAGAGACAAAAGAAAGTAACTCATCGCTAGCCTTTTTCAAATCTAAACAGGAAGTTTACGATCCCTTTAAAATACCAGATACCGAGTTCACCTATGATGAAATCAGAAGACATAATTTAGCTTCTGATTGTTGGATTATAATTAAAAATGTGGTGGTAGATGTCACTTCATTTATATCAAAACACCCAGGTGGTGCAGGTGCACTTGTGAGCAATGCTGGAGGGGATGTGAGTAATGACTTTGAAATGTTCCATGATGACTCGATGGTCGTCAGACATCTTGGTGATCACATCATAGGAAGAGTGAAAGGGTACACTCCTTACTTGGAATTTACTGCGGAGTAGATGAAAGAGAGTAAAATTAAATTGTTGAGCATCAGCATTGTATAAATTTGTATAAAAGTGATAGTTTAAGCTACAAATGTTTATCATCGCACAGGGGAACTACTACTCAGTTTTTGTAACAATTCTAATACTTGAACAGAAATATACTAAAAAAACATAATGTTACATCCCATTTGAAATAGAACAGATAAGGTGGAGTATTATGGTACAAAAGAAAACATTAATCCACTTCCATTGAATTCTTACTTTCCTCCTGAACGTTCTCGTCAATCGCATCACCATTTTGGTTCTGCTCTGGACTTTCAGAGTTATTGTTTTCAGTTGTTTTATTCTCATCTGGTGAGTTTACCTTTGTAATCTGTTCGTCCTTCATTGCATGCGCAGCACTGCTGGAAAACAAGCTTGATGAAGCACCAGCACCTCCAACTGCTGACTTAATATCAGCTTCTGTTAATCCTCCATTCTCACCGCTTGTGTGACCATCCTTTGAACCTGGTCCGCTTGCGAGATATTTATAATCGTTCAAACTAATTAATGTATCGGCCTCTTCATCAAGACAGTCTTTAGTCTCCTTTGCATTGTCTACTAGAATCCATGTCTTTATTCTATAACCATATGTTTTGAACGGTTGAGGTGTTTGAGACTGCGATTGTTGTTGTCCCGGTTGTTGTGGTTGGGGTGTTGATTCCACCGAATTTGCCAAACCTGAAGGTGTCTGTCCCGCTAATCCTATCTGTTGTTGAAATAGAGTGTGATCTTTGTTTAATTTTGGGGGATCATACCAATCTTTGACCCAGAACTTATCTTCAGCTGTTGCATCTATCAAGTTAAGAAAGCTAGAGCCTCCTGAGTTCGCGTTTCTTGAATGTTGTTTGTATAAGCTCTTTCTCAATGACATTATGTCTTACAAGTCAGATGATAAATGAGAATTAAACTAACAATCTATAGCTTTATGTGAAAGAATTTAGTAACACGAACAAAAGAGTTACATTTTTATTGTGTAAATTGAGTTGAGTTTATTCATGTCGAAGTAGGAGCGAAATTATATGGGTGCGAATTTTGAAAATTAAAGGCGGGAAAGAAGAAGTCATATATACTCAGTGGATCCAGTGAGTAGACAAAGAGTATATCAAACTACTAGATTCTATTCAGTAGCTCCTGTTCTAATAGGGAGCTGGTTAAGCTGTTCGTAGTTCCTGTTAATAAATAACCATCACTTTCATCGTAATCGAGACTGTGGTCATCTGAAGTGTGAGGAGAATGACTGAACGGTTGGGCTCCTAATCGGTTATCACTTTCGCTATTATGCCTTTTAGAACCTTTTTTCGTTGTCAATTTAGATCTATGAAGATAGACTGACGCTGTTGCCATATTTATGAGACTTCCTGAAGAAGAAGAGCCATCATCACTACTGCTTGAAGCTTCATCAAAGTCTAAATTTCCTCGAGTTCCTGTACCACTGTCATTTCTACTTTCAGGTGTGTCGTGTTTAAGATGCCGTAATCCAGTTACTCCTTCATTCTTTTCATCATCCTTTGCTTGATCTGTCTGGTTGCCGAAAAGCAATGCAGAATGGTGGCGTGCGTTTTCATGAGGAGCAATAGCTCCTCCATCAACCGATGATTCATTCCCTAGTTTCAGAAGTTCCAACTTTTCCAGTAACGATTGTTTTAGGGTATTCGAATTGAGGGTTCCAATCGTCGAATTTGATTTCTCATACGATGAGATGGTGGCAGTGTTTGAATTTAACGTAGCTGTCAATTGGTGATGCTTATTGAATTGTGCTTCACGGTAGAACAATTCAATCAACTTACTGTATATTGCCTGTTTGTCAATTTGCAAACTCTTAGATAAATTCTCAAAATTGTAATTAACCACAAACTTGTTGTTTTCAATGGTGATATGCTTGAGGACATCCCTAAGCAAACTGACCTTCTCTTCTGTCCATGCTAAATCATTGTGTATTTTCTTGTCTGAATCGTCAACTGAATCATCCTCTGTTCTTTTTCCCGAAAAGCGAACGAATACTGTCGATTTTGCTGTAGAATATGCCATTACTGTAGATATACTTATAGCAATCCAGATTTTATGAGCAAAATACCAGACATGTTCTTGGAATATATGCACGTATACTGTTGCAATATAAGATGTAAATATTTATATATATATTTTTGGTTAGTCGCAGCCTCAGTTCCTGGAATTTCGCCCGATTTATTTACAAAACTAAGAAATCAAAGATATTTAAAAACACTTTTCCAACCTTCGAATCAAATTCGAAACTCCATTACAACAGATATATATAAGAAATATATATATAAATAACCAACAACAATAAGCAAAGAAAAGGTATAAAGCGAAAATACATGAAACACCAACAATGAATAAAAGGTTCAGAGTAATCAATAAACGTCCTTCAAGTTAGATTCCTAACTACCTTCTTGAAACCTTCAAACTCTTGACTCTATGAAGCAATCCACCCTCTTCATTATCCTTTTTCTTTAGACGATCAACAAGACTCTTCTTCCTTCCTAATTCTCCACTACTTTTCTTTTCAGCAACTCCATAAGCCGGTGCACCATCCAAGAAGGTTGAAGATCCTAAACCAAGAGTAGTATCACCGTGAATTGGAGCAGCCTTTACATTTGAATCAAATGCAACAACAGTCGGATTCAATTTCATATCTAGCACAGACATAGACGAAGAAGCATGCTTCACCACCACACCGTTGTTATAAGGACTCTTTCCCTTGCTGACAGGGGTTGGTTGCACTTCTCCACTTGGTTTACCACCTGCACCTTGTCCATTAGGAATAACTTTTCCATTAACTTTTGTTGTATATAGTGGATCTTCTTCACTGATTCCGAAGACTAAATCAATTTGTTGAGCCTTGGAATTCACAGGCGCCATTCCTTTTATGGAATTATTCGGACCATCAACAGGGAAAGCCATCACAGGAGCAGCCTTTGAATTCTTATTACGGTGTGGGGTACAAGCATCAAATGGACCATCATGGTGGAAACCTCCACCAGAAAAGAAGCCTGTCACATCCAATTTGTCAATGGTATCTAAATTCTTTGGCTTCTCCAACACTGTTTTCTTTGAAGACTTATGGCGATGTGATCTGTGCTCCTTATGTTCTCTGTGTTCCTTGTGATCCCTGTCTTCTCTCTCGGATCTGTGTTCTCTTTGAGAAGAAGTATGATGACGGCTTCTGTGTTCCTTGGAAGGCGAGTGAGTACTACGATGACCACTTCTTGTACCACTTCTAGTTGCTTCACTAGCACTTTTAGATCTTACTCTTCCATCAGAAGCAATTCTTGTGACTGTTGTTCCAGTTAAAGCCTCAGGACGTAATCTGGTAGAGACACCATTTTCAGGTGTAGGCTTACGCGACTTTGAAGAGATCTTATTGGAAGCCAGTGGAGGTGATTGGGTTGGAAATGGATTAGATGATGATAGGGAGGAACTCGAATCGCTGCTGATACGAGGTTTTTCATCCTTTGGATACTCATTTTTGCCAAATTTTGCCGTTACCTCATCATATGGAGGCGGTAGGTCATGATCATCAAAATAGTCAGCTTCAGGATCATAATCTCTCCGTCTTTCAGTTGAACGTTTGGCACCAGCTGGTGCCACTCCAATACTGTTGTTTCTTCTGACTTGAGAATGATTGACGGAACCCGTTGAAGCCGGAGAGAGCATGTCCGTGAATGGGTTGTTCGAAAACTTGTTCTGCATTCTTTAAAATAATTTTTTGTATGTGTTAGTCTTTGCTGCACTCTTTATGTGTGCCATATATCTCAGTTTAGCTCCCAGCCCAGTATCAATAACGTATCTGATTCCAAATAAAATGAATGTGATGTAATAAGTATCAAATGGGTTTGATTTATTTTCTCTTGAAATCGATGGATTTTCTTCTTGCCCCAACAATCCTAAACACTATATTTACGGTATTGGTGAAATTGTTGTTTGAAACAAATGTTTGTGGTGATTTATCTAATAGATCTGTGTTTGTATTCTTTCACGTTGGAATAGTTTATCAGATGGATTGCACGATTCAGTAGAAAGACTGGCCCATGTCTACTCCATTAACAACCATATTCCAGAAGACCCTCTGCTAGCTTGAAAGTTGAAGCAACAGATAATAAGTTTTCTGGGGTGGTTTCGCTTACAAACAATCCATGGGAAAGACCAACTGCGCCACGCACCTTTACACCTTGTTCTAATTATAGATGACTGAAGACGATCCTGATATCATTCACAAACTCAGTACCAGGAACAGGACAGGACAGATTAATAACACAACAAAGACAAACATACGTAATCGTACTGAATGCGTGTAAAGTGTCCTATAAGTTCCATGGTGATAAGAAGATGAATCAAACTTGTTTGATGATGTTTTTAATCTGGGTTAAGGAGGGAAAACAACGCAAATGAGATAAAATAAAAGAAAATGTTAATACTTACACAGATGAGTCAGAATTAGTGGAGTATAATCTTGGTTTGATGGTGCTATGTGTCTGATTCTTCGGTGGAGACTTTGATTTTGTCACTATAGGCTGATCATAGTCATCATTTTCTTCGTAAGAATCACTAGACTGTTCTTCTATGTGCTTATCAAGCCATTTTTTATAGTTTGCATCCTCTGCAGACGTTGATGTCACTGTATTAACTGTGTTGACAAGCCGTGCTTCCTCTTGTAAAAGAGCAGATCTGAATGGGTTGTTTGTAGAAATTCTTCTTGTGTAAGATCCTGTGGACGACTGAGACAAGTTTGAGTGACTGTACATTTTTGTTGTGTGTCTATTCTGTTTCAAACGAGCGACTGAAGTGTATTGTTATAAGTTATTGTGTGCCACTTTCCTCAATATAATAATATAATCTGACTGATAATTAATTTTGTTTATACTCTTGTGGTTGAAAAAAACAATTTCACTGTTTTTCGATTTGATGATCTCAAAAACTGGCCAAGATATCTGAATCAACTATGATCTTTGCTTTCTTCCTCAGACACAAACTACAGTACCTGCTTTACCGACTCAATAACTACCTTACGGTGTCACAAAATTTAGAATGCAACTATAGAGATGATGTCAACAAAACAACTGAACTTCGTTCTTTGAACTTGCCTTTTTTTTTGCGCTTTTCTTCCAACTTGGCTTAAAATCGAGCAACGGCAACTGACGCATTCGCCAGGATTTCACGAGTTATCCGCAGGGGCGCTGCCATCAATATTTCAGACGCGTGAGAAATTGTCTCAAAAAGGAAATGTAATAATAGCTAAAGGTAAGGGATCCATTTCAATTTATTTGGACCCAGAAGGGAAACTTAGTAGCACAATAGGCCCTAGTTCCGTTTAAGACACATGTCGAACATTGTGTCAATTGTTACCTGTGAGTAGAGAGGGGTTATTTTTCTCGGCTGCTCAAGAAAATACGCTGGTAGTCTGCGCTAGAAGTATGGAATATGCGGGGGCTTTGTCTTCAAGGGTTTACATCAAAATTACAAGAACAACTTAAACACCAGGTACAGAGCATCGTTAATCAAAGTAATCATATTCATATTTCGTCGTAAAGTAAAAAGCAAAATTCCTAAAACTAAATATTGCATTATCAGCAAATTTCTATATACAGCTTACATTCTCCTATCTTTTTGCATTTCTGCTTCTTTCTGCAGCCTCTTGGATCACTTCCAGTGTTTCTTCCTTCAACTCTTCCTGAGCAGCACGGATAAGATCTCCATTGAATAATTCACCACTTCTGGCATCCTCAACCATCCGTTTCACAGTCTTGAGCTTTTTCCTGAATTGGTCACATTTTTCCTCACTTATAAACTCATTCCAATCAACAATTGCTTGTTCAGCATCAAACAAAAGTAATTCCAAATTGTTAACAAGTTTAAGGTATTCGATTTTTCTTTGATCTTCAGTAGTGCTGCTTTTACTTTCATTCACAAGAGTATCAATTTCATCGCTAGTTAAGCCAGTTTTACCAAAAACTGTGATTGAGGCCTTTTTACCACTTTTCTTATCTCGAGCACCCACCTTGATGATACCATCAGCATCGATATCGAAAGAAACCTCAATCTGGGGGGTACCTTTCGGCAATGGTGGTATATCAGTAAGCTTAAACCTACCTATTAACTTATTATCTTGAACCAGTGGCCTTTCTCCTTGATAAACATTGATATCAATAGAATTTTGCCCATCAACTGCAGTAGAATACATTTGAGTAATCTTACAAGGAATTGACGAATTTCTTGGAAGAAGCGGAGAGAATATACCACCATAAGTTTCAATTCCAAGAGTCAATGGAGTAACATCTAGTAAAAGAACATCCCTCACTTCTCCCGAGAGAACCGCACCTTGGATGGCGGCTCCAAGAGCAACAGCTTCATCTGGATTCACATCCATGTTTGGAGGCTTGCCAAAGAATTTTTCAACGGTAGAGCGGATCTTTGGCATTCTGGTCATTCCTCCAACTAAAATTACCTCATTAACATCGTTCACTTTCAGATCTGCATCTTTTAAAGCCTTCACGACTGGTCCTATAGTTCTTTGAATCAAATCCAAACTCATCGAATCTAATTCTTCTTCTGTTAATTCCATTGATATATTTTCAGTTTTGGTAATAAAAGGCAGTTCTATTCTGGTGGATTTTACATGAGATAGTTCAATTTTAGCTTTCTCTGCAGCATGCCTCACCCTTTGGATTGCGAGTGGATCCTTCGAAAGATCAATTCCTGTTTCATTGTTGAAAGATTTTAGAATATGATCCACTAACAAATTATCAAAATCTTCCCCACCAAGATGGGTATCCCCATTTGTAGACATGACCTCAAATACTCCATCTTCAATATCAAGAATTGAAATATCGAAAGTACCACCACCAAGATCATAAACAGCAACAATTCCATCCTTATCATTTCCACCCAATCCATAAGCCAAAGAAGCTGCCGTAGGCTCATTAATGACTCTAACAACATTCAATCCAACCAACTCACCTGCCGTCTTGGTCGCTTGGCGTTGTGAGTCATTGAAGTAGGCTGGCACAGTGATGACAGCGTTTTTAACTTCTTGTCCTAGATTTGCCTCAGCTATTTTTTTCATTTCCCTCAAGATGAATCCACCTATTTGAGAAGGAGAATACGAGAGACCATCAGCAATCGTTGTCTTGAGCCAAGCATCGCCATTTTCATTCTCAATTATGGCATAGGGAGATTTTTTTAGATCTTTTTGAACTTCATCGTCCTGGAATCTTCTTCCGATCAATCGCTTTGTAGCATAAAAAGTATTCTGATGATTAACAATCGCTTGTCTCTTAGCTGCTTCTCCTACAAGAACTTCTCCATCTTTGGTGAATGCAACCGTAGAAGGCGTTGTTCTATCTCCGTGCTGGTTCTCCAAAATTTTTGGTTTATCCCCGTCAATAACAGCCACTGCAGAATTGGTGGTTCCCAGATCAATTCCAATAACCTTTCTTGAAAAGTTTGATTGATTTGTATATTTAGCAGTAGTACTATCAGTCGCTGTAGCAAATCGGGATTGCAGCTTCGAAAAAACAAAGGTAGAATGCTTTAAGGCATTCTTTCTTAATGTGACCGAGAACATAGGCTTTACTAATTGTGGTGAATCTATGAAGACTTCAGCGAAACACTTCTCATCTAACTATAACCCAATGTTAACGGACGAAATTTTTAGAAAATAGGACAAAATCTGAAAAGTTATGATAGTGAATATTAAAATTAAAATCTAATAGCTTCCGTAAGTCAGGACGATTCAATTTTTTATTCGGTCTTGAATAGACGTAATTTTTCATGTGGGTCCTTGAAGATTATGAACCAAAATTTATGAATATTTAAAAATCTTTATGAATCAAGATAGGGATGAAACAAAGACATCCAATCATCAAAGTTAATTCAGCAGTTATTCATATATCTTGCAGGTGTATAAATGATTATAAATGCGCTATGTAAGAATACATATCAGCCAGTATATGCAATTTTCGTGATCACAACTCTAAATATGGTCCTGTGCCTATACTTCTCCAGCTTCTCATATCCACATTCCAGCCTTTCCATTGACTTAGTCTCTCTCTAACATCAACTATATCAAGATAATCGTTTGAAAGATTATTAAAACTGTTGAATGTCTGGAAGCTGTTAGTATGTTTTAAGAGATTATCTCTTCTTGGAGACATTATGACAGAATTGGCATCCTCTTCTGATGGTGGTATTTCATTAGTATGTGTGTAATTTGCTGGGATGGATTTTGTTTCATTCAATGCTGATTTTTTAGTAAGTTGTTGACTAAGTTGGGAATTACTGGTCTTCAACTCTTCGATTTGATCTTGTGCATTTTCCAGTTCCATTTCTAGATCAATCTTAGAAAGCTTAAGATCCGACACTTCTTGAGTTAGTTTTTTCACTTGTGACTGGGAATCTTCAAGCTTCTTTTCTAATTGTTCTATTTGAGATTTAAGACTGTCTGACAAGAAGGTGGACTCTGTGACAGGTTGAGGAGCAGAGAGAATATCTTCAAGAGGGGTATCATCTACGTTACCAGAAGGAGTTGAGGCATTATTTTCGTCATCAATACTAGGAATGGCATCTGCTGATGGTTGGTTTTCAACAATTCCTAAGTTTTCTTGAGACAGTGTCTCAGATGGTTTTAGATCCTCTTGAAGAGTTGTTTCATTGGTATCTTTTGACTCTGTGTTGGTGGTAACATTGCTTTCATCAATGGTCTCTGGCTCCTTGTTCTGTATATCTTTTAATTCAGGAACAGGCGTTGTCTCCTTACTGGCAACATTATCCTCCTCATGCTCCACTTCCTTTTCATCCTCAGCACCTTTTTTGGCCTTTTTCTTCTTATTCTTCTTGTTTTTCTTCTTTAAGTCCTCGAACTTCTTTCTTGCAAGTTCAAGTCTTTCTTCCTTTGAGAGTTCATCTTCAGAAACCTCTGTTTCTTTTTCGGATACCATTTTTGATACTGTTTGCAGACCTAATTATATAACCCAATTAATAATGTTAGATATCATAACGTATTGGGCTTGAACTTTCGATCACTTGGCCAGATCATATACACATCAGGTATCTTCAGATGAGGTTATGACAACAACAAATTAGGTAATCAGTAGGGTAACAGATGTTTAAAATTCTTTTAGTGTCAGGGATCCAATTTCCAACACTTAATTAAAAAAAATGGCCCTCGTGATTTTGGAAAGCTGGCCCCTTGTCCTCTTTCTAAAGCAATCCTATCCTATGAATTGGCCACAATAGACAGCAGCTTATTTTTTTTTCCAAGAAAAAAAATAATAACTGAACAATGTACACAGTTGCCTATTAGGAAAATCATTATTGTTCTAGAACAGTAATTCTCCTTTTGAGCCCGCGTTTTTCTTTTTTTTACATAGGAAATGGGATTCAACAGTTTCATAGTGAGTAGCACTCTAATAGGGGTATCTAAATCTACTACGGTGGACGGACTATATATCTTTTTCCTCTTGCATGCCAGCATATAGGAATAGGCGCGATGAGAGGCATGTGACGAGAGAAAAGTGTAGGATAATTTTTGTGAGAGGAGAGGCAATAGGGCTGAAATTTGGTGTTGGGTTTGATTGGACCAACGTTGAAAAGAAAACCAAAAATCGTGTAGAAGTAAATGATCGATTGCTGTTCGAAATCAGCGTCATCTTAATTATAAAAGCCATAACAGATAAGTGGTACGGAAGATCTTCACACATAAGTCAACTGGGTGACAGATGGGCCACATTAGATTATCTCTACATGTAGATAGATTGATAGGAACGGAAAGACTAGATAAAGGGCAGAATGTAATCTGGTGTAAACTAATTATTCATGCAATGCTGGTTTTGTACAGGGCCATTTTAGAATACATGTCTGAATTGTTTTCGGGCTGGTGAATTACCATATGATTGCCATAAAACGGTGGTATTTTTGTAAGTGTTTTAAGATCTGCATAAGATCTAGTCTCTAGAGCTCATGGTGATTGATCGATACTGTAGAGTTTTTATGCATACAACTGTCCAACACAATTACACCTTTCCAATAGGCGATCCCTTTTAGTGCCAATAGTTCCGTATTTTACATACAAACACCGCAGGTATCCTCTAAATCAAAGCCACTGAATAGAGCCATTTCTTTTATTGCAGGCCCGTGGCATCTTGAAATCGCGTTCTCACGCTGATGAGATTTTCCTTTTTAGTTCCAATTTTGATTTGAATTTCCATTTCGAGTCTAGTTTTTTTACAGATCAATGAAACGACCTGCTGCTTGCGGATGCAATCCATACGAAGTAGCAGGACATCACTGTAACACGTAGGCCGGAATGTGTGTCTGGCGCAAAACTCCGCAGACAGCTTAAGCAGGAGATCTAAATTCGGGCAGACTTGATTCATTAGCTGTCGAAGAGAAAAAACTATTATCGCAATCTCATTTCTATCTGGTGTACCTCGTTTTTTTTTTTCAGGAGTCGGTTTTTGTATATTATTGAGTTGTCTTTCTCTCTAGATAGATCTTTTTTTAAAGAAGTTCATAAATATATAGTATATATTTGTGTCTGTTTTTCTTATTCACATTGATATCTTTGTTCATCACACTAACTAGAACACCAGATATACAACATAATGTCATCAGAGAAGAAGGAAGATCCGCCAATTAACACTCCTGCTATCTCTGGCGCTGGTGCTGTTCCTAGCACGATCCAATCTGGTCAAGGTTCCGTGTTGACGCAGTTAGCAAACTCTGGACCTGTTTCCATCTTTGCTTACTGTGCTTCGTCTATTCTTATGACCGTCACTAACAAGTATGTTGTCTCTGGTATGGATTTCAACCTTAACTTCTTCTTGTTAGCTGTTCAATCTATTGTCTGTCTCCTCACCATTTCAACTCTTAAGTTCTTTGGTGTTATTACATACAGAGAATTCAACTACCTTGAGGCCAAGAAATGGTCTCCAATTGCATTCCTATTGGTGTTGATGATCTACACCTCATCCAAGGCTTTGCAATTCCTTTCCATTCCTGTCTACACCATTTTCAAGAACCTAACCATCATTCTCATTGCATACGGTGAGGTTTTATGGTTCGGAGGTTCTGTGACTCCGATGGCTTTGGGATCCTTCATTCTTATGGTCTTATCCTCCGTTGTTGCTTGCTATGGTGATAAGAATCCGGATGACTTGGAGGCTGGTTTCAACTTCAGTATTGGTTACTTCTGGATGTTTCTCAACTGTTTCGCTTCTGCTACTTTCGTTCTTTGTATGAGAAAGAGAATCAAGTTGACTAACTTCAAGGACTTTGATACTATGTTTTACAACAACTTGCTTTCCATTCCAATCTTGCTTTTGGCCTCCTTCACCTTGGAGGACTGGTCTCCAGAAAATCTTGCTGTCAACTTCCCAGAAGAAAACAGACTCTCTGTTATCTCTGCAATGATTTTCTCAGGTGCTTCTTCTGTTGGTATTTCTTACTGTTCAGGTTGGTGTATTAGAGTTACCTCATCTACCACCTACTCCATGGTTGGTGCTTTGAACAAATTACCTATTGCTTTATCTGGTTTGATCTTTTTTGATGCCCCAGTCAACTTCTACTCTATTTCATCTATCTTTATCGGTTTCATTGCTGGTGTTGTCTATGCTGTCGCTAAGCAACAACAACAAAAAGAGAAGATACAGCTACCTAAATAAGTGGATTCTTAGTGACTGTCCTTAGATAATTAATCACAAGTTCATATGGACAATAGAAGGGTATACCAACATACGAAATTCATATACAGCTAGATTTAGCAGTTGGCCCAACACCAATAGTCTTTATGGTGAATATCTTTCTTTGATGATGAGATTTCACCCCCATTGGGTAACTTTACATGTCATTTTACCTCCACACACCGAGACAATTCACAAGAACTTGTGATTCAATTTATTCTCTCATTTTGTTCCCTATTCTGTCTATCATTAGTTCTCTTCCTTTTTATTTGTTTTCTTTCTACTTCTTGTTGTTATGTTTTTATAAAGTGAAGCTGGAAACAGAATTCAATATAAATCATCTGAACAAAAATAAGTAGGCATCTATTCTTTATTAATTTTCAGGCTAAAGTCTATTATACTACAGCCCTGATGAACTGAGGATGTCGAATAAATATCCACTTCATTGCACAAGTAACCTCCAATATTCTGCAAAGTGAGACCTCCACTGCACTCCAACAAGAAATATCTTTTTCCTGACCATCTACTTTTCAGCCTTTTAGAAACTTCTCTCAAATCTGAACCTTCAAAATTATCCAACATTATAATGTCTGCCCCTGCAGCAATTGCTTCGTCAGCTTCCTCTTCAGACTGCACTTCGACTTCGATCTTTGTGCTGAATCCAGCAACTGATTTGGCATTTTCAACAGCTTTTGTGATCGAGCCTGTAGCCCAAATATGATTGTCTTTGAGCATGATCATTGATGACAAATCGTACCTATGTGGATCAACCCCACCAACCAACATAGCATACTTTTCCAGCAACCGAAGTCCAGGTGTAGTTTTTCTAGTTCCGGCAATAATCCCTGGATAGCCAGCTTTTCTCGCTAGAGTCACTGTCTTGTGAGATTGAGTGGCAATCCCAGATAGTCTGCAGATAATGTTTAATGAAAGTCGTTCAGCTGTCAAAATATCCTTTACAGATCCAGTAACGACACATGCTTTAACCTTACCTGACTCTGTCTCTGATGGCTTCAAGTAGTCACCTTCCTCCACCAACCACTCATATTTCAATCCACATTGCTCATACAATTCGTTTGCAAATGGCACTCCACAAAGAACTCCATCAGACTTGCAAAATAAGGTTGCTGTTTGAACGTTGTCTCCAACAACATATCCACCATAATCAAACGATGGAATATCTTCTTGCAGCCAGTTAGTGATTTGATGCTTCCATTGGGCAGATGATGGAAGCAGGTGTGCAAATTTTGGATTAGGATTCTTGTAATTTATAGGAGCCATTGTGACCAACAAATACTACTATTGGTTAGACAAATCAACTCGATAAACCTTAATATACAAATCTGCAACATCTACGTTTCTGAAAAGAGTTGATCAATCTCTTATGTTCCCCGGTTTTCCAGACCTCGCAGATTAATTGACAGCGGCAGTGCGCACCACAGGAACTTTAACCATCCTTGCACTGGAAATATGCAAGTCACATGATAAATTTGTACATTCGAATCAGTTTTTCATTTTCGTGTTTTTGATATAGGCTTGATTGATTTAGATCTTATAAGTCAAGGAGCTTGGTTTTCCTATTTGTATTAGCGGTCACCTAAAATTACATCCGGTAAATCATAATGGCAGATATTCTGGCATTGTTGAAAAAAAGGCAACAACAATGTCAGAGAGGCGTGAAGAGAGGGGCAGAAAGTGTTTCCCAAGATAAGTTATCTCGACCTTCGAAAAAGGGGGCACACAAAGAACTTCCCACTAAGTCTTTGTTGAACTCAACAACATCTGTTCAATTGGGCAAACCAAGAGAGAAAGAAAAGGAAGAGGGTGATGTTACGGTAGAATCAATTGACAGAAACACGTTAGTGACTCCTCCAAATTCATCACCTTTAAAGCCTAATATAGACACGAAAAACGAGAAGAGTACCTTCAAAATGGACGAACACGTTGAATCGTCACCTACCAAGCCAAGTAAGGATGTAATGAAATCCAATCCAATTGCCGAAAATAAGAAGAGAGGAACCCGACAATCTCATTTCAATACCTCTATGTCTAAAACCGTATGTGTCGATTGTCACATGTCATATCTTCCTCACTTAAAGATGGACGTTCAGTTACATGAAAAGTTCCATCAACGTGCGATTGAGGGAATAGATATTGGACACAATGTGTCGCAATTTGGAAAAGTAGTGGGAGAGGAGACATTGCGGTGCGGAACAGAAGTTAGAATTGTTGAAGTTAATATTGAGAGTTTGAAAGAAGTCACGCTAGCGAAAGAATTCCTTGACCTAGTAAATGCCAATCTCAACGCTCCCGATGATTCTAGGAAATGGGAAACTGACTCAAATCTAGGTAAAGTCTTTTTATGTCTTGTTGGAACTCGTGCAGTAGGTTTATGTGCTGTAGAAAGAGTCCATTCTGGTTACTGGATGATATATGATACAGGAAACTTAGTGCCAAATCAGACAGTTCCCTTGATCATTGGAATTTCAAGAATATACGTTACTCATAAATATAGACGAAAGGGAATCGGGATGCTTCTGCTTCGAACAGTAAGAGAAAACAGCGTTTACGGAATGGTTTTGAAAAAATTTCAAATTGGATGGAGCCAGCCCTCTGAGTTTGGTGGAAAATTAGCTAAAATGTTCAACGGAGTGAAACATAAAAGTGGGAGAATTTTAATTGCCGTGTACAAAGAAGAAGAGCACGACAAAACGACATAGTAAGACATGAATAACATAATGAAAATTGGTAATCGCTGCAAAAGTGGAAATGGACTATTTCCAACCTTTTTTATATCATATTGGAGTTATAACCAGGAAAGGTATTATGTACATTAATTTAAAGTTTGCCATGACTGCATTTGAATCAACTGCTTTAATCACCTATACACTTATGAAGAGGATCATACTGTACCAAGATCCACTTCATATATGGGGTATCTTTTTCTATATTAGGTGTGAGGTGTATTTTCATCCCCTCGTCTGTAAATTAATTTTCCCTTGTCTATTTCGTGTAGAGTTTGTTTACATTTTTTTTGTATGATTTGATTTGCCCCCTAGAGAGCATATTCAGAAACAACAAACTGCTTTAAAGGCAAGACCAGACAGACGCATTAATTGGGATAGTACATTTCTTCTGTTTTACAAGAATTTGTCTTCTACAATGTCGAACATCACTGGGAATGCCTTATACAGGGCTGTTACTTCCACTGATGTCGCCTATGCCTCAAAACTGATCCTTGAGTTCAAAGCTCACATAAAACGTGATTTGGTGAACTTATCATATGTACCAAGATACTTTGAATCTTTGATAATTGCATATAAAAATCCAGCCCTTTCAATGAATTCGTTTTCTACTATTTGTCATTTGGTCAAGCGTATTAGCATTCAGGACCCTAACGTTCTGAGACTTGTTGATTTCCAGGTTATTCCTTTTTTGATTGATAGACTGAATGATCATAACGAATCTTTGAGTAATACAGCAAAGAAAGCTATGATAACATATTGGCAGGCAGTGCCTGATGAATTCGAAATTACATTGAAGACTTATGGATTGAGACATGTTAATAGCTCTATTCGTTGTGAAATATTGCGTATACTTTGTGAAATTGTTGAAAACACTCCCGGATTCAGCTTCAAGACGTTTTTGCCAGACATTGTTAACTTGTTAGATGATAATGATTTGGAAGTTTCTGGTACTGCTTCTCGGCTTTTGGTGTTGGTCTTCAAAGTTGTCAATCCTAATAATAGGACCGCTAAAAATGATCTAGTCTCCGAATTAGTTAAATCGAAAATCAGTCGGAACAGTGCTATCAGAGTGCTTATGCAAATAGATGATGAGTTAGTCTATGACTACAATAGACTCAACAACCAAAATTCATTTGTCAGTGCGGGTACAATCAAAGTGACCACTTCTGCTTTGCCTACAGCAGGTTCAAATACAACCACTTCAAAAGTTCAATCTGAAAGCAAATCACATGAAAGACCAAAGTCCAGATTGGTTTATAATCAAACATCTCAACATCACTACCAATCCCAGCAACCGAGCCAAACACATTCTTCAACCCCAAGTCTGCAAAATAAAAGAAGTGTTGTTGGATTAAGACAATCTCTTCCAGCTTCCACGGGACATTCACCTACTGAGTCAAAAATAGATAACAGTCCACAACTTTCAACTTTGCTATCTGATGTACCACTTTATCATTTAGAAGATTGTCAATTAGAGCCAATAAATGTTCCAAGTGATGAACAATTGATTGAAAGAATTGAATCGATGCTACCTCCTTTCGAGGGTAAAGAGAATGAATCAAATTGGAGCTTAAGAGAAAGAATAATCATCCAATTGCGTTGCATTTTGAGAGGAAATGCAACCACTGATTATCCGAATCCTTTGGCTCAGATGATTAAGTCTATTAAAGAATGTATCTGTAAAGCTGTTATGTCCCTTCGAACTACTCTGTCAAGCAACGGATGCCAATTGTGCAAGGAACTGGGTATTTATCTGGGTCCATATTTAGACAACTATACTGTTGAATCGCTAATAGCACCTCTTGTGAAGCTGACATCTGCAAGAAAAAGTATATCGCATCAAAATGCAAACGCTGGAATCATTGGCATTCTATTACATACAAATTTCAACTCAAGAGTGATAAATCAGATTGCATTGGCTGCGCAGGATAAAAATGCCCAACCAAGAGCGTATGCTGGAAGCTGGATCCATATGCTTCTGCTCAAATACGAGCATAACAAGTCTGCTTTAGAGAACTCTACAATTCTTGATACGCTAGAGAAAACCATCTTCAAAGGTGTCAGTGATCCTTCTCCTGTTGTTAGAGACTCTATGAGGTCTTCATTCTGGTGCCTCAATGGTATGTTTCCGTCAATAGGGGAAAAAATTATGAATCGTCTGGACTCCAATACCTCGAGGGCACTGGAAAGATCTCGGCCAACAAAGGGTATGACTGACCAAGGAGCGGCAGGTGCGATGACCAAAAATAAAAGTAGGTTAAGCCATAGACCATCGATGAAGGAATTAATAATAGCAAAACAGAGGGAGACACAACAACAATCATTGATGCTATCTCAATCTTCCAAAAGAATTAGTAGTGATCCGAAGACGAGACTCAGCAGACCAGTTTCCAGGACGTCGAGTGATGTTAGTAGTGGAAGAAAGGTAAGCACTGTATCATCCAGACCACCATCTCAAGAACAAAAAAATATCACCAAGCCTTTGGTTAACGAGAAAGAAAATGAAAACGAGGAGATTAACGACAAGAAAGAAGAGCATACTGGTACATTTACATTAAGTTTACCTATTGATAAGATTAGGAGACGCAATGATGACCATGATGAGGAAAATTCAGAAAGAGGTCGGAAAGAAAAACAAATATACGATCTTTTGTCTTCGGAAGACAAAACATTGCAGCAAAAAGGATTTGAAATGCTGACCAAGAGCACTCATCAAAACATAAGTTTATCGTCCAAGATTCGTCATTTATTGAACAAATTATCGATTACAAATGCACAATTATTCTCAAAAATGTTTGAAAACTTTGATTTACTTGGTTTCCTGTCAGGCTTTTTAGAAACCGAGAACTTAGTTCGCCTAGCTTGTATATATGACTTGAATCCAGGCTTATCAGAAAACATAATTTCAAAAATTGTTGAACTAGTGCCTCTTTACGATCTAAGCATTTCTATAACTGACATTCTCAGTTTATCTATTGATGCTTCAAAATGTGATGACATAAATCTTTCCATGCAATTTGTTAAATACAAGGCCAACTTCATGAATACCTGCTTCTCCCTAACTGAGTTTTTATTTAGAGACATGTCTATTAAGATGGATACAGATACAACTGAAGTTGTTTTTGAAGTTCTATTGAATTGCTGGGAGATTGTGTATACGGATCCCGAACCTTATTTAAGGGTTATGGCGCTTGGTCTAAAGCGTTATGAAAGCAGTTTTTTGAAATGTTTCAATGACAGCAGTGATAAAGTTATGAAAACAGAGCTAGAAGATAGATTAGGGCTAGAATCAAAACTTCATAACTCAGAGACCACTCAATCCCCCCAAAGTACTGAAAATATGGAAGCTTTGGAAGTTGATGATGCCCTGGTTGATGGGTTAACTATGATTGTTGGTAACAAGTTTGAGAATGTGGGAACGATTAACTCAGATATGACAATGATTATGCCGAACTTTAGGAAGAGAGTTCAAGAATATCCTCTACAAGAAGATCATAGCCTTAAGGTTGATAAGGATTTGCTGAACTTGCAGCAAGCTAAAATAGACATTAAGCATGAAACAAACAACAACCCTTTCATTGAAGACGAAAATGATAAATCGATGAATGATGTGAAAGATAATTTTGACATACAAGACGTATTCACCGACAAGGAAGTACCAGTCAAAAGTGCTGATTGTGATAGAAGGTTGAATGATTCCATGGAGATAGATTCTGGAAACAAAATCGAAGATGGTCATCTTGCCGAACACCATGATGACAAATCTGCATATGTGATGTCAGACACTACTCCGGACTTGAATCAATTAACATTGTCAGAGCATAGTAAGTTGTCATTGAATTCTCCTCCTCATTCTTCCATCCCTCCTAGGGTTGAAGACATACTAGAAGATTTTCATAGGGAATCCCCGAAGTCGCCTCCAAAATCAGCTAAAGAGATTGACTCTATTATAGAATCATCCGACCCGCTATCATCATTGACAGGATCCGCTGGAAAGATCCAAATATACGAAGATAAACCTCGAAAGCTGGAAGAACTAGACTCTTGGTTTGAATTCGAAACTTTGAAATATTCAAGAATAAGCCACCATGAGGCAACCATTCATCAATTATTAATTAAGCTTAGCGAGCGCAGTATTTCAAATGATGAACTGATTCAATTGATCAATCTCATAGATGATGAAGAAAGTATAGACTTAAAGATAGTTCAGACTTCTCTCTTGAAGTACCTCAATACGAATCTGTCGAAGTCTCATGTATTCATTGGTCTCACGCTTTTGAGAGTATGCATTATAAAATGTAAAGGTTATGATGTCAATGCTGTATTTGAGAAACTCGTGGAGTTGTCTTCCATGATAGATACCCATCAAACAAGTTTAGAGAATTGGGAGGAAGAGCTAATGATTGCGCTCTCAGAAACCTTCTCCCTTGTGCCTATTATTGAGTTATACATCAACAAGTTACAAAACCTCAAGTCATTAACTATTGCCAGTCAACAACTTTTACTAGAACATGCTATTAACTTAATGTCTCCAAGTAACTTGACTCCAGAAAACATATTCAACATCGATTTAGTGTTGTATAGAATGCTCAGTTCGGAAAATACAATGATTAGAAAACTGAGTGTGCAATGCTATGCCACTTTTTTGAAATATAAGAATTTGCATCTAAAAGACCAGAGTGATGTGGAACTAATCGATGATCTTCTTTTCGAAAAGTTGAATGAGAGCCAATTCAAGTTGGTTGAGTATTATGTTACGAGGGTTTAAAGAAACAATTAACTTTTACTTCCAAGTCTGGGAAGCTGCTCAAAGACGTGACTATATAATATGCTAAATGTATTCGCATTCATTAGATTAATTGTACAGTAAGTGGAACAAAACTTTTAAATTGGTAACGAGATCAGAAAAAAGTGTAATTTATTATATGCCTTTGTTTGTTAAAACTATATACAAATCTAAAACGATGAACCAGGTATTAAGTCCCGCAAATACAGACCAGTAACTAATACAAGGGTTTATGAATATGGGGAAATAAGAGGATTAATAAAACGATTCCCCTTCATCGACAAACAATGGTTTGAAATCTTCATCACTTGAAACTTTCGAATCCAATGGTTTATAGAGGTAAAAGGCTTTGAGGGCATTAACACAGCTTCTGATTCTAGCTTCTTTCAAAGAAGATCCTTGTCCTTCACCTAACATATTATCACCACTGAAACAACCAACAACAAAAATTGGAGAGTTGGAGAGCCTTCCTGTTTCAGCGATCAATCTTATTGTAGGTGGCTCCATTTTTTTGATTTTCAATAATCTATTGAGTAGCTTTCCTGGCTCTTGGAATTCAAACATTGAAGATATATCAACTTTTCTAGAGAGTATGTGGTCATATATGAACTTTTTGGCAGCTTGCTCTCCATCAGCTGCATAGACACCGGCAATGATTGATCTGACCGAGTTTGCGTAAGCAGTAGCTCTATCAAGCGATGTTGAAGTTGTAGTATCATACTTTGTGATTCCAGTTTCGACTTCTCTAGAATGCTTATCATATCTGAGTCTACCAAATCTGAAAAGTTTTGGTTCTTTGGCAAGATATTTTTCCAAATTTGTCGACGAGTCCTCTTCTATACCCCAACTTCCCTTGGCAACTGAGTACAAAGAAAAGTCTCCAATATATGCATCAGTTGCAGACTTTAATATTGAAGTAGGCAATCTTGGATAATTGGCGGTTAAATATTCAATAACATAATAGGAGAGTAGATTAGAACCAAACAAGGACATTTGATAATTGTCGGCAAAGTCGTTGTTCTCCATTCTCGATGTTAGTGATCTCACCAGTGTAGAATATTTATAATTATCTGAGAGGTTTAATCTTGCATGTAGTGCTAATATAGAAGGTATCTTTTTAGCCTCCTCTTCCGAGATCTTCAGTCTGTATGATAATCTTTGATAGTCCCCAAAGTTTGTTTTGTCCTCTGGTATTTGTAAATCCTTGTTCTCTAAAACTACATTATTGGCTTTTTCATAAGAGAATTTGAACTTAGTTTTTGGTTTTATTGTCTTGGAATTTTGCAGTGGTGAAACAGATATGTATCTGACTGAAGAAGTAGCTTTGGTAAAACGTCCGACTCTACCACAGTTTCCTATCAACCGCTTCTCACCGATTCTTAAAAGAGCAAAACTCATTTTGAATGCGAAACTTCCCACAAACAAAAATGATTCTGCCGGACTGTTGGTCTAGGATTAGTCTCAATCTCAATTCTCAACCCTTAAGATAACCAACTCCAAATCGATTCCCTGGCGCTCTCTATAACATTTTAACAAAGCTAACCTCAGAAGACATTGAAAAAAAAAACAGTGAAAAAATACTGCATAAATGTCTTCAACAAAAAAACTTGTACACGACTGATATGCTGTAAAGTTAAAGGTTGTGTCTTGAGGTTTTTGCGATATGAAGTAAGACTATTGGCTCTCAATCTAGACATAAAAATATAACGAAGGTAACTAAAATTCAATTGATTATAGTTTAAACTTGACTGTTGTAGTAGCTGATTCATAATAGAAGCTACTGAAGGTTCATCTCAATATTTGTGGAATCTGGAATCAAATCACAACCAGACTCAAGTTAACAAAATGGTAAGCAATTATTGGATAAGAGAAGAATCTTGATATACTTAATACTAACACACGATATAGGCTGGACACGATAGCTTTATACCTAAATGGGTTAAGCCACCAACTGGTGGTTGGTTCCATACCCCAAAAAACCATAATGTCAACGGACTGATTGCTCTAGGAGGATACTTCTTGGTCATCTACTATATTTACCAAAAGGGACAAGAAAACACGTTCAACCCAAAGAAAGCTTATTCTATAGAAACAGTCAGCAGATGGAACAGTGCTGCGAAGGTGAGCAATGATGCTGCAAAAGAGTAATTGGTTACCGTCAAATTATTTATTACTTATTATTTATTATTATTTATTGAATATTTATTAACTATGATTATTGACTATCTATAGTCATGGATTAAGAAATTAAAATGATCATCTATAGATAATGAAGTGTTTTCACGGATTCTGTGTCATCACTTCAAAGATTAAATTAGTACAAATAAACTCTCAACTTTGGGTTGGCGTCAGAGATCCTTTTGATCACCTTAATTGTCTCCTTCAAATCCCACACATTTTGAAGTTTGGAATCAAGGAAAGACGAATCGCATATGATCACCGCAATATCTTGAGGTAAAAATGTAGAGCCATCAGTATTGAAGAGTTTTTCAACTCTTCCTGGTGTTCCGGCCAATACCCTTGAACGAGTGGTCCTTAGAACTCTAAGATCATCTTGAACCTTATTCTTTTTGATTACTTTCAAAGAACCACCATCAACGGTCTTTGTATGTCTATGAACATCACATGCTCTAATTGCAGAATTTGATAGTATCAATATGAAGTTTGTGCTTTTCTCTTGAGCATTTTTAGCTTGATTTTTGTTTGATTTTTTGGAATTCTTACTCTGGTTAGCATCTTTTGGTAGCAGTTTTCTGAAACTGAGTTCTATGAAGTTTTTGAGATGGGGTAGGTTCCTCTCTAGTGCAAAATGTGCTGATGTTTTAAACACACTTTTGCTAATGTACAACTCTCCAAGCTCTAGAGGAGATAGATCAGGATTTTGCTGCCTTATCTTACTTGCGATTCTTTCAGCTATAACATCAGGAGTTTGTTTTGCAAGATCACGTTTTTGTTGTATGTCATACTCCATCTTTTGCTTCTTTTTATTTGAGAGATTGTCATCTTTGTGTTTCCTCTTTTTTCCTTCTGTTGATTGGGGCGTATTCTGTTTTACTGATTCCTTATCACCATTTTCATTTTCCTCAGGTTCTGAGAAGTGATCGTCAATTAACACTCCTTCATCCTCAGAATTGTCAAAATCGTAAACCAATCCATCCTCAAGATCATCACCATGATCGTCAACCATTTTAAAAGATCAGATAATTGATGTAATCTTGAAACAAAATACCTAAGGTTCTTATAAAGTGCACCTAAAAGCTTTTAGAGCTGTGGTATAATAAATTTTTGAAAAATTCTCATGTGGCAAGTGAGCTAGTTCACTTGAGGTGCGGAGCCGTGGCTTGTTTTGGTTTTGATTTTGATTTTTTTGATCCTCATTTTTTGTTTTCATACCAGATCCTATGGAGATAAAGGAAAGACATGCTAGGATTCAAAGTTATTTGTTATATCCATTAGATATAAAAGCAGCAAAATTGTTTAATCAGAGAAGCAATCATTGGTGATAACGATCATTAATATCATAAATTGGATAACCTCACCAACAAGGTCCTTTATAGTCGAAATTTGTTGCTCTCAGTTTGTATGTTTTGTGATTAGTGTGAAACATTATTGGTGACCTTTGTTTGTATAATATCGCCATATCGGCATTGATTTATAAGGATGAATTTTTCTCCTACAAAGAAAGATGAAATAAATGTTTCAGATTACTCCCTACTGTCACCTTCTGAAGACAATGAAATAGAACACAATGCTCCAGACCAGGAGGCATCGCGTCATGGGGATGATGCCAGAAGATCCTCCGTATCGGTACTCGAGACCAATGTTTTGAGAACTCCACGGCGTCCTGGTGATTCAAACAACTTTTTACAGAATACTCCCCGTCTTGTACATGAAGATAACGATTCTGGCAATTATAACGCTACTAAAACACCATATAGACAGAGAACTCCAAAGGGAAGAACTACTCCAAAACATACCACACCTAATTCGTCTAGAACTCCATCGAGATCCAACACCCCAAATAGAACCCCTCGCAGACCAACGACTCCAATTACTTTGCAGACAATCGCTGATGGGACTACTCCTAGAAGACATAGGCTATTGTTGACCCCTTCAAGAAATCGAATGAATAAACGGTATTCTCCCAGAAAGGATCTAATGATGTTAGGTAGACTTCTAACAATCGAGAAACAAGAAGTACGAAAAAAGAGGAAATTGGAAGAACATACAGGGCAAACCCCATTGGAAGTGTTATATGAAAAATTAACTCCATTTGATGATCCATCGACTCAACTCCAGCAAAGAACAAGCATTGCGAAACCTCTTATTGTTAAATCACCTCCAAGACAACATGAGAATACAGGAGACAAGGATGATAATGCTACTATCACTGCCAATGTGACACTTGATAAGACTTCCAGGAAAAGTAGGCTGTCTAGCAGACTATCTTTGGAGGCCTCATCTTTAGAAGATTCAAATATTGCTATACCTGCTGCTATTATTAGAGAGCAAGGTGAATTTGGAGATGAGAATAATGAGGACTTTCCGTTATCATTTCAGGACTCGGGAGAGCCAAAACAATTTCTGGACAGCCTTGATGATCAATATGCAGATGCCGATTTTGGAAATTACTCCGGTGAACCATATAGCGATGATGATGATGATGATAATGGTGATATTGGATATATAGAAAGAGAAAACAATCTTCCAAATGAAGACCAGGAGGCAGAACTATCACTTTTAAAAGATGCTTCAACGATAGGTGCTGTTCCATCATTTGTTACAATTAGAAAGAAACCACAGAAATCTTATGCTCATACAAACAGCCAGCATCCTGCTACAATTTCAATTTACATGCTTCGAAACCTTGCCAAATGGTTATTGCCTGACAATTTACATCGAAAACTTCAGTCTATCGAATCACTTCAGAAGTTACAACAGATCAGTGCGGAATTCATTGAACAAGAGGTTGAGGACTTAGAAAGTTATGTATTACATGCCAAAAGGAAAGCTGTGAAATTCGAAGATGTTAGATTACTGTTGCACAGAGCCAGATTGGAGCCTAAATATGACTTACTTGAGGGTTACAGCCCGACATCTTCTCTTGAGAATAAAATACTGGAGTTTGGTGGAAAGATTTTTGATCTTGAAGATATTTCCGAAATCGAGAAACTGTTGTACAGTGATAAGATACAGGAAAATAAAAAGATCAAACGAAGAGAGATACGAAAAGAGAACAAACGCCTTAAAGAATTAAGAAGCAGTCAAATGGCTGCAGAAGCTGACAGTGATGAGGAAGAAGAAGAGGAGGAAGAAGAAGAGGAGGAAGAAGAAGAGGAGGAAGAAGAGGAGGAAGAAGAAGAGGAGGAAGAAGAAGAAGAGGAAGAAGAGGGGAAAGGGGAGGAAGAGACTGAAAAAAATAATTCAGCTCATGTGTCTGATGAAACTCAAATACTTGCAGTACAGTCTGGAACATTGAAAGCTGCTCAGAATGATATCCAGAATGAGGATAAAATGCCACGGGAAATATCAATTCACGAAAAAAGCAAGTTGTCTACCATTTCTAGAGAGACCACAAGGAAATTTGAAAGGCAACTGAGTGAGAATTTGGATGAAATCGATGTGATGAACAGTAAGCAATTCAATTCCAGTATATTACTCAAGTTCGAGAACCAAGAAGGATCAAGCGATGAGTCCTTCTCATCTATTCCAGTTGAAGAAGAGGAAGAGGAAGAAGAAGAAGATTAATAACTACTGCGGTGATTCAAATGTAAATTTATTTAGTTGTATATGTATCTCGTCAAAATAATGTATACTATTTTTTAGCCTGAAAATTTATTCATCTGAAAAACATTGTAAATTAAAGCTGAAAAGTTTGCCATATTTGTTTTTCTAGACACCCAGCAATAATTTGGTTTCAGAACTTCATAATCAACAGGAATAACATATATACAAGATGATTGGGTTGAAGAAGACCTCCCTGATCCATAATAAGTTTTCACTCTCTAAAAGATACCTCTCTTTAACTCCGGAGATCGATAAGAGATTGAGTAAGCAAATTCTTCATCCTGTTGTAGTGGTTGGAGGTGGACATGCAGGTGTCGAGGCAGCTACCGGATCAGCAAGAACAGGTATTGTTACAACATTAATATCTCCCGATTTGTCAAAGATAGGAACGACATCCTGCAATCCAGCCTTTGGGAGGCATCGGAAAAGGTACTTTATTAAGAGAGGTTGATGCTCTCGACGGTGTTGCACCAAGAATAGTTGACAAAGCTGGAATACAGTTCAAAGTCCTTAATAGATCCAGAGGGGCTGCTGTTTGGGGACATCGTGCTCAAATTGATCGTAAGCTGTATCTCACTGAAATGCAGAAGTTTCTTGCCGACTATCCCAACCTGAATTTGAAAGAAGCTAAAGTTGAGGATTTGATTATTGACGAATCATCAGGAGAAACTGATAGTAAGGGGAGGAAATATGGAAAGATAAGAGGTATTGTGACAAGTGGGGGTGAGCTGCTTAGATGTGATAAAGTGGTGATTACTACAGGAACTTTTTTGAGCGGAGAAATTCATTTAGGATTAGAAGTTTGGCCTGCAGGAAGGATAGGAGAAGAGGCTTCTTATGGTTTGAGTAAGACATTCAAGGATGCTGGATTCAAACTAGGAAGGCTCAAGACAGGCACACCTCCCCGTATATCTGCAAAAACTGTGGACTATTCCAAAGTCACTCCAGAAGCCGGAGACAATCCTCCTGAACCTATGAGTTTTTTGAATGATAAACCCGACATTGACCAGCAGTTGCTCTGCTATTCGACTTTTACGACCCCTGAAATGCACAAATTAATTCTTGGAAATCTTGACAAGTCAATACATATAAGAGAAACCGTCAAGGGACCTAGATACTGCCCTTCCATTGAGTCTAAGTTGATCAAGTTCAAAGATAAAGAACAACATAGAGTCTGGCTTGAACCAGAGGGTCTTGATACTGATGTTATGTATCCGAATGGAATTTCGTGTACAATGCCCGCTGATATTCAATATGAAATGTTGAGGAAAATAATAGGGCTAGAAAACGTGACTATGTTACAACCTGGATATGGTGTGGAGTATGATTATATTGATCCAAGGGAACTGAAAAGAACTCTGGAAACCAAATTAATATCTGGTCTCTTTTTGGCAGGACAGATCAATGGTACTACTGGTTATGAGGAGGCAGCATCACAAGGAATAGTGGCTGGAATAAATGCGGGTTTGAGTTACTTGGATAAAGAACAACTACATCTTGATAGATCTGATGGATACATTGGAGTTCTCATTGATGATCTTGTGACTAAAGGTGTTGAGGAACCTTACAGGATGTTCACTTCTAGATCAGAGTTCAGAGTTAGTGTGAGGGCTGATAATGCGGATTTGAGATTGACTGAGATAGGCCACTCTTTGGGCTGCATTTCTCCAGAGAGATGGGACCATTTCAAAAGAGATAAGACTTCACTAGAAGAAAGTCTCGCATTTTTAAACGAGTTCAAGCTGAGTGCTGTGAAATGGAACCAGGCTATATCGGAAGTCTCGATCTCAAATGATGCTAAGCTTAAATCTGCGTTTGAAATTTTAAGATACACTAATATGGATGTTGATAAACTGATACCAATTTTGGATAACGAAATGATCAGCAATCTACCTAGAAGGGTCAAGGATAAGATAACAGTCGAAGGAAATTACCAAGGCTACCTGTCAAAGGAATCCGAATACATTAAAGCTTTCAAAAGTGACGAGAATCTTTTACTTCCTGTTAACTTCGATTACAACTCCATTCACACGCTTTCAACAGAAGTCATAGGTTTATTGAATGAAACAAAGCCTGAAACAATTGGCCAGGCCAGAAGAATTCAAGGTGTGACACCCGCAGCTATCTTTGAGCTTTATCGTATTTCTCGCAAGAAACAAGGTATATTCGGAAAACAGCGCCAACAGTTCGAAATGAACAAGAATATATAACAGTTTGTCACCATTTCTTCAGAGTTCATTACTTAGTCTATTTGTACATAGGAATTAACATGCTCAACATAAACTACAACTTTTTAATCGATTCATCAAAGATGTATATTGTAATAAATAAATAAATAAATAGTCAATAGATGGTTTCAATAAATAATCAGAGATACAGGCGATATCATATCATACCGATGGAAATGATATGGTTGTGCATCCCTTATGGTAATTGAATGGCTGATGGGTCAGATACATCATATCATTTTCAATTGTTCGAATCTGAACATTTAAGCAGATGGCTCCTTCAAAAGCAATTCATTTCTCTTAAGTTCGTCGATTTTTTTGAATTCAGCAATTTTGGATTTGGCAGTTGGGAATCCTAACAAGTTCTGTCTAACATGGGTGATACTGTCTCTAATACCCAATCCGAAGTTTCTATCTGCTTCCCAGAACAACCATGCGCCCACGATGGAGGAGGCAGCAACAGGCTGTCTGATGAAGAAGAAGAACAGAACAGAAGGTCTGAAGGCTGGTAAATACATTGTTATGGATTCAAGTTGTCTGTTCCAGTAGTACTATGTTCAAATACTTCTAGATCTATTGGCTTTCAAGAAACTTAAATAAAGATTCATACATCCGACCTATGATATACATTCTTTTCACGTTAACAGGTTGAGTGAGAACAAAATTGGCCAGATATTGTTACCCGGACAAAAACATATTAATTTTGTGGTGAGGTCCAGAAAAAAAAAAAATAGGCGTCCATCGACTCCTAATTTTGGCCTTATTGTTCGTCTGAGACGGTCAAGGACGGTTTGGAAAAGTGAAGCACAAAGTTATTTAATATCCGATATTTCATTGTGCAGAACAAGACCGAGGACTGGTAAACATAATACAGTGTAGAAAAGATACCCGGAAAACTGTGGTATACAATCATTAACAATTAAAGTGATTTGGAGCCATTTGAGACTGAGGTTAATATCCGAATCCATGGAATATAGGTAGATAAGCATTGTTTGGAGGTGAAAGAAGATATACGTACAAATCGACCAAATTCGCATCGGATAAGCTAGTTAGTTTCTATTCACTCAGAAAAAACACTGATAATTCAACATGTCAGCCACCATTTCGTCGGATTATGCTAGTCAACAGCAACAGCAGCAGCAACAGCATGTTGTGCAACAACAACAAATGCGTCAGTACTACAGACATCAAACGGCAGGTCTTCCTGATGAGTACATAGATACCGCAGGATATCATACCTCGACATCCACTGACCACTCATCGATAACGAATAGTCCGTCTCCACCAACACAACAACATGCTAATGCAGCTGTTGCTTCGTCGAGTGTGCAGCAAGACCCGTCACAACAACAGGCTGATCAACCATACTATGTGAATGCTAAGCAATACCACAGAATACTCAAGCGTAGAATCGCAAGAGCCAAATTAGAGGAAACTTTGAAGATACAAAGAGGAAGGAAACCTTATCTACATGAATCACGGCATAAACATGCAATGAGAAGACCTCGTGGTCAGGGAGGAAGGTTCCTAACTGCCGCAGAAATTGCGGAGAAGGATAGACTTGAAAAGCTCAATAGCATGCAAAAGAATGGTGCTACTGCTGAAGAAGATGAAGGAGCTGGTGTAGATGAGAAAAAAGTTTGACGAATTCATGCCTATTAGGATGTATATGATTTTATTTGAATTTATTTGAATTTATTTGATTTTTTGATCAGCTCAGGCTGTATTTTTTTGTCTTATAACTTTATCAAGGACCTATGTTATTACAAATGACTGTTTGGTACGTGCGTGCGTGTTTTTGTTATTTGTCTCTCCATTTCGATTAACCGTTCTGACGATATATGAAAACCTATATATATGTTTAATGGATGACTTTGAATATCTTTAGCCTTTTTTAAAAAAGAGCTCGAATGATCTTTATAACAGATATATATGAACTAATACAACTAAACACAACTATACAGATTGAATGAGATATATAATACCTTCTCAAGCTAAACGGAAGAATTGATAACATCGAGAGTCTAATGAATAGCTTAATTAATAACCCCCAAACTTTTAGCAATCTCTCTTGACTCGTTATCCAGTCCATAAACGATAGATTCGAGTCCTTGGAATGAAGTCATTTTCATTACGAAATAACTCAAAATCAAGTCTTTAGAATTGATCTCTTTAACGGGATCCAACGGCTTAATCTGTATGATGTTAAGTTTATTGAAATTTGATCCAAATGAGAGATCGTCGTTTTCAAGTTCCAACAGCAGTTCAAAGTTTTCGTTGAAATTCTTATAGTTTTTAATCGACTCTGATGTTAATAGCTTGAGAATATTAGTGAAGATAAGTTTGAAGTTTTCCTCACCCAAGATGGCAGAGTTTTCTGTGCTCAAATTGGTGAGCCCAACAATCAAGATTTTTTTGTCTAAAAGATTATTGAAAGATTCAATTGTTGGTATTATGAAGTTTGACAAGATCTGCTGGAAGACCCCAGCTTGAACATTATCTATGAATTTAATGATAAATGAAGAGTCTAGTGTACTATTTTTCAAGATGGGATCAGTGGAAGTTGGGAAAGAACAAATAGAACATATGAAAACAACAAATCTCTTAACAAACTTCTCTGTTTTGGAAGTTTGAAGTCTTGAAAGAATGATAACAGCAATCTCTTTCAAGTATGGTTCCAAGACTTGTAAATTGATATATAGCAGTATATTCTCCAAAAATTCAAATCCAAGATGGTCATTCAATTTAGAAGAAATCAGTTTTTGAAAAACTCCAAGAATAGGAGTCAATGCTGCTGCAGAAGTGAATAATGATGGATCAAATTTGATAATCGCAGTCAACAATCTGGTAATTGCGGAAATATTTCCTCTAAATTCCCAAACGGCTGGTGAACACAATGGTTTTATCAATTGTTCATATTCTGCAGGAATTGGCTGAGATTTAGGATATATTTCCAGACAGTAAGCTAAAATTTGGAAAGAATATGGAATGAATTCTTGGATGTCAAGACCTAGAATGGACAAAAGGGATGGTTTGATAAGGTCCAGGATACCGACAATTTGATCACTGTTATACTTGATAATGACACACATAGACTCAAACGTGTAATGTGAGAATCTAGGATTTGATGGGTTCTTACCAATAATTTCTATTATTCTCATTAATTGTTGAAGCAAATCAAAGGTGGAATCACTTAACGAATTTTCAGCAGTCAACAATATTCTCATGGTACATTTCATCAAAAACTCGTTTTCTGCCAGCTTCTCAGGAGTATCTCCCTTATTAAACATAAGGCGGAACAAACCCATCAACAAATCTTTTGAGATGTTTGCTGGTATATCACTCTTACTGAATAATAGCTGTTGATGATTTGTAGGGTTCCTTAAAGAGAGGATCTTTTCTATAGTTATAGCAGCATATGTATAGACAACATAGTTGTCATCCTCAAAATGGGATGACAACAATGGGAATGCTTCAACCAGTTGCTGTTTTGTTAATTGATTTCTGAATGTGAAAATGTACTTGATTGCATCAACCTTGAGGATAGGATGTGAAACTTGATTAACCAAATCTTGAGCAACAAATTTCGTAAAAAACTCAACAACGTCAACCAATAAATTTGTAGAAGAAATTCCTGCATTTGTGATAGAACCTTTTGCAGCAATAGAACTAAATAAATATAGTGCCAAATCTTTCGATTTCCAGTTTGAAGGATTTGATTGAAAATCATATAGGTAATGGTTTATGTATGTCATGACAACCTGTGTAACAGTCTGCTCTTTATTTTCCTTCAATGCTCTTAGGAAATCAGTTGAAGCTCTTCTTCTAGTATCCGAATCAGAGCCCTCCAAATCACGTCTAGTGTATTCAATAGGATCATCTTCAAATAATTCTTCATCTGATTCCCTTAATGTAACATTTGGAAGAATAATTTTCTCTGTAATCTCCTTCAAAGCTTCCTCAGAACACAAGGTGCCACTATAAGCTTCAATAGAAGCAACTGCGGTAAGGAATTGCAGAGACTTCGATACAAGAATATCGTACTTTTGCTCTAGTCCAATATTATTTAGAAGATCCCAAATTGTTTTGATAAATTCAACGATGAGATCACCCAATTCTTCCTGATATCTTGTTGTGTACAACTGGACCAGCTCACAAGCACTTGTTTTCACCTGGGTAACTATATCAATTTCATTAGCTTCCTCAGGATCTTCTAGCAGGGGATTAGAATATTTCAAGTATTTATGAACAATACTCATACCATCTTTAATATGGTCTTCAAAAAACTCAGGAATATCTTGACAGTTGAGATCATAATATATTTTCATCAACAATAACAGGTTGTCAAAACAAAGTTTCAAAGTATCTTTGTTGTTGGCATTTTCATCGATCATGACATCCACTCTCTTCAAAATCTCTAGGAATGGAGCTGCAAACTTTGATAAAACCAATTGTATTTCCAAAAACAGTTCATTGGAACCAAATAGAGGCCTCCATCTTTTGAAAATCGAGTGTGCAACCTTTAAAACGCCCTTATTTGTCAACATATTATCCGGACTCAGTTTGGAAATCAATTCATCAAGAAGTTCAGGCCATAGCTCAGGGAACTCAGATTCTGCAATCAGTGAAATGGCCTCTCCTATCTGGACTTGCAACGAATCAGGTAGCTGGATCATCAATGACACGATTTCTGATTTGATCAATGCAACATCCTCCAAATGAAGCTTGTATGTTCCAGTTTCATCAATCCACTTCCGTTTAATGAAGTTCTTGAAATATAACGAGCCTGCTAGTCTGACAGAATTATTAAGGTCATTTGATGCAACAACATGTAACAAAGTAGGTGGAAACCCTTTCTCTCCCTCTACGGTTCTCAGTTTCAACTCTGCCTGTTTTGCTGTTGCCGGACTGAGCGATTCCTCCAACAATTGTGCAACAGCATAAATATCAGTCATTTTTTCGACTTCTTAGCTGTTGCAATCCTATCTCTCTATTGTTTAGATGCTTAACAATAAATAAGTTCTCTTTTCATCAAACAAACCAGGACTTTACCAGAAGCTTTTTTTTCACTTTCGCAAAAAAAAATCTGACTCGTCTATCAAATCTGGTATACTGATTTGGAAGATCACGAAATTTGATCTCACTGGACACCAAGTAACAGGAATTTATTTGAAGTTTATTATTACAATTATTTACATTATTAATCTGAAGTATGTTACTATTCGAAGAACTTCGAATACTTCTGTTTCTCAGAGTCCTTCAACTGCTTCAGATGTTTTTCGGTGGTAGCCATCTCTTTCTTTATGATTGTATCTTCGGGACACACAAGATTGGCTTTCTGTAGAAACTCTAATGACTCGGCATATTTCTTTAAACCAGAATATGCAACGCCAAGTCTGTAGAGCACCTTTCCTGTCTGAACTGAAGTGAGAACAACTTCTGAGTCGAGCTCCATTAAATACCCACAGTAATCAATTGTGCTTCTATAATCCTTCAGTTGACAGGAAACCAAAGATAAGTTCAAGAGTAAAGACTTTTTCAACTCTAAGAATTTCAAATGATTCTTAGCATCTGAATCTTTATCTGGGATTAACTCGTTACAATACCTGAGTGCTTTTTTATATTTTAAAAGAGCATCATTCAGCTTTTTCTGTTTAAACAACAATGTTCCCGATTCCTTGATTACAGTAGAGATACGTAATGTCTGATCACCTTTCTCCAAATCCAGTCCTTCAATAACATTGTCATCTGGATATTCCTCATAGATATCACCCCCAATGGTATCGTAACATGCATTGTAAATAGGAACAGGATCTCCATCTTTCCATTCACCACAATCTTCTATCCGAACAATTTGATCTTCTTTAGGTATCCATGCTTGTGAACTAGCAGACCTGTTACTTATGACTGTGACCTTTTCGGCTTCTCTGACAACCGACTTCCCCTTAATGACTCTGCCTACAACTGAATGTTTTCCATTAAGATGTGGCGAAGCATATGTAGTGATGAAAAACTGTGATGAATTGGTATTGGGCTCTCCAGAGTTAGCCATACACACCAAGAACGCTTCATCTATAGATTGAGATAGGTTTTCATCTTCAAAGAACCCATTTGGATTCGAATCAGATGCATATATAGATTGTCCTCCTTTTCCAAGGTCATCAGAAGGGTACTTTTTATTGCCCTTGACTTTATAACTGGTATCTCCTCCTTGTATCATGAAGTTCTTAATCACTCTGTGGAAACATGTGTCTTTGTATGATTTTGATTTCGACAACGAAACCAAATTCTCTGAAGCCTTTGGAGCTTTATCTGAGAAAAGTTCAATCACAATTCTACCAATAGGTTTTCCACCTATTGTCACATCAAAATAGATTTTGGGATAATGAGCCATTTTGGTAGTTATCTGAGATTATTTTCACTAATCAGAATTGTTCCTGGTGTCTATAACGATAGTTATAAATGGTGAGCTCAACCTATATCCTCTCAAGATTCATCTTCAATCTGAAAAAAATTATGTAATCTTTTTGTATCGCTAACCGAATATTCAATGAAATGTTAATTGGAACTTCGATTTAAGGTTTCCAACAAGAGTCTTAAGGGTCCAGCACGATTTATGAATTCTTTACAATTCCAACTGAATGCATGTCTATCTAATCAAGGATTGTGTTATTCTAGATCATGGTGTTAGCTCACAGGGGAATAGCAGGCGTGAGTCGAGCAAATAAGTCTCGATTGGTATTCAGCTTCTCTCAAACTCGGCTATCATCTCACGATGGGGCTCTTCAGAGTCAATATCAAAAATCAATCGATAGTGCCAGGATAGATTGCATTGAAAACATAAAAAAATTTGACTCATCATCATTGTTGTTGTCCAGGTTCTATCCAGTGGAGATCAGAGATACATATCTAGCTATAAAAGCCTTCAATGTAGAACTGTCGAAACTGTCAACTGGTTATCACAATGCGGTTAACAAAACACAGAACAAGCAATTCACAAATCTCAAATTTGAATTTTGGAACGAACAAATTGATAAGTTTGAGCAGAGATCACTAGGTTTTTCAACGAGAAATAGATCTAGAAACATGGGAGAGCCAGTTACAACTTTACTACAGGACTCTTTAAACAGGGAAATCGTTTTAGACTTGGATCTATTGAAGCAGATGATAGCAAGTCATCAAGCATTTTTCAACAATGAAAGGTATAAGGGATTTTCCAGCATTGATTCAATTTGCTCATTTGGTGAAGGTACTTATTCTCAAATGAATTATCTTCTTCAATCGGCGCTTTTATCTCCCGTACTTTCGGAGACTTCTACATTTTCCCTTAGATTGTTGGAACTCCCAAACACAGGAGAACTTCGAGAGTATTTGTCAGATATTGCTGCCCATATAGGACAAGCCACTGCCATTGCAAGTTTTATAATTGGTTTGAAGTATTACGCTACCACCAAAGATCAATTGATGCTACCTTTGGATGTCTTAGCTAAACACAAGATTTCTCAGGAAAGCGTTCTCCGTCTTCTACAAGGATACTCAGAAGATGATTCTGAGATCAGAATGACACTTAAAGATGTCATTTTTGATGTTGCTACTGTCGCCAACGACCATATTCTAACTTCCAGATCAAAATTAGAGAAAGTCCGTGAGGAAATCAAGGATTTATCTCAACAATCTGGTGACTCTTTTCTTCAGAAGCAATGGTCATCTTTAAATCACGGCATACCTGATGCATTCTATCTCCCGTATATGAATGGAATACCTACGGTCTGTTTTCTAGAGAGATTGCAGAAATACGATTTCGATGTTCTTCATTCCAACATGGTGGTTAAAGAATGGCGGCTTGCCTGGAAGGGATATCGGGGATACACAAAAAGGATCATATGAATGATCCAACCATCTTATATATAGTTCTTATTCTGTACATATATTGCCTATGTTCTTGGTTTATATTAGGATAATCAGTAGAGATTACAGGAAGCCCGGTGATAAAAAAAGGAAAGTGCTCATAACTGGAAAAATCCACGACATATGGATAAATAGTTTTTGGTGGGGATAAACGAAACGTAGGAGAAGATCGACAAAGAGGTTCTTCAAATTTTATAAAATCATTAAGACAAAAGAAAGTCAGTTGAGGCTGAGAGCAAGTTAATAGAACTATATATCGTGGAGGTGATATAGTCTTCAAGATTGTTCTGAGAACACCTGGTTTCTTATTATAGCGAAACAAAGAGCGAATCGTTCTGCCGCGCGATCTAACACGTATTAAGAAGATTAATTATCAGTGTCAAATACTAAGTGTTGTTCAGTACTATCTTTTGATACCTTAAAGACACAATCTGCATTCTAAGAAAATCAACTATAATTAAATTGATTTCAAAAAACTGAAATTACATTCGTCATGGGGGAACCGGCGAGATTATCAACGATTGATCCGTTGTACTTTGTGATCCAAGAATGTACTTTCATTACTTCAGTAATGAGAAAGTCATCTAAATCTACTACAAGTGGACCACTCTCTGCTCTTCTAGGCACTCAATTTTTGAAAGAAAATGCTCCTTTTATAGATGAAGACAGTTCCACTCGATTGCCCGCATTTCTCAAGTCCAGCAATAAGATCAAGGACGATGATCATTGTTTTAGTGGATTTGTTGAACTGAGATCGATGTTGAGCGAGTTGACCACCGTAGATCAAATTGACATTCTCACTCTCCTTCAACCGTTTTTGGTCTTGATAAGATCCCCAAATACTTCCGGATACATCACTGGTATCGCTGTTTCATCGTTATCAAAATTCATAAAATATGGCATAGTTAATGAATCCTGCCCTAACTTACATCAATGTTTGGGGCAAATAGTGTCAGCATTATCTCATTGTAAATTTGAAGGTGCTGACCAAACACAAGATGATATCCTCTTGATCAAAATCATCCAACTCCTCGATCAGATTGTTTCCTCTGATTTAGGGAGCCTACTCACAGACGATTCCATGTATGAGGCTGTTTCTACCTGCTTTTCTCTATCGATCAATACAAGAAGGAGAGAGATATTAAGAAGTGCAGCAGAGACCTCACTTATCAGTATAACAGAGAAAATATTCAGCAAATTGAAACATATAAGGGTTAATACAGAAATTGATCATAATGTCAAAACACAAGAAATTGAGCTCACAGCAACAACTGATTCTGGGGGACTTCCCAACGATACAATAGGTGGTACAGAGTACTCAAAAGAGGATGCACCAAAGGTGGCCGAAACTAGTGAACAAGATGAGGTTACGGAGGAGCAACAGGAGACTCAAGTTCAGGAACAAGCGCATCCAGAATCAGACTCTTTGCCAGAGAATGGAGCGGCTGACCTAGAGGGCAATCCTGATTTTTCACAACCAGACGAAGATCAAATTCCTTTTGGAATTCCATGCATGAAGGAATATATGAATCATACAATCGATATCTTATCACCTGAAAACCAATTTAGGTTCACTGAGAGTGCAAGGCTGCTTGCTCTAAATATCCTGAACACTATTATTGAAGTTGCGGGAGGAAGTCTGCCAGAACACGCTCAACTCTTTCAACTTATTTCAGATAAGACATTTCACCATCTAGTTCAACTTGTTCAACATGCGGATTCACCTCACTTGCTTACTCTTGGTATGAAACTATTTTTGAACTTGGCATTGAATCTGGGACCTTATTTAAAAATCCAAATAGAGCTTTTGTTGACTACAATTTTCCAGGCAATTGTTTCTGACTTCGATATGCTGGATAAAGATTTAGAGAAGAATAATGAAAGGGTGTTCAAGATGGGCGAGCGTGGTCATTTCGAAACGGAGGCTCTTACAGAGAAAGAGGTGGAAGAATTAGGAAAAGAATTCCAAACAGGCAAATTTCCAATCATAAAAGAAATTTTAGTGGAAACCTTGAGCGTTTTTTGGATACGTTCTCCACTCTTTTTCAATACCCTGTTCAAATCATACGACTGCGATTTTGACCGTTCTGATATGGCTGAATCTTTTCTGAAATTACTTTGCCGCCTCTCTCTTTCTGATGTCACCCTCTTCACTACCAATAATGTTCCACCAATTTGCATGGAAGGACTTCTATCTTTTGTTGATGGAATTTATGAAAGAATTAAGGTGGCTTCAAAATCAGGCATTGATATCAATTCTCTTGAACCTCATCCGCTAGTCCTGCAGTATATCAAGAAATCTGATTTTATTGAATGCACTAAAAAGTGGAATGAAAAACCTACATATGGTCTACAATTACTTCAAGAGAAAGGATTTATTAAGGATATCAATGATGTGAGTGAAGTTGCAAAGTTCCTTCTTGAAAAATCAGGCAGAATTGACAAAAAGAAGCTTGGAGAATTACTTGCTAAGCCAGGAAATTCTGAGTTGTTGAAAGAGTTTGTTGGACTCCTTGACTTCAAGAATTTGAGACCTGATGAAGCTTTGAGAATGCTTTTAAACAACTTCAGACTTCCTGGTGAGGCTCAACAAATTGAACGTATTGTTGAAACCTTCAACAACAGGTATATCGAGTGCCAAGACACTGACTTGGAACATCAAGAGACTGAAGGCAGTGAAGAAGATGAAAAGGTTACACCCAACGGTGATGTCCTATTTGTGCTATCATTCTCAATTATTATGCTGAACACTGACTTGCATAATCCTAATGTCAAAAAGCCAATGACTTTGGAAGACTATCAGAGAAATCTCAGAGGGTGCTATAAGGGAAAAGATTTTCCTCATTGGTACACCGAAAAAATCTATAACTCTATTCAAGAAAGAGAAATCATCATGCCTGAAGAACACAGAGGAACTTCAAAGTGGTTTGAAACGATCTGGCAGTCATTGATTGCGGAGCAAGAAAACAAACTTCTAAGCGATGCGCCAGTTCAACAAGATGATAAAATTGAAGAATCGCTTCAATTTGATAAGCTTTTATTCAAAAAATCCTGCAGGAATATCATCAGCACATCCATTACTATGTTCGATGACACAAATCACGATAGTGTTGTTACTAGAATGATATCAACAGTTGAAAAATGCTCTACAATTGCATCCTATTTTGGTCTTACTGATGTTGTTGATGAGATAATAGAAATCGTGGCTCACATGACGACATTGACCGGTATAAAGAGTCCTGAGTTCACCAACGAGTCGAGAGAGATAATACCAGTGATTGAATTAAAACTGGAGAAAGAAAATGAGACAATTACTGTTAGTGACCTTGCTGTTTTGTTCGGAAGAGACTTTAGAGCTCAGTTAAGCACAATTGTTCTTTTCAGGATTGTTAGAAAAGCAAACTTTAGAGTTTCAAATCACTGGGCCCCATTAGTGAAAATTATTCTGACATTGTTTGAAAATGGTTTGATTGATCCTGATCTTTTCCCAGAGTTCCAAAAGAAGCTTGGATTGGAGAAGCTGTACAAACCTAAACCAGAGTTCCAACTAAGCAGAACTAAAGCCTTAAAAGACAATGGCTTATTTTCAACATTTTCTTCTTATTTGAAAGGACTTTCTGATGATACTCCTGAGCCAACAGATGAGGAGATCGAATGCACATTGTCCACCATAGAATGTTTGAAAACAAGCAATGTGAGTTCATTATTCAGAAGCACTAGCAAAACATCCACAGAAAATCTGAATGCTCTAGTGTCTATTCTCCTCAAATCAATTGTTCCGCTAGACCAATCTAATCCCCGTTACTTCATCGAAGAGACGTTATTTGTTTTGGAAATTTGTGTCTGTTATCTGTTATTAACAGGAGATTCCGAACTTGTGGTTGAAACTCTGAATTTGTGTGACAAAATATTCACACCTGTGGAGGAGTTCAAGATGAGCAGTTTGGTTAGAGTTAATGCTTACAAGTTACTTTTACTTCATAATGGCGATGAATCAAATGAAGGACTGCTTAACTCTACCATTGATGGCCTCTACAATCTTGCAGATAAAAACCGGGAGTCTCTCATGAAATATGGTTCTACAATTCTTCACCCATTGCAAATGTTAGTTCTCGCAAAAGGAACCTGGTGTCAGTCGATTTTATCACAGAATACTAAATATTGGTCTCTTCTTAGAATTTTTGCATCTACTCCAAGAAACACAGAAGTTGTCTACCAGTTCATGTCAAGCTTCTTTGAGACCTGTCCTGAACTTATCACGTTTAAGAATTACATGGAAATTCTTGGGTTACTGGACGAAATTTCTGCCGTTGGTGCATATGGTGCTCAATGGGAACAAGAGTACGACAAATTAATTCACAGTGGCCACAAGATTGAAAAGAATAAGAACCCATTCCAAGAACTAGTTTCGACAGCAACGAAATCTATCACATTAACCATGGAGCTTGCAAAAATTATAGAGACAGAATCTTTCAAATCTACTATACCAAAGGGCACTGATTCTCCTTCGAGTTGGTATCCCTTGATTGAGGCTATAGCCCATCAGTGTTACAACCCATGTAGGGAGTTGAGAGCCCATGCTTTGAAGACGTTAACAGGGCTACTTATGTCTAGCGATATTCCATTGGAAGAGGTTTCTCCTGAGATGCTACTAGAAGCTGGTTGTTTGCGCTTGTTAGTTGAGCTGTCGAAACCGGATGTGGAAAATACTGACCCCGTTGGAATTATCAAGACACAACAAGACGTTATTAATTTGACTTGCAAAGTCATTTTAATTTATAAGTTCAAGGATCTGAACTCTGTTGTTGGAAAAGTGCTAGTTCTATCTTCGAAATTCATCAACAAGAATCGTAACAAGCTGAACTTTGAGGATGAAGTTTTAGAGATACTAAAGAACTTGATTTTGGTCAAAAAGGATGAAATGGACTTGGGTTCATTAAGCAAGCTGAATATTGATAATTCAGTGAAACAGGTAATCAAGACCATTGCTTCTGAGAAGCAGGAGAAAACTGAGGTTTCTGACGCTGTATTAGATGACGGCGTCAAGACCTGAGACACTTTTATCTGAGTTCCTCATATCCAAATTTACAGACTAACTTATTACCTTGATCGTTTTATGTCCTCATTTAGTAGTTGTATATGTATTATATGAATTCATCTCATTTGTCTTTCAGCAATTTGATCGGAAACATATGGAATTCGCTTCAGTAAATTGCACAAAAAAAACACTGCACAGGCTGGCCGAAGAATCTATAATTTTTCTTAGTAGGGAAACTATTCAAGTCCGTTGAAGGATCGTTTTTAGATGGCGTCTCTTTATTGGTACTGAACAAAGGTGAGAACATTGCAACCAGCAATTACACCACAATCAGTGTTCTAGAAGGATATACAGATGTTGAATAGAATATAGCACGTGTTATAGTGGAAATCGGCAACTGGATATGGCTGAGAAAACCAATATCCCTGAATGGGGCCCGAATCGACCGGTTAAGCCTCCTTTAATAGCATCAAGATTCACATTTATAAACTCATCTCTAGAGGAGCCAAGTCTACTGGAACTTACAAAGATTGGGACTTCTAACAGTGAAAGTACGAACGAAGATAATCGCCCTGGTTATGGTGCAGCTCAACAATTATCACATAGAAATACTCAAGTCGTTTCAGCTTCATCTGCCAGTATACGTGCCGTAATCTATCAAGTGGTTTCATTATATCTTAGAAATCCCGCAAAGCTCTTTCGACCTTCTCGATTCGACTATCTAGGTACTGCCAGATTGCTTCTCCAGGGTGAACTAGCTGCAAAACCATGGAGCTATAAAACTCATTCCAGTATAGCTGTTTTATATCAAACTATCAAGAGAGAAGGATGGGATTTCATTCCCAGACAAATTCTTCCACCTATAATAGCAAATTCTGCCATTGGAGTCGTTCTTTATTCCACCTATTTGACTTGTCTACAATGTTTCAACGGATTCAATTCAAAGTCACTAGAGGACCCTAACCCACTGGACACTTTTAGGGCTGGCTTTATTGCAGGAGGTGCTGCTAGCGTTGCGGCCTCTCCGATTGATGCTCTCTACGCTAGAGCAACATACTCTGAACTAGTGAATGGTAAAAAGGGTAGTATGTGGCAATATGGTGTTCACAAGATAAAGCAAATTGGATTGGTTGGTATATTTGCTGGTTTCAGTCTGAACTTTATTAAAGAAAGCTTGGGATTTGCGTTCTACTTCTCTGTATTCGAGTATGTCAAGAACCAAGGATATCATAAAACTGAGAGTTTGATTAACGGGTATAGTTACTGGAAGGCAAGACTATTGCACAGACAAAAAGAGCCGATAATTGAAGAACACACCAAATCCACCAAAGCATTAAAACTTTCCTTCATTTTACTTGCGGGTGCCAGTGCAGCAACCACTCTATTGGCTATTCAACAGCCATTCAATAAATTTCAAAAGGTGCATTTGACGAGATTGGAGTCATTGGATTTATATAATGAAGCAAATCACCTAGAGAGAAAGCGATTTTTCAAACTATATTACAATTCTTACATTGAGACTTTTCAAATAATGCTTGCTAGATACAAAAAGTCACACTTGACATTGCTAGGGTTTCTTTACCGAGGATTCCTTTCGAATACAATGACAAGCATCCCTGCAACATCCATTGGACTACTTGTTTTTGAAATCACTCGACAACAACTGAGTAATGACATTATGGAAGCTTACGATAAACAGTTTCAATGATATTTAAATAATCGATCATTTTTTGCACATATTCTATTATAGTTTGTATATAGTGATTTTATTCCCATTAAGAAATTCTTTTCAAGTAGGAAGTCCAACCCGCCTCCTTGTATCTTTGTCCTTCAACAACAGGATCTCTTCCTTTTCCGAAGAGACCTCTTCCAACAATTATGATATCAGTTCCTGTCTTGATAACGGTATCAACAGTCCTATACTGTTGACCGAGGGCATCACCTTTATCGTCTAATCCAACACCTGGAGTCATGATTAACCAATCGAATCCTTCGTTCTCGCCTCCCATATGGTTCTGAGCAATGAATCCAATAACAAAATCCTTATCAGTTTTAGCTATCTCAACCGTTTTTTTGGTGTATTCGCCGTATGCTAACGAACCTTCTGAGGAGAGCTCTGCTAGCATGAGAAGTCCTCTAGGTTCGTCTGTGGTTTCTTCTGCAGCTTGTTTCAAACCAGAAACGATACGGGGACCTGTGACACCATGACAATTAGTAATATCAGCCCATTTGGCGATCTGATAGACTCCACCTTTATACTGTAGCTTTACTGTGTTTCCTATATCCGCAAACTTTCTGTCTTCGAAGATCATGAAATTGTGTTTTTTGGCTAGTTGCAAAAGGGGAACGATAGTCTTCTCGTAACTGAAGTCTTCCACTATATCAATATGAGTTTTGACAAGACAGATGTAAGGACCCAGTTTCTCCAACAGCTCCAACAGCTCTTTGGTTGTGGTCAGATCCACAGAAGCACATAGATTTGTCTTCTTGGATTCCATCAGATTGAGCAATCTTCTTGCTACAGGGGATGGATGAGACTTTGCTCTTTCTCCGTAGCTTTTTGCACCGCTCATGAGTAGATGATTGCCTGTTCCGGTTAAGTATTCTGTATTATATCGTTATCTGGTGCTCTTGTAACGTCAAACACTCTCTCGTCTATTAAATCAGTTCAGCTTAACTCTTCACCAGGCTCGAGATGCCGGGTAAAAAATTACTCCATGGATATTCGAAAAATTTTCAACGGAATCCACTGCACATATATATCTGTTATCTTGGGGTTTATCTTTAAAACGAACATCGCATGCGGTTTTAAGACATATATAAGTGAAACAAAAACCAACAAATAACAACCAAAATGGATCAACTAAACTACAAAGAACAACAGGAGTTCCAGAAAATCGTCGAACAGAAACAAATGAACGATTTCATGAGAGTAAGTATAGGAGTGCTATTCCAACGAGGGCAAAGAAAGATTCAGAAACTAACACCACCGTCTTATAGTTGTACACCAATCTTGTGGACAGATGTTTCAACGACTGTGTCAATGATTTCACCTCAAGCAAATTGAGCTCCAAAGAAGAATCATGTTTGAGCAAATGTGCTGAAAAGTTCTTGAAACATAGTGAAAGAGTCGGATCGAGGTTCCAAGAGCAGAACCAACTACTTATGAACCAAATGAGAGGGGGAAACTGAACAAAGTCTCTCTATTACGACAAACTGATACGGATTTTGCGTTTAAACTGTCACATTTTCACATGATGTCAATTATTTCAACTTGTATTTAGTTAGGTTACATAATGTTCCGCCTTAATAAAGGAATCTTAGTTATTAGACGTCTCCTGGAACATCTGAACCAAGTTCTGGGCCTCCTCCATCATCTCGATAATCCATTTGTATGTCTCTGTCTGATGAGTATCGTTGTACATAATAGCATTACTGAACATCAGTTGAAGTTGGAACTCGAGTTCTTCAAAAGTTTGTATCTCCCGTGATCTCACGGCCCGTCCCAGTGTCTTCAAATCGACGGGCTTCAAAATCAGCTTGTAGTACTCTGGCTCCTCATTCTTATTCACAGGCTGTAGAAACATGGAAGCAAACCTATTAGATGACACCTGGTTCAGTAAATGGGTAGCAAGAGCAAGGAATCTCTTATTTCCAGACCCAGGCACAGAATCAGAACGGCGACGCTTTCTGGTCCTGTTAGTCTTATCATCATCTTCTACATCTTCTTCACTATCATCGTCTTGATCCTTATCATCATCATCATCATTATCGTCATTCTCAGATGTAGGGGTAGTAGGTTCGGGAGTGGGGGCCGCAAGCTCCTCTTCCTTGTACTCCTTACTTTTAGCCTCTGTTTTTTCAGAAGTATCTTCATCCAAATCAATATCTTTTTTATCCACCAATTCTTTTTGAGGCGATTTGGCTCTGGTATCTTCCTTCACCTCAGCCTCTGGTTCAGAATCCGGCGAGGAATTATCTTTTTCAGATTCTAATACGGTTTCTGGACCAGCCTCAATGATAGGTGTTTTTTCTTCTTCCACAGGTTTTGACTTTTCAGCCTGAACAGCATCAGTATCCGTAGCGTTGATAATTTCTGGTTCATTAACATTGGTTGCGAGTTCCTCATGTGGAAGTTCTTCATTGGCATCATTCTTGCGCTCATCATGTTCCAGATTTTGAGAAGGAGCCAAAGAAGCCTCAACCGTTTTCGTTAGTTTATCAGAACTCTCTTTTGGTTCATTAGTTTCAGAGAAAACTTCTTTGTCATCTGAAGGTGGTAAAGGTGCATCCACCATTTCTTGATCATCTTCAGAAGATTCAGCTTCATCTTGCCCTTCAGCTGGAGCTTGTGAATTAGTCTTTTCAGCACTTTCTTCTTCTTTGGACAATTTCTCAGAAGTAGACAATGCATTATTTTCTTCAACAGTCTGAGAACCGGTATCAGGTGGCTGTGTTTCCTTCTCTTTCTCAGACGAAAATTCATTCAAACTAATCTCTTCAGCCTTATTCTGATCTTCTATAGACTCAGAATCAGGTTTTGCAATAGTCTCTTGCTCGTTTTCGATACTCTTATGCTCAACATCCGTTTTTTCTCTGGTTGAATCTGATGCTTCACTGCTAACAGCCTTTTCAGCAATTCCAACAGACTGTAGTATATTTTCTAGATCCTCTTTATCATTTGGTACCGCTTGCGGTAATTCCAACTCAGCTGAAATAGCAGGCAACTCTCCTGTCTTGGTAACATCGGCAGAAACTTCAGTAGATTCCTGCTTCTTACTATTGACAGTGCTTTCATCATGAGCAGCTTTGTCACCAATAGAACCATTGGCAGAACTGGCTTCCATCACCGAAGATTGGTTTTCAGATGCAGAAACTGGTGTTTCGACAGTCGTCTCTTTAGTAGTACTCTGCTCTTGTGATGCAACAGAATCAGAGGCTTCCTGCTTTTCAGATTTCAAATCATTCAAATTTTTGGTGAACTCCTGATAGAGTATCTTGTCTTCTACCTTTCCATTTTCTATCATCTGTATCTCTGATTTTTTCTTCTTGTAGTTGAGTTCTAAACCAGTTATGTCCTTGAGTGTTGTATTCTTATAATTATTTAGTATTTTTATCAATCTTTCGTTGACAAGGGCTATATCTATCTTATTGGAAAGTTTGAAAACCGTACTTTTAGGTATCTGAGAGATAATCTGTTCATTTTTACCCTCTGAATTCTCGATGGCAAGACTCTCAGCTATCACCTGAACAATTTGAAATGGTGTAAGGATATTTTTGACCGCAACTCCATTCTGTTTCTTTAGCCTTATAGAATTCAATGACCCATTTATATCAAGAAGATCAAAATCAGGATTGATCAATGGATTATTGTTAATCATGGTTTGTAACTGGAGAATATTGAATGAAATATCTTTGCGAGGTGGATGCGATTGCTGTGCTGCAAGATATAAAGAATGTATATGCTGAAGGGTAACAATCTTTTGCAAAATCGTCACCTTACTGTACATATTCACCAGCTCCTCTTGCGTTGGCATCTTGAAGTACTTGTTTGAGATCTCTCTCTGTTCTCTTCAGATGTATTTCTCGATGGTGTTTTGAACGTTTTAATGTAACCCTTTTTTATTCCTGTTGATACCCTTTGTTTAAAGCTGAAAAACACAATTTCCGACAAAAATGTTTTATCTGCCAGAATATAAACATGTTCAATACTAGACAGAGATAATGTTTATAAAGCAAACGCGTACTCAAGAATAATTAGAAGCTATATAAGATTAGATGAGAAATAAAGTAGAAAGTACAAAGATAGCTATCAAACCATGAAACGAGAAGGGTCTGAAGATATATTATCTGAGGATGAAAGGAGAGGAAGGAAACGACAAAAAGCAGAGGAGAGGAGAATAGAAACAACAGAACAGGAGGGAGAAGAGCAAGATCATGAATTTTCAATCTCTCAAAACGGAGCATTTAAACTACCTAACTATTATCCTCTGACAAGAAAATTTAAGAGTGAACTTAGACAGTTGAATGCTAATTCAGGATCGGGCTCTCTGCGCTTAGATTCACTTTTGAAAGAGGTCGATAGCGCTATTTTTGACACTCTTCTTAAATACATAGATAATAAATTGGAGCAGGACAACGAATTAGTGTTGAATAATGAGCTTTCAGTGGAGGAATTTGAACATGACTGGAGAAAAAAGTATTTGAAAGATCCGGTATTAGAGCAAGGGAAACAGACGTTAATGAAGCTAGCTGAATCCCGCAGAAAACAGGCATCCTATGTTTCCGCTTTTTTCAAGACTAAAACTCAAATTCTAGAGAGAAATGATCAAGAGCTTACAATCGAAGATCTCAATACGCTTTCCCAAAACGGGCCAGTACCTAAACAGATATATGATTTGTTATTGGAAACTGTATCTGAAACAAAGGACAATGCCGAAGGATTAAACCAACGTTTGTGTAATGCAGAGAAACTAGAGGTTGAGAAAAAGATATTTGTGGCGATACATCCTACCGAGCCCTTGCCATTTACGGAAAATAATGATGAAGAGGAAGATATTCAGGTGGAAGGAGGAATTGTGAATCTTACTTGTCCAATTTCAAGATCTCTTATGACAATTCCAATGAAAAACAAAGTATGCGGACATACTTACGACAAAAGCTCCCTTGCAAACTACAAATCATCGGTATGTCCTGAGTGTCGTAAAACTTTCACCAGAAGTGACCTAGTTGAAGACAACCTAATGAAGTTGAGACTAGCTTGTTATCAAAGAGAGTTAAAGTTCCAAGAACTGAGAAAAGCTGCTGTTACCGATGATGATGTCGATAAAATTTAATCTATTTAATTCATGTACAACGAGTCAACAAGTATTCATATTAATGATGACATTTTGAGTAGTCAAATTTTCATTATTTGATCAGGAATTCACATGGTTCCAGTCCCCTATACGATTTAACACTTTTATTACCTCTTTTTTGGGTAAATTCATCTCTGTACAAATCATATCGAAATCTCTGCATTTTCTCAAGAGTTTTAACAGTTTCGCCTCTTGATTTCTTTTCAGTCTTTCTGTCCTAAGATCTGCTAGATCAATAAACTTGTCACCGATCTCATCCTCTTCTGATGGCTCATAGCCATGAGTCGAATTGCTTTCGCTGGCACGACGTTTGCCTATTTGAGTTACAGGAAGAGAGGAGATGTTGTAATTGTTTTTCCAATGCTGGTGTCCGGATACTTGATTGTTATAAGTAGATGAGCTCACTCCAAAATCGATTGAATTGGCAATCTTGTTTGAAACAGGATAGGATCGAACACGGTAGATTAAACCTCTCAAAACCCCAAATGAAATAAATCTTCGAATGTCAATGTATTCCAACAGTTTATGATTTTCTATATACCACTGCTTCAAATTCATGCTTTGGTTCATAGTTTTGTACAAATAAAATAAGGTTGCTTTTGATGGAAGGGTTAAAATTGACGCCTGACCTTTGAACTTACTAGGGCGATAATTAGCGAGAGAACCTGTGTTATGCTTTGGAGATAGGGAAGTCGCTCCAAATGGACTATGCTGGGAGTAACTGTTTAGACCATTAGTGGGGCTATTATTGTGCTCATGTCCAGGAATATTAGTGTGCTCAGCTGGTGATGATTTTTCAGGTTTCAATGATCGAACACTTGCAAGATCTACATCAGAATTGGACATAGATCCTCTACCCATTCTTAGGGGTAAGGTGCTGAATGTTCCAGTAGCAGATATCACATAAGATTGACATTCAGAAGCCATGGATGGATCTCTCAAAAAGTTTCCTATTTGGGAGGTGGGAGCATAGCAATTTGTAAACTGAAATATATCTAATATCGTGACGGATTTATAATGAAGTAGATGCTGAATACACTGTTTCGTCAACTCATAATCAGCATCAGCTAATAAGCTAATCTTTTTTATAGAGTTGATGCCATTAATAAAAGGTAGGATTTTAACCATTGTTGGGTCCCAGAGAGAATCCACCATCGTTTCCAATTTCACCGTAGCTATGGGAACATCACTGGAACTGATCTCTGGAGGAGGAGGGAAGATAGGAAAGAGTTTGATATCAACTGAATTTGCAGCATCTATTGGTATTTGACATTCAGAATAGTTATTCAAATCTTCATATATCTGCTGAACTAAACTCTCAATAGAGGAAAGTTTAGGCTGAACAGCTTTCGATTGTCCCGGTGTTGATTGAGATGCAACAACTTCATTTCCTATATTATCTAAGTCCTCAATAATCTTTAGATACTTTGTTGTTTCAATAATATTGTCTAAAGGCTTCAAGGAAGAATCCGTGGCTTCATTTGCAGAATTGGATACTGTGGAAGCAGATCGTATCTCATTAGTTGTTTTGAAAAAAACGTCATGATCCTTATCTGATTTTGAAAGAATTTGAGACTGCTCTTCTAATGCCCTGAACATTCTTCCCAAACGCTTTGCGTGTCCCTCATATGGAGTTGTATCACTTTCATAAGGAAAAACAAAACAAAAATTGAAACTGAAAGAGTTTCTAGCATAATGGCTGGCATATATATTCACTGGAAACCCCACAATTCTGTAATTGTTCACTTTGAATGTAAGTAACTTATTGCACAGCTGTGGTTTTGGAATGACATAATTCTTAATAGAATCAAAATCAAATAATGGTACTGGCAATGACGATGAATCCTTTGTTTTGTCTGATGGGACAATGGAACCATTTGGAACTTGGTGAACAACTTTTGTGCCTTCAGTTGGATGGAAAACTGCGTAAAACATCGCAACAAAGGGCGCAAACCCATCTGACATATCCATTTTGAAAGGGTAATTCCAAAACTCTTTTGTCTAAGGAGGTCAGAAAAGTCCAAACGGGCTCTTGTATCTTTAAATCAGCCCGTCACTACTGTAGCAAGGGATCCAAACACTTTTGAAAACATGATATAAAGCTCAGATAACAGAAAAATCACCAACTTTTGTCGATTACATAATCACAAAAATAGATAGCCAAAAAGCCTGATGATAGAATTTATAAAGGGATCTTGATAGAGATTGATTTACAACTGGAATAAAGGAAAACCTCAGAAATCAACTTCAAGTTCGAAATGAGTTACAACTGAGATATATATTATGGCACCTATGTAAGTTAATGGAGTTCAAGAAGAATTTTTGTCAATTTTGAGTCGTTTCTAACTTTAACAAAACTATAGTACATCGTTCATCAAACTATCCTCCAATGTGGCAATCCCTGTTCGTACCTTCATTAACAGAAGGGAGATGCAAAAAAGCATTTCAGAGCTTTCGATAAAGAAAAAGTTACAGGATCCAAAATCAGAATCAGGAACAAGTCGATCCGAGAAGTCAGAGGATATAAAGCTGAATTTACTGAAAATGCATCATATCACACTTTCTAATAGGGATTTAAGGAACCTTTACTCGGAGTTGAAGCCTCTATTATTGCAAATTCTTTTAGAATATCCTATAGAACAAGTTATTTCCATGAATAAATCCAATGATATTTCAGGAAACTTGAAAATCCCCTTGAATACGGATTCCTGGAAATGTTTCCTTGATATTAGTGAAGACGAGATCCAAGAACTGCGACATCTGCTGTTTTTCGTGGGAGATCATAAGATAGTGGTACAAAGAGGGATTGATTACTCGACCTTGTTGGTGAAGGATATGGTGTTCAAACCTGTTCCTAAAGAGCCAGAAACGATCCAAGACGCATTAGAACAAGACGATCAAAAGAATATAAAGATAAAATACCGGAACCCTTATATATTACCAGTGCAATTGGACATCCATGTTCATTCTAAGATATAGCATACTTAATTAAAATTTACATAGGGTCTCAAGTATTTATCAAATTGAATAATTTTTTACTTTCAAAATAATCGGTAAAGTAGCAATATCAATATGGGAAGTAATACAAAGTTAACTTCGATGAGGATACTACATAAATAGCGATTCTCCTAGAAGTAGAAAAGAAAAATGATTGAATAAAAGACCTCAATCAATCTGAACAATCGAAATTAAAACACAAATCAAAAAGAAAAAGTTGTCAATATAATAAAACAAACGCTCCTAAAGACTTGTCATTTAACAGTAGTTAAAAACGCATTTAAGCGGCTTGCTTTTCTGGCTCAGTCCACTCTTGCTCAGTAACTTGCAAGTTTTGGACCTCATCAGCTAGATCGTCCTCGTAGATTTCACCGTCAGTGGCCTTGAAACTCAAGGTTGGCTTCACTTGAGCAGTTTCGTAGGTCCATGAACCTAAAGCGTTCTCAGCATCAATAATGATTTGCTTGGAAGCTTCGTAACCATCGTAAGATGGTCTGGTTTCACCTGGAGTGACTGGAGAATCATCCAACAACTCCAATAGAGCCTTACCGTAACCAGCAATCAAAGCCAATTTTTCGGAGTGTTCTCTGATAGAGTCGAAATGGTATGAGAAGGAAGCCTTCAACTTTTCTCTGGTGATGTTAGACAATTGAGCCTCAGCAACCAAGGACTCAGCCTCAGCTCTGACCAATTCCTGTTCCAAGATGACAATCTTTGGAGATTGAGCATCCTTATATTTCAAATAAGCGATTTGATCAGTGATCTTTTGCTTACGGTCTCTTGAAGGTTGAACAGAACCTTCGATATCTCTGATACTCTTCAATGTGATTCTATACTGGTCGTATCTGTCAATGAATTGGTCCTCCAATTCACCAATTTCGTAAATGAGGACACCCAACTTATCAGTGATGTCGGAAACATCATCCTCATTGTCGGCACCCCACAATGACAATTGTTTTGCAGCACTCTTTCTCTCCTTAGAAGAAAGTTCGATTGCTCTCATGACATTCTTTTCCATCTTAACCAATTGGGCCAACTTCTTAGCGAGTTCAGGACCAAACGAACCAGCGGTTGACCTTCTGATACTGTTGGTGATAGAGCCCTTACCGAAGAATCTGTTACTGTAATAAAACGTTAATGAATCGAGTTAGTATGGTTCCTTTGACTATCTCTTTTAATATTCTGGATACTTACGTCTTGGTGCTAGATGGCGGAACTGGGATTGGGTTCTGCAAGTCAGAGGCAGTTGGCGCCCTGGCAGATCTCAAGGAGTATGTTCTGTGCATTTTGTCTTAATATATATCTCTGATGTTGTGATCAATGTATATATACACCTTTCAAATAACACTATAAGTTATAATCAAGAAGTGTATATCGATATTTGCTGAATTTCACACATAACTGAAATTTATGGCTACCCTGTATATATATATATGTACGGAGAATCACCACTATAAATCCATTTTAGGAATTTCATGCTCTTTTTTTCATCCTCTTACTGTATTCGACTTGCTATTGCTGCGGAACCTCAGATGACAACAGAAGGGCTAATTGGGTATAAAAAAAGGCCCAAAACATCTCTGAAACAACTTCCAGGTCCGTAGAGTACATGTATATGTAGCTATGTTGCTTGATGTTGCCATTATCCGTCCAATTCTCTCTCTTGGACTGAATACTTGCTGGCGTCTTAATCCCCTTTAAAGGCAGCCTTCGAACCTGTGGATTAGATATCTGGACCAGTACACTACCTTTTTGATCCAACCAGTTCTGAAATTATGGTAAAATGAGCTCTGTAGAAGCGGAAAAAGCCATTCAGGAAGTCATACAACCAACCAGATGTCTACTATAGATAATGAATAGTGTGTGAACCTTCTAATATCTCCAATTTGATGGTAATTCGCCAAACCATAAAGCCTTTGGAAACCATAACATCTTGATTTGGTGTTGGCGTTCTTCCCAAAAGGGAAATTTGATCTTGACTAATGTGGAAACAGAAATATGATTTAAGCGACGCGTCGATTGGACGGAACAATTTCGCTAAAAAGGCTCAGCTATGACGTCGAACAGATAGGGAAGGTAGGGAAAGCAAAGAGAAGACAGATTGAGACAAATGGGAGAGCAGGCAGGGGTAGGAGATTATTAGTAAAGCAGTCTGTAGACACGAGAAACCAGAATTAAGAATTCTGTATTGTTGATTTACATGATAAATGATGAGATGATTGGTCTAGATATTCCGTTCTCAGCTGCAAATTTGCTTGATTTGGCTTTCTCTTGGAGTTTCCCCGGTCAAGAGATAAATTTTTACACGGTTTTTTGTCTTCGTTCGGGGACTCACGTGAGTTAATTTAGATTGCGGTGAAAGCCATGACGTCTTTACTTCCTATGTTCTGTAATTTCCCTTTCTATTTTTTGTTAGTCAATCATATAGCTACTGTCTAAAGAGACTGCCATTGTGGTATCGGTCTAGAAAGGCAGATGGTGAGGCGGCAGATAGAAACCGGGAGGCAAATTAGTTCGTTAGCTGTGTTCTCGAAAAGGAAATATTGAAGATAACCGTCCCTATTTTTGTACTATATGTAAATCAATGTCGAATGTGATTCTGATGGTCGGGATCTTAGAAACAGAACATTTGAAGGAGATTTTGTTTCCAATCTGGTTATATTACTTTCCATCGCAATAATGTCGGTGCCTTAAATTGTTTGAACTCAAGAAGGAATATTCAAATACGGCCGCTCTTTTCTAGAAATTCTAAGAAACTTTTTTCCGTATCAAGAAATTTCAACTACTAAATTTATTTCATGTCTACAAAATCCTAAGGTGACAAAGTGAATGATTCAACGTTTAAAGATATACATACTATCTGCAGAAGCTTTATAGAGTTACCTTTTCTTCCTCACTTATTGTTGAATAGAAGTCGTTTCCTAGTGGTCCAACAATGTCTCGTATATTGACCAGATACACAACATTTCTTTCTGATCAGCCACAATTAGCTAACTCAATTACCACGGCTGTAAGTCAAGGATTTATACTTTTTTATGCTGGATGAGAGCCTCTACTAACATTGAATAAGTGTCTATTTGGAACCGGAGATGCATTAGCTCAATTACTATTCAAAGATAAATCAAAGGACACAAAATATGACTATATGCGCACAATAAGGGGAATGATCTACGGAGGGTTAGTGTTCTCTCCAATTGGGTCTAGGTTGTATAAATATCTAGACACTATACGATTTCCTTTAAATCTGAAGTTCATGCCTCAGAGAGGAAGAAAAATACTTGACACAGTGACCCGGGTGAGTGTGGATCAACTAGTGTGGGCCCCAATAGGTGTTCCATTGTATTATACATGCATAACTATCATGGAGGGTCAAGGAGTTGATAGAATAAAGGCAAAATTACGTGAAACATATTGGGACACTCTTATCAATAACTGGAAGGTCTGGCCTACGTTCCAATTACTCAATTTCTATTTTGTCCCAGTCCAATTTCAGTTACTTGCTGTCAATGTTATCAGTATTTTATGGAATTGTTATTTAAGTTATGAAAACAGTACTGCAAACTCCCATCTCAAGGTTGATAATCCAGCAGTGTAGGCTGATATCGTTTAGGTCATACTTCTCTGTATAAAAATATACCCGTCAATTACATACAATCTTTATAAAGGTTCCTCCTACTTGGAAAATTTAATATTATGAAAAATTCCCCACTATTAGATTATAATTTCTTGATCTTTTGTCTACACTAACTATTAGAAATCCATGATGATGTTGTATTGAAAAAACGTTAGAAATTGATACTTCAAATGGGGGTTTACAAAGAAGAATCGGTTGCTGTTGGAACGACCGAGTTATTCTTACTAGCGCAGAAGTGGATGTTCGTGGCAAATTTTTTGCTGCGCCACATTGTACAGGTCAGCTGGCCTCCTCAATTGAGGCGAGTGAACGAAGGTTGTTTTCTTTCTCAGAAGTAACAAAAGTGTTTTTGTGGTTTGTGCTTATTTCTGAGACATTACGCTTGTAAACGGGGAAAGGGGATTATAGAGCTATTAAACAAATATTAGGCTGCCCAGTACAATTGACGTCTACATAACTTTACTCGTGGATAAAGAAGATCATTCAAAAACGAGAAGTAGCTGTTGCTTTCAAGGAACGTTGTAAGTTGATCGTGTGTGTGACGTTATATGGGTGTTTTGTTGGGTAATTGGGACGAGTTTCGTTTAAAAAGATAAGCCAGACCTGAAACCAATAAAACATAGTAATACAAGACATTAATTTCAATTGGTATACTGAAGATTAGAGAACCTTTTATTAGTTCAAATTCCACGCTCCAAGGTGGGGGTTTCAAGTCGGAAAGCTAGCAGCACCTAAACTTTTTACCGAGATGATGAAAGGCTTCAAACAACGCTTTAGATCCAAGTCGGGTTCTGGCAAGAATGATAAGAAGAAAGACAAAAAGGAAGAGTCGTCGAAGAAATCTGATAAATCAAAATCTTCTGTCTCTCATTCCGGTTCCACAAGTTCAAGTTCTGGTTCTATCCCTATCAAAAAGTCCTCTTCTGTTTCCTCTGACCAATCTTCAGTTAACTCAGGTGTCGAAAACTCTACAACTGCCTCCCCTTCTTCATCTGTGTCTTCTAAGTCGACCTCACAACAGGTACAACAAGTCCAGCAACCCGCTTTAGGACAACTTCATACACCTATTCCTGTTATTTCAACTACACCTAGTGATGATGTCATCTCTCCAGAACTTGAAATTTCTAAAATTCATCCTCATCATTCATTGGGCTTTGATAAAGTTCCAAAGGATGATCTGGAACTGAAACCTAGAACTCCGCAAAGACATTCATCTTCTAGATTCGAGCCCACTAATGAACACCAATCGTTTGAGAAATTAGCAACATTTGATGAAGTCGACCCGGAATATCATGTGGAATTGTTTATTCAAAAGGTGGATCAATGTAAGATCATGTTTGATTTCTATGATCCATCATTTGATATCCAAGGAAAAGAGCTGAAGAGAATTACATTACACGAATTGACTACCTTCATAAGCACGACCAGAATGACGTTTACCCCTGAAATGTATGAGCACGTTGTGGAAATGTTCCAGATCAATATATTTAGACCAATTCCACCTCCAGTGAATCCTGTTGGTGACATTTATGACCCTGATGAAGATGAACCAGTTTATGAACTTGCATGGCCACATATGCAGATGGTCTACGAATTCTTCTTGAGGTTTGTGGAGAGTCCCGATTTCAACAACTCTGTTGCTAAGCCATATATCGACCATAAATTTGTGTTAACACTACTTGAATTGTTTGACAGTGAAGACAATAGGGAAAGAGATTGCTTGAAGACTACCCTACATAGAATATATGGAAAGTTCTTAAGCCTCAGATCATTCATCAGAAAGTCTATAAGTAATATTTTCCTCACTTTTGTTTATGAAACAGGAAGATTTAATGGTATCTCAGAACTATTGGAAATATTGGGATCAATCATTAATGGTTTTGCATTACCACTTAAAGAAGAGCACAAGGTTTTCCTCATTAGAATTCTTATACCTTTGCACAAAGTCAGATGCCTTTCACTTTACCATCCACAACTAGCCTACTGTATTCTTCAATTCCTTGAAAAAGACCCTGAGTTAACGGAGGAAGTCATAATGGGTCTTTTGAGATACTGGCCAAAGATCAACTCTCCTAAAGAATTAATGTTTCTTAATGAGATAGAAGATATTTTCGAAATCATTGATTCACAGGAATTCCAAAGAATTGAGATACCCTTATTTGCACAGCTATCAAAATGTATTTCGTCCCCTCACTTTCAAGTGAGTGAAAAAGTTCTTTGCTATTTCAATAACGAGTACTTTGTTTCTCTTGTCACTGAAAATGCCGAAAATATATTACCAATCATATTTCCTTCGTTATTTGAACTAGCACAACCGGAACTTGACGCAATAGAACAGCAACAACAACAACAACAACCAACAAATGATTTCGATTACGATGAGCCTAATAACTGGAATAGGACAATTTCGTCTCTCGCCTATAATGCTCTCAAAATATTCATGGACACCAATCCAATAGTTTACGATAGGTGCTGCATTTTATATGACGAACAGACCAAGGAAGAAAAGAACAGGAAAGAGATGAGAATTCAGCATTGGAAAAAGCTAGAGTCTTATGTTGAAAGGCTCAAACTGGGTGATGAAGAGGCTATTGAAGAAGTGGAAATCAAGTAAAACTTCTTTCATAAACTAAATACGTCTCGATTCACATACATGTAGTATCTACTTCCAAACATCAAAACTTTTATGTTGTTCTTAGTTTAAGTGTTTTAAGCGTTTCGTTGTCAAATTAATCGATTGTTAATTCGTTTCATTCTTCGAATCTGTTCTCCACCACTTGTATCTCTTTAAAAGTGAAGTGATGTCTAGAAGCATTTTTTAGTTACTAGTGTTTTTACGTCATCCTTGAATGTACGTACAGGATGTTTTCGCACATTTCAATACAATTATACATAGAATGTTGATTCCGAAATAACTCTATTTCATAATCTAAGTTTAAAGCACATTACCAAATGGTTCTCTAAAAGAGGCCTGTGATTATAGATACAAAGGATACCGAAAGGTTTAATTAAGTGTTGGACTTGTATTCTCTCAAAATAACAGGCACAGAAGAAGGAGGCAAAGCACCGAGCTCCGTGATGACTTTCTGAATATACTCAGGGGGGGTTAAGTCATATAACACATTCAAGATGTTCAATGTTGGAATATCTTTCCAATTACTCAAAGTTGAAATCCCCGATGCAGAGGTCAGTTCCTTTTTCTCCTTCTTATTATTCTGCTGCTGTTGTCCTTTTCCACTCTTATTACTTTCTTTCGACTCTTCCAACTTCTTCAAAAATTGTTGTAGATTGAAACCAGCTTTGTTAAAAGGCTTTGTATTAATGACATCATCAGAGTCTCCCAATTCATTTAGGGTAACAGAATCTAATTGGACTTTATCACTAAATTTCATGGATTCACAACAAACCAATACAGGAATATTCTTATTCTTTGAGGCCATAGCTATAAGCGCAGTTCCAACTCTTGAGTATAACCTTCCATTTGACAACATCGAGTGTGCTCCTAAGAAGCAGAAATCAATGTCAGATCTCGCTAAGACTGAGGAAAGGGAGTTTATCAAATTGTAGTGACACTTGATATTTTCTATGGCCGATAGCTCTTTTGCCAGTTTCTTTCCTTCAAAAAGTGGTTTAGAGTCAATGATATGAATCTCAAAGGATTTCCCCTGTTCTGTCGCACAATATTTAAAAAGCTTCTTCAACACCTCAGAATGTCCATATGTGAGTATTCTGGAATTGTTTTGTATGTGCTGGGACGCAAATTGAGCAATGACTTTGTCAGAATACAGGATTTTTTCCTGAATGAAAAGTTCAATTTCATCAATCAGCTGAGACTTAGCTTCTTCGTCGCCCATATCAATAGGAATCAGAGAAATGCGCTGCTTTAACCATCTTATAGCATTTCCCATAGAAATGCTTAGCGGTCTACCTGTTTTAAGATACTCAATTTGGTGAGAAAGATGAGAGGTCAAATGTCTTTGCAAAGAAGTACCTTCTGGAGTCTGATATGATTTTATGACAGCTTTAAAGGCTTCGAGCATTGATTGACATCTTGCAGTTGAACCAACAATCTTGTAGGTCGAGATCTTAACAGTGAGAGATAATATTTCAGGATGGACTATATTTGCAACCTGTGGAGAGGATGAAATTCTTTGTTCTTTAGTCTCTAAATGTCCGAACATAGGAGGGACCTTGTGATCCACGTCCTTGATCTTTGCGGAATTAAGCTGTTTTTTTATGTGAGAGGCTGTCATCGGTTTCCCATTTGGATCTTTTTGCTTAGCTGCGGCCTGTTGTGTTGAAGAACCTTCTGATCCACCGGAGGAACCCTTTGCAGCTGCTCTTTTAGCGGCCTTTTCCTTTTTCTTGAGTTCTTTGAGCTCCTTATTGCTCAACTTCTTCTCGGGAGTTGCTGCTGGGGTAGCTGTAGCTGCCGGGGAGGGTAGCTCCTTTTTGGAATCTTTCTCTGGCATGTTCTTATTGAGTCTAAGAGGAATGTCCGGATGTATAGGAATTATTCTGTTTTTTGACAAGGAGAACTTTCGACGTAGGTAAGAGGATTGTCTTGTCTTGTCTTGAGTATTTTATGGCGAAAACAGATCTCGTTGAGTTTCTGAGTTTTAGGTAGAATTCTTCCAATACAGAACTCAAACACTCTATTGAATCCAAGAGAGTTCAATTATACGAATGGTATCTGGTTTGAACAAGAACTGAAGAATTTAAAAGACTTTCTTGGATGACGATTTGATTTTTAAATCAATTTCTTGAAATGTAATTTATCGATCGTTAAAGTCGATCGACGACCATCGGGACTGTGACTGAAAAATTTTTATCCGTTACTGGTGAAGTAATACAACTCAACAGAGAACAAGAAAGAAACTTTGATATACACGTTTTATCGGTAGTAACAAAGGGTAACGTATCCAGTATTTGAAGGTATCGCATAAGTAGGTGAATAGTGATAGAAAAGGATCCCAATACAACCAAAATGGCTCCAGCGATTACCGAAGATGAGGCGGAAAAGAACGTCCAAATGTGGAAGGTGAAGAAACTGATCAAGAGCTTGGAAAAGGCAAGAGGTAACGGTACCTCTATGATCTCCTTGATTATCCCTCCTAAGGGACAGATTCCTATGGTCCAGAAGATGTTGACTGATGAGTACGGTACTGCATCGAACATTAAGTCGAGAGTCAACAGATTATCCGTTTTATCTGCTATCACATCCACACAACAGAAATTGAAGCTATACAATTCCATTCCTCCTAACGGATTGGTGGTGTACTGTGGTGAAGTGCTTACAGAACAAGGTAAAGAAAAGAAGCTCACAATTGGTTTCGAGCCTTTCAAACCTATCAACACGTCTCTGTACATGTGTGACAACAAGTTTCACACCGAGGCATTGTCCGAGTTGTTGGAGAGCGATGACAAGTTCGGATTTATTGTGATGGATGGTAATGGAGCATTATTCGGTACTCTATCCGGTAACACAAGAGAAGTTTTGCATAAATTCACAGTTGATCTTCCAAAAAAGCACGGAAGAGGTGGTCAGTCTGCCCTTCGTTTCGCCAGATTGAGAGATGAAAAGAGACATAACTATGTGAGAAAGGTGGCCGAGGTTGCTGTTCAGAACTTCATTTCGGGTGACAAGGTTACCGTTGCAGGTTTGATTCTCGCAGGTTCTGCAGATTTCAAAACAGAATTGAGTAGATCGGATATGTTCGATGGAAGACTTCAATCCAAGATCATTAAGCTGGTCGATATCTCCTATGGTGGTGAAAACGGATTTAACCAAGCAATTGAGCTTTCGGCAGAGACATTGGCCAATGTTAAATTTGTCCAGGAAAAGAAATTAATCACTCAATATTTCGATGAGATCTCTCAAGATACCGGTAAATTTTGTTACGGTATCGACGATACTCTAAAAGCTTTAGACCTCGGTGCTTGTGAAATAGTCATTGTCTACGAGGGTCTCGACACAATAAGATACACATTGAAGGACTCTGAAGGTAATGAGGTCATTGCCCATGCCACTCCATCACAAGCAAAGGAAACCTATATGCTAGATAAAGCAACTGGACAAGAAATGGAAATTGTGGATGAGATGCCATTCTTGGAATGGTTAGCTGAAAACTACAAAAACTATGGTGCTACTTTAGAGTTTGTGACTGATAGATCATCGGAGGGTGCCCAATTCGTGAAAGGTTTTGGTGGAATAGGTGCTCTTCTCAGATATAAGGTCAATTTTGAACAACTGGCTTCAGATTCTGAAGACGAGTTCTATAGTGATTAAACGATGTAATGCTTTGTGGTATAGTTGTTTAGATCGAACTTGTTGGGTGTATGCTCTTAACAGAGATTAATTTGCACCACATCATTTGTTAGATCAACTTTCGTTTTATTTAGTTTAAGTTCTATGTGTTTCATTCTAGTAATTACAATCTACGTTGTTCACACTTTTAAGTTTAAAATCAAAATTAGTATACAATACTGTATATTAAGTGTTTATTACTCTAGTTTCTGCTTCTTTCTTCTTTGGGTGCTACTAGTCTTCAAAACGTCTAGAGCATTTTGTTTCATATAGCCTAATACACCGTTCACTTGGTCGTTCTTTGCCAAAATGTTCGCTATGTTCGTTAAACCTCCTGCAATATAAGATCTTCTTCCACTTCTACGGACAGGTTTAGAAAGTAAAGATTTGAGCTGTGCTCTAATAGCTTTAGACTCTTGTTTTGAAATTTGTTTGCCCTCCTTTCTTTTCCTGTCTCTCTTCAGAAAGTCGTCTTCCTCAAGATCGCTCAAATCGTCAATTCCTAATTCTTCAGCTGCTTTATCAACCCACGATTTCTCTTTGTTGACCACCTGTGAATTGACTTCAGAATGAGCCAATTTGACACTTAAATCCAGTCTTTCTTTTAATTGATTAAGAATATCCATATCGATAGGCAGGTTTTTCATGTCATCAATTGAGCTCTTCTTGGCCACAATCTTACGCAATTGACGTAATGGCCCCGATGCCTCTTGAGGAGAGCAAAGAACTATAGAGACACCTTCTTTTCCCGCTCTTGCAGTTCTTCCCGACCTATGAATATAAGTATCTGCGGTTCTAGGTAAGTGATAATGAACAACGTGATCAATTCCAGGAATATCTAAACCTCTAGCAGCCACATCAGATGCTATAAGAACTGCAGACTTATTATCTTTTTTAGCACTTTCAGAATTAGCTTTGAAACGTTCAATAGATCGAAGTCTCTGTTTTTGGATCATGGATGAATGCAATGAAACTGTAGGAACTCCTAAATTGTTCAATGTGGGGGACAATCTTTTAACAGAATCTATCGAATTAGTGAATACCAATGTAACTCCTGGAAACATAGTCAAAAAGTAATACAACATCAAATCTCTTTCTGTTGATGTACATGGTATCATTGCTTCTGTAATCTTGCTTGCCACAACTTCAGTTGGGTTGACGTCTATATAACAAGGTTTTCCTTTGAATTTTAACTGTTTTGATAGTAAGCTAATCACTTCGTTAGCTTCCTTCTCTTCCTCCTCCTCGGGAGAGACATTTTTTCTTTTCTTCGTTTGAGACATGTCTTTTTTCTGAGTTCTATCCAACTTTCCAAACAGATCCTTTGAAAAAGTAGCTGAAAAGACCAGAGACTGCCATCTTTTTTGTTCTAGCTCGTTTCTTGGTCTATGACTATTCAACACTTCGAGAATTTTCCCTAATTCCTCAAAGTGTCCATCTTGTAGTAGTCTGTCAGCCTCATCAAAAACTAATATGTCAGTAGAAGCCAATTTTGTAGCTAGTTCGGTGGATTTCTCTAAAAGCTCCAAGAATCTACCTGGAGTAGCAATTATAACTCGAGGATTATATCCCAAAAGTCTTTCCTGCTTCTGAATTGACAGTCCTCCTGTCAAAGAAATGATGCTGTTTTTTTGAGAAGATGGACAATTAGTGAAAAGTTGTTGCAAATGTTTCATAACCTGGTTTGCTAACTCTCTAGTTGGTGTGAAAATGATTCCAGTTGGGTGATCAGCCTTTCGATTGGATAGAGATTTTTCAAGAATAGGGATACCATAGGCCAATGTCTTACCAGAACCGGTAATGGCCTTACCTATAACATCTTTTCCTTGCAAGGCCAATGGAATTGATTGCTTCTGAATTAGTGTTGGAGAGGAAAACCCACATTTCGATATGCTCTGAAGAGTTGGATTCGAAAGCTGACCTATATTGTCGGTCCAAGATGGTAATTCAACTTCATCATCTGAAATATCTATATACTGATCGTCTTTCAAGGCAGAAAACAGACTGGTTGACAGCTCTTGATCATCGTCGTCGTCTGCATCTTGATTCTCTTGCTGTTCTTCTTTGTCCTCTTTTTCCTCTTCTATATCATCTTCCTGGATCCCATCATCTTCTTCATCTTGTTCATCTTGCTCCTCTTGCTGTGTTGCTTGGTTTTCGTTCGAATCGTCATCTATCTCGAACTCTCCATCGGGAATTTCATTATCAGATTCTTGAGTCTCTTTGATCTTCTTTTCGTCATTCACAACAAAGCTTACACTTCCATTTTCAATTTTCACCCCAACACCATCAATCTCCTCCAGTCCATAAAATCCTTCATAATCATCCAGTGTGTCTGGGATATTGACTGGTTTCCAATTCAGATTATTTGAGGAAACTGATTTAGGGATAGAGGAGGATTCAACTCTTCCAGAATTCTGGGAAGACTTCCGTTTTTTCCCCGATTTTTTCCCCAAAGCTTTCTTTCGTTTAAGTATTAATCTTTGAGATGCTGACACCATATTTTGAGACCCCAAACTCTAGAATTTATGGATAATGAATTCTCTTTAAAGAAATATAAAACCCAAGATAAAAGATAAAAAAAATTTAAAATTTTTTTATTTTTTTTCATTAAAACGATCCTTCTCAGAATCATTTCTACACTTTTATATTTCTTTACAACTAAATTGTCTTTTTTTAAATGTTGTGACTGAACGATGTAAAAACACAAAAGTGGATCACATATCCATGAAATCTTCAATATGGTCAATAAGAAGAAAAAAACAGGCATTTTGAGCAAAAAGTCCCGATCAATCACCTCCTCAGGAGTCAATAAACCTTCCTCGCTCAAGCCCTTGAGAGCAAGACAATTGATAAGGAGATATCATATTTTGCTGAAGAACAAATCATTGATTCTTCAAAGACTAAATGATTCATTGGAAACTAAACTGACTGAATCCAATTATTTGAGTGTTCTGGAATCATCACATCATAAACTATTTTCCCGGTATTCTAAAGCAAAGGATGATATTTGGAACACACTGAAGGTTAACAAAACGCCTTCAATGGAAGATTTCAAGCTAGATGGTCTTTCCAAAGATCAATTAGCTGTAAAACTGGGTGAAATAGATGGAGAAATAAGTAAAAGAGGAGGTCTGGAAACATACCAGTCGGCATCCACTCTGGGTCAAGATCTCAAAAGAGGTGGGGATTCATCCAAGAAATTGATCGAGTGGCTTCGACAGTTGAATATATACCAGAACACGCAGGATCAAAAACCAATCGCTCTTGAAATTGGATGTCTGAACTCCAAAAATCTCATATCGACTAGTAACATATTTCAAAAAGTGGTTAAAATAGACCTCCACTCACAGGAACCAGGAATTATACTAGAACAGGATTTCATGGAAAGACCACTTCCCCATGATGTGTCAGAGAAGTTCAATCTTATTTCGTGTTCCTTGGTCATCAATTTCGTCCCAAATCCGAATCTTCGTGGCCAAATGTTGCGAAGAATCACAGATTTTCTCATAGATCCGAGCTCTGATACTAATCATCCTTCACTTCTTTTCTTTGTCTTACCTTTGCCTTGCATCACTAACTCGAGATATTTTGATGATGAACGATTGACAAAAATCATGCAGCAACTTGGATTCTTTTGTTTGAAACAACATCAGTCCCATAAACTAGCATATTGGCTATTTCAGTGGAGGGGCTCGAAGTATATTCAACCCTCAATAGTGGTCAATAAAGAAGAATTGCACTCAGGACATAATAGAAACAATTTCTGTATAGTAATGAATTAAATGGAATGCATTATGGATGTTATATAGAAAAACATAACTAATATAACTAATTTTTATGACTTTGAGAGAACATATAAACACGTATCGCTGAAAGAGTATCCCCAAGACTGCGATGAATCATTACCTTCTGAAATTGATTCGAAGTCGATATTATTGAAATAGCAACTCTGGTAATCATAGTCAATTACAGGTTCTTGTAGGACATACTTGTTCCTATGTCTCTTTCGTTTAGTCGTAACCACACTAAATCCGTCATCTACCTGAGCTGGCTTTTCATCTGATTTTTCAATGAGATTGGCTATTTTGGAGCAATTAGGATATTTTCGATAGTACTCCTCTTTAGTGTATTTGATATTATATACTCTGAAATCATTTGTGAGCATCCAGCGAGGCTTTTGCTGGACTAGAATTTCCTCCAACAGACTAATTGGTGAATGTGGAGCGTAGAAAAAGACATCTGACCCCGTCTCAACTGTTTCTTCAACCGAATACGACAATATTTCAATTAAGAACTTCCTATCCAGTTCTGTTAATACGGGGTCCCAAACTGAAACTCTAGGGATTTTGAAATGTGTTGCCAATAATCTAGTTAGACAAAGTTGGTTGATAGCCTGTTTTTCTTGGCTGGGTGATCCCAATGCCAGACATCGAAACATTGTCAGCTCTGTGTGTTTTTGTTGCAACAATCTCTCAATATTAATTTTGATATGTTTGAATAGTTCGGATTTCTGAATCACATCAAGAGTTGTTTCGAACTTCTGGGTCAACAGTACCATATCATCCTCTGGAGATGTAATTGATTTGGTAAGAGATTTAGTATGATGTGTTCGTCGGTCTTTTTTGATAATTTGGAACTCATTTTCCGACATTTTCGTGAAATTATCTTTTTATCTAATGACTATAGTTTATTTGGCATCCATCTGTGACTATTTTCCAGCTTTCATCTCTAGTATCATCTCGATCTCCCAAGGGGTACATCTATTTTATCTTCCGAGATACAAAATTTTACATCTGTACACCATTCTGATCCAGGCCCCCCTCCCACCCAGCTGCAGGAGAGGAGAAGTACGCGAGATCTGGGGATCTGGGATGAAAAATTCACAGAGGCATAAGGAGCCCTAAGATAAAAACAAGTGTGCTACTTGACTCAGCATTACAACAGTGGTCTGATACATACAAATAATCTGATCTAAATAAGGCAATCTTCTAATACTTTGTTAAACCAATAGAAATGTAATGGAAGAAGTCACATAAACATAAAAAGCTCCATGACCGTTTTGGGAGAGGTGGCTCGGACATTTTCGGGGATTCCAGATTAGGATAATTTTCAAAGCTGATAACGCAGGAAAGATGTAGAACTGGATATTTGCGAAAGAAAAGACTATTTCATGGGGAAATGTGGTGCACATATATATATGTGTATATGTTCACTCATTGTGGAAAATGAAGGAAAGGAAAACAATGACAAGTTTTGATGTTTCACCATTTGACCAACGATGATTGCCGAAGATTATTTGACTGGATCTCATTCACTTGAAATCCCTCAAGAAACCATTGATAACGAAGTTCAACAGATTCTAAATAGAATCAAAAGTAAACCAGGATTCAACCCAAATCAATTGTTCGATCCAAAAAAACATCTTGCTTTTAAAGATGAATATTACGACACAATCACCAACTTGAGTCTGGATGATCTGGGGATCAAAAAGACTCATGTCAAGCCAATCAGTAACTTTGGAGCTACTTACCCATTCCCTCTACTCACGCAGGAAGCAGTTGATATTATGGAGTGGGAATGCTTTCAGACTGAGACCCTCAAAAAGTACGGAAGATTGACTAATCCAGATTTCAGTCTCAAGACTAACAGATTGGATTTTCATGTTGCCGGATACCCAGCACAAGGGTTGGCGCCATTCACCAAATCTGTTTATGATCATCCGAAACTGAAGGAAATTTTCTCCAAGTTGATTGGTGTCGATGTTACTACGACTTACAACTATGATGTGAACCATGTAAATGTGGCAATGGCGGACTCCACTTTACCTCTGGATGCTCCACTGTATCCAGAACCAAAGAAGGATGAAAACGGTAAGGTCGTTTTTGATGCCAATGAAGTTGGATCAATCTTGGGACAGCATTATGACTCCACCTCCATCGCTGCGGTTGTGATGTGGGAGTGTCCTAAAGATAAAGGAGGGGAAACAGTAATCATCCAGGGAGATGATTCCCCTTTGGTAATCCCGAACATTGCTAAGCCAGGTTATTGTACATTGCTACAAGCTAGAGTCATCAGACATATTGCTACAAAGCCAAATTCGAACTCTAACAGAATTGCTACCGTGGCAGGCTATTACCCTTCTGCCCCTATTTTGGATAACAGTTGCCTAACAAGTGTCAGACCAAGTATCTTACCTAGGTCACAACATGACCAATTTTATACAGAATGGTTCGATTTCAGGTTTGGTCAGTTGGAGAAGCATCTTAGGGATAGGAGAGAAAAACTTGTTGAGGCCTTCAACAAAGGTGAGAAATTTGACCAAGAAGAAATCATTGAGTTTTCCAAAGAGTGTGAGAAATATATCTATGACAGTTGGAGAGAAATGGAAGCTGTTAACAACGATCCATATCCTCCGCCTCTTTTTTCCACTCCTTACTCTGAACTTTAAGATATCTTTGATTAAAGATGATGATTTCATGCTTACTTTTGCTGTACTAAGTTTTTCATTTTTGTCTCTGGACTTTTTTTTTGGAAATAACTAACTAGAAATCTTCACTTCTACATAGAATAGTATTTGTTATTTATTCACGTTATCTTTTGATGAGGTTAAATGTTAAAATTTCGAACGATTAGCAACATTTTTTAGATTATCTTCTTATCTGGACAGATAAGATCCAATCGTCCCTAAAAATATTGACGCGTCGATATAAATTTCCACAAGATTCTGTGGGGCAAATCTCTCATGACACTGGGTAATTAGGAATCATCTGAGTCTAAGATCCTAACTAAGTTTATAGAATAACCATCTGAGCTAAATTCAGCAAGAATAGGCATAATCTTGTGATATAGAAATCATTAATTTCAAAAAGACAAAAAGCTCCTTGTTGTTGATTCATAGATTCACAACAGTTAGAAGAATGTCTTCCTTTATAAAGTCTTCTAGACCTGCGACACATGCCGGCTCGTGGTACACCGATTCCCCCAGCAGACTTAACTCGCAGTTAGACCATTTTTTGGACGCTGCATCACCATCTATTGAAGGAGCAAGAGTTATAGTGGGTCCTCATGCTGGCTATTCTTATGCCGGACCAACATTAGCACAGACATACAAGGCATTTGATCCTAAGGCTATCAAGAGAGTCTTTATTATGGGACCATCGCACCATGTCTACTTCAAAGGCTCTGTGATGACTACAAATTATGACTTTTATGAGACTCCATTGGGTAATTTGGAGGTTGACAAGTCCACTATTAAAGAGCTAGTAACTAAAGATCCCAAGATGTTCAGAATTATGTCCAAGAGTATGGATGAGGATGAACATAGTTTTGAGATGCACATGCCTTTTCTTTACAAGGTGACTAAAGATTTGCCTCAGGGTCCTCCTAAAGTGATTCCTATAATGATCAGTGCTAGTGATACGGTGTTTGAAAAGAAGTTGGCCAAATATCTAACCCCATATTTCGAAGATGAATCGAATGCTTTTGTCATTAGCACCGATTTTTGCCATTGGGGATCCCGATTCGGATACACCATATATACCCCTGATGGATCAATCTCAAAGTTGAAAGATCTCAGATATTCAGCCAAGATCCTAAATGAGAGGAGTTCCTTGCCAATTTTCAAGAGCATAGAAGCTCTTGATAAAAAGGCCATGGAGGTTGCTTCTACTGGCTCCTATGAGTCCTTCAAGGAGTATCTGGACCACACTGAGAACACCATCTGTGGTGCAAAGCCTTTGAGTGTTTTGATGCTATTGATGGAGGGTTTGTATCGGAACAACACTGATGGAAGATTCAAGTGGCTGGGATATACTCAGAGTTCTAATATCACATCGCCCCATGATAGTAGTGTTAGTTATGCCAGTGGATATGCTGTGATTTGAAAATGCGAGTTTGGTCATTGTGGACTATTTTGATCCACTGTTTACTTATTTTGATTTTTTGTTTCTTTATGGGTATTGGAGTAGGGCTGGAGGGAGCCCCGAATCTATATTGCACTATAGTAATAAGATGTTATGAACTTTTATGACGTTCAAATTGTTGTGTCGTATTATGTCATAATAATAAATAAATTCACAAGATTCGATAAGACGAAAAATTATTCTAGAGTAGTAACATTTATCTCAAATCACACTTTAATCGTAAAATCTCCTTTACCTCTTCTTCAACTCTCCAATCAATACTGACAATTTGTTCATTATGAATATATGAGAAAATCTGAATCTTAATTGCAGATGGTTCAAAGTGCACAAGAAAGAAGAACAAGTAATCCAACGATATTACAACTACTAGGTGAAAAACTTAAAACCACAGTGAACAAAAATAATCTCAAATGTCTGAGTCCAATTTAACGATAGGAAAGGTATACAAAGGGACTGTTCGAGGTCTGAAAGACTTTGGAGCATTTGTGACATTGAGTGCGTTATCGAATGGCGATAATAGAAGAAGAAGGCAAGATGGTCTCTGTCATATATCACAAATCTCTTCAACTGGGAGAATAGATCACCCTGGAGACATACTCAAAATAGGTCAGGAAGTTTATGTTAAAGTCATAAATGTCCAGCAAGATGGAAAGATCTCATTATCTATGAAGTTCATAGATCAGTCAGATGGCTCAGAAGTCAGAAAGGAACAGGAATATGGACGTGGAAATGGAAATGGAAATGGAACGACACAAGAACCTCCCAGAGGCCATAAACGAAAAGAAGCTCCTGACATGTGGGAGTTGACTCAGATGAATCATGCGTTTGGAGCCAAGAGAATAATGCAAAAGGTAGGAAATGAGGACGAGGATCCGTTTGCTGAAGTAGATGCTTCAGAATCCGAATCAGATGAAGATGTGGAAATCGAGTTGACAAATGGACTTCCTCCATTTCTTCAAGGAAAGGACTTCAAAATTAATAAAGATACAGAAGCTCTGAAAGTGACTAAAAATCCAGAAGGTTCAATGACTAGAGTGGCACAATATGGGTCAAGGTTCATGAGTGAAGCCAAGAGATTGAAATTAGAGAAAAAGAGAGAAGAAGAGAGAAAGAAGAGGCAGGAAGAGAAAAAGCAAATGAATAGTGATCCCCTTCTGAGCGATCTTATGCCTAAAGTGAAAACGGAAGATTTTTCAGAAAGAACATCAGCATATGAAGAGTGGCAAAGACAGTCAAGAAGTCAATCTTATGGTATAAGATCAAAATTAAGTATAAGAGAACAAAGAGAGTCGCTTCCCGTTTTCCAGAAAAGAGATGAACTGCTAGACTTGGTGAGACAAAACGATTTCCTGGTTGTGGTTGGTGAAACTGGTTCTGGTAAAACGACACAGATAACTCAGTATCTAGCTGAGGATGGATTTGGCGATAAAGGAACAATCGTTTGTACCCAGCCTCGTAGAGTTGCCGCTACTAGTGTGGCAAAAAGAGTTGCAGAAGAAGTAGGCTGTAGAGTTGGTGATACAGTCGGTTATACCATTAGATTTGAAGACTGCAGCAGTAGTGAAACCATTATAAAGTACATGACAGATGGTATGCTTCAAAGGGAGGCTTTGATTGACCCTGATTTAACAAGATATTCAGTTATAATGTTGGATGAGGCCCACGAAAGAACAATAGCTACTGATGTTTTATTTGCACTTCTTAGAGAGGCGGTCATAAGAAGAAAAGGTGAACTTAAGTTGATTGTCACTTCTGCTACTCTTGATTCTGAAAAGTTCTCTTCCTATTTTGATGGCTGTCCTATTTTTCATATTGAAGGAAGGACTTTTCCTGTTAAAATCTTTTACACAAAGCAGCCAGAATTGGATTACATTGAATCTAGTATTGACACTGTGATTGATGTTCATGTGAATAATCCTCCAGGTGACATTCTGGTATTTTTGACAGGTAAAGACGAGATTGATACTTGTTGTGAAACGCTAGTTGAGAGGATGAATGTGCTCTACAAGTCAGAATCCAACGTTCCAGAGCTTCTCATTCTTCCTATATACTCAGCTCTACCATCTGAAATGCAAAGTAGAATTTTTGAGCCTACTCCAAAAGGCAAAAGAAAGGTGGTTTTGGCCACTAATATTGCTGAAACATCGGTTACGATTGACGGTATATATTACGTTATTGATCCTGGATTTGTCAAGGTGAATGCTTATGATCCAAAACTAGGAATGGATTCTCTTATAGTTCAACCTATTTCCCGAGCCCAAGCAGACCAAAGATCCGGTAGAGCTGGTAGAACTGGTCCCGGTATTTGCTATCGATTATATACCAAGAACGCATATTTGAATGAAATGCAGCAAAATACTGTTCCAGAAATCCAAAGGCAGAACTTATCATTCACCATTTTGATGCTTAAGGCAATGGGAATTGATGACGTTTTGAATTTCAATTTCATGGATCGTCCTAATGAGGATTCTATTCTTACAGCACTGGAAGAACTGTACATATTAGATGCGTTAGATGAGAACGGGCAACTAACTGACACAGGGAAATACATGGCATATTTTCCAATGGAGCCTTTGCTTTCTAAAACATTGATTAAATCAATTGACTTCAAATGTTCAGATGAAGTGATAACCATTATTGCCATGCTTTCGGTTCCCGATATCTTTTATAGACCAAAGGAGAATAAGGCACAAGCAGACAAGATGAAAATGAGATTTCATGACTATAATGGGGATCACTTAACTCTCTTGAATGTCTATACCAAGTGGCAAGATTCTGACTTCTCCAAATCATGGTGCCAGGATCATTATATACACGATAAATCTCTGAGAAGGGCAAGGGATGTCCGTAAACAGTTGATTAAAATTATGGACAACCTCGATAAAAAAGAGAGGCGATATAATTCATCTATTATCAGCTGTTCTGGAAATTTGGATCAGATCAGAAAGGCTTTTGTTTCTGGATTTTTCAAGAACTCCGCTAAAAGGTCTTCCAATCATGGTCATGATAATGAAGAAGGTTCATACAGGACTCTCGTGGAGAACACCCCTGTCCATATACATCCATCGTCATCTTTATTTAGAAAAAATGGGGTTGATTATGTGATTTACCATACATTGATTCTGACAAATAAAGAATACATGCATTGTATCACCAAGATAGATCCCAAATGGCTTGTGATGTATGCGTCCAGGTTCTTCAAAAATGCTGATCCAAGCCAGTTGAGCAGCAGAAAGAAGAAAGAGAAGATCCAGCCTCTGTTCAATAGGAACGATCCAAAGGAGAGATGGAGATTAAGTAAAGGTAGAAGATGAAGATCTAATTATTTAGCATTTCCATTTCATAAATTGTCGATGGAAGAAGCAAAATTAATGCGAATTAATTATACAATAAATATACAATGTAGGTAATATTGGTACAAATAGAAAATTGAGTGGTTGTTCTGTTTTTATAATGCTTCCAGATGCTCTATGACATGACTTTTTGAGACACTGAAATCCAGAACCAATGGTTTACCAAAGAAGTTTTCACCGTTCAAACTGATCATCGCCAACTGAGACTCCTCTACTGAGCTCAAGACTACCCATGCCTGTCCTCTGAACTTTCCTTTATTTGTGCAATTGATTGATATCACATCACCATAGGTCGAGAACAATATATATAGGTTCTGTTTGAGTTTTGATGCTGGGAGTTTATCATTCAAGTTCTTAACATACAGTGTGTAGTTAGGTTTCTGTCTCTTGACCTGTTTGGTTGTTTTTGGTTTTTTTGACACTGACTCAATTTCTGAGAGTTCAGCTTCCCTCTTTGGTGGCATTTGCACTATTCTATGGACTTGGACCTGAACTTTATACTCTATAGAGTACTTGATGAGTTTCAACAAGATCTCATCAACAGTCAAAAGAAGTAGTCTTTATTTATGTAGATATAAAATTTTCGAGCGAGGGTGAAAGAGCAGGTTTGGCTCTTTCGTTCTACTATGGGGAGGCCCAAAGAGAGAGAAATGTTTTAATCTAGGGATGGCTAGATTCGTATTTATGAGTATAGATCTATAACATACAACAAGACAACTAAAAAGAAGACAACCAATATCTGTGTATCACAAGGAGATCTCAAACATGGTTCAAAGATCTTGAAATAACAAATAGTGTAGTTCCGATCAAGAAGTCTGTAGAAACGGCTAATCTAATCAGTTTCACCAATATCCTCATTCCAATCACCTGGCTTCTCCTTGATGAACTTGGCCATCAAGGCCTTGCACTCTTCATTCTGGAGATTAACGACCTCGACTCCGTTTTTGATTAGCCAATCCTCTGCACCAACAAAGTTGTCATTTTCACCCATGACCACTCTAGGGACCTTGAACAACAAAGCTGAGCCAGTACACATCGAACATGGAGAAAGAGTCGTATATAACTGAGATAAAAATAGTGTTAGTAATGCATCTGGATGGTGTCCCAATAACAACCTGAAAATTTTCACTTACCGTACATTTGGCATAAACTTCAGCCTTCAGTCTTCCACAGTTCTCTAAACATGATATCTCACCGTGAAGTGTAGGAGAGGACTTCTGGATTCTCATGTTGTGACCTCTCCCAAGAACAGTACCGTCCTCATGGATAAGACATGATCCTGAAAATATGTTAGAACTTTTTTCTGAAAAAAAAAATGTAATGAAGGAGATCTCCAAATTAATTGAATCCAATAACTTCAGAATCTCCAGTCCAACTCGAATACTCACCTATAGGGATTCCACCCTCCTCATAGCCTTAAAAATATGTTAGTTAGTACTCAAACGTCCATCTCGTAAAACTTTTCGCACTCCACCACACCGTGCAACAGCCAGCTCTACTCACCCTTCTGTGCTTCCTCTAGAGCAATCTGAATTCCTTTTGCATCATCAAATCCCATCTTAGTTCACTATTAGTCTTTTTGACCTCAAATAGTACTCGATACCTGTAACAAACGTCTTCCTTAACTTCAAAAAGAATTCTACTTATCTATCTGACAAACTTGATAAATTTACCGTTTTCAGATTCCTCGTGAATATTTTTGTCTCCGCCCGTTTCGCAACGGCCGAGATTAAGCTTATCGGATTGCTGCACCATCTCGTTATCCTTCACCACGCTATCCCACTTTTTATCCCAGAATTTTCAGCCAGATAAGTCATGTGACTATATTCATTACAATTATCGTATCATATCTTTAATTCTAACTAATCCCATCTTTCTCGTTTCGGTCCATAATCCATTCTGGCCAGTTCTCATCGGAGATGAAAGTGGTAATGCTTTCGGTCTATATGATGTCTCTAAATTTCCCTTAGTTTTGAACGGTCTTTACTGTTGTCCTGCTATCATCCTCCCGTTCTAGAAAGTAACCTTAACCATTTTTTTGCCAGATCCTTTCTTTTTCGACCATATGAGTCAATCATTAACATTTCTACTACCTGCCATTCCAGTTCTCTTCAAAATCTTGTTTCTCTCTCTACTTCTTCTCATCTTATCCGGCGGAGATACTCACCCTGATCTTTGGGGAATCGGGATTCATGAAAAATATTACGTAAGCACTCATCTCAAGAAAGTTCCTGGATCTCTATCAGAAATTCAAACTGGATGAAGTGAATAGGGAGGCAATTGACTTCAAGAAGAGAGATAAAGACCAAAAAGAACCATAGATAGAGAATCCCAGTATAGACATGTCATCATATACAGAAGAACATGATGTTGATAGAAGAAGAAGATCACAAGACGAGACAAACAGTGCAAGTCAGAGGGGTGGAGAGAGTCGAACAGGGGACGGAAGGCGAGTCCAGACTCTTCAGTCAGTTTTAGACGAATTTATGAGCAGCACTGCAACTGATAGAAGGCAACGAGAGCTTGGACCACAGAGGGTGGTTAATGATTACATTTCAATGATACGAGACCGCGAGGATGGAGCTGGAATGGCTAACACGGAACTCATTGAAACGCTGATGGCCTCGATATTGAATCCAGAGAACATGATAGAGGGATTTGGAGGTGAAATGCAAAAGAAGAAGGGAGTTGACGAGGAGTTTCTTGATACTCTTGAACGAGTGAACATTTCAGATGTCCCAAAGGACAAATGTTGTCCTATTTGCACAAACGAGTTCCATAATGATGAGTATCCTCTGGTTGTGGAGCTTCCCTGTAATTCCAAACACTACTTTGATCTGGACTGTATTGGTCCCTGGCTGAAGACGAATCCAACCTGTCCACTGTGCAGAGTAGATGTAACACAGGCGCGCAGCAAGAGAGTGGTTGTTCCTTCCGACAGCGAAGAGGAGGAAGAAGATTGGGAAATGTACGGTTAATAATAATGTCATTTATTCTTAAATTGCAAAATATATACATGATCCAGATTTTATTTAACGATAAGTTATTTCTTTAGAGCCTTTTGTTTGACGCTTTGTAATTCCTCTGGGGTCATATGTCTGGTAAACATCGGATCTTCAAGAAGCTCCAAAACCTTCTGTGCAACAGGACTCTGTGTTTCTTGCGCTAAAGCGTCTATAGTACTGGCTAAGTCTCCCACAGTCTCCTTTCCACCTTGAAGTTGCTTCATTGATTTAGAGATTCCAAGTGGCTCTTGAACGTACATGTTACATTTGACACCAACACCCCAAACTGAATGCTTCTTGAGAACCGACAATAAAAGGTCAATGACTTGGTTATTCGAATCCCAGATTCTAATCAGTCTTCCGTATGTTTTTCTTTCAAAGTTCTCCTTCGACTTTGCGTTGACAAAAGGAGCCCTATTGACAGTCCATCTTTCTCTCTTGACGGGTAATGGCTTAGGTCCTGTAGCAGGTAGTCCCAAATAATATGCAGCTCTAAGAGCAAAATCGCAGAAGAAGTCGAGGTTTCCATTGTCAAACGATTTGAAAACAAGTTCAGCCTTGAGATCTCCATATTTCACTTCGTGTTTTAATGGGGAATAGTAGTTTAACTCGGTGTTGATAGGAAGGGGTCTGTTGAGTCCTGGAATGATTGTTTCTTCTGTGACAGTTTGTGGGTTATATTTTCTGAAAGTTTCGATCAACTCTGACTGTTCCACTCTTGCCTGGTCTGGTTTTGGTGGTCTGAGGTCCTGGAATTTTAGTTCTGCCAGTTCGTCCAGCTGTTTGTCTAGATCTGTTTGTTGGAGTCTAACGGGCGACAACGAAAGACATCTGGAAGACGACTTGAACCACGTCTTCAAACTCGGTTGGGCTCTATTTTTTAGTCTCAACATTGTCCCTGAGAGATGTGTTGATTTTTATACCAATTTGTGGATTTTCTATACCGATATCTAACTTTTGTAGAGTACTTGACGATGAATAAATTAGTGAATTATAGAAAATTTTCAAATATGTCCTCTTTAGTGAACGTCGAGGTGGTGTAGCAAAAAAAATTTCAGAATTTTTCAATCGCAAGTGATAAAAATACTCTATACCAGTCGAAAGACGATTATTTCCAGTACCAGTCTTTTCAGAGCAACTTCAACAAGAAAAATGGGTAAAAGCAGCAAAGATAAGAGGGATATATATTATAGGAAGGCTAAAGAAGAGGGTTGGAGAGCGAGATCGGCTTTCAAATTGCTGCAATTGAACGAACAATTCAACTTATTTAAGGACGTGAAAAGAGTGGTGGATCTTTGTGCTGCTCCAGGATCGTGGTCACAGGTTCTTAGTAGGGAAATTTTTGATAAACATCAACAGAAAGATGCTAAAATAGTGGCTGTTGATCTACAACCTATGTCTCCCATCGAGAACGTGATCACGTTGCAGGCAGATATCACTCACCCCAAGACGTTGGAAAAGATTTTGAGTGTGTTTGATGGGAAAAAAGCAGACTTTGTTTGTTCTGACGGAGCTCCAGATGTCACAGGACTTCATGATTTAGACGAATATATCCAGGCACAGCTGATTCTCAGTGCCCTTCGATTGGCTACCTGTGTTCTCAAAGAAGGAGGATCTTTTGTAGCCAAGATCTTCAGAGGAAGAGACATAGATCTTTTGTACAGTCAACTGGGATTACTGTTTGAAAAAGTTATATGTGCTAAACCAAGAGCCTCAAGAGGAACTTCTTTGGAATCATTCATTGTTTGTATAGGATACCGACCAAGAGAGGGGTGGGTTCCTGATCTTCGTCCTCAGATGTCTACCGAAGAATTTTTCCAGGATATGGATATTGGAAGAGCCAAACTACACAAAGATTGCTCTATGGATCCGGAAGAAAGGAAAGTTGCTCCTTTTATCGCATGTGGAGACCTGGGAACCAGCTATGATTCGGATGCAAGTTACAGTTTGACCGACACTCTCCAGAGAATCAGTCTTGATCCGGTGCAGATGCCTACGGATCCTCCATACAAAAAAGCATTGGAGATGAAGAGAAAGGGCGAACTCAGAATAGTGAAATGAAAACGACGAGCATCTATTTTTTTCTGTACGTGTATATTTATCAGAGGAGTAATTAATAATATCTAAACGGCATGTTACTATTAAGGATTATGAACTCAGTTGTCATACAAGAATCCTACAGACTATGTAAGCTAGCCTAATGAAACAAAGTAGAGTAGGAAACTAGCAAAGAACAACATAGAGAGAAAATGAGAATCTATGTTCTAAGACATTAAGCAGTTGTCTGCTCTTTCTCCTTCTCCTCACCCTTCAATAAAGCATCTGGTTTTAAAGTTGGGAACAACAAAACTTCTCTGATGGTGTTAGAATCGGTTAGGAACATAGCCAATCTATCAATACCACATCCCCATCCTGCAGTAGGAGGCAAACCGTATTCCAAAGCGTTACAGAACACTTCATCGACAAGTTGAGCCTCATCATCTCCCTGTGCTTTTTGTCTGGCTTGTTCTTCAAATCTCTGTCTTTGGTCGAATGGATCATTCAACTCAGTATAAGCGTTACAAATTTCCTTAGTTGCAACAAACACCTCGAATCTCTCACATAACCCTGGAATCTTTCTGTCATATTTAGCCAATGGAGACATCATTTGAGGGTGACCAAAGATGAAGGTAGGGTTGATACAAGTATCTTCGAGCTCACCAACCAACTTATCGAGCATTCTAGCATTGGTGAGAGGTGGAGGACAATCTAGCTTGTGCTTGATCAAAATCTTCTTCAAAAATTCACCGGTCTCAGCAGTGTGAAGCTGATCTCCTGGTGGAAATTTGACGTCAAAGACCTTCTCCAACTCCTCAATCATGTTGATTCTCTTCCAAGGTCTGGAGAAGTCCAAAGTCAACTCCTTACCTTCTGGGCCTTCTGGGTGGTATTTGATCTTGTAGTCACCAGTAATCTCCTTAACCATTTCAGAGAAAAGCAATTCAGTTGTGTTCATCAAATCATAAACATCAGCATATGCCTCATAAAACTCACAGGTGGTGAACTCTGGGTTGTGGGTCATATCAATACCCTCGTTTCTGAATTGTCTACCAATCTCGTAAACCTTCTCCATACCACCAACAACAAGCTCCTTTAGGAACAATTCTGGGGCAATTCTCATGTACATATCTAGATCAAGATCGTTGTGGTGAGTGATGAAAGGCTTGGCAGTAGCTCCACCAGCAATAACATTCATCATTGGGGTTTCAACCTCAACGAAGTCTCTGCTGTCCAAGAATCTTCTAATATAAGAAATGATCTTAGATCTAACCTTGAAAGTATCTTTGGTTGATTTGTTCATAATGAGATCCAAGTATCTCTTTCTGTATCTAGCCTCCTGGTCCTTGAAACCATAGTGTTCAGTTGGGAGCATGTGAAGACAAGGGGTTAAAAGTTTAACCTTTGTAGCAAACACAGACAACTCACCTTCACCACCCTTGGCTGGGTTAGTCTTACCTGGATAACCTTCAACACCGATGATATCACCTCTTCTCAAAAGTTCATGCATAGCTTGGAAGTCACCTTCTGCATCTTGGGCTTGTGCCATAACTTGAACAGTGGTGTTTTGACCAGATAGACTGTAGAACTTCAACTTGGAACCAGATTCTCTTTTCACCATGATTCTACCAGCAACAGAAACCTTTTCGTTTGGAAGAGTCTCACCTTTCTTTAAGTGCTCGTACTTCTTTCTGAAGTCACCAAGATCGATTGAAACATTAAATTTGTGAGGATATGGGTTGGTCTCAGTATGAGGTTTTCTTAGCTCGTCAATTTGGGCAGATCTGATCTCGAAATATTGATTAGGATTCAAGTTTGTGAGGTCATCTTTCTTCTTGGAAACCTTTGGAGCTGTTTCGGCAGCTTTCTTGGCCTTCTCAGCTTTTTTGGCTTCTAATGCTCTCAACTTCTGTCTTTTTTTCAACTCAGACTTTGAAACCTGCTCTCCGGTAACATCATCTAGATAGGTTTTCTGCAAGGTCTCTGCAACCTGTTCAACTTGTCCCTCTTCAGCCATTTTTGATTCTAACTAAATTTGAGTCTGTTCAGATGAAATTTCTGGCTTTTATGTTAAGATATCGTGGAACTAGGTGCCTCTCTCAGGTTTAAAATCAAGTTCCGTCGATTCTTCCTCACCAACAAAATAATTAGGGGGAATTTTTTTTTTCATTTTTGTGTCCGATATGATAATGACAGACAAAAAAAAAACACTTTACATCCTTGCACCTCAAAGTATTTTTTTTCATTTCGACTCAATCGACTCAGTCGACCAAAGCGACCAAAGCGACTCTCTGTCACCCTTATTCCTCTCGTAATCGCACTAAATAGGGTGCAGGATCTTATTAGTAATTATGCTTTGCTCTTGGAAAGCAGATGACAGCTATTGTGTTTGTACTAGAAAGAACATTCTATTTATCCAACTATTTCTTGCGGGAGAATAATCGATACAAATAAGTCAATTGATCATTTTACTTACACCATGTTGTCGTGCATCCGTTATGTGAACAACCGAATCAAAACTCGCACAGTTGTTGTTCTGAAAAAGGGCGGTAGGTACAAGTAAGGAAAAAATTGAAGGGCATAATCGAAATCCGTACTCCGTTATCAAGTTGAAGTTATTTTGCAGGCAACCTCGTGTGGAGAAATAATATTTAAGGGCAATAATGTCAGGGCAGTTGGTCATTTTTGTTTTCCAAGTATGATTGTTCTATAAGTTGATGATCAAACAAGAAGGAAAATGGTGGCATTCTCGGAAGTTCTCAGATCCAACGAGAGAGTACCAAAGGAGCTACCTCCCCAACTTGTGGGAGTCTTCGTTGGAGCCACTAGTGGTATTGGGGAAGCGACTATGAAACAATTCGCAAAAAGCGTCATAGAGCCACGGATATATTTCGTAGGACGCTCGGAAACGGCTGGTACCCGTATAAAAGCAGAGTTGTTGGAATTGAATCCAAAGGGAAAGTACGAATTCATTAAATCGGACATCAGTTTACTGAAAAATGTGGATAAGGTTTGTTCCCAAATCATGGAGGCTGAACATTCTATCAATGTTCTTAGTCTCAGTCAAGGTTCCATGCTAGTCAAAGCTAGGACATCGGAGGATATTCTCTCTTTTGCAGCACTGCTGTATTACTCTCGTGTAAGATTCATCAGCAATTTACTTCCTTTGATTGAACGTGCTGGTTCTCTAAGGAGGGTATTAAGCGTTTTAGCTGGTACTAAAGAAGGAGAGATTCGTCTAGATGATATGGAAGCTGAAAAAGGTGGTATAATTGGTGGTCGGCGTCACTTCACAGCCAGTACTACGTTATCTTTGGAGTACTTTTCGAAAAAGGCACCTTCTGTTTCTTTTGTTCATGACTATCCAGGGTTTGTTCCAAATACAGGACTTGGAAAGGAAAATGAGGGAGGACTTATGACTGTTATTGTGTACCTGGCCAAAATTGCGTCTTACATTGTGCCTACTATATCCCTTGAGAACACCGGACAATACCATTTGTTTCTGCTCACAAGTTCGCTATTTCCTCCGGCCAATCCAGGAGATGCAGCTGGGGTTTCTGCCCCAGAGGGTGCAACCCCAGTGATTGGAGCAGATGGGCAAATCAATAGTGGTTTTTACTCGGTTCAATATGATGGTACTCCATTGAGTCTCGACACCGTTGAAATTCTTGCAAAACAGAGAAAAGATGGGATCATTGATAAACTCTTAGATCACACGAATGGAGTGTTTAAAAACATTACTGGGACTACCAGTATTGGAGTTCCTGTTCAAAAAAAGCTTTAATGTGGTTGCTAGTCTCTTCTCTACATACATAGTTTTGATATATAAATAATATGGTAAATCGAAGCAATTAGGTTTTTTTGATGTACCCTCTTTTATAGATTTTTCTGTTATCGTCTTTATCATCTTGCTCATGAGTTACATAGTGAAACATAATTCACAAAGAGATGATTATGGATGTAGTTAGGCTCCTTGATTTGAGAGTTGATGTAGTATCCAAACTTCATCTAGATAATGGCTGGTTGATATCTAAAACTGCTTATCAGAGAGTCACAGAAGATTAGATTTAGCAGGAAGAAGGATAAGGGGGCTTTACACATCCCTACACTGGAATAACCGTCGTGCACAAATTTGGGTTCTGAAAATTTTTCAAACTTTTCAAATGGCAGTGCATAATGGGTGTAGGAGAGTGTCAATTAAGCAAAAGATAAAAATGATGATTTCTATGAGATTTATAGCAGAATCAAAGATTTTTGTATGTGCAAGGAACTTCTAAATAGCTTTATTTGCTTGAAAGATAACTGAATTATATTCTGTTGAAGTTGTGCATTTGAAGAATCGAGATGTCCCAGTTTAGTGTTGAGATCAACGCGAGCGTGGCTCTCAAACTGTCCAAGCTTGGTGCAGAGAACTACCGTAACGTCGAATCAGGAGCCATTTTCGGACTTGAAGACCAAGAAACAGAAGTCATCACTGTGTCACATTTGTTCCAATTTCCATCACAATATACAAATAGCTATGATGACATTTTCAACCTAAAGTCATCAAACATCAAATTTCAAACTGACATCCTCGCAAGATTGAAGGACACCAAAGCAGGTGTGCGTCTTTTAGGATGGTTCATCAGCTCTGTTGGAGGAAAAGCTGTTTCACAATCGATTGTCGAGGCAATGATCAATCTGCAAAACCACAATTTGAAGGAGATTAGAGACTCTACCCCTGTGGTGTTTTTGGTGTTTGACCCAGCTAAGTCCCTCGATGGACTTCTAAGCTTGAAAGCCCTCAAATTGAGTGAGTCCTTCCTTAAGGCTTGGAGATCCGATGAAAGATTCGTTTCCAAGAATCTTTACGAAAACCGTCTTACATATAGAAACATCTTCGAGGAGGTTCCTCTGACCATCAAGAATAGTCATCTTATAAATCTAAAATTGCAGGAGTTCAGCGCCAGCGAATTGGACACCGACTCGAGTCTCGAATTGTCTTCAGCTACCCTCGCATCTATCACTTTGACTGCTGACCAACTCAACGATGCTATAGATAACTTCAACCATGGTCTTGGTAACTTAAACTACTACCAAAGAAATTTGTCCAGAGAGATGTCAAAGGTTAACCAATGGAAGTCCAGAGTGAGACATGAAAACGAAGAGAAATTGAAGATTAATCCAAATGCCAAGTTGGATCAGACTGAGGATGATTGGTCAAAGCATTTCAGACTTCCAATACAACCTTCAAAGTACGAGAATCTCATCACTAGCAGCTTGATTAATAACTATTGCAATAGTCTGGAGGCAGACAGCTCGATTGAGTTGATCAGAACCTCTGGTATTTCTAAGGGTTTGAATTTGGAAAAGACTAACTAATTCTGATCTTCTAATATATCCTATGTAACATGAATTCACATTGTGTTTATAATCTGAAGTTAATTGTAAAAAAGGGATAAAGTTTAAATTGTCTAACTTTTTGAGAGTAACAGATACAGATTTTGGAGACCTTTGCTGTAGACCATCCAAATCTCTTTTTAAACAAGTTCTCAATGTTATAAACTCCTGTAAGCAATATTCTTCAACGGTTCGTCGTTGTGTTATTGGTGGTGGGGGATGTAACCTCCAGTGAACAGGAACGATCACAACATCACCAATGTCGCGACACATATATCACGTGTTGTCTAATCGTGTCTTCCTGATAAGAATGCTGGAACATTATTGACAACCAATGATAATAGAGGATTCTTTGCCTTTACACATACAACTCACTAGTCAGCAAAAGTACTTACCGGATTCCCTGCCGTTCATATTTTAAAATTTGAACGAAATAATACCGGAGTTTGATGGTGGTGAGCCCATAAAGTTCCTACGCGCACTATAAAAATACAGATCAGAAGTTAGAAAAAACAGGAAGGCTGCAATATTTACCTTTGAGTTCTTTCTTGTATAGGTGGCGTAGGTAGAAGTGTTAATAGCATAATTAGATCGGAACTGTGCCATGCAGTACGTGGGAAGAGCCATTGGGTCTGTTTCGAAGACGTGGAGCTCAATAAACCCGGCGACTTTGTCGGGGGCAATTGACGTTATAGTGGTTGAACAGGCTGACGGCGAACTGGCATGCTCACCATTTCACGTCCGTTTCGGAAAATTCCAGCTTCTAAGACCCTCACAAAAGAAGGTGGATTTCATTGTCAATGGTGAGATAACAGATCTGCCTATGAAACTTGGAGACGGTGGTGAGGCATTCTTCGTGTTTGAGACAGATGGATATATTCCTCCTTATTTGCAGACATCTCCAGTCTTGAGTCCTGTCAGCTCTCCAGGAAGCAGTCCAAAGAACACAGAGGGAGCCAGCACTCTTGCTGCCGAGGAACCAGACTATCTTGATATTGGTGAAGGCGCAAACGACAGCTTTTCATCTCCGTCAGTTCCTCCCATTCAAACCGACCACGTTCAGGATCAGTCCTCTTCTCAATCACCACCGCAATCACCTTCATCATCTTCATTTCCGTCCAGAAAGATGGGAAGCATATCTTCTTTCGATAGGGCTAACAAGATATCAAAAAAACTGATCAAGAAAAATATACCATCCAAGGTGGAGGCAAATGGTGATATCATGCTGGATATGCAAGGATATAAGAGTAACGACAAAGATATCGAAGACTCAGATGCCTTGATCAAACAGCTTTTACTGGATGAATTTGGAGACGAGGTCGACCTCGATACATTAATAGACAAGGATCTCCAGGGTAATATCAGAATATTGAGCTCTGACGACTTAGCTGAGGACAATGAATCTACCAGTCTTGACTCCGGTCTCCAGGATGGAACGCTTCAGAATAGTCTTCAGTCTCCAATTTCTTCTGCCTCATCAATAATGTCAGATATCGACACCGATACAGTTAAAACCCAAAAAGATAACCATTTCAAGACTTTGAGACTTACTTCTGAGCAATTGAAGTGCTTATCGTTGAAGCCCGGTGAGAATGATCTCCAATTCAGTGTCAACAAGGGAAAGGCTGTGGTCCAGTCCAAACTCTATCTGTGGAAATATGATGTCCCAATTGTCATTTCAGATATAGATGGAACAATAACCAAGTCCGATGCATTGGGCCATGTTTTAACCATGTTGGGCAGAGATTGGACTCATATTGGAGTTGCAAAATTATTTGCTGATATCCAGTTCAACGGTTACAATATTATGTATCTTACTGCTAGATCAGTGGGACTAGCAGATTCCACTAGATCTTACCTCAATGGTGTTGTGCAGGACGGAATAAAGCTTCCTAGTGGTCCAGTGATACTCTCTCCTGATAGAACAATGGCCGCATTAAGAAGAGAAATAGTTTTGAAAAAGCCAGAAGTTTTTAAAATGGCATGTTTGAATGATATCAAGGCATTATATGACAGAAACAGTGCCGTGGAAGCGGCTGGCATTGATATAGCTCCTACTACAGCTTCGACCACATCAACCACTACCACAACCACGACAACGAATTCGAAATCAGAAAATGGTTTAGCATCTTATTTGATATCGGAAAAAGGCTCTCCGACGGAGTCTGTTGCAGAATCAAACGAAATTAATGTTCAAACTCTTCATACACCATTTTATGCTGGTTTTGGTAACAGAATTACTGATGCTTTGTCTTACAGAAGTGTGGGCATACCATCTTCAAGAATTTTTACCATCAACCCAGATGGTGATGTTCATATGGAGCTTTTAGAAATGGCAGGATACAAATCTTCCTATGTCTCAATTGGAGAGCTTGTTGATCAATTTTTTCCTCCCGTTAGCATTTCCAAAGCTAAAAAGAGAGACAGTGGCAATCAAAATACCGAGAACCAGTTCACTGATGTTAACTTTTGGAGAAATCCAATAATAAGCGTGGATGAATTGAGTGACGATGAGGATGATGTCGACTCACCACAGCAGAAAAAAGGAGATGATAGCGCCGTCAGTTCAACTCCACAAAGTCCAAGATTGGCTGGATTATTCATGAGATCCTCCACTTCTTTATCAGATCATAAAGCGGCAATTCCAGAGGAGGATTCTTTCTACGACGAAGAAGAATATGACGAGGATTTAGACCCGGATTATGTTTATGATGATGAAGAAGATATTGATGAAGATGTAGATGATGATTACGATGAGGATGGAGAAGAAGAAGAAGATTTTGACGATGATAATGATGAAGAAGATTACGACCAGGAGGAAGACCTTGATGGTGATCTTTTGGATGATGAAGGCTTAGAAGAGCTCGACTTAGAATCAAGCGATGAAAATGGTTCTTCTGTCAACAGTTCATTTGATCCAATCAATGATGGCGCAGATACATCTATCCTGGGATCTTCTGGTTTAGGAATATCTCATCCTAGGAGTCCTACAAGTTTATCGGGAGTCAATCTGAAAACAGCAACCGGTACTTTTATTAAAGCGAACCAAATGCTTGGTAATTTGAGCTTGAATGATAGCGAGGAGCTGAATGACAAGAAAGTGAATCGCAACTAAACTAATGCAAATGGAGTGTTGTATTTGATCAATGATGTGTTATGATTCGATTTAACTTAAGCAATTTTTTCTTTTCAAAAGGGCATTTGAATCTATCTGAAACAAGGTAGTTGAGCAAAAGCAAATGCACAGTGATACAAGGGCTGCATCTTGTTACATCTATTTCTTACCATTAATAGTATATCCGTATAAAAGTTTTTAATCGACAGTATTTGAATCATATAACAATTATTTATTAAGAAATAAAGGGATAATTGAAGAAAAAAAGTAGTTTCATGAATATCAGTAATAACTAATAAAATCTCAGGTTGTCATTGTGCATCTTTAACGATAGATATATTGAGATCATCATCATATTTTATCAATAATCAGCTTTATTTCACTTATAGTTAAACATGCCAGCAGTCATTATGAAGTTTATTAAAATGGATAGAATTTGATGCTAATTTATAGAATCTGTGTTTTCATCGGAACTCGTTTCGGAACAGCTTTGATTTTTGATCGAAATTCCTTGCTCAATATCTTTGAGATTGAAATCCTCTTCTTTCGGAGTTGGATTCAGCTCTGGATCTTTCACAAAAAGCATAGCAATCACTATTGCTGCCTGTGCTGCAACAGTTAAATAGTAAGAGTTTTTGAGTTTTGTTTGCACTTCCCTAGAATGGTAACCTGTAGTCACCGAAAGTTCTCCCACAATACTTGTTAAGATAGCATCACCAAGACAAATTCCAACCTGTCCTAAAGTTAAAAAGATTCCAGAGACAACACCCTGTAAATGCATAGGAGTTCCAGGTAGAACTGCATTCATGTAAATTTGAAAGAATAAGTTTGCAGTGTATCCAAAGAGAAATTGGCTCACAAACTCAAATTTCCAATAAGAATTCTTGGTGAAGTGATCAAAACGTGAGCACCAGACAGCAAAACCAACACTTCCAGTGCTACCTAATAAAAGTAGGCGTCTCATTCCAACTTTCTCAGCAAAAAATGGTCTATATATCAAAGCTCCCACCAAAATTCCAACACTTAGAGGATACACTTTGATAGCAGCCAGAATAGGAGAGTCACCTTCTATGTACTGGTGGAACTGTAGCAGGACAGTGATTGAAGAACTGAAACCAATATAAGCAAAAGGGATTCCGATTAAAAATGGAAAGAAATTCTTGATCTTGATAACTTCATAGGGGACTAAAACAACCAGATTGGCTCTCCAGTCATTAGGAGTGACGGTACCATCTTCTAAAGTTGTTACAGGATGCTTTTTCTGATAAGGCTGAATATATGCACTTTCAAAAATGAAAACAGATACCACAATCACAAATCCAATAGGGATTGGCACATAAACCTTTGGAGAATCCCATTTTTCTCCTGCATAAGTAAGTCCTAGAATAAGTAGCAACAATCCAGAAACCAAAAAGATGGCACCTCCATAATTCAAATTCTTGACAGACATACCTTTATGGCCCTCTGTTTTCTCCACAGGAATTATGAGGAAAAATAGACTGACGGCCGCAACCAATCCTACACCAAAAGACAAATAAAAGAACCCTCTATGGCCGATAGCAGTTTCTGAAAATGCACCTCCAACAATAGTTCCAGTACCAAAACTTGCAGTTATGGCAATCATCAAATACCTTATCGCAGATGACAACTCATCACCCTGAAAATAATTGGCAGTTAAACCTATAGCACTTGGAATTAGAGCAGCACCTGCTGTTCCTTGCATCGCACGGAAAACAATCAAAACAATGATCTCATGAACTATAACTGCATTCACTAAAGAAAATAATGTCATCACAAACACACCCACCAAAAACACGTTGTGGAGACCGACTATATCAGCCAATTTACCGAATAAAATGATGAATGAACCCAATGTAAGAGCGTATGCCGAAATAACCCAACTGACGGTAGTAGATGCTGCGTTGAATTGTCTCTGGAAACTGAGACCCATACTGAATGCAGCTCCAAGATTGAGATTATCCAGCGTTGTTCCAACTAAAATGATGGCAAAAACTAAGTTCTTGTTACGTTTTTCGTAAGGGACTAACTCCCTTCCTCTTGAAATCAGGGAACTTATTTTTGAGGTGAAAGACATTTTTTATTGGGTATCCTAGCCTATCTCTGAATGCAGACGCTCTCTGATATCTAACATGGTTGATCATTTTCAGAGAAAACAGGTCCTTTTTATAGACTTTCTTAACAAAATAACGCAACAATAATACACCACAGATTAATAATACAGTAGACAAACTATGGTATTAATAATAATAAGACGGACTTAAATTAAGTCCTAAAACTTCTCCTTCTTTCCTTCAAGACGCTTAGAAAAAAAAAGAATCCCTCTTCTATTCATTTTCTGCATTTACATTTAATATCTGACAAATCTCCCCGGGCGTTTTCCCGTGGTTACCATACATCCTAAGCCATTCAACATCACTTTTCGTGTTTGATTGTTCTGTAGATGGAAATTCTAGGGGTATTGAAGTCTGATTAGAAATCTCCAAGTCCTTGAATGCATTAAACAATACGGTTTTCAAAAAAATCTATTGTGATCTTCCTGCAGGATGAGCATGAAACTTTTTTGCTACCACCCTCCCTCCACGGACTTGAATATTCTCCTGAAAAATCAAAAAATCCTTCATTTACATTCACCAGCAGAGATACCTTTTAAAACAAGGTTTAATTTACAGGGGCATTATCTTTCAGTTAGCACTCTACCACTTTTCAGATACTACACGGCTTGGAATTTTGATATCTTGGTACGGAAATATCTAGGATCGGACTTAGACTGCTAAAACCGCTTTAGCATGGATATGACTTTTTTTTCTTAGTATTTCTTCTGGCTTCGCTTATTGTATGGATCTCTTCCTCGTACAAGAAAAGGAATATGAGGTATTTATTCTGGAATTTCTTGACATTTCTAGATCATTTTCATCCTAATAGTAGCCACATGCATATACTTCGGATTCAGACCCATTTTATCTAACGCCATTTCTCATCATCACCCCTGATTCTCAAACCATCCACGCAGTTTGTGCTCCTGGTATTCGAAATCAATTGGATTACGAAAATATCAATAATAAGGTGGTAGAAGGAACCTTTCATTTCTGATATGGAAATACTTAGTATCGGACCGCCTCCCGACTTGAAATTTCCAAACTATATTAACACAGCAGAGACGATTATTTTTTTTCTCGCCATCTGATAAAAGATCCCTTTTCTTTTACTTACTGGAAATTTATCAGGAATGTTTAGCGATTAAAGACTCTTTTAATTTACGGCTTCCATATAATAACTTAAGATTTGGTTCTCACTTTAGTTATCAGACAAGTCTGTGATTTCCATTTACAGAAACGCCTCGAACTTGAGGGGAGAGTAGTAGGCTGACAGCTTGTGGTTAAAGAACATAAAATGGGTTTCTCTGCAACGCCGCGCGTTGAGGACTGACTCTGTTTTATTTTTGCCACTCGGACTTCAATTCTGACTTTATATTGATTACATAAGTAGGTCTAACAAATACTGCATAATACCGAGGGAGAATGATTCGGGATTCCAAAGTTGAAATGCTGATAAATTGGGATTCCACGGAGTATTTGTAATTTTAATGTGGAGAAACTTAAGGCCGAGAAGTGTATAGATACATGGGTGAAATAATATCCATCGGACTATTGTTTTGCTGCGATAGCCACACTGTTTTTATCTCAAAAGACTGATTCCTAATTGCAGATCAAACCTCCATAAACAGCTTGGCTCTTGGTTTTTATTCAAATTTCAAGTGTTATTCCGTGCACTATTTAGGTGACTTCATGTGTGCTTGCTTATCTGTGGATTTGTCTAGATTGGAACTCATAGAGCCATCTGAGATCGATGATCATGTGTTCGAGATATACACTTCTAGAGCGAGATCAGATGAGGGTAGTTTGGGTTACCTTTCGAGATTAGATAAAACAGTGATCACTATTGGTGATCAAAGTACCAATGGGATGGAATTTGAGCTTCAACAGTCTGTATCTTCTTTCAGTTCTAGTGGGAGTACCACAGGATTTGTAGCCTGGGCAGTGACACCTCTGGTGATTGAGTGGCTTTTGGGACTAGTTAAATCTTCATCTCAAAGTGATGTGAGACTTCCTTTGAAGGGATCGACCGTTATTGAACTTGGATCAGGTGTCGCGGGACTCCTGGCATGTAGCATAGGGTTGCAATGCTCGAAATTCATTGCAACAGATCAAGCACATCTCCTCAAACTGTTGAAACAGAATATCGCCAATAATGCGGTTGGTTTTCTATCTACCACCATTGAAACTGATGGTATTGCAAATCACAAGAAAGATACAAAAAGACCAGTTATTGAAGTGGTAGAATACGATTGGGAGTTGAGTTGTAATGACGAGGTTCTGAGCTACTTGGACAATAAATATCCGGATTTCATAATCACTACTGATACGATATACAATCCCTATTTGATTCCCTATTTAGTGAATGCTTTTGATAGTTTAAGTGATAATTCTACGCTTATCATTGTTGCATTACAATTGAGGGAAAGCAGTTTACTATCTGAGTTTCTGGATTGTGCCACTAAGAAGTTTAATGTTTACTGTGTGCCTGACGATCTGCTTTCAGAGGCCCTTCAAGACGGATATAGTGTTTATTATCTGACTAAAGCAGAATGATATATACATAGCCAGGAACAAATAGAATATTTATATATACAGAGACACCCAATGTGTCTTTAATGCGCATGACTCTCGTTGTAATGGTACTTTGGCACTCGTGTCTTAGTAGGTTAGGAACCATCTGCCTTTCTCCTTTCTAGCCTTGACAATTCTGCGGCCTGTTCTCGATCTCATGCGGGCTAGGAAACCAAGTCTTCTCTTTCTTTTCAATGTATTTGGCTGGTATGTGTTACCTCTGTTTCCACCTCTGGTTCCCCATCTTTTCTGGAGGAAGCCAGATAATGGCGAGAGAGGAGTATTTATGATGTTTGAGGAGTATGTAACGCCGATATTTGTGTTTGAAGCTGAAACTTGGTTCATCAAACTTGAGCTCAAACCTGTGACTCTTGTTTGAATGCTGTTAATCTCTGGTCTTGCGGTCTGTGCCAATCCAACAAAGGAGAAGTATCTGACATTTTGTTTAGCAAACACAGGTCTGCACACCTTGATAATAGATCCCAACATTTTTCGATAACGTATGTTTAGGTGTTTCAGATCTTTCAGATATCTCTAGATTCTGGATTCGATGCTGATTGATTTGTATTGCTATTCCTTCTTGTTAAGAAGACTTTTGTAGTTCTTCTTTCATCTTCAACTTTGAATCTCCAACGAAATTGACCAAAACGGTCGAAAAATTTTTTGTCTCGGTCTGAATTGCCTGGATTTTCGAGGATCTCAAATCGACGCAAATGGGGTCGATTACAAAAATATTCAAAAATTTTTTTTTTCACTCTTAAATTTTTTAATCTCTTCTCTCTTTCTACGATAAAGAGCTCGTTCTTTTGATCTCAGAAACACATTCGCCTGTCCATACAATCAAAAAAACACACCTTCAGTCATGTCAAACACAGTGCGTCCAAGAAGAGTCGCCCAATCGGCCATCAATAGCCCAATCACATCGCACACCCTCGACTCGCAAGCCCTCGATCAGAATGAAGCACAGAGTCTCCTAACTCAATTCATAGATAAATGTGACAGTCTTTCTAACATAACTCTAACAACATCTTCTTTGGAATCATCAGCTAGAACCACAAATTATACAGGTCCTGATCCTACTACCGTCAGTCAACTTAAAAGACTCCAAAGAGAACTAAGAGGTCTACCCCCTCTTCTGCTAGAAGGTCAACAACGGAACAGCCAACCTACATCACAGATAGCTAAAACAAATGGGGTTAACAAGAAGATTGTTTTTGATGAAGAACCAGCCAAACCAAACAAAAAGATTGTTTTTGACGACGAGGAGACCACTGGACCTGTCGAAAACGAAATTCAAAAGGATGATACCGTCAACCAGGAAATTGAAAATGACCAATCTGAGGTCGTCGAAAACAAGGGAATTGACAAAGAAGAACGCAAAAGACTTAAGAAAGAGCGCAGAAAGGAGGAGAAGAGAAGAAAGGCCGAGACCAGTGTGACGGAATCGTAATTATTACGGTATAAGAACTCAAGGGTTGTGCTCCACCAAAAAGAGCCGTAATTGCACCTCAACATATGTTAATTTTGTATGTACTTTTATGGAGCTTTGAATGCAATAAATGTACCAAGTTTGGACTTGTATAATGGAATCTGGAGAGTAAATCAAGTAGGTAGTAAGGTTAGTACGAGATCGGTCTAAATCACCAATGTAAATCATCCTTGCACCAGACGTACTAGAATTATTTGGGGGGTGGACCACGATAAGCACTGTATTTATGTATTTATATCTGTAGATTTGTTAAGAAACAACAATATATATTGAATTCATGAGGATCAGGGACATTCCAATAGTTGGATCACAATGACTCCTCAGTTTGGACTTGGATCGAGTTCGTCGAGTTTCACGACACAGCTGAATAACCAGCCCCTGACTCTAGATAACAGAGCGTATAGTGTCAATACAAACGACAACTACAATGATCTGACACTGAATTTGATGTCCACGTTGACAAGCAAGAGAAAAAACGAGGCTCCAGGTCTTGGAAGAGACTACTGGCTGGATGACTCATCGGCAACCAAATGTCGTTCTTGTGACCGAAATTTTACAACATTTAGAAGGAAACACCATTGCAGAATTTGCGGTAAGATATTCTGCAGCAATTGTACCACCTTTATAGATGGGGAGAAGTTCAACCATGCTGGAAAAATGCGTGTTTGTTTGTTATGCTTAAAGCTTGCAGACAGATACGAGGAATATGCTTCCAGTGAGGATGACTCCGTGATAGATGACACCAACAGCTCATTCCATAATCTCGATTCCATATCTCCTGCCCGACTGGATACCGACTCACAGATAACATCAGGCCGTGATAATGAATTAGCATCTAGTACATCCAATTTTGATGTGGCTGTATCGTCATCAGCCCCAACTCCTCCTCCGATGATGGCAATTGCGACCACTAGAAAAGGTGAAGCAGTGGAAATCGATATACCCAGGTCTAATTCTGTCAGTAGAAAGAGCCGTGCGGGCACCTTACTCGCAAATAGACCCTACCACATCACCAGCAATAGCAATCCGACTATCAATGGTTCAAATGGAGAACCAATCCAGCTAGCAAAATCTGGGTCCACTTTGAACCATGCTAACAATGATTCTGTTGGAGCAAAAGCATTAACTCCTCTTAGCTTTACAACAACTGCTACTAATGCAGCAGCAGACGCCGCATCATCGATATTCAACTTTGGAACTGCAATATTACCTGGACATAGCTACCAGACCAACGTAACGCCGCCGTTTACCACTAATCATAACGCAATCAACCATCACCGGAGTTATATCTCTAGAACTGTCCCTAAAAGTGGTTCCTTAAGTGGTCCTCGCTTTTTCGAGCTAGATGCTCATGGAAAACAAAAACCAAAGGATGACCTTATTTTAGATCAAGGAGACTTTTCCAAAACTTTCTCAGCATCTCATTCGGCATTAAGCAACTCTTCTGATCTCTCTGATGAGAGTGAAGACGAACAGACAATGTTAGCATTTACATCTTTACAACCCAATCCTGCAAATGGAAAAGATCTCAGCTGGAGCTATCGTAATCCTGGAAGTGGTATGTTCAAAGTGGATGATTCTTCATTGACTATGAATGGTAGGAGAAACTTTAGGACGGGAAGAAGTCGGCGAGTTGCAAATTTTAATAGATTGAAAAATAGGAGAATGAGTAAAAGTGGGACAAGAATTGCAAGCAATGCAAGTTCTAACAATTTATTTGGGGGGAGAACTGCTTCATCTTCAAACTTTGGATTTGGTTCAGAGGATTTTGAATTCTTGGATGATTTTCTGAGAGCTGGTGAGAATCATGCCAAACAGTTGCTAACTCAGTTATTGACGAGTAGAAAGGTTGAAGATATTGAGACATGGACCGGGGTTTTGATTAGATGTTTGAAAAAGATCTCTAATGTTTCTATCGAGACATCAAATGGAGAAAGTTTTGATATTTCGAATTATCTCAAGTTGAAAAAGATACCAGGTTCATCAATTTCAGATTCAAAAATAGTTGATGGTATTGTTTTCTCCAAAGGCCTTCCTTTGAAAAGAATGCCTACTGAAATAAGGAATCCTCGAATCATGCTGGTGACTTTTCAGATTGAATATGAACCAGAATCTGATAGTATATTTTCCAGTATTGAGCCAATTATCGCCCAGCAAGATCAATTTTTAGAGAAGCTTGTTGCAAGAATAGTTGCCTTGAAACCAGATATTGTTTTAACAGAATCATCTGTGAATGGTTATGCTCTGAAATTACTAGCAGACGCTGGTATTGCTGTGGCATCAAACATCAAAAGCCAGGTAATGCTCAGATTAGCAAGACTGACTAAATCCGACATAATTAATTCTATTGATAAGCTAGCTATGAATCCCACTTTGGGAAAATGTGGGAAGTTCGAAGTTAAGACATTTCTTCATGAGAACGTCATGAGAACATATTTCTTTTTCACTGGTTGTAATCCAGAACTTGGTTTCACTGTTCTTTTGAGAGGCTCTAACAAAGAGGAGCTGGACAAAATCAAGGATTGTGCAACATTGATGACATATGTTTTCTTCAATGTCAAACTAGAGTCTGGTTTAATGAGAGACCAGTGCTTACAAGCATCTGAGTACTCACCATCTCCAGATTCTCAGAATCTCATTAATACGTCTATTAATACCTACGATGAAGTTTGGAAGTTGTTTGATCATAGGATTTTATCTTCTTCACCTTGGGTTCATTTCAGAGTTCCTTTTGTTCTGTCAAAGTTGAAGTCTTTTCAAAGCAAGCTGGAAGAAAATAATAAACTTTATGCTGAATTTACAGCTCTTACTAAGAAGTTGAATGGCGAGGCTGACGGAGAGGATGACAGCGGTCAAAAAGCTGAAATCGAATCAGTTGTCGAGTATGCAAAGAAGTGGAACATTAAATGTTCCGTGAACGATTTACCTCAAGGTTATAGTGATTTGATTAAACTTATCAAATCCAACAAAGAATTTCTTGATGAGTATTTCACTTCAGAGATCACCATAACAGAACGTCAATGGGAACAATTTTGGTCTCCTAGAAAATATGTATTCTTTGATCCAAACTATCATCAGAATATAGTTACACTATACAGCATGGTCTCTACTAAGAATGCAACCCCATGCATTGGTCCTGAAACTCAAGTAACCGACTACTATTGGGAAAATGATTTCTGTTTGGGACAATTTATAGAGCATATTTGCATTCATGCCAATGATTTATGTACAGAAGGATGTGGGCTCACGTTGAAAGAACACTTCAGATCGTATGTTCATGGAACTGGAAAGGTAGATGTGGTTGTTGAAAATAACCCCAGATTTTCTCAAGGTAAGGAGAATAACATGATTATGGCTTGGAGTTACTGCAAAAAATGTCAGAAAACTACCCCTGTTCTCCCATTGAGTGATAATGCATGGAAATATTCATTTGGAAAATACTTAGAACTATCTTTCTGGTGTCGAGGAATGAAAGTCAAAGGAACCACCTGCGAACACGATTTCTATGGAGATCAGATTCATTATTTTGGTTTTCAAAATTTGACAGTCCGTGTCGAATATTCGGAGGTAGAATTGTTAGAACTTATTCCTCCAAAGTTCCAACTTTTCTGGAAACCAGAATATGACATGGAAATCAAGGCAGATACTTATACTCAGGTCCTTACTAAGTTGAATACCTTTTTTGATAGTGTCAGGAGCAGATTGAATAGAGTGAAAGTGGACAGTATGACTGTTGACAAAATGGAAGCAGGACAGAAGAGAATTGAAGAACTGAAAAAGAGAGTTGAAGAGGAAAACGAGAAGGTGTTGAATCTTGCAAAGGAGACTTATCAAAACACTTCTGTCTCTGATCATCTCAAGTTAACTGCCGTGATTAGAGAGGTTCAAGAGCTCTCGTCTGACTGGAATTATGAGTTTCAAGAGTTTGATAAAAATTTCCTTCCTACCGAGAAAGAAATCAAGAAAATTACAGCATTCCAGCTTGATAGACTTTTCAAAGCAAATACAGATAATGAAACAAAGGCCCAAGATAACGACGAGGCTAATCTTCAAGACAAAAATGAGAAACCAGAAGTAGCTGAAAGTCAGGTGGATGAGAAAGAAGATATACCTGAAAATGGAGACAATGAGGACGAGCAACAGGAAGAAGTTGAAACAGCCGTGGAGGAGGCTCAGTCGCCTAACTCCAGAAGAAAAGGACATCTAGTACTAGAAAAGATTCATGAATTACAGACAAAGGGTGGTATGAATGGACAGATCCCAATCACAGCTTCGAACTCCCAGATTTCTTCTCCGAACAATCATGATTCAATTGGAGCTAAAAAATGGTTATGGGAATCCAAAAATAACGAACTACATAACCACATTCTGGGAGACCAGGGTGAAGTCTTGCCAAAACTTTCTGGACTGAACAGTGAAGGTAATGTTAAAAGGTTGACAGAATTTTTCGATGCCCAAGAGTTTTTCAGACAAAGAGAGCAAGAGAAACGTAAACTTCAGGAAACCAGTTATAGGCCCAAACTGGTTGCTTCAAGACCTACTGTTGAGGTCTATAAAAATGTTGAAGATGCCGTTGAAGCAGAACAAAGTGTTATCAAGAAGAAGGATATACTACAGAAAGACGAAGGCAACCAGACACAACTTCCTGTTCGAACTGGTCTGCAGAAAGGCAATAGTAGAGCTGAGACAGAAAATAATGATAAACAGGTTGAGTCAAGTAAAGAGGGCCAACTACAAGAACATATTGAGGAGCCAGAATCTGATTCAAGGAAGACAACACATCCAAGGGCTGAAATATCTCAGCCTGAGAAATCTTCTCTTTTGAAGTCTTTAACTCACTTTTGGGCTGATAGATCTGCAACGTTATGGGAACCTTTGTCATATCCATTGAGTTCGACTGAACACATATTTGTTGATTCTGATGTTATTGTTCGAGAAGATGAGCCTAGCTCTATCGTTGCGTTCTGTTTGAACACTTCTGACTATGGATCTAAGCTATATAGTCAGGAAAGACAACAGAAACAACAGTCTCAAGAGTTGAAAGACGATAAAGAGGCTACAAAAGCATATGAAAATAACAATCCTAAATCTGATGATATAACGAAAACTCAGGCTCAAGGATCTGAGAATTCTCCAGATCCTGGAAACGTTGATGAGATAGTACAAGTTCCAAACCCTTCAAAAGCTGAAGAGGATGCTGAAGAAGAGAATAAGGAGAATGCTCCTAACATCAACTCAAATGGTTCACAGACAGGCTCTGATTTGGACCTCACTCCTCAGGAATTAGAGCAGATAATGCTCCGAAAGGGATTCCATTTGAAATACCAATTTGAAGATGGATATTCTACGATTTCATGTAAGATATTCTTTGCAGAGCAATTTGATGCCTTCAGAAGACAATGTGGAGTGCACAGTAAGTTTGTTGAGAGTGTTGCCAGATGTGTGAAGTGGGACTCCATAGGAGGTAAGAGTGGTTCAGCGTTTTTGAAAACATTAGACAATAGGTTCATTATCAAAGAGCTCAGTAGGGTTGAATTAGAAGCTTTTGTGCAATTTGCTCCTAGCTACTTTGAATATTTTGCACAGGCATTGTTTCACAATTTGCCAACGGTTTTGGTCAAGATATTTGGTTTTTACCAAATTCAGGTGAAGAACAACATGCCGGGAGCTAGATCCTACACGATGAATGTTCTGATTATGGAGAATTTGTTCTACGACCGGAAAATGATCCGAATTTTTGATCTAAAGGGGTCTATGAGAAACAGACATGTTGAACAGACAGGTAAAGAAAACGAGGTTCTTTTGGATGAAAACATGGTTGAATACATTTATGAATCTCCGCTGTTTGTGAGAGAAAATGCAAAACGGTTATTAAGAGCATCATTATGGAATGACACTCTGTTTTTGGCTAAGATGAATGTTATGGATTATTCGTTGATGGTTGGAATTGACTCCGAAAACAATGAACTGGTGGTTGGAATTATCGATTGTATCCGGACGTTCACTTGGGACAAGAAATTGGAAAGCTGGGTGAAAGAAAAAGGACTTGTTGGTGGTACTGGTATAGGTAAAGAGCCTACTGTTATTACTCCTAAACAGTACAAAAATAGGTTTAGAGAAGCCATGGAGCGGTATATTTTGATGGCTCCTGGCCCATTTTACATGGGTTCTTGAGTGTATGTTATTTAACATAATTGGGTAAATATTAATGAGATGATTCATGATACTATTTATCTATGTCTTGATGTAATTCAACGTTAATGAATTGTATGATTGGCTTGCTATTGCTGCTGGTAATCAGGAGCTTGTAACAGAGACGGAGGAGGGACGTAAGAAAGGGAAGGATTTTGATTATGTCAGATTCACGTGACTTTTTGGTCTTCAAAGATTTCGATCTAGTGAACTTATCTTGTTGGCAAAACAGAAGAGTAATTTGGTATTTTCTTTAATGGGTCAAGAAGGAGTTTATTAAGGAGTCAATGTATTCTGAATCTGAAAGAGTCTGAGGCAAATCATGTTTAGAGACAGAACCAATCTTTTTATATCATATAGAAGGACGTTTCCGCATCATGGGACGTCGTTCAAGGGCACTCCGGTGGACCAAGAGGCCAGGTTCAATGGGCTTAGAGATGAGGAAGAAGGACTTATTAATAGAAAAACGTATTCGGATAACCCTGCAGAAGATGATATAGTGGAGCTTAAGGAGCTTCCTCCAAGCATAGTCGACTTACAACACAATTCGGAATTGATGTTAGCAGATATCGAAGTGAAAATCAATGAGCTGGGGAAGTTGTATAAAAAGAACCTTCTTCCTGGATTCAGTGATACCACAGAGGATGATGCAAAGATCAATGAGTTGACATTCAAGATAACCAAGAATTTCCAGCTTATGTATAATGAAATCAAGGCTCTTAATGACTCAAGACTCCGATTTGCAAAGAAATCCGAAATGACCATGATTGAGAATCTGAAGAAGAATCTGGCTTTGCGAACCCAAGAACTATCTACGTATTTCCGAAAGTTACAAAACAGCTATATCAGATACTTAAAAGAAGATGAATTCGAGGTTCCAGTAACAAATATGCAAACTGAAGGAAGTTATAACGGAGATAATGCCTTTTCGCTTGATGAGATTGAGTCATCTGAGAAAATAGAGTCGTACTCCCGACAAGCTATGCAAGAATCTTCCCAACAACTGCAGCAACAACATAGACAGGATACAATCTCCGACGAATATCTACAGCAGAGAGAACGGGAAATTTACAAAATTGCCCAGGGAGTGGTTGAAATTTCAACGATTTTCAAAGAACTGGAAAACATGGTAATAGATCAAGGTACTGTTTTGGATAGAATTGATTACAATCTCAACAAGACAGTAACTGATGTTAAAAATGCTGACAAACAAATGAAGAAAGCAGAAGGTTATCAGAAGTCAACTGCAAAGTGCAAGATCGTATTCTTCTTGGTCCTTCTCATTCTTTTGCTATTAATGCTATTATTAGTGAAACCCAGAAGAGTTGATCATTACCATCACGACGATAAAGGATCTCAGGGGTCTGGAAACACCAACTCACCTGCTAACTCGACTCCCGATGATTCTGGAACTGATTCGTCCTCACCAGATGCGGATACATCGACTCCCCAAACTGATGGGAACTCCAATGAAAATCCAGATAATTCGGATACAGCAGAGACAGGTCCGACTGTCAATCAAATGCTAGGTTTATTGTAATTCTACTGGTGGATGGGTTCCAGAGTTGGATGTTTAATGTCATGTTCTACGCATATATGAAGACAATTGGAAACTTTATTTGGGATATTAATTCTTTGAGACATGTACGACAAACTAATAAAGTTTAAAATTAGGGAATACTCACACCCTTCCAAGATGCAGTCAAATTGGAAGAATTATAAGATCTAATCGGGAAGAACTGAAAACTGTAAAAAAGCTGAAGATCAAAATTAGGATCTGTAATCTGGTGAGTCGACCTAGGAAAAGCCATCATAAATGGACAGCAAATAAATCCTAAAATAAATGACTAGTGTACAAAATTAAAAGTTTTGCCCAGTGACTATAATCTGCCATAAGGACTGTCCCTTGATGAGGCTGCTGGATAGTTTGGTCTTGACCTGTACTTGTAGCCGTTAAGACTCATTGGTTGAGATGTCTCCCCATTGCCGTAGCCTGGAGCATTCAACTGGCCTATACCATACTTCCTTGGCCCCATTCTTTTGACATTGGAACTTCCCAGTGTAAAATCAGGGTTGTTGTTTAATAAAATGTCAGTTCTATTTGGTTTTGGTCTTGGAGGATTGAATGAAGCCGGCAAGAAGGCTTGTTGCTGAGGTGCAATCTGTGGAGGTCCTGCTGGCTGTTGTTGAGGATAGTACTGGGAGCTAAATGGGTATGGTTGTTGATACTGTTGTTGATATTGTGGTTGAGAGACCGGCACTGGTGATGCTGGATATTGACCTGGAAGTGCTGCCCTTTGAGATGCACCTTTATAGTATTTTGGATTTATTTCCCTTTGGGAAACACTGGTGAAATCAGAAGCAGTACTAGCCGAGTGTTCTCCCGAACTCAATGAATTAGAGTTAGGTATGTTATCGGCGTCATTTTCATAATCAATTCTTTGATCGTATTGATCATAGGAGTAATCAAAATTGTTATCGGCATACTGGACGCGTTCAGTACTAGTTGGCCCGCCAATTCGGTCAATACCAGTGGGTGCTGCAGCTGGGGCTTCTCTTTTAAATCCAACTTGTGAAAAGCTGTTATTTGTTCCATTCAGACTTCTATCTGATCCATATGGATTAGATATATTCGGGAGTTTAGGGGCAACAGATGTCGAGTCTGCATTGTTCCTTTTGTACTGCGATTCATTGACAGCAGTAGAGGCATCAGAAGAATTCACAGCCCTGAATGATGATCCTTTATCTGCTAGACTACCTGTACCATTCAGTGTAGGGTTGAAATAAGTGGTCACGTCACGAAGCTTCTTGGATTCAGTTTCATCAGAAATATCATCATCATCATAACTACTTGGCTTATCCACATAAGATTTTTCTGTAGTTGCAGTACCTGCAGTAAATCCTCCAATGAATCCTCCTCCAGCACGATAAGTGGATCCCTGGAAGTCCAAGTCCTTATCACTCAAGACGCTTTCCCTTTCACCATTCTCCAACTTCTCAAAGTAGGGAGGATTAAGCTTTAATCCTATCGAAACCAAGATGATAGAGAAAAACGCGAGCACAGCTGCTGGGATCTGCATCCAACTGATAAATGTGAGACGTGGAGCCACCAACAAACATGAACCGATACAGAAAAGAGCAGATGTGATGAACGCGAGAATTGTGAGCGCCAAAGTGATACCCCAACAGACTCTGGATCTCCTGCAAAATTTGAAATAAAGGAAGATATGACAGATAACAGATAAACCTGTCAGTCCTAGGGCAATTGGATTGAAGATCAAAAATATTGCCATTATGTCTCTAGCACTGTTTGTCAAAGTCCAACCACCCTCTGACTGGAGGTCTGACACTTTGTAGGTAGCTTCATAGCCGTAACAAGTACTAGAATCACCGGCTTCACAGTATATGAGCACGCCAAACCAGTAATACTTATCTCCTCCCAGATACAAACTGGTCGCCAGGGGTGCTGTGAGGACTCCCAGGATCAAGAATGCTAACGTGCACAGAAGGAAAAGCAACGATATGGTGTGTGCAAATGTCCTCATGGTCTATTGTCTTGTTGGCTGGGTAGTGATTGCAAATAATTAAATCTTTTCTGATGTTACACAGAATTGATACACAACGAGCAACGGATAGCTAAGTTCATAAGTCAGCAATATGGCCACTGATTGCAAACACACAAGGGATACTAAACAGTTTCAACACGTCTTTGTTTTAAACAATATGAGGAGGGGGCGGGGCCTTATCTTTTCAAGACTTGTCTATTCCACGGATAAAGAAATGGTGTTTGATTTCTTCCAACTTTCTAGCAATGAGTAATATGGTAGAACAACACCGATTGCAAAGAAATAGGTTTCATCATTCAAAAATGAAACCAACCATAAACTTTGGCGTTTGTGAGAGAACGTACAAATATTATAGTGGGAAATATATATAGGCGCTTATCTATGTAATTTTTAGGCAAGGGGCTTATTTTGTTTTCCTGAGCCTCACTTCTACAGATCTATTTTAAGAACTCGCAGTTCCAACCAACCAAAGAGCCAAACTTGCCACACTGAGGTCTGCAATGGGCGGGGCTAGTGACGATCATGATTGATGTGTCTAGATCTGACGTAGTAGAGACATATTCTTAGTTGGACCCAGACAAGTTTGGATGCCAGGAACGGCATTGACCTAGTCTGGCTATTTAAAAGGCTGGAACTCTGTGATATGTGATGACAGACCGCGTAAACATGAATTAACAAATCTTCAGCCGCAACAAACGCCCAGAATGGACAACACAATTCTCTGGGACGCAATAGACGATGGCTTTAGATCGTATTTGGCGTGCAACAAGAGCATTTTCTATAGTCCAAGCTCTGTTCTGCAGCCGGGGAGCATAGGTGGCGCGTTTCCTAGCAAGAAATGCACCTTGCCTCAGCCTTGTTTGGGGAATGATCTTTAGAAATTACCTAATTCGGACAGTTTAGTCCAAACGTGAGATCGACGTGTTTTTGCTTCATTTGTGAGGGCGAAAATCCACAAACTGTCGACGCAGACTTTCTGTCGTTGCTGTTGTCGTTGTCGATGATCCTGTTGCTGCAAATCATCACCAGGTTGTCGATTTCGATTGACAGTTTCCGTCTCCTGGATTTTTATCAAACACACGTGAGCAAAAAATCAGCATGTGTAGGGGTGTCAACAGAATTAATCATCTCCGTGAGACACAATCATTCTGACGTAAATGATATTTAATGATAATCAGCCAGATTGCTTGATCTTGACATAAATGAGCTGGCTCGATGTACAATCAAAATAAAATTATCCAAAGAATTATATGGCCAATTGACTTGCAATTGATGGCAAATCAGTTTTAAAATCGTTAGAATCAAAGAAAACGTTTACCGCACACTATACATGTCAGCAGCTAAACTGAATGATTTGGACCAAGTCCGCGAGATGGAAAAGGGACTGATGAACAGCAATTCCGTCTCTCCCAGCACAGACTCCCTCAGCGCTATCGAAATTTTGAATAGAAGTTCATCTTCTCAACTGACATTTAACGATAAGGAGGAACGGGAAGAATATGAAAAACTGGCAAACAACCTTCCCGAGGTTTCATTGAAATACAATTTTGGTCCCGTTCCTCCCGACAACAAACTGGTCTTTTTCTTCGATATTGATAACTGTCTTTATAGACGATCAACTAAGATCCAGGATCTGATGCAAATATACATTCACCGATTCTTCAAAGAGAACCTGGATCTCAATGATGAAGATGCCCACAATCTCCATATGAAATATTATAAGGAATATGGTCTTGCTATCGAGGGTCTAGTCAGACTACATAAGATAGATGCTCTTGAGTACAATAAGGTAGTTGATGATGCGCTTCCATTAGATCAGATTCTCAAACCTAATCCCAAATTGCGTGATATGTTGTTGCGAATGAAGAAGGCAGGAAAAGTTGACAGGCTTTGGCTGTTCACTAACGCTTACAAGAATCATGGCCTCAGAGTGATCAAATTGTTGGGTTTGGGTGATGTGTTTGATGGTATCACCTTTTGTGATTACTCGAAATTTCCTCTTAAATGTAAGCCTATGAAGGAAGCATTTGACAAAGCTTTAAGAGATGCAGGGGTGACGGATCCTGCAAATGCATACTTCGTTGACGACTCAGGTCTGAACATCAATGCTGCCAGCAAGCTTGGATGGGGAAAATTAATGCAATTTGTTGAGCGAGACGAAGATCTGGACCAATCAGTGAGCAGAAGGAATTTAGAAGATAGAAAAAGGGTCTTTGTGATTAGAGATATACAACAGATTGAAGATGTGTGCAAAGAATTATTTTAGACCTGGTTAGATTTATGACCATGTACATATTTATTAGATATTATCGAGATACAATTATTTGCGAAGATACAGGGGCATTATTCTGTCAAGCAGACAATATTTCCGGAGCCGTTAGCTCTTTATCCATTCTGGAAATAATTGAGATCAAGAGACTGTTGCAATCAGTAATGACAGGCACAATGATTCGCTCAAATCCTTTGAAGTACTGTAATTTCACTTTATTCAAATGGGATTTTAAATGATATACTAAGTATTCACTTTTGGGGATGCCTTGAGAGGGAAGAGCGACTTCCTCATAGTAATCAGTACTAAGGAAGTCTATCATATCATTGGAATCCGATAAGTATGCATTAGCTAGATTGGCGTTTAGGGTTTCACAAGTCTTGTATTTATTCATATTCATCATTAGAATCATTTGAAGCAACCTTATTCTATTTCTAACGTTATCGTATGCCTTTTTGTTCATTTTGTAATTACTTGAAGAAACAGGAGTTCCTGAGGTATCACCTCTGGATGATCTTAGCACAGAATTGTTTAATCTGCTATGGCTGAAAACTCTGAGCGTATGATAGATTGACAAAATCAATTCTTCTTTATTAGTCTTGAAGCAAAGTAAATTATCTTTGAGTTTAATTAGATCATCCAAAGCGTTCTCTTTGATATATGGATTCAGATCATTGTAACTTTCATCAATAAAATAGTTCAACATTAGCCAATTTTTCAGGTACCAAAGGAAAGGTATTGATATAAGTCTGATGTTATAAAGAAATCTGAATTTGAGCTGGAAATGATCCTTTAAACTGGAATCTAAACACTTAATAATGAGAGAACATAGTTCTGGGAATGAATCATTTTCTGTACCATTTGAGAACTTGAAGTACCAGTTGGCCAAATGAATCAAAACTCTGTTGAGAATTATTAAAGAATTTTGGGTATGCAATTCATATTCAACATTATCATCAATTGTAGGTTCATTCACTCTAGCATCAATAATCAAAAACACCACGACCTGAATAAGGAGTTCGAATATCTCTGTTTTGTTATCAACGGATGCTGATGAACAGACAATGTAAATAAATAATTCGAATTTCATCATTTGAAGTGTCGTAGAAGGAAGTGGATCTTTTCTATCCAATGTTAGATGAATCGGACTTTCTTTGGTAGAACCTATTAAATTGGTATCAAACCCAAAATTCTCCAAAAAAGTAATTATCGTATTTTGATCGATATGATGATTGTGTGTATTCAAGCATGATGTTTTAAGTCTCCAGAGCTTTGACGATGAGACTTCACTAGTGATATATTTCAGGAAATTATCAAATTCTTTGTCAGCTAATAATGACGAATTCAATAAATCATATCCCTCCAGAAAATTCATCTCATGACTACCAACAAGTTCCATACTTGTTACCGTTTCTCCAATATTTCCTTTCTTGACTAGACAATAGAAATCAAGAACTTCATCTTCAGAGTTGTTCATCAATAAATGTCTTATGTGATTAAAATATTCAGCATTTTTAGGATCTTTGAATACTTGAGGATTAGTCTGGGATTCAATTAACCCCATTACCTTATCAAAACTGGCAAGCTTTTGAGCTGCCACCACCTTATCAGCTTCTATCAATCTATCTATTTCCTCTTCTTCTTTTCTATACTCTAATATCTTTTTGTGGATTTTTGTGGTATCTGTAACTTCTAAAGCTGAGGTTAAATCAAATCCCAAATCTTTGCTCAACTTGTCTTTAGCACGGGCTTTTGCGGAGGACATCAATAACGATTCAATCGAGTTGTTTGGCTTTAGAGGTCTTGCTTTCGGGATGGGGGGCTTTCTCGCTTTTACTTTTGATGCAGTGGGTTGTTTCACTCTTTTGGTGAGAAATATATCGTCGTCATCATCGTCATCATCGTCATCATCGTCATCATCGTCATCATCGTCATCATCATCATCGTCATAGTTGTCATGTGGAGGACTTTTGGTTTGATTTAGAACTCCTTGAGTATTGGAAAACTTTTTGAACGCAACTTCCCTGGTTCCTTTACCTCCCATTGATGTTTGATCTTTAGTCCGTACTGGTGAAATAATGAAACGCTGCTGTTTCATCTTGTTGGGATCCTTATTTTTCTCTTGTGGTATCTTTGGCGGCGGCGGAGACATCTGTGGTTGACGGGGCTTGTTAGGGACATCTGAGGAAGACGAAGAGTTCATTGTGAAACCAACTTAAAAAGCTGTCAATTTTCTATTCGACTTCCTAGGTATTGCATTACCGTTCAACAATGTAAAGTATTGGTTGTAAAAACAGATCTGAATGGAATAGAGGATTATAAGCTACAAAGGTTCCTATCTCACTTCACGTTCATGTCTTTTACCCTAGAACAGGAAAAGAGCGTACAATGCTAAAACAGACTTGATGAACATAATTTTTAAAGTTTGGTGTACGGATGTAAAATTAACCATCTGCAATCCGTTATCAGTTCACCTATTTGATCTGACCAAATGGCAGCAGGTATAAGCCCAGAGGAATTAGGTGGACTTCACCGAACATAACTGCATAAAGTTCCAGTGTATCCACCTTTGCTACACACGGTATCAATACAGAAAGTAAAGTATATATAAGCGGAATTATAATATTAAGCTATTTAACATTGTCTAACGGGAAGACTTTGAAGTCTTTCTCTTTTTATTTTTGTGCTTGCTCTTGGAGTCCAAAGGAATCTTGATAGTATCTTCATCATTGTCATCAACCTCAGGACCATCCTCGGCATTGAAAACTTTTAAACGCCATTCACGCAATCTCTTCTTCTTAGCATATTTTCTCTTATCCTTCTGTCTTTGTTCCTTGGCTCTGTAAGGAGCAAACTTCTTTAAACCGATGAAATCGTTCAAATCCTTGTCTTCTGCGAGCAATATTTCCCTTGTAGAAAGGCCAAATGACTCTGGAGAGACATCACGGTACTTGAAGATGACCTCTTCTTTGTCTTTCTTTCTTCCTCTTTCTTCCTCGACTTCGTCCAATAATTTGTCACTGTTTGCATCAACGATTTTGAGAGCCACAGACTTCAGTTTTTCCTTCTCTTTCTTTTTAGCTTGTTTGTTTTCTTTCTTCTTCGACTTCTTAGAAGAAGCAGTTTTGTTTTCTTCTTCGACATTTTCAGTGGTCTCTTCCTTTTCTTCAGGTTCCACTTGCTCTTCAGCTGTTGAATAAACCTCCTCATCAGATGAATCATTATCATCATTGTTGGCTTTGAAATCTCCCATTATTTCGTCGTCGTCATCCCATTTTGGTTTTTCATTTCCATCATCATAGAACTGTTCATTGAAGATTTGTGCCATCTTATTATCCCATTCAGCATCGTCAAAGTCATCGTTTAACAAACTGTCTCCGAAAACTTTAGTTATTACTTCATCAGAAACATCTTGACCAACAGCTTCTTTAATTTGGGCAAGTCTATCCACTACACTATTCAATTTCTTCTGTTTCTTCTTTCTCAATAGCTCTTGTTTTTCTTCTTGGTCCTTTCTTGCCTCATCTTGCTTTCTCAATCTCTGTCTCTTTCTGCTATTGGCCTTCTCTCTTCTCATAGTTGCTTGGGATCTGGCATATGATATAATTTCAGCAGCATTAGGGTCTTCAAATCTGAAATTGTAAGCATTTTCAAATTTTTCTGCGGCATCTTCGAATGCATCATCATCTTCCTCTAAAGCAATAGAACGAGCCTCTTCACGATTCTTTGGTATCCAAGCATGATTATTCAAATACTCTTGAAGGAACCCTTCTCCATTTTGTTCTGGGTCTGGGAGTGAATTCTTTGGCTCAACAGGCTCTGTAGTTGATCTTTCTTTCTTTTGCAAAATATCATCATCACTTTCTTCATCATCTCCAAAAGCATCTTTGATTTGAGAAAGAAGTTTGTCCTTATCATCCTGCTGTTGAACCGCATATGGTTTCTCTTCTGAGTTTTTCCAATCTCTCTCTTCACCATTCTCATCCTCAAATGCATTTCCATCCAACAAATTCAGTCTATGGTAATCCTTCAAATACAAAGGTTTTTCCTTTTTTGGTTTTTGTTCCCCATCTACCGTCTCTTCGGAGTCATCGAAGAATTTGACATTGCTGTCAAACAGAGATTTATCTCCTGTTTTGATGGCCTGTAGAACTTTATTCAAACCAAGCTCTACATCTTCTGTCAACAACTCACCATAGTTGTCCTCCTCTTCAGAAGATGAAGATTCTAAATCGGAAGACTCTTCTTCCTCAATACTCTTTTTCTCATCTTTCTTATCCTCGACAGTCTTGGGCTTGGGCAAACTTTTGGACTCAGAAGGCTGGGTAATTCCATCTTTCGAAGCCTCTTCTCTGGCCTTTTTTGCAGCCGACTTCTTTCTTGCCATTCTAAATAAATGATCTCACTTTTTGATTCCGCTATTAAACGTTATTCGGTGTAGAATGAAAGTGAAAGAGATCCAATTCAAGGAAATTCTATTATTTTACAATCAAAAGAGTATCTTTTAAAATTTTTCATATAAAAAAAAATAATTTTTCACAGCCTGAATAGCAGATTTCAGGGGGGTGGTGATGTAAGATTAAGGAGTTGGGGAAGTCATTGCAAGAGGTTTAATAATTCGACAAGATGAGGGGAACAGAATGGTCTACAAGAAGTGGGATCAACTAATGATTTCTGAAAATTCTGTCTAATAAAGCTTAGTTTTCTGAAATTGCAATCGATGACTGGAATCGAACTCAAAAACATTAATGTATGTACCGTTGGAAGTGTTGTCTGATATCAAAATATGTGATTTTACAAGCAAACAGACGATCATGAATTAGACACGTTCCTCAATAAATGTTTTTCTTTACATGAATATCGTCAATGATGAAAGTTATCGATATTTGACATTTTGGGTGTTCAATGTTTCCGTTTCGTCTATTTGGTTCTCATCTAATCAATTATCCCAAATAGGAAGTATAATATAATCCTGACGCGAGTAATATAGACGCGTTGAGTATTTTAGTGGGTGAAAAAACGACAAGTTCGCCCCTTTGTTTCAAATTTTAATGATGGTTTTCTCTTCCCTCAAAAGAGAATTACATGATATATTGTTAGTCAATAGTTGATTTGATTTGTACAATCGTTATTAGCTTGAAGAAACCCGTTGATATTCAAGAGAGTACATTGGTTGTGATACCTGCTCAAAAATGACAACTATCGCTTCTTCTCCCCTTCCCTCCTCCCAAGGGATAGGAACACAAAGCTCCAACCTGTTGAGCGATTCCCAATCTCAATTGACAAGTGAACAGAGGAGAACACAACATTCATGGAGTCAGCCACAAGGTGCTCAGATACCAGAAGACGAAATGGATGTCGAAGAACCACCTGCAAGTGCACTCAGAAGAAGAAGAGATTTAAGTTCGATTCCAAAGGTGAGTGATCTCACTGCAGAAAAGGTCAAGGAAGCCTTTGAACAATTTCTAAAAGAGTTCGTTGACAACGAGATAGTGGAAAATGATACCGAATTTCACGGAAAAGTTTATATTGCTCAAATTGCCGCAATGTCCCACTACGATCTCTCAACTATATATATCGATTACCAACATCTGTTAACTGTGGAAAACGGTATTCTAGCCAGTGCCATCTCTGAGCAATACTATAGATTCATTCCATACTTACTTACAGGTCTCAGAACAGTCATCAAAGAGTACCAGCCTGCATTACTCCGTAGATCAACGAAAATCGCTGATGAAGAGGAAACTGGTATCACAGAACGTGTCTTCCAAATTTCCTTCTACAATTTGCCAACAATTAACAGAATCAGAGAACTCAGAGCAGAAAATATAGGAATGCTCATGTCTATTTCTGGTACCGTGACAAGAACCAGTGAAGTGAGACCAGAGCTTTACAAGGCTTCATTCACCTGTGATATTTGCAAAACCCAGATAGAAAATGTCGAACAGGCTTTCAAGTATACCGAGCCTACCAGTTGTTCAAACCCAACTTGTGAAAATCACGCATACTGGACTCTAAATATCTCAAAATCTACTTTCTTGGATTGGCAGAAAGTTAGAATTCAGGAAAACTCCAATGAAATTCCAACTGGTTCAATGCCTAGAACTTTGGATGTCATCCTCAGAGGAGAACTTGTCGAGAGGGCCAAGCCAGGTGATAAATGTAGATTCACAGGAACTGAAGTGGTTGTTCCAGATGTTACACAATTAGGTTTACCTGGTGTCAAACCTATGTCTGTCAGATCAAGGGGAGCTTCTACCGAGGCCTTGAATTCCGGTATCACTGGATTAAAATCTTTGGGTGCCAGAGATCTTACATATAAAATTGCATTCTTTGCATCCCATGTTTGCTCCATGATTTCAAAAGACCAGAATAACGACTTTGAAGAAACAGCTACAGGCCAGAAGGATGACACAGATAAAGAGCAGGAGCTTTTCTTGAACACCTTAACTGAACAGGAGGTCAACGAGTTGAAAGAGATGGTTGGTGACGACCACGTTTATGCAAAACTAGTTAACTCCATTTCCCCTGCTGTTTTTGGTCACGAGGTGGTTAAAAAAGGTATCCTTCTACAACTTCTAGGTGGAGTGCACAAAAAAACTGTTGATGGAATTAATTTGAGAGGAGATATCAATGTGTGTATTGTTGGTGATCCTTCAACCTCTAAGTCTCAGTTCTTGAAATATGTTAATAGTTTTGCACCAAGAGCTGTTTATACCTCTGGAAAAGCCTCCTCAGCTGCTGGTTTGACTGCAGCTGTCATCAGAGATGAAGAAAGTGGAGAGTTAACAATTGAAGCTGGTGCTTTGATGTTAGCCGATAACGGTATTTGTTGTATCGATGAGTTCGATAAGATGGATATTGTGGACCAGGTGGCAATTCACGAAGCTATGGAACAACAGACAATTTCTATTACTAAAGCCGGTATTCATGCCACTTTGAATGCGAGAACCTCTATATTAGCTGCTGCAAATCCTATAGGAGGTAGATACAACCCTAAAGTGGGATTGAAAAGTAATTTGAGTATGACTGCTCCTATTATGTCAAGATTTGATTTGTTCTTTGTCGTTCTGGATGAATGTAACGAAAGGATTGATACACAACTTGCAGATCATATTGTGAACTTGCATATGCTAAGAGATAGTGCAATTGATCCTCCATTCTCCAAGGAACAACTTTTAAGGTACATAAAATATGCCAGGACTTTCAAACCTAAAATGACAAAAGAAGCAAGAGACTACTTGGTGGAGAGATATAAAGAGCTGAGAAGCGATGACTCTCAGGGATTGGGAAGAAGCAGTTATAGAATTACAGTCAGACAATTAGAGTCGATGATCAGATTATCAGAGGCCATTGCAAGAGCAAACTGTACCGAAGAGATAACCCCTAGATTTGTTGCCGAAGCATACGATCTTCTAAGACAATCTATTATCAGAGTTGAAAAAGATGATATAGATATTGAGGATGGAGACGAAGATGATAGTCATAGTGACCAAGACTCAGGGCCAGATAACAATTCGACTGAACCTTCTACTGAGCCAGAAGAAAGAGATAATGAGGATCAGTATATGAAAGAGATGACTCCTAAGGATCAACAGAAACTAACAATTCCATACGACAAATATGTTAAGATGATGAACCTATTTGTGAGAAAGATTGGTGAAAAGGAGATAACTGGCGCCGCTGTTGAAGAGGGTACCCCTCAAGGTTATACTTCCGAATTTTTGGTTGATTGGTATCTACACCAGATTGAAAATGAGATAGAGACTGAAAGTCAATATTGGATAGAAAGAAAAACTGCCCTCAAAGTTTTGAAAAGACTAGTCAAGGATAAGATTTTAATGGCTGTCAATCCTGACCAAGATGGTGAGTTGGAAATTCCTGAGGAATTCATCATCACTGAAGGTATGTCCAAAGCTGAAGCAGAAAGACGCTCTGTCAGCTTAGCAGAATGGCAAAGGAAGAGAAATGCTGAAAGAAAAGCCAATATGATCTATATTTTGCATCCGAACTGTGCAATTGTTGATTTCTTAGACCAGAACAGAGAAGATACGGAATGATTATTTGTCTGAAAATGATTTTCAATTCATTGCCTGAGATCTACTTTCTTTTTACAAAGTTTTCTTGATATGTTTCAAGTTGGTTAATAAATGGGTTTGTCTGTAATTATATAATAGTACATGTTGTAAGAATTTCGTGAATCGTCATAATTAAATTGCATTTCAGTGATGTTTCAATATCATAGTTTTGCTTTTCCCATTGAAAAGGGCATGTTGTCACCAGAGTCTGGGTTTACTTTCTCATACCACCAGTTGATTCCAAGGTTTCCCTTCTGAGGGTAGTATTTGTTTGTTCCTAGAATCGAGCCCCATAACTTGTCCAACAAGAAAACTCTTTCCTCACCAATTTGAGTACTGCATATCAAGTTAGAGTATATCAAGTCAATCCAATATTCATAGTCCTCTATCGGTATCAAAGGTATTATTCTAACTATTAAGGACGTCATTGCAGCTCTTTTCGTTTTCGGCATGTTTCCTTCGTTGGTGTCTGATTCATCCTCGGCATCAGAGGAAATATTGAGAAATCCATCGTGCTGGGTGGTAGTCGATACATTGATCAGTTCACTGTCAATTGTTTGACATCTATTATACAGTAGAATGAGAAAGTCTTTGTAGAACTCCTGATCGGTCTCGTATATAATCGAGTTGGGGAATGTGATCCTTGCTAAAGTTTCCACAATTATTCCGATTTGTCGTAACGAAAGTCGATCCGGGAATTGATCTAAAGAAAGAGTCAAATAGTCCAATAGCTTGGATTTGATATTTGTGACATTCAGATTATAGTCCACATCGATTTGATCATCACCTTCATTGAAAGTATCTAGAATTGTGAAAAATTTAAGAATAACAGAATGAGCACTTTCCAAAATTGCTTGATCCTTGGAGTCATTAATCAAGCCGTGAACAATGGGTAGAATGTATTTGAATCTGAGATTATCAGAGACTAAATTAATGATGTTCTCAGTAAAGTTCAAGTCGAATAGAAGTTTTGATCTTTCTTTCGATGAAATATCAAGTTCACCAAAGCTCACTTTGCTAGTCCAATAGGTTATCAGTAATTCTCCCACCGCCAAATCATAATTGACAATTGAATTAAGGGCAGAGAGATAAATAAAATTATACGCTTCGAATCCCCCTGTACCAATCTTGTCAATGATGAAACTCAAGTTATAGAGGGAGGTCAGAATTTTCCTACTAAATCTAGGCAGGAACTGTTTGTAGATACCTGGATCATTGATCTGAAAAAGCTTTGTGTAAATACTTTCAAACATGATTATGATTGCAAAAAACATCTGTCTCAAAACAATCCAGGTATCATTATCTTGAGTTTGGCTAATGTCAAACTGCTTGAGGGAAATTATCTCAGAAAATGTCTGAATTCGGTTCAAGATTAAATCTATGTCATCCAACAACACATTCAAGTTTGGATGGTTGTGCACCAACTTGGAAAATAAAAATGAAACTCTGTTCAAGTTTTTCAAAGCTGGCTTTTTACTCATAAATCCAGAGTAGCTGATACCGTCATCTAAGTCTTTAGCGTTATCAAACCCATAAGGAGAATTGAAAGTCAACTCTACGAGAATTTTGGTGAGATGTGGTTTCATTATTAATAGACGTTTCGATAGTGTATCAGAGACCTGTTCATTGATACAGGCTAAACATATTAGGTTCAGACATTCCATGTCATTAGACAGATCTCGAAGACTAGCACTTCTTTCTAATGAGCTTTCTGCCAATCTGAGCATATGTTGGTCGATCTTGTTTATGAGTTGAAAGTGTTCGGGAAACTTGTCATATTCCTCACGGGAATCAATTGACAACAGACACCCTGTGAGAACCGGGAGCAATTTCCAAGCGTCATTTGGCTGGCGATTAGAAAAATGAAGTATGCCTGCTAATAGAGAGTGATAAAACTTGTAGAAAGGAAGTGTTGGTAAACTCACCTGGTACTTTTTATCCATTACAAACTTGAAACACTCGACTACCATATAATTATCCTCAAAAGATATCAAACGGTAATTATTGAAGAACATAGGACATTGAAGAAAGGATTCTGTTAAGAGCTGAATATTCCCTTCATTTTTAATCTTGGGATAATAATATGCTAAATATGAGAGGATTTGTCTAGGCGAAGAGGATGGTTTTGGGTCTGCTATTTCATGGAAAACGTAGTCCAGCTGTGTAGGGATTCTAGCCTGGAAAAGCTGTTCTTGTGAGTCCAGTGAACGATTTGGTTGTTTTTCAAGTTGTTGAAGCAACGATCTTCCCTGGGGTCCTAATCTATCGTAGATATTGCTGGATGCCATTTTTCTGTCTCTGAAACAGTCGCAGCTTCTTTGCTTTGTTTGTTACTCAATATTTGAAGGTTCAACTTGTTCTATAAGATCAAATAAATAACAATAATTGTGATAACAGTTGACACAAAAGACAAAAGGTTCTCAAATAGCCTACTATCGAGATCAAAATCCCTCCAGAACCCCCTCATCAAATAAACGTCTGGCGACGCGACGTTTTCTGGGGTGATAATTTATTTCTGCAATCTATACACTCCACTATGTTTGATGGCGATCTACAACAACTGTTTCTCTTGAAATTGATCAAGACAACTGACAATCGCACTCTTAAAGGTGTTATTGGAAGATATTGCAAACAAAAGAATTGATAATGTCGTCAGTATTGCCAAAAGGTTTTGTCCATCTTCCCATCAGCTCATCAATCACAACATGTCTGATCGTAATACCTCTGGTGATTTCTATTCTAGACTTTAAACCGTTGTTCATTCTCAGTTACGAGCCATTTATTTCAAACTGGAGACAATTCTGGAGATATTTGATCTTTCAATTTCAGTTCCAGAATGAATCGCAAGTGATAACGGCCGTCACATTGATGGTGTTGAGTTTCAAGAACCTGGAAAGAGTTTTTGGATCACGTAAGTTTCTCCGTGTGGTTCTCTTGCTTTTAATATACAACGGCATCACCACCTTTGTCATAACCTGGTTGGCTTATAATCTTGTGGGAATCAACATGTTCATACCAGCAGGTCCGTTTGGATTGTTGTTCGGGTTGTTGTATGCTCATTGGAAGCTGACCCCAGTTCTTTATAAATTTGAGCTCAATTTCGGTGGCATCATCAAGTTAAAGAACTCTTCTGAAGATTTCAAGATTGTTTTGACAAATGATTTTGTCACAAGTGTCCTTGCATTACAACTGTTCCTGAGTGAGGGATTCATCAATTCTACAGTACCAAGTCTGATCGGCTACTTCATTGGCTCTTTGCTGTTTAACGGTCTTCTTCCAGGACTGAATACAAAATTAAAGCTTATTGATTACATCTATCTAAAACTGACATCGAAGAGAAGGACAAGAGACCTGGATTCCGAGATCCAGAATATGGTGAACAACTCCGAAGCAGCTGATGGCCCAGGAAACTTGCAGGAGCAAGCCGCAACAAGTAATAATAACGAAGATGATGATGATTTGGATGAAAACCAGGACAACGATGATAGGGAAGATACACCAGTCAGAACTCTAGGTGCACAAATTCTCGACACATTCAGAAGATAGGTGTATGCGACATTATTTAGTATATCCTCTGATGCTCCTTGATTATATGTATGTTAGTTTCGAATTAGTAATTTAATTTGCTTCCTTTTGTTTTAATAGTTTCCTTCTTTGAACATCCCAATTGTATACTCTTGCAGTGTTAACCTCCATCGTAGTGATATTGGATCTGAGATATTCAAGATCTTCAGTTGTGATCACTTTATTTTCTTCTGCTGCCTTGAGTCTCTTGGAAAGCATTTCAATCGCTTCATCTATAGGATACTCCATCATTATGTCTGCCCCCAACCACAAAGAAACATGGTCCATCTCTTTAACATCTAATTCTGCTGTGGAATAAACAGTGTCGTTTAGCTCATAATTCACATCGATCGTGGATTCAGCCTCATCATCACCTTCATCTAATTGTTCCTTCTTGGACTTCAGAAGTTTGCACATGTCCAAGGTCTTCTTGATATCAGGTATCTTAATATTAAGATTACCAAGAGTGGTTTTTTTGCTCTCCTCCATGAATTTATATTGTTGAAGACGAACTTGCAATTCTTTCAAGAAATTGGATACATCATCATCAGTGCACGTCTTTGGATTTATGAAATCCTCAATGTTCTCAATGAATTTAGCTTGCGGTATTCCTCTTGGGTTTGTTTCTTCAGTCCTAGATCATATTATGTACCATCCAACATGTTAGCATTCGTTGTATATTAAATGGAAACCTAGACAGCACTCACCTTAATCGATCCATTTCTTTCTTTAAAACAGCTATATGCAATTGATGATTTCTCCTCGGTTATCTGTTTCTCAAATTACAGATTTTGCTGGATATTCTAGCTTATCTACCACTTACTATCTGATCCACCTGGTATCAAATCTAGTCCAAACATCGTAGTATAAGGTTACTAAAATTCTGATTAGCAATAAATTACGTATGAGCAAACTATACATCCTTACATTGAATATCACATGATATTTCAAGGGTTTTGAACCCTCAAAAATTGGTTGAAAGAAATTTTTCATCTCATCCTCAGAATGATTTCCTAGTGCAGAAAGACCATTCAAAAGAATTTTTAACATTTGTTACTCTTCAACAGTGATTAATTTAAAATATACTTTAGAACATCAAGAATCATCAAGATGGGTAGGGATCACACCACTAAGCAACACATCAGATCTGGTCACAGAGAGGCTCCAAAGTCAGAGAACGTTTACCTTAAGTCATTGGTTAAACTATACTCTTTCTTGGCTCGTATGTATTAATTGAAGTTGGATGAACAAGTAATGGTTTAGATTTTTAATTTTTGCATTATAATAGTCGCATGACATCAACACCAAGAACAACAACTATAGATTGATAGCATATTTAAGCTCCATCGGTTTCCTGTGTTTCATAATCGTGTGGGCTCTAGGTTACCTTTGGAGTTATAAATTTTCCTGTTGGATGATTTTACTTTAGGAGAAGTACAGAAGTGTTTTATGATACTGATGTAGCTCCTGATTTTTTGGCATATGTGGCAATCACAAGCTTGTGGTTTGTTACTAGTCAAGTTTTGCGAGTGCGTTCGCTCTCCGTGCGAGAGATGGATATGTGCGACTATAGAGCAAAATTAAAACAAGATAAACATCATCCTGTTTTGAAAGGAAAACTGTAACTTATACTAACTTAACTCTTTATTTGATAGGTCGTACCGATGCTCCATTCAACAAGGTTATCCTAAAGTCCTTGTTCTTGTCCAAGATCAACAGACCACCAGTTTCTGTTTCTAGAATCTCCAGAGCTTTGAAGCAAAAGGGTGCTGAGAAGAAGACCGTTGTCGTTGTCGGTACTGTTACTGATGATGTCAGACTTGGAGAGTTCCCAAAGGCCACTGTTGCTGCTCTAAGATTCACTGCTGGTGCCAAGGCTACCATTGTTAAGAACGGTGGTGAGGCTATCACTCTCGATCAATTGGCTTTGAGAGCTCCAACTGGTTCAAACACTTTGACCCTCAGAGGTTCCAGAAACGCCAGAGAGGCCGTTAGACACTTCGGTTTCGGTCCACACAAGCGTAAGGCTCCAAGAATCCTATCCAAGGGTAGAAAGTTCGAGAGAGCTAGAGGTAGAAGAAGGTCTAGAGGTTTCAAGGTCTAATTTCCTTGAACTCTTCAAAAACATAGTGATTTCACGGTTATCTTTCTTTTTTCGGTATAGTAAGACAGAAAGTATATATATTTTACTAATGTATAATCCTATTTACTGATAACGGTTACAATACGGTTGTAGAAGATGTGATAACAATTATAAAGGTTTTTATCTAGATGGTTCCATAATGTTTGGATGAAACCAAGTTCCGACTTCACGGTTCGCATTTGTAGGTTCTTGGTTCTTGGTTCTGCCTGGTTTATCCCAGTTCTTGGACTAATGGATCGCTTTCATATTGTAGCAGTTCATTCTGATCAATTGTCCTCTCTTTTGGCAGGGTAAAAAAACACAGTCACAAACTCTGAAATAATGTTCCCAATTTGGAAATTTGAAATTTTTCAATCTTTTTCAGGAAATTGTTTTCTTGCATCCTGGGGCTCAGTTTGATGTCTGCGAGGGAAGCTGTCGAGAGGATACCGGGGACTTTCTCCTAAGGGGCCTGGGTTCCCTGGTGTAGTGGGTCCCAGAATCCCCCATGAACCCCCACAGACACAGCCACTAACCAGGAAAACCACCACGGATCTTCAGAATTGTCGGTGCAATGAGTTTGTGAGCCGGGGAAAATTTTCATCGCGATGATTTTTTGTACATTGAGGTTGTGAATTTATAAAATTCTTCCAGTTTATCAGACATAGCTATATAGAAACTTAGACTTGATTGAATAAAGAGTCTTTTGTTTATCAGATACAATCTACATATCATACAGGATGCCAGGTTACTCAGTTAGGTAGGTACTTGTTTTTTAACCATATGGAAAGAGTTACATCGGAGAACAGAAAAACGTGAAGATATACAACATGAAAGTAGTTCAATAGCTGGTTGATTAGTCCAACCACCAGTCTCGGAATGATGTCCACTTTGATATGACAGATTGGTGATCCAAATGAGTTCATTAGAATGGTCACATCAGCTACCAACGATTCAAATGAGTTATTCAACATGATCAAGCCCAGAGTTCAGCTCTTGAGACAGTATATACAAAGAGGGGACGATCAGAAGTACAATTTGAAGATTGAAGATTTTGAGCACAAAGATACCAAATAACATAATTATCATTTACACTGGAGGTTTCAAAGTTCTTATTGGACATAAAACAGACTTTTTTCAAATCCAGACTCTTCATATCCAAAAGTTCACATGTTCCGTATACTAACATATTATTATACCTTAATATAGAGACGTTCCAGCTCAGCAGTTCATCAACGCCTACGCTCAATTCTTACAAAGACAAGGTAAATTGGAAGTTCCAGGTTACGTCGAACTTGTCAAGACCTCTGCCGGTAACGAATTGCCACCACAAGAGGCTGAACAATGGTTCTACAAGAGAGCTGCCTCCGTCGCTAGACACATCTACTTGAGAAAGCAAGTTGGTGTTGGTGCTTTGAACAAACTATATGGTGGTGCCAAGAACAGAGGTGGAAGACCAGGTAAGCACGTTGATGCTTCTGGTTCCATTAACAGAAGAGCCCTACAAGCTTTGGAGAAGATTGGTGTTTTAGAAATCTCTCCAAAGGGTGGTAGAAGAATCTCAGAAAACGGTCAAAGAGATTTGGACCGTATTGCAGCTCAAACTCTTGAATCTCTTGAAGATGACGAGTAAATATCGGCAAACAGTTACGTTCTATTAGTTAATAACTCTTCTGTGAGGTATATCGCTCAGGCTTATTCCTTGTTAGGAGAACACATAAAAAAGCAATTGGATATATCATTCACTCTCGGTTAAAGTTGGTTTGACAAAATATCCTGTAATGTGGTGCTATATCTTTTTATTCTGTATACTTTCTTAATATACAAATCACTTCTTCATCAATTAAATCTTCCAGCAGAGTTTAAATTAGCTTAAATAATCGCTATGATAATCTTATCTATCTACATATTGTCAGCTTTCTTTTGGGTTGAAAACTTGGTGAAGTATCTATCTCTGAAGTTGTTCTGATTGGCTCTCTCGTCAGAAGTTATGGTCTTTCCTTTGTAATCACTGTCCCTCTTGACATAAACTAGTAGTCGCCTCGACCATTTATTAAAGTCCTGCACCAAATTGTATATCAGCTCTAGATTCTCGTGTTGCGGAATCATTGTTGGGATATCCTCGTCGTTAGCAACCGGCATCCAGAAACAAAGTCTTCCGTTAACAGGGAGTCTCTCTGCAGAATACCGTAGCAAATCATCCAATAATAGATCCAAATGATATGCTTTTTTGGGCTGAATAAAATCTCTCCTGAGATATGCCTTTTCACCGTCTATAATTATATTCTCTTTTCCTTCAAACCTCTCTTCTCTATTTGTTCCACAAACCTTAAGTCCCTCTCTGACTCCATAAGGAGGGTCGCAAACAATATTGTCAATTATTAGATCATCTCTTAGAGTGTTGTGGGTGAAATCCATGCAAACAACATCTCCAAACAACTCCACGGTACCATATTTACGGAAATTTGTCTTTAATCGTCTGTCTTTGCCCTTACCTTTTAGTGTTCTGAAGTCAATATCAGAACCCAGAGTAAATGACCCAAAATATGCTGCCGCCAACAAAAAAGATCCAGTTCCAACAAAAGGATCGTAAGTTATTTGATTAGACTTCACTTGAGCGAGATTACAAGTGACAAATGCCAATTCACTATCAAAGGTGGTCGTTCCATAATAGGGTCTCTTTGCTATTTCGTACTGCTCAATAACTCCCCGAGCTCTAGCACTCAAATTGATTTGTCTTCCAAACCACAGTTGATCAGGCGAAGGTGCAGGCATTCTATCAATAATCCTGTATGACTCTAGAATAGTGAAAATCTGATCCGATCCTTTCATTTTTATGGGTCCTTTGAAATTCAGATATCCAAAGGACTCAAACAGATCTATCTGCTGTTTTCTTGATTTTTTGCCTCCTTGATACGAGACGTTGTCAAACCTGAATGACGATTCCTTAAACGTACTCCAATATCCCTGTGATCTCTTTCTAACATCCTCATGAAGTTCCTCTAAGGTGTTACCAGTTCCCCAAAGTTCATATATACCTCTTGATAAGATGCTTCTATCAATTAAATCAAATGCTTGTTGGTCATTCTCCAGCTTTACTATAACAAAGGGATTAGATTCATCATGACCAGAGAGATCTAGCTCAATATTGTGCAATCCGGCCAGAGATTCCAGCTCCGCTCGCCGAAAGTTGCTGTGCGACTGTGACATATAAATCAGATATTCTTTCATGTTCCCGGTGATGTACTTTTACGTAGGCCAATCAATAACTGTGTTGAACCCCTATTCAAGAAATCTACCAACTCTTATTCCCTTTGATATCTTCATTGAAAAACTCTTGCAGAAATTTTTTTTTCTCCTCCTGCTTAGTGCACCCCGTTATCTATATAGTGAAATTCCCTTGAAAAACACCCCTCGAGATCGTTGATAATTGAAACAATCACATAAAATCACATTCGTATCACCGGATCTGATAAGCGGGTAATAGTTCGTTTTAATTCCTTCGTGTCATCAATTCGGTTTATTAGGACAAATTGAGTAGAAGGAAATATCATTCTTTACTAATTTAAATTATCATATTAATTCAAAGATAATTAATTATTTGATATATATATTCTTGCAAAAAATGATTAGAATCGCAAAAATCATTCTGTTCAACTTCAATGAAGCATTGAAAGAGTTAAACCAAATGTCTAATCTCTTTTGCTGATATTGAAGATTGAAATATGTAGTTCATTGAATCTCCCATAAAACATTCCCTTTTGCAACATCAAAATTGTCACACAAAAGATTACCCGGACTTAGAGTACTTGTCAAACTTAAGTCGTCGAAAATCTTTATAAAGGAGGTTCTCGATTTATTAAGTGTTCTTTTATACGATCGCTCTCTTCTTCTTGAACCATTAACTGTAAATATATAATATTTGTTTTAGTGTGTTTAGCAACTAATAGACCATATTCATATTGGGTTCCAATTGTTGATATAGCATTTTATTCCCAGTCTTCTACCCCGTGTGACAATTTAGAATCTGGTTATTACAGTATTGGCAATTCATAATCTGTTGTTAGAAGGCAAGCTATTTCCCGATCACTGAAATAGAGGCATTCTTACTAGCGCAGTTTTGTGGATCAATAGTTCAATAGGTCATACTGTATAATAATATTTAGGGTCCATAGCTGTATACTTACGACCTTTTTTAAAAGCTAGCAAACACTAATAAAACGAAGGAAATCACTCCTTAATACTATATCTACTCTTTCTTTACCATAATCCTTGAAGAAACAAAGCCCGGAACTACAGGAGAACACAACACACACTACACATTATGGCTAACTCCGACGACGAAGAAGCGCTTTTTGATGATATTTACGATGATGATAAGCCATCTACTGAACCAGTTGATGAGCCAAAAAAAGATGAGCAGTTAACAACTGCCAGTGCAGACCAACCTTCAGCCGATATTCCAGAAAAAGTTGAACCAACTGCTTCGGTGACACCAGCTCAGCCAGTGACAACCCAACAAGACAGTCAGACCGAATACAATTATCCAAATGTTCCCATTGCTACCATCCCACCGGCTTCTGAAGCTACCTACCCTACTCAGGACCAACAGCAAACAGCTCTTCCGCATATACCCGGTGCTGTCCAACCTAGACAGTTCCAGGATTCTGTCAAGGCAGATATTCAATCTAAGGATCAAGGAAAGATGTTTGTGGGAGGACTGAACTGGGAAACCACAGAAGAAGGAATGAAGAACTATTTCAGCCAGTTTGGTGATGTTATCGATTTGACTATTATGAAGGATAATAGCACAGGACGTTCCAGAGGTTTTGGGTTTTTAACTTTCGCAAGTTCCAGCAGTGTTGATGAGGTCTTGAAGAAAAGTCACATTTTAGATGGAAAGTTGATTGATCCAAAAAGAGCCATTCCAAAGGAGGAGCAGGACAAAACAGGAAAGATTTTTGTGGGAGGTATTGCACCAGATGTGACAGAAGAAGAGTTCACTGCTTATTTCGAGCAATTTGGAAGTATTATTGACTCCCAATTGATGATCGATAAGGATACAGGTAGATCTAGAGGTTATGGATTTGTGACATACGATTCTCCTGATGCTGTTGAAAGAGTCACTCAGAATAAATATGTTCTTTTCCACGGAAAGAACATGGAGATTAAAAGAGCTGAACCAAGAAACCAGCAAAAAGCTAACAATGGCTATCAGAACGGAGGATACGGACAACAAAACATGCTCCATCAACAGCCTCAATTCCAGCAGCAGCAGATGATGAATCAATATGCTCAGATGGGTGGAATGTACAATCCTGCATCTATGCAACAGTACTGGCAACAGATGCAGCAAATGCAACAGTATTGGATGCAAATGCAACAGATGCAACAGGGTGGTGGAAGCTCTCCACAACCTGCCAATCAAATGATGCAGCAGTTTGCACAGAACTTTCAAAATCAGGATAGCGAGAATCCATCCAACTCGCCTCAACCTCAGGACAGTGAGTCGAATAATAGAGACGATCAGCAGCAGAATGATGATGATGATGTTCCTAATCCTCAAGAACAAGTTTCCAACCTACCTTCAGGTCCTAAGGGTGGTCTTAGAAACAACAGAAATTTCGGTAGGCCTCCAAGAGGAAAAGGAGGACATCCAAGAGGTAGAGGAGGGCATGGAAGAAGAGGCTACCATCCATATAACCGTTGATCCTTGGTTGTTGACCATTAACTATTAACTATCAATATATCTTTGTTACATACAAAGTTCCTTTTATCTCCAGAATAGCACAGCCTTTAATGTTATTTTTTCGAAATTTTTTTTTTATTTCCAAATTTTTTTAATCATTAGTTTATCCCTTGTAAAGAAGAAGAATACTATTTCTTTGTTATATTTAATACGCTGACGTAAAAGCTAGATCGTAAAACAGCAGCCCAAGTTACTGTGGAATTATACTCAGATATTGTTTTGATCTGAAGATGTCCAGCAGCGATGAAGAGTACGATATTGCTTCTAATTTGATTAGTGGGAGAGTCGATAGTGATGATGATTTGGGTTCTGAAGACCAGTATAATGGAGGATTTGAAGGTGAATTACAAGATGAGATTATAGAGAGTGATGACAATGACGAAGAACAAGACACAAAGCAGCAAAAGAAAGCTAAGAATTCTAAAAATCAAAGAAAAGAGACCACCAAGAGCACCACTTCTCATTTTCCAAGTTTGGAATTGTCAGACGATGAGAAGGAGGAGAACGAAGATGAATCCCAGTACTTTTCATCTTTGAATCAGGAGTCTGTTAAGAAAGCCAAGAATGGATCATTTGCTTCTTTTGGGCTATCCAAATATGTTTTATCAAACATCAGCAAGAAAGGATACAGACAACCTACTCCGATCCAAAGAAAAACTATTCCTTTGATAATGGCAAATAGGGATGTTGTGGGAATGGCAAGAACTGGATCAGGTAAAACTGCTGCATTCTTGCTTCCTCTAGTGGAAAAGTTGAAAACCCATGTTGCAAAAATTGGTGTTAGAGCTGTTATTCTATCTCCATCGAGAGAGTTAGCAATGCAAACCCATAAACAACTCAAAGAGTTTTCCAAAGGCTCAGATCTCAGATCCCTTTTGCTTATAGGTGGTGACTCATTAGAAGACCAATTCGGTGCGATGATGGCTAATCCAGATATTATTGTGGCCACTCCTGGTAGATTTTTGCATTTGAAAACTGAGATGCAGCTGGATCTCAAGACTGTTGAATATATTGTCTATGATGAAGCCGATAGATTATTCGAGATGGGTTTTGCTGAACAGTTGAATGAGCTGCTTGCATCTTTACCTCCAAATAGACAATCGCTTCTTTTTTCTGCAACGTTACCGAGATCTTTGGTTGATTTTGCCAAAGCCGGATTGATAAACCCTGTTTTAGTGAGGTTGGACTCCGAGAGTAAGGTTTCAGACGACTTACAAATGTGCTTCATAAGTACCAAAAAAAATGAAAGAGAAGCAAATTTGTTGTGTATCTTGCAGGATGTGATCAAGATGCCACTTGCTTCCCCTGAACAACTTAAAAAACTGCAGTCAGCCAACGACCAAAATGATTCATCAGACTCTGATGTTGATGACGATGATTCTGAGAACAAGAAAAAGAGAAAGAAGAAACACAGTAAAAGAGAAAGACTTCCAAAAGCCAATGAACTACCATCTGAACATTCAACCATTATATTTGTTCCAACAAAGCATCATGTTGAATATATCACATTAGTTCTTAAAGATGCAGGATATGCAACCTCCTATATCTACGGTTCGTTGGATCAATTTGCCAGAAGAAGACAGTTGCTGAATTTCAGAATGGGTCTATGTCCTATTCTCGTTGTTACAGACGTTGCTGCCAGAGGTATTGATATTCCGGTTTTGGCTAATGTCATTAATTATTCTCTTCCTTCTTCTTCCAAGATTTTCATTCATAGAGTTGGAAGAACTGCAAGAGCTGGAAATAAAGGATGGGCCTATTCGATTTTGAATGAATCTGAATTGCCATACTTGCTTGACCTGGAAATATTCTTAGGAAGAAAAGTTTTGCTTACGGCAATGTACGAGAAGAAATGTACGCTATTGTCAGAGAAATATGAACAAGAACATGGCGGATCTACTGTGGGGTTCAAACCACCCAGACTCTCTTATATTGATAGATTGGTTTTAGGAAGTTGTCCAAGAGCTAATATTGAACGGATGCAGGAACTATATGAAGCTATTATGACCCATAATTACGATATCAGAACACTGAAAAGTGTCGCAGAGAAAGGTGAGAAACTATACTTTAGGACAAGAACTGCAGCTAGTCAGGAATCTCTTAGAAGAGCCAAAGAAATTGTTAACTTCGGATGGGATGATCAGAACCTTTTGTTTGGTAAGAATCAAGAATTGGAGAAAGAACAATTTTTAGCAAAATTGCAGAACAGAGTGAATAAAGAAACCGTATTTGAATTTGGAAAGAGAGATGACTCATTGGTCGATCTTATGAATGTTAGAAGAAGACAAATTGCTCCAATTCAAAGAAAGGCTAAAGAAAGAAGGGAACTGCTAGAGAAAGAGAGAATTGCTGGTTTATCACACACACTTGAGGATGAAGCATTTAAAGAAAGTGATAAAACCGAGGTCGGATACAGTGTCAATGAAGATGAGCTATTAAAGGAGTTTGAAGATGGAGATCAAATTCTACAATCAGGATCTAAGAAGAATAATGGTAAAAAATCATACCGAGACCCTAATTTCTTTATCTCTCATTATGCTCCAGTTTCTTCAATTCAAGACAAACAGCTATCATTAGAAACAGGATTTGTGAATGCTGCTGATAATGCTGCATTTGATATTGATGCTGATGATGACAAGGTGCAAGTTCAAAGACAAACAGCAAGAGTGTTATGGGATAAAAAGGCCGGTAAATACAAGAAGGTCCAAGATGATAAGAAATATATCATTGGTGAGAGTGGTCAGAAAATACCAGCTTCATACAGATCCGGTAAGTATGACGAATGGAAGGCTCAGAACAATGTCAGTTTCAAAACTGGGGCTACAGAGCAGAATAATAGATTCAACAAGGATTTGACAGGAAAACGTGTTGGTGGACGCTTCCAACACTCAAAGAAGGAGACTCCTAAGTTACCAGATAAAAAGAGGGATAATTATTTGAAACAGGTCCAGAAAGTTAAAAAGGCAGTTGAAGAAGGCCGTGATGTTAAGGGTTGGCACAGTGCGGGCTCTGGCAAGAATGAGGTGAAATCAGTGGAACAGATCAGAAAGGCCAGAGAATTGAAGGATAAAAGACGTGCTAAGAATGCTCGACCTTCCAAGAAGAGAAGATGAACAATCGTTGAGAGTTAAGCCTTTGAATAGTTTAGAAATTAAGTAGCAAACAGAATGTTTGTGATTATTAAGATAATAATATACGAATTAGAAGTAAGCTACATGAATCCGCCTGTAATAAGGGATGAAATTCAAAAAACTGAAGACAGATTTCCGAATTGGTTCCCGGGAGAATTGATAGGATTCCCCTCTACCTTGTAGAGTTTATGATTGGTTGTATTATTCTATGGCTCGATTATCTTTTTCCCGGAATCGTTATGGCGAGATGCACATGATTTGTAAAGGGTAAGATAGACACACATACTATATTCTCTGATGCGTCTATATGTCCTGTATTCCAGATTCGACTTTCCCGGAGTCGGAGGCACCGTCAGATCCTGCAAATCATGTAATCTGCCAATCCGCTCAAACGTATTCCACCCCTAGGAATCCGTTTTTGTAGCTATACATCAAGTCGTGTTCCACCCTGGAAGTGCGGAGTCCTACTATCGGTGCCCACCATAGGACGGAGGGGTTACTACTCCGACAGTAGCTATAGAAGCTTTGAAATGAGCTTGTACTACAGTATAAAACCAAGCGCACAAGGGTGCATGTACTCCGAATGTTTGGCTGCTCACAGAAGTGGGGGGAAGAGAAAATGGAACTACCGGTGGAAACATTAATGATAAGTGGGGTTTCCACCCCTCTCCACCCCGAAAAAAAGATTTGCATGATGTTGTATCGGAGAAGCGAGTTGATACCCAGTATTATATGGTTGAGGATTATAGAATGTTTAGGAGAACAAGCCATGATACTGTGGGTGACATCAGACTTTTGCGCTCCTCCTATGATGACAGGACCAACAGCTGTAACCCCACATTTCCAATGATTCCATGTAGCAATGTCTGAGATCGTCGTGATGTAAGAAGCAGGACAATCTCGGTAGGCTAAAAGAGGTGTGCAGAAGACATCGTTTCGGAGACCGACAATTTTTTTTTCAAAGTACCCGCGAGTCCCTCGAGTCATTTGGACACCCTGGGTCGTGGGGCGCGAGCTTTTTTAGAATGAAATGAGGAAAATAGTCGCAACCGATCGGCCGGATCACACAGCCTATGAATAGGTAATCGCGGCTCTCTAAGTGGTTCGATTTCTTGATCCAGCCGTGGACAACCAACATGATCTGCCATATTTGCGCATTTCACACCAAGATACAGTTGTAAACATCCACAGAGTTGGTGTTCTGAGTGGAGGATACTGTTATTTTTTAAGTCATATCTATCCCCCTCTTTTTGCCACAGTAGATGGGGTGGAATCTCCTCCAATAGAAACGCACCCATCAAACATTAGTGACACCCCGATTCTAATAACCCCCACTTTTTCTGGTAGAATTTCCTGATACACCCTTCCTATGAGGGGTGAGCTGATTTTTTTTGCTGCAGGTCTCACGCACTTTTTTCCCAGTTCTCCCTAGTTTACGCAACTTAACCTGGCAACGGAATCCGATGCCGTGTAATACCCTGCACCCTCATAGGGTGAGACATCTGTTGTTGCCAATCATGCACCCGTTATTTCCAAAAGCTGCGCATTATTATTGTGTCTGGGAATAAAGTTCTTTTGGTGCTTATTATGCACCCGGGCCTTTCCTTATTTACACCACCGGGGTCTGTCTGCCATACCCCCTGCTTGTAACCCACTTGGACATCCCCGCTATTGTGGTCAGCCTGGGCTCACACACTAGGCCCCCTCTTCTGAGATAACTATTGCTTCAAGACCCATTCTTTGCATCGACCAACATCACATACAGATTATATATAAAAGGGGAGATTCCCGGGTTATGGCATATTTGAGGATTCGTACCACTTTATACTGGCTTCTTTAAAAAAGTTACTACTGAGGTTATAGAAATACACATAGAAAAGGCATAGTCAATACTGATCCATAGCATAGGGTGAATCACTGGGTAGACTAATAGATTTGGCCCCCCCTCTTGACAAGTTTGACCGATTTGACTAATTAAGGGTTTTCTGAATTGTCACCCCTTGTTTTTTTGGCAAGCTATTTGGTTGTAGTGTCTAATCGTTGTTGGATATCTTTTGCAAAATCGTTATTCAATATCAAGCGACACACACTGAATCCAAAGTTTAATTTTTTGAGATCCTACGTTCTCAAACAGTGATGGAGTATCATTTACAAACTCCTACATCAGCAATGAGTAGCCTTCAGAGCAGTCATAGTTCCCCGTCTCTACCAGGACCAGTTGCAGTCGCCGAACCCTCTTCGAGGGCATCAAGATCGGGTTCTGCTCAGCAAACTGCATCCCCCGATTCCGCTTCCTCCCATGGGGATTCAACCAATGAACATTTGACCTTGGAAAAGAAATACTTCGATGATAAGCAGTCTATAAAGCCCTGGCTACATGCCCAACTCATAACAAAAGGAATAAATGTTGTGATCGAACGTTCAGATGATACCAAGATTGTGTTCAAGTGTAAGAACAATCATAGCTTTGCTGCAGGCAACACAGGCTCCTCAAAATGGTCCAAGAACTCAAAATCCTTGGTGAAGGAATTAAATAAGAGACAAAAAAGCAACTGCCCTTTTAGAATAAGAGCAAATTATTCTTTGAGAGCAAAAAAATGGTCTATTGTGGTGGTGAACGATCAGCATAATCATCCAGTTTATCCTCTATCTACATCCCCAGGCATTGGGGCTAATTCTGACGCTTCTGGCAATAACTCTCATTCATCGATCCTCCCGGCTTCCAATACAACACCAAGCCAATCGGTTCAACAGTTGCACAGCTCCAATAATGGAAAGCCTCTCTTGACCTCTGTTGGAGGGGCTTCTGGAACATCTGGTCTGTCTGTGGGAAAACGATTAAACTTTGGGCCTACAAATTCGCTTTTGATGGCTGCCCAGACTATGAACTCGCAGTCTCATTATCCTCAACAGACGCAGCAATCGATATCGAAATTCCAGCTTCCGCTTCCAACTAATTTCAATCATATCTCGCAACAACAACAAGTGGCTGGCGATTCGATAAGCTCAAGATCATCATCTTCCTCTTCGTCAAGAAAGCCTTCGTTCTCCGACAATAATGGAAGCTCAGCTACTGCATCTAGTCTTAACAACAATAACTCTGTCTCCGCAACACCAGGATCTTCATCTAGATCGAATCAGCAGCAACGGCTTAATTTGCTTCATATTGAGATCAATAATTTACTCCTTCATCTCAATACCTCATCGAATCTCTCCGATGCCAACAAGGAAGAGACTTACTACAAAATAATCTCTACTTTGAAGGAGACATTAAATAAACCACAACAGTCTCAACAACACCAGGCTTTTTCCCCAACATCTGGGACTAATAGTCCATCGCATCCCTTAGTGGGAGGTTCTTACTCCTACAGCTACACCACCGGTAACGGTATTGGTGGAAACGACAAAATTATGTTACCTTCGCTCGCCAACTCTCTCCAGGGATCGTTACAATCTATACGGACAGCAAGCGCTGCATCTGCTAGTACCTCTGCAACTAATGGCATGGGAATCAATGTGAACGGTAGTTCTGGAAGCGGATACCATCAGTTCTATTTATAAAGATTCCAAAATCTACTCATTAATAACTCAAACCCCAGTAGGATCTGGGATTGATACATGAGGCATAGCATCGGATAATTGGGCTCCAATGCCCCGGTAAGATGATCAGGTTCAGGTATTTATTTATTTATTATTTATTATTATTTATTGTCTATTTATTGACCTCCTATTTATTCATTATTTATTACTTATTTATTCATCTATTTATTCATTTATTTATTACTTATTTATTTATTTATTTATTTATTTATTTATTATTTATTTATTTATTTATTTATTCATTAAGATATTCATTTATCTATCAACTTGAAAATACAGTTTGATCTGTTCATTATGATGCTTAAAACTTCACCCTCGTCGGATTTGTAATGTTACTTTCTTGAATAAAACAATCCTACAATGTAGATCTATGACAGAAACGAGTCCATTTCGAGTACTCTGAACTTAATAATACATTGGTTGAAAAATTCATTACTATGGACACCATAATCATTACCGATCTATGGTAGTATCTCTATTATACATTAACTCCTTGCCAACTATGTTTCAAATTCCAGTTTCGTTCAACTTCTGAAAACATTCTTACACTCCAAACAGACGTAAAACAACACCATACTTGTATCTTTTCTTTTCTGTTGCGACTGGAAGAACACACACTCTCTGTTATGACATTTAGGACACGTCTTGTCTGATCTAGGAAGAGTTGGGTCCGATCCAATATCCTCCACCACTCCTGCGGTCTCTCCAATATTGGTCATTAATTCATGTCTGTAAACCTTAGAGTTGTCTGCAAGTTCTGAATACGAACAATTTCGACATTGATACAAAAGACGCTTGTTCTCCTTATCTTCCTTGGGATAAAGCATGTTATTACTGTATTAGATTCCATGGTTTCAGTTAGTAACACTCTTTCTGGTTCATTGATTCGTTCATCCGTCGTATCACAATACTTACCACTCGGCACAGAATCTGAACGACATCTTGGTATTTGTCCTATTCTTTTCTCAGAAAAAAACCTGTATCCACACCTTAGATAGTATCTTTCTCTTTCTGACCTGTTGTGCAATTCGGTATCCACCTTCTTCGCCGTCCAAATGTCTATGTTCAACACATATGTCTTCTCTTCTTGTGTCTCAAAAATTCGAAGACTGAGAGAAATATTTCACAGTGACAAGAGAAAAATGATTATGTCAGACTCACGTGACTAGGCATAAATCAGATGCAACGTATTTGTGACGGTTGGTACCACTATTTTTCAGTTTTCCAAGTTTGAACATTTTCCAAAATTTTGCACAAGAACCTCTAATGAAGACCCTCCAAGTGGTTACAAACGAGAATATAGAACCTAGAAAGCTCTCAAGAAACTGATTGAAAGCACACAAAGGATCCACTTGATACGAAAATCAACGGATTAAGCTGAAAAGGTGGACAAACAGAAGTTTTTCGGATAAATACATCACAATGTCGTCGATCGTTAGACTATCATCCAGATCGGTTCTTAGAGCTTCTTCCAGAAGGTGAGTTTTTATATCTTCAGTTCACTGTGGAATCAAGGACAAAGATAAAGATTACTAACTAGAATTATGTAAAGATTGGCCGTGAGATTGAACTCCACTGCTGCTGCCTCTCCAGCCGACGAGAGTGCTGCAAATGCTCAACCTGTTGACCCAAAGATTACTCAAATTGTTGACCAGATCTCAACTTTGACCCTGTTGGAAACCTCATCATTGATTCAAGAATTGAAAACCAAATTGAACATTCCAGATATTGCTTTCCCTGCTGCCGGTTCAGCTGTGGCTGCTGCTGCCCCAGCTGCTGCTGCTGAGACTGAAGAAGTCAAGGAGGAGGTGCAAGAAAAGACCATTTTCAACATCAAGCTAGACTCATTTGATGCCAAATCCAAGCCTAAGATTATCAAGGAGGTCAAGTCACTCCTTGGTCTTTCTTTGGTTGAATCAAAGAAATTTGTTGAGAGTGCTCCAAAGGTTTTGAAGGAGAATGTTTCCAAGGAAGATGCTGAGAAGATCAAGACTACTTTGGAAGGATTGGGTGCTAAGATCACTTTAGAGTAAGCGATACAACAAGTATTGTCCCATCTTCCACCCCCACAAAGATCTGAGATTGAGATACGTTCATTTAATCATTTCCGTATATTGAATGTTTTCATTTTCAAGTCTTCGACGTTTATTTCTTGACAGTAGCTCTACTGCTAACACAACCTCACTTGTATATATTCAAATATATAAACACTATTTTTCCTTTTACTCATGTTCAGCGAAAACACGTTTTCAATCTGTTGTACTTCGATGCATTTTCATCTGTATCTGTGGCTCCTTATGGATGGTGATCTGTAGCTATCATAATCAAAATTGTTCAATCTGTAGATCTCCTCATACGGGTTATCACCTTTGATTACAGGGGGGTAATAAGTAGACGGTTCTCTTAGTGAGAGGCTCTGACGATGATTGAAGGCTGGTCTTGCAGGAGTGGGAATAATGGTGGTTGGTTGTGAATCAAAAAGACGGCGATTGGCCTGGGATCCTTTGGAAACGGTTCTGTATCTCTCAGCAGGTCTAATTGAGGGAGATAGTTCCAGATCTCTGAGACCGAGCATTGTGCTGGTGTAATCCTGGGGATCTTCAAACTCGTCTGGTAACTTATGGATGATCTGATTGGTAATTGAGGATGAAGGAGCAAGGTTCTCCTGATCAGACTGAGTAGAGAGCATTACAAATGAGATCAATGAGTCTACCAAGTTCTGCATTCTCTCAATAAGATCCAGATTATCCAGATCAACCAGCCGTTGTCCCTTAGGATCTCCATTGACATTGCATTTAAACACTTTAAACGTATTGATTATAAGACCTTCTAAGATTCTTCTTTTGATTACGCTGATTGTCTGAAAGTCTCTGACAACAGAGAGAAGCTCTGCTTCAAGACCCAACAGCTCTGATAATTGGCCCTCTTGAAGACTTTCGGTCACGACCGAGAAATTGTCCATCTTGACAGTCTCCTTTGCCGTATCCCTGCTGGCCTGTTCCAATTCTTTCAAATTGGAGGTGATACTGGTGCATGTAGAAGATATTTTGGAAGAGGATGGGGATTCTCTCCGGCCCTTATTCGAGGGGAAGTTTATTTCTTCGCAGGAGCTGCTTTTATCCTGGGCAGCTCTCCCTCTTCTTGATCTTGATCTGGAAAAACTAGTGAACATCGAGAATCAACAGACAATTGTAACAACCATAAATAGAACGTTGGATAAACAAGATGGAAATGGAGGAGATGAAGACAAATACGAAAATAATGAAATCATACAACTAGGTTCAAAAATCACTTTTTTCTCATAAAATTTAAAGCGCTACAGTCAAGTTTTCACCAGACCCAAAATAAAAACCCCCCTCCAAAAAAGTACAAAACAATCACAACAATCTTATTACGCCCAACATTAGAAAGAAAGAGACAGTTGACAACATAAATCTCATTGATTAGAAGATTGTAGAATAAAATCAAGTGTTTGAAAGCCAAACAGAAATACAGAGAAGAAACATCAGAAATATGGATCTATTCACTAAGAAAGACCACAAGAAAGATGAAACAGCCTCTTGTGAATATAAATGGGATCAAATTTGAATAATGTCCCATGGTGAAATGCGAAATAGGAGAATTAAAACAAAAACTACGCCGTGCGATCCAAAAACAGAAGACAATTCAATAACCAACTTTAATTCCACCGTCTAAAAGTCTGTGAAGTATTTGGCATATGGATCTTCACCAACTGCACCGTAATCCAACTGTTCTTCAGGATAATGGTCAAAGAGAGAAGTGTCACCAACACCTGCAGTGATAGGTGGCTCATATGGTGTCTCAATGTCCTTGAGTAGCAACTTCTCCCACACAACCTCGCTGAACCAAGGGTGGTTTCTGATATCAGCAGGACCATTCTGCAGATTTCCCAATCTTCTGGTCAAGTCCGCAGTTATTAATTTAGATAACAGATCCGTAACATCAGGGTGGAAATGTGGTGGGTAATGAACTTTACCTGCCAATATCTTCTCATATGTCTTGATTGGCGTCTGATCATAGAATGGAGTGTATCCTGCCAACATTTCAAAAATTAGAATGCCCAACGACCACCAATCAACAGACTTGTTGTAAGGCTTGGTAGTAATCACCTCTGGGGCAATGTAGTCAGGAGTACCACAAAGGGTCCATGTGACCGTCTCCACTTCCTTAGCAAACCCAAAGTCTGTTATCTTTATATGACCATTTCTATCCAAGAGAATGTTTTCAGGTTTTAGATCTCTGTAGATGATATTATGTGAATGGAGATACTCCAATGCCAAGGTCACCTCGGCAGCATAGAACTTGGCCACAGGATTTGGGAATCTCTGTGATTTTCTTAGCAAAGAGAATAACTCTCCTCCTTCAATATAATCCATCACCATGAACAAATTCTTGGAATCCTGGTAAGTTCCCCACATTCTAATTAAAAATGGATGCTCAACCAGCTTCAACATTCTTCTTTCATCATTCGTGTGTTCCACTTGTTTCATTCTGATGACTTGTGCCTTCTTCAAAACCTTGATCGCATAGTACCTATTATTATGGACCGATTTCACCAAATGGACCCTTCCAAACGATCCGGTACCCAAAGTTCTCATAATGGTAAAGTCCTTTAAAGAGTATTTGCCTTTAGAAACGGTGGATCTTTGTGGTAGCAAAGACCCACCTGCAATTCTTTGCATCTGGGTATAATTAGGTTGTATGATGGCTTGATAGGATGGCATGTGTTGCAGAATGGCTAGCTGTTGTTGCTGAGCAGCCAATTGAGACTCATCCAGCTGGGGTTGTTGCCCGGACCCGGAACCTGATTGCAAAGGGGCCGAGGGATAATGGGTAGCTAGGTCCATGTTCAGCGCTGCAGTAGTGTTGTGCAGGAACTGCTGCTGCTGCTGATGCTGGTGAAACTGCTGTTGATCCGTCTTTGATGCCGGCAGCATTTGTGTCTGTTGGGGTGTCTGCTGGGAATTTAGAGAGCTCTGAGAAATAACTTCAGAAGATGTATGAACAGACGGTGAACTTTCTTGTGAAGACGTTTCTGAGTTATGGCCAGATCCGATGTGAAGCCTTTGTAACAACTTCGAACGCATTAACTGGGACAAGTGCCGAAAATTCTCTTGCCTGTCCAAAAATTAACGAGGAAGCAGGAACTGGCTCTATTGCGAAGCTGTAGATGACCTGTTCAATCTTCCGCTGTTTCTGCTCAATTGAAGCTGAACAACTTTCCAATGTATTTTAGACGACTGTCTCTACACAGATCCTGCTATGTTGAGTTAGAAACCGGCCAGTAAACTTTATCTTGTTATTGAACACAGCTTTCCGTCTGTCTATAAACAAGAACAAGTGATGATTTTTTCCCAAAATAAACCCGATATTAAAATGGTTGCTTCCAAAAAAACACCGGACGATTGAGGACGATCCAACCAAAGAGGGACGTTTATTTTCAGCAGACGAGAATCTTGTTTGCGAGATTTTAAACGTTTAACGACATTTCCACCTAATTGGGAATGTCATGTACAGCCAAAGATGTTGGATTCTGCCATGGAGAAACACCAGATTGCTCTGTTGAGTTGATTGAACAAAACGAGACGAGACGAAACGGAACGGAACGAAACTCCAGAAACCACAAGTAGATTGCTTTGCCACATCAGAAGAACCTCTGTCTGCATTGGATGGCTCTACTGATGTGGCGCATGAGAAATAATTTTGACTGTCAGATCTGTGGACGTGTCGATAATCAGTGGATGGCAAAACGGACAAGGGAGCTAGCTGGGTAGGAAAGCTCGATAGATATACTGGTGGAAACAGGGAAAGAGAATGATTTATAGGGACTTGTCATTGATTTAAAGTAATTGAGAAACCATTTGCTTACAGAGATAAACAATCGGGTTCATTAGTTCATTAGTTCACAAAAATGTCTAGAAGATACGATAGTAGGACCACGATTTTCTCGCCTGAAGGCAGATTGTACCAGGTGGAATATGCTCTGGAGGCGATCAACCATGCGGGAACAGCAATTGGAGTGATGGCAAAGGATGGTGTTGTTTTGGCTGCAGAAAGAAAGGTGACAAGCAAATTATTAGAGCAGGACACAACGGCAGAGAAGATGTACATTTTGAACGACAAGACAGTATGCGCTGTTGCAGGTATGACAGCAGATGCGGGAATCCTGATCAACCACATTAGATACTCGGCACAACAGTACTTGAAGACATATGGACAAGACATACCCATTGAGACTCTGGTGAAGAGAATCTGTGATGTGAAGCAAGGTTACACTCAACACGGAGGTTTGAGACCGTTTGGTGTTTCGTTCCTGTTTGCTGGATACGACGAGAGATATGGATTCCAGTTGTACACTAGTAATCCGTCCGGAAACTATTCTGGTTGGAAGGCAACCAGCATTGGTGCTAACAACTCCAGCGCACAGACCCTACTGAAACAAGATTACAAAGACGAACTTACGCTTCAGGAAGCCCAACAGCTTGCATTGAAGGTTTTGAGCAAGACCACCGACAGCAATAAGCTTACAAGTGAAAAGGTGGAGTTCTGTACTATTGGCTTGAACTCCCAGGGGAAGACTGTTTTGAAGATATGGACTCCGGAGCAGATTGACAAATTGTTGAAAGAATCTGGAGTCACTACTCGTGATGAAGAGGGAACTGAGGAGAATTGAAGAGAATTAAGGAGTATCGATTCTCTTCATTAGTACTTATTAAATGTGTATAACCACTAATATATCCATTAATGTAGCCTGTCATTTGGTATATATAGATGAGATTTGCATCTTGAAAGAATATATTGATCGACCTGATTTAAATTTTCGACGCGTCGGAACGGTGTTCTTTCCTCAGAATCAGATTTTCTCGTCTCCAGAATGATAATTCATAAATGATGGCGAATGGGTGGAGTTCTTCTTCTGAATTGTATATGAATAAAGAATTGTTAGAGTTCATTGGTGGTGTTGTATAAGATAAACCGGTGTAAGAATCATTAGAATCATATAGAATGTCTAGAATCGCTGATGCTATATCGAAACTGGCAATTCCCGTTGGTGTTGCTGTGATGGCGGCCCAATACTCGTTGTATGATGTGAAGGGTAAGTGGAACTATTGAAATCAGGTGAATAAATGAATGAGATACTAACAATTACATATACATAGGAGGTCAAAGAGCAGTCATTTTTGACAGATTTTCTGGTATTAAGCCCCAGGTCATTGGAGAGGGATTGAACTTTGTCGTTCCATGGCTTCAAAAGCCAATTATTTTTGATGTCAGAACCAAACCAAGAACCATCACCACTACTACTGGTTCAAAGGATCTTCAAACAGTTTCATTAACTTTGAGAGTTCTACACAGACCAGATGTTCCTCACCTGCCTCAAATTTACCAGAATTTGGGTCTTGATTACGATGAAAGGGTTCTTCCATCGATTGGAAATGAGGTTCTAAAGACCATTGTTGCTCAATTCGACGCTGCCGAGTTGATCACTATGAGAGAAACCGTCTCTTCCAGAATCAGATCAGAGCTAGAACAAAGAGCTAATGAGTTTAAAATCAAGTTGGAAGATGTTTCTATCACTCACATGACTTTTGGTCAAGAGTTCACTAAAGCTGTGGAACAGAAACAGATTGCTCAACAGGATGCTGAAAGAGCTAAGTTCACTGTTGAAAAGGCTGAACAAGAGAGAAGAGCTTCTGTTATTCGTGCTGAGGGAGAGGCTGAGGCAGCTGAGTACGTTTCGAAGGCTCTTGAAAAGGCCGGTGATGGTTTGTTGTTGATCAGAAGATTGGAGGCATCTAAGGAGATTGCTCAAACTTTGAGTTCTTCACCAAACATTACTTACTTGCCTAATGGATCTCAAGGAGGTGATTCCAGCAACTCTACTAGTCAATCTCTATTATTGAACATTGGACGTTAGATAACGATTGTTTGGTTAGTTTTCTTTCTTCCTTTTTCATTATCATTCTTTGTAACCATGTATATATAAGACCTCTTTTATATTGAGGTTTTTTTGAAGTTTGGATCATGGTGGCATTTGCCAAAGTGTTTCCACTATTTATATGAAATTGTTTGATATATATCTGACGTAGTTCTTGAAAAGGCATTAGCTCACTATTTATTGAAGAAAAGAGATTCCATGTAAATGAATCAGAAAGAAATCTTTCCGGGAGCAGGATGATCACTAGGGCATTCATTTTTATGAATTGATACATACCTTGGTTAAAAGAAAAACCATTGATCAACAGTAATATGACATTGATTCAATTTTAGACAATTGAATGATAGTAAAACAGTGAGTGAGCACAAGAGGAGGAATTTCACACTAATTATACCTTTTTAATTTAATTTATAATGGATTAAGGTTTTGGAAAAAAGAATGAATTGTATCTATTCTAAACTTGATTAAAATAACCTTATACAATGCCGAAAAAGGTGATAAAAGAAATCAGATAGATAAAAAGTTCACCATTTCCTGAAAGTCCAGAGGAGTATTTTTGACAGGCTAGTTTATTGGACTTTAGAAACATAAGGTTAGATACCTAATGTTCAGTTTCAGTGGTTAGAAGCCAAAGTCAAACGCAGACATGTCTGGCTCAACAAACTGAGAAGATGGAGGTTGAATCTTATTTTTAGAGCTTTGGCCTTTTTCAACAAAGTCCGATGAATTCAATGCAAGTCCGTCGAGTCCAGCTTTGGTTGCACTTGTATTTGTGTTGGATTGACTAGAGGTAGCTGAAACACTCGACGTGATAGCAGAATTACCAATGTTCTTTCCAGTCTGTATTTCATCAACTTGAGGGTCTGAAAACTCCCAGTTTCTCACCAAGTAGAGCCCTAAATAATCACATCCCATCTTTTCGTACATGGATGCTGCAGTTATAACAAAATCAAATTCAAACTTGGTGTCCAAAGTTATAGCTCCTTTGAAATACTCAAACTGTTTGGATTTCAGATTACTATACATGTGCAATAGCACAGGATCCTCATTATTAAGATTTCCAACCTCTTTACCCTCAGTGTCCATCTTAAAATCTGGTGCAATTTTTTTTATATCTTCAAGAACTTGCTCCAGAGGTTTGATCAAAACTTGTATTGCGGTCAATTTGTCTACAAGTATCCAGAAACACCAACTGATTTCCCATCTATTGTTCCTATTCATAGCTTTTGGTAAGATGTGAGATGTAATAATGTTTTTCAAAACAGGCCCAGACTCCCCTCCTTCATAACATCTTGCAACGGCGATAGCAAGTGATAGATTATTAAGCTTGTTAAGCAAGACTGTGACACAGTCTTTCAGCGAGTCAGCAAGCAAAAAGAAGTAAGCTGCATCTGAATATCTATGTTTACCTAATAATACAAATGCATTTTTCATTGCAGCAGATTTCCATCTTTGCTCCTTGAAGTCATTACCCAAGAACTTGATCATTTTTTGCTGCTCAGGATGCCCTATGGAAGTTTTCCAGAGACCAAGTAACAAATGTCTCTTCTTCAAGGCCAGATAATAAATAGAACATCTGGAAGGATCCTTGAGCCCATTGTTCTCGTCTTGAACTTTGAAAAACTCATTTTTTCCGATCAACTCTATCACTTCAACAAGCTTGTTATACTCTAACCAAAAAGCCAGACCATATCTTCTTGCATTCAGTGAATCGATTCTCAAATTAGACTGTTCGTTCACAGCATTATAAAGCAAATCCTTATACTCACTGTGCAATGCGAATGTAATATCTCTCATGGTAATTGTCTTCACTGGGGCTGATGAAGGAGTTTCACGAATATGTTGAGATGTCTTGAAAAGATTCAACTGGAATAACTTCATACCAAGATAAAACCTTAAACCGTTCGCATCAAGTATATCCCGGTAAGATAGTATTATATCTTTCACAATTTGTACAGTAGAAGAGAGAGTAATTTGTTGATGACCAGTAAGATATGGAAGCTTCATTTTTTGGAGTTTTTCCAAGATGATATCACAAACCGGTCCAGTCAACCTTGCACTATCTTCAATGTGATTGTTAGTGAACAGCTGATGTTCTTTTGTCTTAGTCGTCTCTGAACTTTCAGCCATGATTAATTCTTGGGATGCAATACCCAAACGTGCATTCACCTCCTTTCTGCTTCCTAAATCCAACTCTCTAAGGTTCTCACTGAGTTTTAAAAAGATTTTCTCAATGATCTTGAATCTACCAGTAAACAATATTTGTATAATAAACTGGGGATGGTACAAGGGTAGAGGACCATTTAAAGCAGCACACAAATGGAAAATATCATTCGAAAGAATCTCTAAGGTACCTATGGCTTTTCTTGTGATATAGTCCTTATTAGGATCCAACGATTTGTCACTAATGTAGAACTGATTACCAGATCCTATGACCAACAGACCATCAGACATCCAGATGGAATCACCAATCTCATGTGTGGTTTGATGAGTGATATCAACCTTTTTAATTTTAGCGAATGTTGGAATCTGATTAGTATAGTCATAACGCAATTGAGTGTATAGAAGTGAATATGACTTGAAACCCACAGCCAAGATACCCTGATAGAAGTCCGTGGATGTCCAATCAATATCTTTAATTCTTTCATCTTCAAACGATTCCTCATATTCCAAAATTCCTAACCTGGTATCCCATATCGTTAATTTATCAGAGGATTGATTCACAACAGCGATTCTATGGATGGAAGAACCAGTCAAGAATGATGCGTTCTCAACTCCCGTTGAAAGTGAATCCTTCAGATGCCAAATGACTTTATTTTCTGATAGAGTCGTATAGTAAATCCTGATTAGTCCTTTGGTATCAATCACTGATAGAACATCACGATCAGTCTTACTATCGATAGAAGCTGACCAACCAACAGGATTGATATAAGATGCAATATGTATATCCGTGCCCCCTTTTCCATCAGGTGTTATGCTAGGAATATTTTGGATATCGTATTCTTTGAAGTCGCATACTCCGCTATGGAGAGACACTTCCCAACAAAGACAGTCACCATTTCTATACACTGCGACAACATGGCAAACGTCACTGTTTGCTTCTGGAATTGAAAAGAAAGATAGAAGATCTTCACTTTTAGCAGGTCGATCTATAGATCCAATAATAGGAGCCATCTTGGTGAACTTGTCATTGTATTGAGCTTCAATCCGACAGTCATAACAAAGCAGCTTTCCTTCAACCATAACAATCACATAGTCTCCTTGTTTCCAAAAAGTAGCTTCAATAATTGGCGATGGTGTTATAATGGTGGATTTCTTGTTCAATGTCTTGTTACGATCACTCAACGGTATAACAAACCAGAGGTAATTCTCATTAAATCTGGTAACAGAAAGGAATACTGAACCATCGGAAGATCTTATGATTTTTTGAACCGACTTATTATGTCCAGTGAATTTGTGCAATAATTTCCCGATCATGATTGCTTGCTTAGGTTTTGATCTTGAAACTAATCCGTTATTCGTGGAGATATCATCATCTGCATACGCTTTCTCATCTGGAGTAAATTGCAAGAGCTCATTGAATGATAAGCCCACATGTCGTATAGAATTTTTAAACAAATCATGGATCACCAATGATAATCCAAGAGTGTGATCAATAGCTGATAGCTGGATATCTTGCAGAAACACAGAATTACAATCACTAGGGATACAATTTTTTCCAAACAGTATCTGTTTCTTGGATTGCTTCCCATATGGACCAAGTGCAATATCGAGTTTTGTAGTGACTATTTGACCTGAAGAGGAATTCCCAAGATTGGTGATAGCATATAGATCAATTTTACCAACCGAGTCAAATACCAAACAAAACTCTGGTTTTGCCTCCAACATATTAGTTAGATGATCTATTTCTCTTCCATAATAGCTGCCCGTAGATCTACTTCTATTTCTAACAACCTCGGTATCGTTCTCAGACCTACCATGACGGATATCTGTTGTATCTTCTTGATTCTGAAGCTCATCGAGGAGTTTGTTCAATCCTAACGTGATCAAGTAATTATCAATTATTATAGCGAATTTTGAGATATTCCTAGATGATGTTGATTCGTAGAGGTCCAAGTTTCCGATAGGGCTTATTTTAAATCCTCGATCCAGGTTACACATACTGAATACCCGAAGCACAGCATCCTCTGATAATGTGTACAAAGTATTGTGTTCCTTAGGAGTATGTGCCAATGTTCTGATACTTCCAGCTTCTGATGCAAGGGCATTGATTGAGGCACCTGATTTGATAATGCTGTTTGCAGGCTTGAGATAATCGGAAAAGATAGGCGTTGCTGAGGAAGACACAGATCCTGAATGAATTGGACGTGGACCCATTTCAGCATCTTGTTTCCACCGTATGCTTGTAACAAATGATTTATGGCGAATATAATTCAGTTCAAATTCCGAAGACTCAATGCCAAAGGTAATACGTCTCCATAGTTTAACCAACCTATCATAAAATCCGACACTGGCTATAAGAGTAGAGTTTGGCGAGAACTTTACAATATATACAGGATTGGGTTGCTTTTTGAACCATAGAAGTTTTTTGTGGATTTTCTTTTCTCCATCCTTGAGTTTGTAATAAAATCTCCACAAAGTAAGAGAATTGTTGGATCCAGCCACAAGCTCACAACTGGTCTCAGTATTGAACTCATCGGGAAGCCCAAGAAATTGCTTCGAGTCTAGCTCATCTTCTTTGATCTCACACGAGTCTGACCAACTTATACAATTGATTGGTGAATCATCACTTTGATTTATTATTTCTGTCTCCAAGCTCCATTGGATGTCCAATTCAGAGATATCCTTTCTACCTTTGAAGTTGTAATTGTAGAAATTAGATATTGTAGGGGAATAGATCTGGATCTTGTTTTCTATCACCAATGCTATTTTACCATTAACACGGTTGATATCGACTATGAATGAATCACCGGGAAGATATATTGTTTGAAGATGTCGACAGTTTTTGGTAAGAATCACTAAGTTGTTTCCTGAACAGTAACTTAGGATCTGAATAGAGTTCCAATTCACAAACGAACAGCAATGTGGTGATCTATTCGGTTCTCCCGGAACAAAATTCAACGACATTACTATTTGAATCAATAGATTGAATTGTCTCTTCTTGGATTAGCTAGTTTGATATATCTGATGATCTTGCTTGTTTGTTGTAACAAAAGCCAGATCATTATCGAATCATCCTCGCCTTATTTACCAAAAGTCAAGTCACCTTGCAAAGGCAGTGAAAAAAGCATGACATAATTACCAGTGCAGGGATGTTCAAATATTTTATTTTCTCAATCTCTGAATCTGCAGAAGGTAATGGATCTTGAACCGATTTAACGGTGATTGAAGAAGAAAAAAGCTGGAGAAACGAACAAACAAAAGGTCTCAAAGAGTTAAAACAACTACAAATATGGTAGCTAGGTATGTATAAAAGATTCAGATTCAGTTATGGAATTCTACCAGCGAAAAACTGTTGACTAACATGATGTTTGATAATCTGACGTGATAGCTGCAAAGATCAATTAAAACAGGTTGCGATCTGTCTTCAGAGATCACCATGTGTTATGATAGAGAGAAACAAACCAAAGGAATGCATAAGTAATCCAGAGTTAGCCAAGGACTTACCAGAGCTTTGCAAGGCTCAACTATCTACATTTCTAGAGTGCAAGAGAGGAATAGTCGACATGAGAAAACGTATCAGAGGAAATGGTACTTTGAGCACAGGAAAATATGATGAACAATACGAAAAGCTTTCAACGGGAGACTTTGATCCTCGAGAAGAGATGAAGAAGCTGGAAAAGTTGAATTCCGTGCAAAAAACATAGGGTTTCTTTCTTTTTTTTGGTAAAAACAACCATGAAGAACCTGTAAATAAGTGTTTATTATATTGTATATAAAGCCATATGGCATTGGTATATTGTTTCGGGTTGATTAGGATATATACAGTTTTCGATAGCATGGTTTTATTTGATTGGCACCTCGGAGCCTATTGAAATAATCTGCTCAATTAATTTATCAACGGTCTCTTTAGTTAGGATTGGCGAATTGAAAACTGCTCTGAAGAATTCACCATTGTCCTCACCTGTAATAGAATCATTTGGATTAGGAGCATAATCGACAAGGAATTGTCCAGACTGGTGAAGCTTTGTTGCAATGTACCTAGTCACAGTAGTCATTGTTTTTCCGTCTAGTTCCTCGATTGAAGCTTTAGGATTATAGTAAAAGCACACCTGTAGACATGGGGGAGGTACTTCGCTTATGAGTTTGAACCCTGGAATCTGATTGATTTTCCTGGCGAAGTATTCAACTATAGAATATGCGTGGTCAACTCTCTCCTGATACCCCTTGTTACCATAATAAAGCCAACTTAAATAAAACTTCAAGGCATCGGCTCTTCTACCACATCCCATAGTACCGTTGGCCAAGTCGAAGTTATCGGTATCATCTAGAACGTTGTGAAATAAGTAGGGTGCTGAAAGAGAATTGGCTTGAGTGAAAATTCTCTCATTTGGAACCAGCAAGAATGAGCAAGTGGTAGGGACTCCCAACATTTTATGAGGATTTGAAGTTATCGAATCTGCCAAATGGGAACCTTTGAGATAATGTGACCTTGTAGAGCTGAAAATGGTATTTCCTCCCCAGGATCCATCGATATGGAACCACACCTTGAAAACTTTGGCAATAGCTGCTATTTCTTCAAATGGATCATAGGATCCAAAGACAGTGGTTCCCGCAGTTGCGTTGATGTATAAGGGGGTGAACCCATCTTCGATAGATTTGTGAATAGTACTTCTGAGTTCTTCTGGAATCATTCTTCCTCTAGAATCTACCGGGATCTTAAATACATTATTTGCACCAATTCCACAAAGAATAGCAGCCTTTTCAACACTATAATGGGAATGAACACTGGTGTAGATAGCAAACTTTTTTGTATTACCCTGTAGCTTTGTCTCCGGAAATAATATACTTCTAGCCATATGAAGACTGGTGATGTTCGACCAAGAACCACCGCTGAAAGTTAGACCTCCAGCATTCTTCCCCTTGAAACCAAACAAATTAGCATACTTCTGAGAAACAGTGCGTTCGATGACAGTCAAGGCAGGCGACACAGTGAACACATGAGAATTAGTGTTTAGAGCCGAAAGCAGAAGATCTGAAAGAACTCCAACAGGGTTAGTGGATGCATATAACTTATCCATAAAACCAGGATGCCATGTATTCACTGAATTTTTCAGAATCAATTGAAAAACATCCAGAATTTCTCTATCCTTCAATGAATGGTCAAACAACTTCTCATCATTTAGATTCAAAATATCATATAGATCTTTAGGATTCTCGAACTTTGGTCCGATCCCAAGAATGCCCGAATCTGTATCTTTGACATGCTGAATAATTATATCCACTGCTGGTTTTAACAGAGACTCCAACTCCGTCACTCTGTCTGCTTCAAGGTCTGAAACCAGTTTCTCGTCTTGTACTGTCATTCTCGCTCTTTCTATAAAGACAATTAATAAAATAGAATGAATTCAGTTGCAAGGACTATGGAAACAATCAGATATTGAAAAGAAAAAGTGATATTAGTCAAGTCAAATCCATTCACCATTTGACCCCTTAATGATGAGTCCTGCAAATATCGCGACAAGCCACACAAGTTAAACGATTTTAGCGAGGGAGCACCGAAACACACTCTTTCAGCTAATTCAAAGTTACAATTATCTTGCCAAATTCATAATCAATCTGATCATTTTCTTTTGTTATGTATATGATCTTACAGACAGACAAATACCTCCAGTCTTTGCTTTGCTAACAATTACATTCACATCAGATCTTCTCGGGGATCGAGTCCGTAAGAGACAAAAATCAACGAGGCTAATGTAATGGGTTGTGGCTGTTAAAAAATATTTTTCAGTGTTGATCGGCTATTACTATATTCATCTTTTGTAGTGACGGGAAAAGAACAATTTTGGAACTACCGAAACAATTGTTCTAAAATCTCATACAGTAAGTTTTGAAGTTGCAGAACCCTTTTGAATAATATCGATTTACAGACAAAATCCTTATTGAAACAGCAATCATTTCCGGCTCGTTGATAAGATTGGACCCCAGGGCTTTTTAAGATATGAGAAAATATGAGATTATATAAGCGGAAATAAAAAAAAAATTAAAAATTGAAAATATTGTGATTAGATCAGCGTAAAATTTCCATGTTAGATACGTGAGAGAGACAGACTGATTTTATCTCGATCTCCCTCATTAGTTAACACTCCTGTTTGGACATGTTTGGAAACAGAGAAGAATCCAAAGTTTATCAAGAATGTCGAATGTTGAAGATGAATTCTTTTCTATATCTGCCGGAGAGGAAAGTCCCATTGAGGAGGATGAGAAGGAACCATTAGAGCAAAATGAGGAGGTAAAAGAAGATCAGAACAATCAGGGCAAAACCGCCCTCGAGTCTCTAGGAGTGAGATTGATGGAACAGGACTCGTTAGAGAGGTCTGTTGCTGAAGATGCGAATAAGATGATGATTGAACGTGATATGGCTCTGGATGAAAAGCGATTAGACAAAGAAACCAAAAAGAAGAATAAACTTGAGATTAAACTTCGCAGCCTTGAAGCTAAGCTTTCGAATTCAAACACAAGAATATCAGAGAAGGAAAGATTGAAGATTGAGATTATGGATCTCAAGAAAAATGAGTTAGAGCCTGTACTCACAGATATTCGGGAGATTAGGGAACGATTGCGTGGGTATCATGATCAAAAGACATCTAAATCGCACACTAAAGAAATCGATAGCTCTCTCCAACAGCTTCCTAATGAGAGCAGACAAGAGTTCCTTGTGAGGACTGGAAAAGTTACTGCATTTGGAAGCTCTAATGCATTTGTACAGGATGATGATGACGATGATGTTTCCAAAGGAAAGAGTCATCAAGAACTTGTTGCCCCTGGATTCGATTATTTCACCTCTGAAAATTTAGGGGATGATGATGATTATAATTATGGATCAGAAACCTCTGGAAGAGAGGATGAAGCAATTGAAGAGAGTAAGAATCAAAAGAGAAGAAAGAAAAGTAAAGTTAGGCAGGAAAAACCAGACAGTGATGATGAATATAGTGAGGGCATAGATGTAGCTGAGCACTCATATGAGAGTGATGGATCAATCGAGGAAGACGATTTTATTGTATCAGATGATGATCTTACCGGTTCAAGGAAAAGAAAAGCTAATAATTCAAGCAAAAAGAGCTCCGATAAAAATGAATTTGAAAACATAGATGATGGTGATGAGAATATTTACCAAAAAAGACTCAAGAAATGGGTCAAAGCACGTTCTGAATTGAGAGCAAAAAATAGACCTGATTATCAAGATGATCCTGAAGTTGAGGAGTGGTTCAAACCGCATCCCACAGTCAAAGATGCAGTTCTAAATGACGAATACAAGATTCCTGGTGATATTTATCCTTCTCTTTTTGATTATCAAAGGACGAGTGTTCAATGGCTTTGGGAGCTATACTCTCAGAAGACTGGTGGAATCATCGGTGATGAGATGGGTCTTGGAAAGACTGTCCAAGTGATTTCATTTTTAGCTGGAATGCAATACAGTGGTTTACTGAACAAGCCTGTTCTGATTGTCTGTCCCGCCACTGTGCTGACACAATGGTGTAACGAGTTTCACAGATGGTGGCCTGCATTCAGGGTCGTTATTCTTCATTCAATTGGTACAGGTATGACGGGTAGAAAGAATAAGGAAGTTGATGACAATGTATTAGAAAATTTGCTTGCAGAGGAAGAATATGGATCCAGGAAATTACCATCTGGAATAAAGACTGATAGGCGAGCTAAAGAGCTGATAGATAGGGTTGTATCAAAGGGACATATTATTATTACCACATATGTTGGAATTAGAATTTATGCAAAACATTTGCTTCCTGTGAAATGGGGCTATGCAGTCTTGGACGAGGGTCACAAGATTAGAAATCCAGATAGTTATGTTACATTAACTTGCAAACAGCTTCGAACTCCTAATAGAATTATTCTATCAGGCACTCCGATTCAAAATAATCTTGTTGAATTATGGAGTTTGTTTGATTTTGTCTTTCCAGGACGTTTGGGAACATTACCAGTCTTTCAAAAACAATTTTGCGTGCCCATCAACATCGGTGGATATGCCAATGCAACTAATGTTCAAGTGCAGACCAGTTATAAATGTGCAGTCATACTAAGAGACTTGATTTCTCCTTATCTTTTAAGAAGGGTTAAAGCAGACGTTGCGAAAGACTTACCCAAAAAGTCAGAAATGGTGCTCTTCTGCAAATTGACTACTCAACAGAGAACATTGTATGAAAACTTCCTTAATTCAGAAGATCTCACAAAGATTCTTAATGGTAGGGGAAATGCTTTATTTGGGATTGATACACTGAGAAAGATTTGCAACCATCCAGATCTAGTTGATCTTGCTGTAAAAGGAAAGTTGCAATCGCGTAGAAACGTTTCTGCGATAGAAGATAAAGCTGGAAAGTTACAAGTTGTTCACGCTCTTCTTGAAACGTGGACCAGTGAAAAACGGAAGACATTGGTTTTCACCCAAACAAGACAAATGCTTAACATTTTACAGGATTTCATGGAGGCTTTAAATAGAGAGACAAACAATAGTTATCCTTTTCTGAGAATGGATGGCAGTACACCAATTTCACAGAGGCAGAATTTAGTTGACACATTCAACCGAGATCCTGCTTACAAAGTGTTCTTGCTAACTACCAGAGTAGGTGGTTTGGGAGTGAATCTTACGGGAGCTAGCCGAGTTATAATATATGATCCTGATTGGAACCCTTCAACCGATGTGCAAGCAAGAGAACGTGCTTGGAGACTTGGACAGAAGAAGGATGTCGTTATTTATCGGTTGATGATGGCAGGGTCCATTGAAGAGAAAATTTACCATCGTCAGATATTCAAACAGTTATTGACCAATAAGATATTAAAGGACCCAAAACAAAAACGGTTCTTCAAAATGAATGATCTCTATGAGTTATTCACTTTGGGTGACGATGAAACACGAACTACAGAAACACAGAACCGGTTTGGTCGTAAACCAAGAGCGGGAAATGTATCTCAGTCAAGGTACCAACCAAGGTCCATTAAAGACAAGGATGATGATGATTTCCTGCAAGTGTCAAAAATGAACGGAGTTTCAAGTTTGCAAAAATACGAGGATGGAAACAACAGTGATGAGGAAAAAACTGAGGATTCAGATCTGATGACAGGTCTATTCAAAAATGGTAATGTTCACTCAGCTTTAGAACATGAATTAGTTATGAATCCAAAAACATCCTCGTCAGCATCTTATAATGTGATAGACAGAGAAGCCACAAGAATTGCCAATGATGCTGTGAAAGCACTTAGAGAATCAAGGAAGCTAGCTAGGAAAACCAATATTGGAGTTCCTACTTGGACAGGTAAATTTGGGGCTGCTGGCAGACAAGTGGAATCGAGACCAAAAAGATCTGTTCCAAAGAGTGAATCACAAAGCTCTACTCGTTCCTCTTCCCCTATGGTATCTTCCTCATCTATTTTGAGTAACATCAAAAAGAGAACAGAACAAACGTCAAGCTCCACCGCTCCAGTTGCTGACACTGAACTCATTAATAAGCTAAGCAATTATCTTTCTGGTGTTGATGGGTTCTTCAGTACATCTGTAGATGTGCTTAATAATTTAGATGTCGATATATCAAATGAAAAGACAGTGAAAGTGATCCGGTCTATGCTGAAAACAATTTGTACATGGGATAAAGAAAGAAAAGGATGGGTTTTGAATGAAGAATTTAGATAGATAGCAAACATTTACCAGAGATGATGCTACTTGTATGTTAACAATTTATTAATAATGTAAATAGAAAAAGTAATAACCAGCATATGGTAAAACTCCGATAAACAGGCAACAATACCAGAACTAAGCAATGATAATCATAGTCATAAAAAGAATAAAAGGAGAAAACCACTTCATGTGTTAAAAAACGAACGGACCCATGAAGTAATCAATCAAAGAATTGATGGGAAAAAAATCAGGAACAAATAACGATTAACCTCATACCACCTTGCAAATGGATGATAAATTAACTCAAGCTATTCATTTCTTCGATCCAGTGCCCAAAGTGTAATCACCAGAAATCCATCTGTTAAGGAAGGCTAAAGAAGATTCTGGTTGATCATAAGGAACCATGTGTCCACCGTCAAAGATTCTAGCATAGGTGAATTTTTCGAAGTTCTTCACTTCACCGATCTTCTTACCATTTTCAAGAAGCAAGTCCTTGATCTTGGCAGAAGAGAACTCAGAACTACCTGGCCATTCGAGCTCATTAGTCCAAGCTTGGTTACCCAACCAGTTGCAGATGAAATCCTTATCACCAGCATAAATCAAAACAGGCAATCCCTGTTTCAAAATTTCAATCACATGCTTGTGGTAAGGTTTCATCCAGTCACCAGCAAACAAGAAGTTTCTATTGACATCGAAGTTACAAGATTCATAAGTCTCCACTTCAGCTCCTAGCTTTTCCTTGACAAAGTCTTGGTTGAGGTATTGATCGATGTATTCAAGTCCCTTGTAGCACAATGATGATCCTTCACACATCTTTCTAACATCATAAACATTTCTACCAGTCTTTTGATAAGGACCAATTTGAGCATTGTTACAGTAAATAGAAGCAGGAACACATGAGAAGACAGACTCAGAGTTGTAGCAAGAATCAATCAAGGACAAACATCTTGGGAGAGTATCCAACATGCCAGCACATTCCTCTTCTGGGAGAGTTGGCTTAGCACCACTTTCTGGGGAGCAAGCCATTTTCTCATAGTAAGGATATTGGGTTAAAGGATCTGTCAAACCATTTCCAATAAGGACTGAACTCAAGTTGAAGGATCTGTCAGCATGAGAAAGAATTTCAGCAGCAAAGACCGGCACATAGTGTCCACCATATGATTCTGCAGCAATGTGGAATGGATTGTTCAAGAATTGTGGGAATTGTTGGAAGAAAAGCTCTAGGAAAGCATACACATCTTTACCTGCAGCAACTGTGTTAGAAACAGAACCCGAAGAGTAGGAATAACCAACATTGACTGGCTGATCTAGGTAGATAACAGAGGCATTCGAGTTCCATGAGTATGGATTGTAGACAGGGTTCAAGTTCTCATCAATAGCAGAAGAACCCAATTCGAAGAATAATCCTGTCAACGATGAACAACCTGGACCACCGTTCAACCACAAGATAATAGGATCATTGGCTGGGTCATTTCTACTTTCAAAAAGCCAGTAGAAAAAGTGAGCATCCTCACTTTCAATATCAAGATATCCAGAATATTGTTTAGTGTGGTCAATACCCAAAGCACCTGGGTCTGTTTTCTTGACTCTCAACTTGTAGTCTTCAAACTTCTCATTGGTAACATGGAAGTCCCAGAAAGTATCTGGTTTCTTGTTAATCTTAAATAGAGGCTCACTCTTCATCTTCATTTCCTTCAAAACGTCTGGGAATTTCATCTCCATTTCGGACCACACCTCCACCAGTTCCTGGTTGACGTTGGTCAATGGCTCATTGAGCACCTCTGAAACTTGCTCCAATAGGGTCTTTCCTTTTTTAAAGCCTGATTTGAGAGCGTTTTTAGCCATGTCTAAGTTCAATGGTTGTTGACCAAACACACCGTTTGATCCAACAGCTGCCGCCTCGGTGCAGACCACCATGGAGACAACTGCTGTCAAAACAGAAGCTGATAATCTCATTTTTGCCTATATGTGGGTGCCGCTGTTAGTGATTGAAAGCTTTAGATAGCTCTTGTCAAATCTCTAAGGATTATGTCACCTAGAGAGCAAGAAGATAGTCTCAAACTTACAGTTATAACTATGATAATTGATATATCTTGTAAGCTTCTTAAAATGGCTTTCCCCCATACGATGGCAAACAATTAAATGCGATAGATTTTATTTAGTTCAGAAGAGCAATAATTGATAACCAGCCACCATTTACCGAATTGGGGAATGGCGCATGTTGTGGCTGGAACTACGTTCCGATCTCAGGGTTATGGCTAGTGGATGAATGGACAATCAGCTAAAGAGAGATACTACCACTATATATATGAATGGATTGAAGATTCTCCATATCACTTCCTAGTTTCTGCTGAAATAGCTTTGAAGGATTCGTCTATGTACCAAAATGAGGCACGGTTTGTCTGACATGTAAAACTTCTCTAGCTCTCATTCAGCTCTACTCAAACAACATTTTCAGCTAAACCAAGTGGAAATGGCTAATTAAAAGGAATGTACCAAATATGACCGATCATACTAAATCCTACTGATCTAGACTGATCTAGATAGAGTAATTTATTTGTAATTTCGTAATGGTTGATCAATAGATGAGATAGCTCCTTTTCTCGTGTATGATCAGCGTTGGAGATCCAGTTCGAGAACGCATCATCTTAATCTCGAAATTCAGCTTCTCCTCAATCATCTATGAATCCTCCAGCTCCTCATCAAACATACATTACACAGTGTTTTCTGAGTTGTAATAATATAATAATATTTGCTATCAGGACCAATACAACCACTCTGTTTCATATCATGGCTGTGCTAACACACCATCGGGTCTGCTGTTTCTGTCTTTTACAGACACTATGGTCGATAATTGTTTTAATTATTGGTCTTCAGACAACTCAAGAGGTATGAATTGCCATATTATTACAATAAATGGTCTCTTTCAAGATTTCTCGTCTATTTCAAGAGAAAAAAGTGTTCCCCATTTAATCTAAGACTTTCGACTAACAGTCTCAAAAATATACTGAAAAATTGATTATGCCTCACCAGATAAATTAAATTTTCCAAGCCAAAGAATATATATATTATTAAATCGAGTAACCAACGAAATACTTGGTATAGGTAATTTATCTGTCGTGGAGTGTATTATTTAAGCCAGCTCTTCATTGAAATTGAAGCAATTCAGAGCAGCTATCTCAATACTTGTCACCAGGATGTTGAGAACTATAATCAGAAACAATTCCCGGACCATCGGAAGGGTTGGGCCTTTGTCAGTGGGGATCCGGAGTGGTGCAATGCTGATTCCTTTGAACATTGCAAGACTCTATTCTTCGTCTGATGATCCACAAGACAAGAAACCAAAGCTTTTTGAAGATAAATATAATATGATTAAGAAGATGAATCTCGACACTCCTTTGAACGACTTCGAAAAACCCCAACATACCACTTCTCAATGGTCATCTATTCATGAAAAGAAAGAAGAACCACAGGAGGAGCTTTCTAAAACATGGGAATTACTTCAGAGATTTCAGGCTGTTTTTCTAGGTTTTCTATTTCTAGGTGGTTGTGTTTCACTCTACGAAGTTTACCAGAACTGGTCTTATTTGAAATCCAAATACTTTGGCGGATCTTATAATCTTGAACAATTCGATGAGATGTATGAACAAGTGAAATTGAAAAAGGCTCAAAAAGAGGGTGAATCAGAGAAAACTACTTACACTATCACTAATCCTAATCCTTCAAGTGTGCCAGGTATCTATATTTGTGGAAACAATGCCAACGGATTAGTCAGTCCTGATCCTAAGGTGAAGATCCAGACCATTTTCAAGAGACTTGATATATTTGATAATTTTGTTGTTCGTGATGTACAGGTTGGTGCTGAGTCGGGAGCTCTTATTAACGAAAAGGGAGATTTGTATCAATGGGGTAAGGGTTTTGGTGGCGATTCAACAAAACCAACTCTTAAGGGCCAAGGTTTAACCAAAGTGGTGATCAGCAATAGCGTGATCTACGCATTGAACTCTAAGGGAGAGGTGCTATATCTTCCAGAGAATGTCAAGGATCAGAATGAATTCAAGGTGAAAAGTTCTGGTTTATTCGGAACAAAAACCAAGAACTTTGCAAAAATAGAGACACCCTCCCAAGTGCAAGATATTTCTGCCGGAGAAGAACATCTAGTCTTACTGTCAACAAACGGAACAGTATTCACTGCTGCTTCGGGTTTGAAACCTCTCAAGCAATCATATGGACAATTTGGTATTCCTTCTTTTTCTCAGTTTGATTCCCCTCCAAAGCCAAATGAAGCAAATGAGGTGACATTATTGACTAAATACATTGAAGATAATCAAGTTCTTCAAAGAGAAATCAAACAAATCGCTGCTGGAGATTATTTCACGCTATGTTTGGATAGCATGGGATATGTGTGGGCTTTTGGTAGAAACACCTATGGTTCCTTAGGAAAACATGTGAACTATGACACAGAGATTGTTCCTTATCCAACTAAGATTGAATTGATTAATAAACATTTCAATAAGACCGAGTTCCCTCAATGTATCAACATTGCAGCAGGTGGCCACACTGCTTATGCCACCTATGTTTCATCAAACATATACCATCTATTTGAGAAATCCGTTAGAGAAAAGAAGGAGGTGGATTTAAATAGCCTGACCGATTCTCAACAGGACTCCCTGGTTTACTTTTCTTGGGGTCATGGTTTGAAGGGAGAGCTAGGAGTTGGCCATTTTGTGCATGGACAAGCAGAACCAATCAAAATCAAGGGATTGAATGAATTGAGAGAGTTCAACGAATCGACAAATAGAATGGAAACATTGGGTATCAAAAGATGGTCCATTGGTTCCAACCATGTTCTTGCTACTTTATCTAATGGTGATGTCTACGATTGGGGAGATAATGAATTTGGACAATTAGGAAATGGAAAGAGAATCAGATCTGGTTTCCCAGCTCCTGTTCCTTCAATTATTGAACCTGATACGGAGAATAAGAATAAGACAGGCAAGAAAGACAAATCTTTTGCAAGTGCCAACCGTCGTTTGCATTTAGAAGACACCGAGAAGTATGAACAAGTTGTAGTTGCTGGTAAGGACACTTCTGTGCTGTATTTCAGAAAACATTGATTCAAAGGTTTACATTGGGTCGATGACTCCAAAATTTTGTATATAATTCTTTTTGAATATGAAATTTCAACTATATCAGTGAAAAACCGATGTATCTAAAGCCTTAAACATGTATTTGGGAACTCTTTTATATACTAAAACTGAACATTTATCTTGGTTGGCTTCAACTTCAAAAACGAGGCAGTGTCCAGAGGTCAAATAAAAAAAAAAACATGATGCACCAGTATTCTAGTTTGAAGTTGTAGACGGTGATCATAAGAATGATCGGAACGGTCAATTAGAGAAAAGGAGAGTTGAATTGGACAGTAATGAACACTCAATGATTGGATTACGAGTACTTGTAGAAACCGATTATGTCAAACAAAGAGGAGAGTCTACTCCGGAGATCAAACAGGAGCAGGAAAATGTGCTTATAGACCAAGACAGGAGCAATTCCTTACTCGGTACCAAGAAGGATTTAAACGATATCATTGGCTTCATTTGTCGAAAATGGATTACAGATGTTTTATTCAGCAACTCTGAGGGAGTGGCAAAGGCAACTTCAAAAGGAGGTCGTTGGGATTGTCATCTATTGGTGTGTTTAGAGTGGAGGGAACTAGATGCCATATATGAATATGAGCTGGAGATGAACCACAGATCGAAGATTTTGAGTCTGTTTATGGAACGAAATTATACAACTTTAGAAAGATTCAAATCTGTAATTGATGTATCTTCGAAAGAGCCCAGAAAGGTGGGTTTGTTGTTACCCTTAAGGCTCGGAGATTCCTGGACTCTAATTTGGGTGAAGATTCGCAACAGCAAGTTAGTTGAGATCCGTCAACTAGACTCCCTTCCTCGCCAATTGGGAGAATTGAGTCCCAATATTAAACTACTAATCAAGGCCATATTGAGCTTTATTTTTGATCTACCATCTCTGGAAAGTCTAGTCTATACGTTCGAATACTGGATGCCTCTGATGGAGGATGAGAACCTCAGTAATGAGACGTTGTTGATTGTGAATATGATCCAAATAATACGTGGTTATATGTTTCATGGTTTTAATCTCGTGCCGTCTAACATCACATATGACTACCAACAATTGGTGTCCAAAATGAATGAGTTCAAAAAGACATATATGGAAACTGCGCATAATTTCGATGAACTAGACTTGGAGAAAGAAGCTCCTATATTCCAAGAAAGTGTTCAGATCAGACCTGAAGGAATGAATGGTTCCGGTAGAAAACGGGGAAGGCCTCCCAAGGTTCACAAACATCCACATACTGGAGAGGAAACTCGAACAGCTACTTACCAGAAGTCTTCTACAACTGTATCCCAATTGGATTCTGATTCCTCTAGCACTCCTGCGAAAAAGATATCCAAACTCAATGGTTCCACGGCTTTGAGATCTCTGGCTATGAAGGAGAAACCTTTAAATTCATCTAATGAACAACAAAAGCCCTCAACAACAGATGATTTTGACATGGACGTTCCATGTTATGTTACTGTGGACAACTTGAAGCAAATAAGATCTCAGATCGATTGCAATCCTTCTGATTTGAAAAAGCTAGTGAACGATTTCAAGCGCAAATACGACGAGATAGAAACCAAATTTTACTCGAAATGGGCCAAATCTGGACCTGTGCAATCTGATGACAGCATGCTGGCCGATTCAGATAGTGACTCGGAGTTTCCAATGTATGGACCTACTCAGGTTGAGTTTGAGATTCTGAATGCACAGGAGGTTGTGGCCACCAAGAGCCTGTTGATGAAACTTTCGCAGCTGAACATCTTTCCGAACCAACAACAGATGAGATCGATATCAAACGCTAGAAGATGGATCAACCAGAGATTCAGGTTTGATCCCACTACCAAAACTGTCCATTATCTTCGTGACATGAACGTAGTTATCCCAGATTACGACGATGTCACCTACATTGTCATGGCCACACATTTACATTACAATTGTTTAGAACCCTTGTTAACCTATAACCTTGTGAGACGAAACTGGTACATATCTAGAAAAGCGGTTGATTACATTACTGCCAGATGTCGTCGATGCAATGGGGGTAAGAGATCCACCTAGTCGCTCGATAGAACTTTATATAGACCGTTCTCAATGGAAACTCCCCTCCTTATCGTATAACCCTTGTTTGAGTAGTCTGCGGTGTCTGATAGTCAGGATTGTTAGATGCCGACACCCTTCGTTGTTGTTTCCTCTGTCTGCTACCAGTGAAATTGTTCAATACTGTGCGGTTGCTAACCACCGGCGTTGTATATTGATTCAGATACTGTTGTTGTCCTCCAGAAGCATTGTATTCTGTCACATCTCCCGAATCAATCAGTATAGATGGATTGTTAATTATGTTTTGTGACTCTGTAATTTCTGCTAGATCTTCATCGTCATCGTCATCGTCGTCATCATCGTCATCGAAACCACCACCAGAGTGCGAGCTAACCTGGTTCGAAACCTCGCTAGTTCCAGACCTGCGAAACTCTTCATCCATAGTCTGCCCAACATCTCCAGACGTTCCAAAAGATGGCCGCATTAAAATCGTCTGGTCTGGTATGTGGTTTTTAGTACTCAGAAGCTCAGCTAGACCGAGATCCTTCCAGTTCAACTTCTTGTGTTTCTGTCTCATTCTGTTGGTGTAGGAGGAGTTGAACATTGGATTATTTCCATTGATAACGTTCAGATCATTCTCAGTGTCCTCTGATGCCAGAAACTGTTGCAATAAATTCTCCTGATTGCCGAAATAAACGTTTGGATTGATCTCAATATCGTCAAACGGAAGCTTATCCATTTCCCATTTCTCCTGGAACAAGATGTGATTTGGTTGTTTCATGTGAACATAGCTAAGATGGGAGTCTCTGCTCATTTTGATTGATATATATATATATATATATATGACTTCTAGTTGAATGAGCAATTGTGGTGATTTCCGAATCACCTACAACTGGGGCCAAAATGTATATTTATATATTAAATAGGAAGAACAAGGAAAAACAAAATAACAAAAAGGACCCTCTTGTCAAAACCAAAATAATAAAGGTAAACTTACTCGATCAGAAATTTTGTTTGATCTGACTCTCTCTGGTGCAGAGATGTACGTCAAACCCGGTTGTAACGTGATGGGTCAGCCTTTTTTTTTTTTTTGAAGGGCCTAGGGGCTTGCAGTGCTTGCGGTGCTTGTGCTGCTGTTTTATTGAGAAAAAATTAAATGGGATAATTAGACGTTTCATATATAAATAATTGGCTTTGTTTCCATTAAAGAGTCGTTGCAGAAGATATTTTGTTCTTTAAATCGAACTAACTTCGAAATGAGATTAAGCAACAGTATTTTGTACAGTCTGGTGATCTTGAGCGCCTCAGTGGCAGCCAAAAATGTGTTCCCTGGAAAGCTGGAGGTTGTTGACGTGAAATCCTTCGAGAAGGAACTTCAATTGAACAAAAGAGACGCAAGAAATTTGGTCACCTTGAACTTGCAGATTGATGAAGACGAATTGGCCAACAAGAAGGTCAAGAGAAATGGTAGAAACGTTTATGATCTGGAGTTGGAGATCGAGGAGTCGGAGCTTCTTGAAAAAAGAGATGCAAAGAACATCGGCAGTCTGAATCTAGTGATTGATAACGAAGAAGATTTAACGAAGAAGAGAAGTAAACATAAGAGAGAGCCAAAGAACATCGTGAATTTCAATTACATTATTCCAGAAGAGGAGATTTTGTCTTCTCCAAAGGTTAAAAGAGATGGCAGAAACGTTTATGACATTGAGTTGCAGATTGAAGAAGGAGCTTTTTTGACCAAGAGACATCATATTCAGGATGTCATGGATGCTCCAGTGGGCCAAAAGGTGGTGATTCCTGAAACCGGAGATATTTTTGATGAAAACCACGAGCTGAAGTACACTTTGATGCCTAGTGTGAGCTCAGATACTCTGGCCACCGCTTTGACTCAGATCAAAGACATTTCTATTTTCTCCTCATATTTACGTGATCAGGTCGATCTCTACAGAAAATGCGAGAATTCTGAAGATTTCAACATCAACAGCGAAAAGAACCCAATGTTATTAGTGTTTGCACCAACCAATGACGCCATTAGTGAGTTGGACCAAAAGCCATGGGAATTCCCAAAACATGTTGATGAAGAATCAAACAAGAATGACGAAATAACGTCCTACAATGTGAGACATTTCGCTGAGTCTCATATTATCGAGAATTCTGGACCACTTGATTACTCGAAAGAAACAGTCAAACTCCAATCCATGAACGGTAACGTTATTTATTTGAGAAATGGAGAAAAAGGATTCGAGGTTTCCTTGGACGATGTGGATGAATGGCTCGAGATCAAGAGAATCGAGATAACTAACAATGGTGCTCTTTTGATCATCGACAAAGCTTTGTCCTGGCCAGGAAAAAACTAGTTTTATATTCCAAGAGAGGGTTTTGGTTTTACTTATTGTTATGTAGCAAGTAGATAGGTCGGTATCTACTATTTTTCATGTTGTTTAAAACACATATTCGATTATGCATTTATGACTATTGGTACAAAGTAACTTAAAAACGTCTATATTTTAAAAACGGAACATTAATGACGAACGTGAAGATAACATATATCAAGCAACAGAGACACTGGATCTAGGAATGTTTGTGCACAAACTTTCAAACAAGGCCTCCTTCGCTTTCAGTTTACTGTTATCGACGTTATTCTTGGCTGCTAGCTTGAAAGAACCAGTTCCAATTCCCATCGTTTGACCCAGGATGATTCTTTCAGAAACACCCTCTACCAAATCATTCTTCATGTAGAAGGCTGCATCAAATAAGTGATCTGTAGTCTTCTCAAACGACGCAAGCTGTAAAACAGAGTCCCTCATCTTAGCTAGACCAAATCTAGTGATACCCAAAACTTCTCCCTTATATGTCATGACATCTCCTAATAACTGGATATGACGAGGATCGACAGCCATACCATGAGATCCCATAGTGTAGTCAATTTCTGAGATGATACTGGCTCTGGCTGCTTCGATACCCAGAACGTCAAATATCTCTAACACATGATTAGTCTTGGTTTTATGTGAGATGACACCATCAGTGGCCATAACTGTCTTCAGTCCATATCCTTCAACAAGAAGTTCCTTCTTACCATCGTTCTTGACATTAATAACGGCTCTTGAAATATCAGGAAGCCCCTTAACAACAACCTTGGTCAAAATACGCTTGAGTTGTTGCATTTTGAAAAATAGAGCGTTTTTCTCCAATCTCTCTCTCTCGTCAGCATCTTTCGCAACTAAAGCAGCAATCTCCTTCGACCCTGTAGATTTTGTTGTAGCCTTTGTGAAATCAGCACCCATCTCACTGACAAGAACTTGGACCTTGTTTTTTCCTACAACTGCCACATCTGCTCTGGAAATTTTCAACTTTGGAGCATTAACAATAGCAGTAGCAATTTGGTCAATATTCAATTCAAGTTGTAATTTATCGATGGTTTTCAAATCAATCTTCACTTGAAGAAATGCTTGATTTTCTTTATAAACATCTTCAATAAAGTATGCGACATCCTCTAAAAGAGTTTTCTCTATTCTTCCTTTCACCACTCTAGCTGCTCTTTCATCCTCATCATTAACTAGAACAGCATTGATAATCGGAGTAGAGATGGTTTTTGAAGCATTGATAATTTCCTTAATACGAGGAACACCCAAAGTAACATTCATCGATGCAACACCCGCAAAGTGGAAGGTCTTCAATGTCATCTGGGTACCAGGTTCACCAATCGAATGAGCACCAATAGCTCCAACGGCAGTACCTGGTTCAACCTTTGCTTTCAGGTATTTGTGCAAACATAACCTCAAAAACTCTCTAATCATGCTTTCTGATATTTTCGAAACTTGATTGACTACAATCTCCTTGGCCGAATCAGACTCAACAGCCATTCCAGGGTCCTCCTTCAGTGGATCTAATTTTCTCTCGGCTCTGAATTTTGCCAAACTCTCGCTCTTCTTTTGAATGAAACCTCTAATAGATTCATAGAAGTCTCTTTCAGCATCATATCGATCGACAAACTCTAGTTTTTCGGAATCCTCAACATTGACTCGTTTACCCAAATTATCATATCTGATCAATCTATCCTTCATAGGATCCAAAACAGAGTTGGTGATCGAATCGACCTCATAGGGATATAGTCCCCTTTCGTTATGATTAAGAGTAATGTAAAACGCGTGATCCCAGGTTCTATTGAAATTAACCGGTTTGGCATCTCCTTCCATATCGAAAGGATCCAAACCATCACCACCATAGTTGAATTGGACAATACCATTGCTGGAGTTTCTAACTGTCTCATCGTAGTTGGAGCTCAAATCTTCCATGGATTTCATCAGTCTACGGGAAGTGTATCCAGTCTCTGCTGTCTTAACAGCAGTATCCACTAATCCTTCTCTACCAGATATAGCATGGAACAAAAATTCAGATGGGGTCAAACCTGAATAGAACGAATTTCTGACGAAACCCTTTGATTGTGGAGACTTAGAATTTTTCAAGAAATGAGGCAAGGATCTGTCTTGAAAACCATCAGGAACTCTGTGTCCTGAAATAATCTGTTGACCAACAACTGCCACCATCTGAGACACATTAAGAGTCGAACCTTTTGATCCACAAGTAGCCATAATCAAAGGAGCATTAGACTTTTCAAGTTCATTGATACAAACTTCACCAACTTCTTCTCTAACTTTCGAAAGCAAACCACCAATCTTGGCTTCCAATGTTTGTTCCTCATTACAACCTGGTTGTGTCTCCAGTTTTCCTGTTTTGAATAAAGTAATGAGTTCATCACACTTTCTATAGGCTAATTCAACCATTTCCTCTTTCTTACACTTCAAATTGTAGCTTGGAGTCACATCATTGATACCAATCGAAAATCCCCTTCCACCAAGATATCTGGCACACAGTTTGGCCATTCTATTCATGGCATTAGCAGCCTCATCAGGTCCATAGTCTCTTAAAATAGTATAAAAGACAGAATGCTTCTTTCCGTCTCCTAATGTAGATTTATCCATTACACCAGATAGAATTTGCGAATTTCTGATGATAACGAACCCATCATTTGGAGACATTTCATTTGGATAGCCTGGGAGTGGAGGAACAAAAGTTTTATTTTTGGCATCCAAATTAATAACAACTTTTGAACTCTTGTTGGGTTTGATCAGCAAACTGAAAAGCTGTTTACCGGTCCAAAGAAATACTGGCTTAAATATGGTTGGTGGAGGGATATCAAATTGAGTGGCACCATCTGACATCATGCTCAACAATTGTGTCAATGTTGCTCTATCGTAAAAAGAGTCTTTGTTGGAAATTAAAAAGGATCCGGTAATGAAATCCTGAGTTGCAGCAATAATAGGTTCTCCAGACTTTGGTGTTAAAAGATTATTTTTAACACCCATTAAATTCATGGCTTCGGCTCTGGCTTCCTCGGTTTGAGGAACATGGAGGTTCATTTCATCACCATCAAAATCAGCATTATAGGGTGTACAAACACATTCGTTCAATCTGAAGGTCCTCCATGGTCTGATCTTAGCAAAGTGAGACATGATGGATAGTCTGTGCAAAGAAGGTTGTCTATTGAATAATACAACATCACCATCTTCAATATGTCTTTCCACAACATCACCGATGGTTAACTGTTTAGCGAGCTTATTTCTATCACCGTATCTTAAATTTCTCTTGACATCTTCATGTTTTCTGATTAAATAGTTAGCACCTGGATGAATATCTGGACCATTGGCAACCAACTTTTGTAGTTTGGCTTTATTATATCTCGTAACCCTTTCAGGGTAAGTTAGCACTTGAGCAACTTTCACAGGAATGGCAACCTCGTCAATTTTCAAATTAGGATCTGGGGAAATAACGGTTCTACCTGAAAAGTCAACTCTCTTACCTGAAAGATTACCTCTGAATCTTCCTTGCTTACCTTTGAGTCTTTGACAGAAACCTCTGATTGGTTTGGCGGATTTCGAACTTGAACCCCCACCAAGAGCGGATGGGGATGCTGAATCCGAATTAATATACATGGCGACAGCCAGTTGTAGATAATCCCACTGTTCCATCAATGAGTTGATAGCGATACCTTTCTCAATACCAGCTCTTATCATAGACGAAGTCCAAACAATTTCTGTAAGTTTCACAGTTAGATCATCTTCGTTAGAGGTGTTAGTGTCTGTCATAATCACAGAAGGTCTTATACAAACAGGAGGTGCAGGTAGATACCTCCAAATGTACATTTCAGGACGACCACCTCTTGATGAGTCTATTCCAAGCAATTCACAATCACTAGGAGATATCTTTTTGAAAAGATTCAAAACCTTAAGTGGATTCAAATCGTCAAAACATCTCTTGAAGAATTTCTCTAGATCAGGATTTGAATCAAAAAGTCCATCAAAATCTTCATCCCATTGAAGCTTTTCCTCTGCTCCCTTCTTTCCAATCCATCTAAAAGTATCATGAATAATTTTAAGAGCAGCAGGACCTGCTCCTGCAGCCGCTTTCTTGACAACACCGTTCAAAGCTCCACAGTGGAGACATCTCCTTTGCTTTTTGGCCTGATCAAGAATCTTCTTCAAAATTCTCATTCTCCTCAGGTTATCTAGACCAGGTCTCTTTAGATCATTCATGAACTGTCTTTTTGTCAATTCATCCAGCAACACTGAAGAACAGGTCTTACATATAGTCTGCAATACCTGAATTATTGCCTTGAAATATCCCACATGGAAAACAGGTAATGCCAGTTTAATGTGACCAAAATGACCATGACATGTATTCAAAGTACCATGACAAGTAGTACACTCACCAGTCTTTGATGATATACCCATACGACTATCTAAAGCACCATTTTCCACAGGGGCCCTGCCATGGTCTAAATCAAACAAATTTCTGGTAGAAACTTCCACTTCAGACTGCGCAACAATTTCTGCAGCTGACAACGCCCCGAACTCTATTCCCGAAATGCATTTTGGGGCAATGTCAACAACTGTTTCCTTCATGGTTCTCCAGTGTTTGATAGACACCAACACTTACTTTATCAGTGTGCTTTGGATGGATATTTAGCAAAAAGACCCTCTTTAGATCATAGATCGATCTATATAGCAGAAGAAAATTTTTGTATAGAGATTTTATTCTTTTCAGAATTACATAATCACAGAATCAAGTCGGTCCTCTAGATTTACCCTACTTGAGGATCCTGAATAAAGGATTAGATTGGCCTAGTAATCTATTCAAATTGAAGTCATTAAAGATGTTGGCTAGCTTTAATTGTCTTACGATTGCTTGTAAATGAAACCATGAAGAAACCAATCTATCAGAATTACAAATAAATTAACAAGGTGAGAAATAGAAATAAAATTATATATAGATATATGAAATACAGACAGAAAGAGGATCTAATATGGAGGGAACTTCTCAGACATCTGATCAGCAGCCTTGATCAAAGATTTCCTGTCTATTAGAATTAGATTTAGCATTGGGTCAATTCCATAATCATTGAAGACTCTTCTAGAATCAGTCTCAGTATTGTGGTGAGTATGTTCGAAATAACCATAATGCAGAGAGTTATCTTCGAGAACCTCATCTTCGTAATGGAAGTAATCGAACTGATCGCTCTGAGAATCATCTTTTTTGGAACGTTTTTTTGATCTGGATGCATCGTCATCATCCAGTTCCTGGTCAATAGTGGATGACACAAGTTTGTATACACGAGATGGTATTAGGAAGTAATCGAAGTTGTAGTCTGTGCTTGAATCTTGTGCCTTCTCCATCTCCTCCAAAAGCATTTTGTACATAGGAGGAACAGTTTCAACAGGCATATTAATCAACCTTTCACTGATGATCAATCCTGTTCTGAATTTGGATGTTGGGGAGAGCAATTGTCTTAAAAGGATGTTGAATTGGGTCTTTTTAGTGGTTTTTTCTAAGAAATAAGATACAAGAGCCTTTAGTGGTTGTTTGGCCGCATTATTAGTCAAATCTATAACACTGAGAATTGAAAATGGGTCACTTTCAGTCCCGTCAGTTTTGATGGTTGTCCCCACATGGTTTTCGGTTAGAATTAGATCTGTGATATCTGACAATTGGAACAGAGCGGAGTCGTCACCAAACAGTTGTCTCAAAAGATTCTTTGTTGCATGGAAGTCAATAGCTGGATTTAAATCAAAGAAATCAAAATCCACATTGACGATCTTTTCTTCTTGGTCGTTGTCCTCTGTTTCTTCTAATTCTTCGTCATCGGTAGAGGAGACATCAATATCGGAGTACTCTTCCTCTTCTTGTTCGGTCTGATCTTTTGATCTTTTAGCCATATTTGGAGTTTATGATACAAAATTTTAGTGACTTCTTGATGCTAGTTGTTCAGCTATTTCGAGACTCCCTGATGTCTTGAGAAGGAGTAACAAATCTAATTAGTTTGCAGTACTTAGGAAATCAAATTTGATAGTGAAATTTTTTTCCACTTACATCGCCTTGAAAAAGATTTCAATATATAAAGATAAGTGATTCTATAGAGAAGCAAAAAACACCAAACCATTATTTGTTCTTTTGTTCTTTGAAAACAACATTCATAGTCATATATTCCATCAATGTCGCTTTTGGAAGGATATGGAAGCAGTTCAGATTCTGATGAACAGGAAACTCCCGGAAAATTGCAGCAAAAGGAGATTATCCTGGACAAGCCCACCAGACAAAATGATTATATAGTTTTGGCCGATCAAAATAGGGCTAAAAAGACAATCACAGGTTATATTCAAGAAGAAGTCATTGATGAATTCAAATTTGCGACAAACAAAAGATTATATGAAAAATATGGAGATATTTCAGAAAATCAAAGTCAGCTACTTCGTGGAAGAAAAGCAAATAAAGCAGAGTCCAATAGAATAAAAAGACAAAGAAAGTCCAAAGGAGATCCATCTCAATTTGATGGTATTGATGCTTACAAAGGTCCTTGGTCTAGCTATAATGATTCATCCGAATATGAGTCTTCTGGGTCTGATGAAAACCCGTCAGAAGCGGTTGAAGAACAAGAAATAGACACGTCTGAATCAGAGCATGAATCTTCTTCCGTTAAAGAACATGAAACCACTGAATTTTATGGAACTTCAGAATTGGATTATTTGGGTAGAACATATATTCATGTACCACAGGATGTGAAAACAAATCTCAATAAAACTCCAGGTTCTCAGGAGTGTTTTGTTCCCAAGAAAAAGATACACGTTTATGAAGGTCATCAAAAAGGTACCCAAGCAATTCAATTCTTTCCAAAGAGTGGACATCTTCTCCTCTCTTCGGGTAATGATAATCAGATTAAACTTTGGGATGTTTATCATGATCGTAAACTATTGAGAGGCTTCTTTGGACACACAAAACCTGTGAAATTCGTTCAATTCAACTCAACAGGAGAGGAATTCCTCAGTTGTTCGTACGACAGATATGTGAAATTATGGGACACAGCAACAGGAAAATGTAAGTACAAGGTCAGAATGAGTGGTGTGCCAAATGTGGTAAAGTTCAACCCTAATAATGAAAGTGAGTTCTTAGTGGGTTTATCCAACAAGAAAATAGAGCATTTCGATGTCTCTTCTCAAGAAATAATTCAAACCTACGATCATCATATGGGAGCTATTAACTATCTCGAATTTATCAATGATGACATCAATTTTGTTTCTACTTCAGACGATAAATCTTTAAGAGTGTGGGACTTGAAAATAAATATGCCTATCAAGCAAATATCTGATCCTAAGCAATATTCTATGCCATTTCTCAAACAGCACCCGAACGGGAAATACTTTGTGGCACAATCAATGGATAACAGCCTGATATCCTTCTATTCAAGAGCAAGCGAACGATTCAAAAGGAATAAGAAGAAGACATTCACTGGACACAATTCTTCAGGATACTCGATTGGCCTACAATTCACTCCCGATGGTAAAAACGTGATGAGTGGAGATTCCGATGGATATGCTTATTTCTGGGATTGGAAGACTACCAAGCTGGTTTCCAAATTGAAAGTCAGTCAAAAATTAATAAATTGCATTGATTCTCATCCACAGGAAACCAGCACTGTGGCTATGAGTGGATTGGATGGAAAAATATATCTCTACGATTAATAGTAATGTATGTATAATTAAGCCAAACTTATCAATATCAATTAGATGACTATGAATTAGACAAATAGATTCTAAGATAGAACATACACAGTAATTCTAAGCGTAAAATGAGACAGACTTGTTCTTTCTTGATTGAACTTCACTGATTCCATCCACAAAGTCTTCATGTTTAATTATAGACTGACCATTCCTTAGTGCAATCATACCTGCTTCAACTGTGACGGCTTTCAGCTGCGCACCATTAAACTCGTCAGTGGATCTAGCCAACTCCTGCCAATTCACATTTGGATCACAAGTCATTTTTCTAGCATGAATTTGTAAAATCTGCGCTCTGGCCTCTTCCGAAGGCAGAGGAAACTCAATCTTTCTGTCCAATCTTCCAGATCTCAGTAATGCTGGATCTAATGTATCAACTCTGTTTGTTGCTGCAAGCACTTTCACTCTATCATCGGAACCAAAACCGTCTAATTGATTCAACAACTCTAACATTGTTCTCTGCACTTCTCTATCACCACTCTTGTCTGAATCAAATCTTTTGGTTCCAATGGCATCCAATTCATCGATGAAAATAATAGTAGGAGCCTTCTCTTTGGCTAGTTCGAATGCGTCACGAACAAGTTTGGCACCATCACCAATAAACATCTGCACTAATTGTGGAGCTGCAAGTTTCAAGAATGTGGCATTAGACTGTGCTGCACAAGCTCTTGCAAGTAATGTCTTACCGGTACCTGGAGGACCATACATAAGAGCACCCTTTGGAGGTTTGATACCCAAATTTTTGAATTTTTCAGCTTGTTGCATAGGTAACACCACAGCCTCCACTAGTTCCTCCACTTGTTTATCTAGACCTCCAATATCTGCATATGTTTCTGTTGGTTTTTCATCCACTTCCATGGCCTTCACTCTGGAATCGTACTCTGCAGGCAAGGTATCAAGGATTAAGTATGAGTCCTTATTGACACCAATCAAATCTCCTGGTTTGAGCTTTTCTGGTTCCACCAGACCTATGAGTGGTAAGAAAACCGTCTGTCTTGTTGATGTCTTAATAACTGCAGATTTTCCTACTCTGGCAGCATCCAGATCCACATTTGCGCCTTCTTCGTTAGCCTCTGCTTCAGCTTCCATGTCTAGAAGCTCAACTACATTTCCCACTAGATATGGCAATTGCTTGTTGTTTTTGATCTTGAGCTTGTTGTCTTCGATTTTCTGAACCATTGATATCTTTTCATGTTGTAATCTCAACAATTCGGATCTGAACAGTCTGATTTCGTTCTCCAACATTTTCCTACGGTTGATGATGTCGCCCGTCGAGGAGTTCAAGATCTCCTGGTCGATCTCCAGTTGTTGTTCATTTTCCAGATCTTCAAGTGTAGCCATCTTGATGTATTAGCTAGTTCTTTCAAGTATAGTCCCTCAAAATACCAACTGATACCCGGTGTTAGATCAATTACCTTGTATATCGGAAAGAACCAGGTTTGCCACCCTTCAAAATATATACAGAGAGAACCTCTATTTTTTTACACTGGATTCGAAGAAAAACGACGATTTCTATATTCTAGTCGATCGACGCAATAATATACTCTCATTCTCCTAACAGTTCTACTATTTACAGCTGACCAATTACTATAGTTCAACAACAAAAGATACAACATTCTCCATTATAGACATTGGAGTCGATAATTATCTCCTATATATATGCCCTGAATACGCTATAAAATACCCATTAAAAATGAGCAATTGTATTTTTTTTTGTTTGTCAATCGATCCAAATTTCATTAATGATTTACAACAACTTTCAATTCAACTAGAAGCAGAATTTTTCTTCAATTCCTCTCTAAAACAATATCCGTTTCTGTTAGTAACCAGTTTCATCTTCTCATAGGGCTGAATGTTCTCTACTTACGTTAGTTTCTTGGTAAAATCGTCCTCGTTATCGTCGTCGTCCCAACTCTCGTCCCAAAGATGGTCCTGTTGTGTGGATCCCAAGGTCTTGTCTTCTGTCCAATCTGGTGAAATTATTCATCTGTTAGTATCTGAAGGTTCATATAATTCAACTGATTTCAACTAGTACTCACTATCTTCTGGGAAATCTTCGAATTCGTCATCTTCCTCCAATGTCTTGATCGACTTGGAAGGTTCTTCGACGGTTGGTTGTTCTGTTTCTGCAGGCATTTTGTGTCCAAAAGGGTGTTCAATAGATCAACTATCTCTTTATTCTGGACCTAGATTGATGTCTTATGATCTGAGACTGTTATAACAAATAAAACCTCCTCGAGACCAAAAAACAGTGCTATTTGTATATGACTCGCCACCAAAACCATGTTGAGATAGTTTGAAAACCATTTTGCTCGCGCACATCTTTTTGATAAATATTTAAAGGCTATCGATATTTAGATCAGGGGAACAGCAGTCGGTTATAAAGAATGATGCCAATTATTCACATAACTTGAAACGAATCAAATCAATTACAAACTCTCAATATATTATATGAATATAAAAACTAGAATTCCAGCATTCAATCAATCTAACATCATCGATCATACTATTTTCTTGTCAAATTAAGTTTCCACATTTCTCCACCTTTTCCCTCTAAGACTACAATCTCGTCTCATGCAAACGATGTCGGTCCAGGAACAGAACGATAGAGTGATTAAAGCCAAATTGGTTCCAAAAGTGAATTGTTTTTCTACAAGCAAATGCCCCCCTTTGTTGCCAAATACATCCCCGGTTGTATCATCTGCTCTGTATGCATCGTTCCCCTTTATCTTCATAACTAACAAAGTGATAGCCTTCGTGACCTGGACTAACAGCAACCCATATTACAATTTCATCGTTATTGCAACTTACGTCATGGTGGTGAAATATTGGAGTGTTATTTTCATACCTTTCCTAGTGTGTTTCTTATCCTGCGGGGTAATATGGTTCCTCCAGACAACAACGGAAGATCTTAAATCCGAAGAGTTTCCACCTACATTAGAAGAGATCCTAGACACTTTGACAAATCTAACGGAAAGAGTTGATTTCATGTTAGCTCCCATTTCTGGTCTAAACAAGATGGGATTTACAGATAAGTGGAACTTCTTGCTCAGTATCCTGATAATGACCCCATTATACATCAATTTAACAAAACACTTTTTTAACTGCAAGACATTCATCTTGGTCTCGGGAGTCATAATTCTGTCATTCTATTCTACATGGGCAATTGTTATACGCCAGTTGTTGTGGAGAAGTGTATTTGTTCGGAAAGTGATGATGTTCTGTACAGGAATGAACTTTTCTCTCATAGATCATAGTGTGGAACTTGACTTTCTGTTAGACTTCCAGGTGAAAGGTGAAAGTGGATCAAAGGGGAAAGTTGTGGAGTTATCTGTGTTGGAAAATCAACGTCGTTGGCTAGGTGTTGGCTGGTCCAGTACCACACTACCTTTTGAAAGAACATCCTTCACAGATGAAACCTTAAAACCCTCTTGCACGAAGCTAGACTCATTCACTTTCCCACTCATCCCAGACCTTCCTTTGTCAAGCTACAGATGGAAATGGCTTGACGAGTCCTGGAAAATTGATCATTCGTTCAATATAATCAACACCCAAGAAAAAGCAGATCCCTTTGGCTGGCTCTACTATAATAACAACTGGGAGAACCCGCAACAAGTCGATTCTATCAACAGTTTCACCAGAAACCGCCGTTGGAAAAGGAAATCTCTGGTTGTGATCGATTTAGATCAAACCTAGTGTTGTTTCTCCCCCTAACTATGTAATGAACTAGCATTTTTATGAATTTGATTCACATGATCTGCATCATCTGATATTTATCACATGTTATGTAGTGTGATACTCAATAATACAGAGATTTTTCTCTTTTTTTTGCCAACGGGAAGTTTTTTCTGTTGCGGTTGTAGAAATAATTAATAAACGAGGTGTGGTGGGCGAGCAAAGAGTTTCGACCAAGTCGATAACAAGCATAATTATCATCCATTAGAACCTTAGTGACCTGTAACTGCAACAGGACTATACAACTAAGGGATACCGAGTTGATTTTTTCGGTGAACAGCAAACTCCATTAGTTATTTAAACGGCATTTCGAGTCGACGTGGCCGTTGACATTGTCGTTGTAAATTTTAATTGGAGAACAAGAAGTTGTTGCTTAGTCATCAGCACGGCCAAAAGACCGACCCTTGTGACTAGTAGCCCAATTGGACCTGGAAGACCAGACCAAGGCAAGTCAGATCAAGTAGCAGATAGTCGGCCAGAGTGGATCAGAACGAACAAGAATTGACATCGAGATCAAACGTACGTTATCGGGAAACATAATAATGTCTGACGATGGCGTGGTTCAACCTGTGCAGTCGCAAACCCATTATTCGATGGATAGAATAAGATTAGAGTCAATTGAAAAAAGACGACAAGACTGCAGCAATATCATTAAGGATCGCAAGCGCAAATTAGCAGAATTGTATTGTGTTTCTAGACTGCCGTTGTTACCAATTTCAAATGACAAGGTTCTGCAGATTGAAGATAAACTTATGGCATTTCTGGAGAAAAATGATTTAGAAAATGGTCATGAATTCAATATATCGGTTTTAACAAATGAAAACCAACATAGAAGACCATCTCCTCCACAGTCGAACTCGTCAGCATCTGTTGTGCGGCATCCGCAGACAACACAATCACAGCCAGAAAATACCACAAGGGAGCCCGATAATGTTTCTGTCCCTTCATCAACTGAGCAAAGCAATGATATAAATGAACCTCCAGCTAAGAAACAGAAGGTGAATGATGAGACGCCAGTAAGTACAGGAATAACGCCTGTTTCTTCTCAACAAGTCAGAATTGAAAAGCCAAATACTGAAGCTGAATCAACTGAAGTAACTGTTTCACAGGCTTCTCCTGAACTCGCAAAGGTACAGCAAACTCTTCCTCAAGAAGACTCAACAAGTTTGTTTTCCTTGATACAATCGTTTGCGCAGACAAAACATCCTAAACGTAACGATGAAAAGACCAAAAGAGATCTCAACTACGATAATATCGATGTCGAAAAACTTATGGTTATGATGTTGCCTGAATCAAAGCCACACAAGGTTCCCGAGTCCCGGTCTTTAACTGAACTTTACTATCATCAGCAAACACTGCAGTTACCCAAACTTCTATTAAGGGCCCACAAGTCCCTGACTACGGAGTCATACGAAACGGCCCTTGTTGAAGGTAAGATATCTGTTTTGTATTCAAGAATGGAGGAACTTAAAAGAAAGCATAGCTGGTCTTTGAGACAACCTAAGAAAATGACTGACCCTTTTCTTGCTCAAGGTAAGAAAACTCATTGGGATTATTTGTTATCTGAGATGAAATGGTTTTCAACGGATGTGAAACAAGAAAGGAAATATAAAATGGTTCAATGTTACTATATATCTAAGGCAATCGATGAGTATTGGAAATATGGAAAGGTTTGCTGCATTAAAAGAAAACCAATTAAGTTTTTAGAAGTTGATGAAAATATGGAGTCTACTGGTGATGTCGATGTGGATTCTGATGTGGTAAGCAAGCCTTCCGAAGTTCATGCTGATTCTAGTGCTTTAGCTCCTGCTCCTGAATCAATAATCAAAGATGAAAATGATGCTACAGAAGATGTGAAGAGTACCAAGGAGTCAAATGTATCTGATGATAAAACCGAGGCTGAAGAAGTTCATGAAACACTTTCCAAGTCTACTGATGAAAATGTTTCAGCAACTAGTAAGAGATCTGATGCAATTTCACAAGATGAGCCATCTATAGATGTTTCCAAGCTTCTTGAAAAAACTGGAAATGGAGAAGACGATCAAACAATAGATAAATTGAAGGGTGGATTAGATGACGACAAAACCACATTAAAAGGGCAAGATATTGAAAGTGTTCAACCATTCAAAATCACTGCCAATCTTGATCAGTTCAATAGCACTGAATTGTCTGTTATTTCTAATCTTCCTATGTACACACCTTTCGGTGAGAAAGAAACGGATCATTTAGTGGAGAAATACACATACGGACATATTTCTTCGATGTTGCCACCAGTTGATGAGGAAGCTGAGTGGGAAAAAATTGTTTTAAAGAAACAGAAGGAGACAGAGAAACATGGAGTTCCATACCAGAAAGGTCTATTTGCATCCAACTATAGACGGTTCAACATATTGAAACCTCCTTCACCTCCGTCGATCAAAAATCTAGAACTTCGAATTCCAACGATTTGGCTACCCCAGGATGACAAATATTTGATCAGATATGTGACTGACTTCTCATTCAATTGGAATATCATTTCTGCCCATCTATCATCAAAACCTACAAGAAGCTACACTTCGAACATCGAAAGAAGAACCCCTTGGCAATGTTTTGAGAGATACATTCAACTAAATGATAAGTTTCAGTTTTCTGATATGAGGGGATTGTATCCGCTCGCTGCTAAAGAATGGCTTGAAGCAGCTCATAGAGTACAGATAACTACCAAGAGAAGAATATCGCCCTTAGGTGTTGGAATAGAATCTATTCAACGAGGTCACAAGAGATTAAGATGGGGGTCCATGTTTGATGCAATGAGAAAACTGATGAAAAAGAGAGAAAGCGTACAAAAGCCATCCCAGCAACCTAGGAAGTTAAACGGAGATGAAAAGCGGATGGATACACCATCTCCTGAACAGTTGTCGAAGTTGAAATATGAACGGGATCGTGCAATTCAGGAGGCTTACGCACAGAATAACAGCAATGGGCTTTACACCAGAATTAGGGTTCCTCCTAATGGAAGGCCAATTCCAACTGTTGCCAGAAAAGTTCCATTCCCAGCCTCTGCACAGGCAGCTGCTCAAAAAGTGGTTCCAAATGGACAACAAGCAGTTGCACAGTCATTCAACAATGTTGCAAATGGAAGAAGACCATTACCTCAACAAGTTCAGGGAGCTTTACCTGCTCAGGCACAATTACAGGGGGGTAACTCATCTTCACCTCAAGCTAGTCAAACTCATTTGAGACCTAATAGTCCACAAGTTTATTCCCAAGGTGGCTCTACTTCTCAGCCAAGACCTGCTACACCAAATGGTACTCCTTATACTCCGGAGCAAGTTCAACATTTGATGCATTTGCAGAGACAAAGACAATTGATGCAGCAGCAGCAAGCGGCCAACCGCCATGGAAGTCATCCATCCTCTGCTTCATCATCTGTCAACTCCCCTGTTTCAACCCCAACACCACAACAAGTCTTACAAGGAGCTGCTAATAATGTCAGCTCTTCACCACAAGCATTCAACCAACTGGCACTTCATGATTCGGGCGTGAATCAACAACAGGGAGGTTTACCTATTCAGGGTCAGCAAATTCCTGTTGGTAATGCTCAGCAGCATTCTGTGCCACTTCAACCTCCACAGACTCCCGCTAGTGCTGTACAGCAAGGAATATCTGCTCCACATGTAAGCGGTCAAGCAGTTCCACAGCAGCAGCAACAACAGCAACAACAACAAAGAAATGTTCCTAGAGTTAACTTCACCACCTCCCAAGTTTCGGCTATCATCAATCAAATTCAAACTCAGTATCCGAACTTGCCTAAAGAACAGGTCACTCGTCTTGCTGTGGCCCATCTTGCTGAGTATCAACAAAGACAAAGCAGAAATGCTGCGGCCAATGAAGCTTCTCGTCAACAGGTGCAACAAACACCTTTAGCAAGAGGTAAATCTGCGCAGCTTCCTCAAGGAACTCCTGTTGGGAAACAGACTGCTGGTCAGAACGGTGCAATTGCAGGTCAATTGAGCACTCCCCAAAAACAACAGCCTACCCCTCAGCAGTTAGCTGCGTATGCAAATAATCCTAACCTCACTCCACAACAGAGGAAACAGATCCAGGCGTTGAGAAACCATCAATTGCAGCAACAACAGAGGAGACAACAACAGTATTTGGCACAACAACAATCGGATCCTCAAAGCCCACTGGCCCAGTCTCCTCAGTTATCTACTGCTGCCCCTCAGACTCCCCAATCCCAGCAAATGCTTCTGAATAGTTTGACCCCTCGTGAGCAGCAGGCCCTGAAAAGTTTGACCCCTCAACAACAGCAACAAGCTTTAAAGAGCCTAGCTGCTCAACAACAGGCCAATGCTCAACAACAAGGTATGTCTCAGAAGAAGGTTGGTACATCTTCCATCACCACAAGATTCTCTCCCCAGCCTGGATCTGGAGTAGTTCCAATGGTTAATACAAATGGTTCAACTCCAAACGCTGTGAATAATGTTCCGCTAGCCCAACAATCTTCTTCCTCTATCCATTCATCAAACAGCAATAGCGTTGCTTCTTCTCCCACTGTAAAGGCCAGTTCGCTGGTTTCTCAGCAGAATCAACCTCCTCAGTCCAAATAATAAAGGGAGAATGATGCTGCCTTTCTAGGCCACTTATATTATGTGTGTGTATGAGAGACTACTGTCCTCATGCCTATTTTACGTGTAAATTAAATATAACTATAGCTCTATGAGCCTAATTATAATTATAGCAGTAGAATGTGACCCCATCCGATACATGGATGGTCCTTAAATTCATTTAATGTTAATATAAAGCATATGAATTGAATTGAAAGTTCTAAAGAAATCTATTGGAAAAACACAAAGGGGTAGGGCACAACATGGACGTTTGATGGAGTAGGATCAAAAATTGATAGAGGCTCATAAAACACAAGAAATAGACAAATATAATATAGAACAAATGAAGCCGAAAACTGATTCTTATTGTATAGTGTAAAACAATCGAACCGCAGACAAGATTAAACAGAAACGGTAGCAACACCTGTGTTCTCATTCTGTGCTCCATTATCAAGATAATCACATTTAAATTTCAACTTGACTGAACTAAACTCGGCACCTTCTTTATGTTTGATAGCAACTTTCTGTGTAATATGTTGGGTTCCCAAAGGTCCTATTGAGTTTCCAGAAGGTGGGTCCATTGATAGTTCGAAGTGCTTAGTCACCGCAATAGAGAATTGTAAATTGGAAATCGTAGATATTGGGGATAGATTGGAGAACTTGAACAATATGTGTAGTGGGTTCTTGCTTTCAACTGCATACTCAATTTTCAGGTTTCCAGAGGTGCTCAAAAGTTGGAAGTTGTGTTGGGGTTGCTGAGGAACAGGATTTGAAGTATTACCAGAAAGAAAATCAAACTGGAAAGGATCAAGGGCTTTTGAAGAGGCTGGTGGTGCAGATGGAGTGATGGTAGCAGTTGTCGCAGGTTGGACAGTTGGAGATGAAAATCCAGATAGAATATCAAATTGCGCTGGTGACTGTTCTCTAGTGTTTCCTGTCTCTGGTGAGTTCAATAAGTTAATGGCTCCAAAGCCTGATAAGGTTGAAGCAGCACCACTGTTGCTACTGCCTCCCTGTGACCCGTTGAAAGACAATCCACCAAGGTCCCCTAAAAGATCAGCAATTGCATCATTTGTTGTTGGTGGTTGTGAGGAGGAAGAAATTGGGGCTGGCTCGTCATCGTCAAAATCGATCAAATTGAGACCAGCACCTTGAGTGTTAGTTTTAGCAGCATTGGCAATATCACCTTTCTTAAGGTAGTCTGCTTTTTGCAAGATGTTGTTGATCTTGTCGTTTATTGCTAGTAATTTGCTGACTTGATCTTGATCATCAGATTCTTCCTGGACTAATGTCTGCAGTTTTGGTTGAGCAACTCTCAACGAACTGATTAGTTCTGCAATAGTCTCGTCCTTTGGATCAAACACACCTGAATTGGTTGCATTGTTGAGCATTTCGTCAAGGATATCAGCTTTACGACTAACCTTGTCTACATCTTCCTGAACCTTAATTCTGGTTTCCTCGTAAGTCTCATCTTCTTTGAAGCCTGACATTATTTTCATTAGCTCATTGGCTTCCTTCAAATCCTGAGGCCTACCTCTTCTGACCAATTCTTGCAACTTGGCACTTTGTGCAAGTCTCTCCTCTCTTTGAATCTCATCTATTGATTTCAGGTTGTCGCTTGGATTCAACACGGCAGCATCTTCTCTCTTAACAGCAGGGAAATCATATCCTTTACTTCTTAAAAGTCTGTACATATCTCTGATGTATCCCAGATCTTCTTTATATCTAGAAGTTTTACAGATAGTTTGAACCCATTCAGAAATTGTTCCTAGCACCAGTCTCTGGGTCCGTGTGTAAGAAGGTGGGGGTCTTTCTGGGAAGCGCTTGACGAGTTCATTCAAGAACTCCTTACGTGAGATTTGTAGGTGAATAGGATAACCACAATTTTTAACCAAGTAATCCAACAGCTATAATGAGGACGTTAGTATAGTGTTCACGGGCAATTAGACCAGTTGGGATACTTACAGAGAGGGCCAATTCAGAGACCTGGGGATCCCTGGAGTTGATCAGCTTCACTATAGCTATTGTTGCTTCACGCGGACTAGAAATTGAGGAATTAGTTAGTAATTGGACCGTTTGACGAGACAAAGAAAGACCTTCCTCACCTGAAAGTTATCTACTTACAGATTTCCTTGTTTCTCATTGATAAGGTCACAAATTTCCAGATTTAGGGCAACGTTGGGCTCATCCAAGGTAGGACGACATGCACGGTCTGTAGAGAATCAAAAGACATTGTTAGTAAAAGAACAAAAAGGACAAACAGGAAAAACAGATTTCATCCGAATGGATACTTACGAATTCTCCTAAGCAATTTGCCACTGGCTCCTTGAAGAGAAGATAGAGATGACATGATCAGACACTTCTATATTGAGAATCACGCAGCTGTCTACTCTTATCAAACAAAGAGATAGAAAAAAACCCTAATTGGAACTCGAATGTCCGTTTTATACGATTGACTATTGTTAAAGCTAAACCTTGAGCAGACTTCTTTTGTGACGAAAACAGTCAAACAGGTCAACAAAACTCAGGGTTATTTCTCCCAAGAAAGACAATCACTTGTATAGGGGGAATGAGACAGCTTATTGGGCTATTTCTCGGATAATTTTCTGATCCAATTGATTATTAAATAGACAGATATCTTTGTTTGGAGTGGACATAAGATGATCGATTCATCTCATCTTTTCTGTGGGATAATTAATTTCCGGCCACCTAGCTAAAGGGCGAAAAGAATCGTTATGGCCGATCGACGTGTGAGTGTGTTTTTTTTTTCATTTCTACCGGACGTTGCCCCACGGAGCTTAGTAGGGGACCTTGGACCCGCACACGGTTAGTTTTCTCTGTGAGGATTATCGGTTCGCAGCGGAACATTCTGGGTACAGAAGAATGATTAAAGGAGACGAAATACGAAGTGAGAATTATCTAGAATGATGATTTAGTTTCTTATTTCTGTTTTTGTTTGGCGAAACACAATTTTGCAAGACGGTTTGCTGATCAGAAACCGAATGGCTACGAAGCACAGCCGTTGACAGTTTGTATGAGAAGGGGACAGCCAGCTGTTTCAGTTTCACTGCCAAAATGACGATGGATATGGGGAATTTTTCAGTCGAACGACGCGACTAACTGAATGGGCCAAAAAAAAAAAAAAGAGCCCAGATTATGTTTCCTGAGAGGCGGCAGTGGGTAAGGGGGGGCGGAGTTTGCGTTTTTTTCATGCCCCCTTAGAAGAAAGTTTCAACTGTTTGTTGCAGAAGAGGGAGAATACAAAATGTCTCGAAAACCACACAGGATAAATACCCCTGTTGGTGGCTGATCCCAGAATTTTATCCTCAACACACCACCACAACACCACAACAGCTAGTTTAACGACAGGCAAAGATAGAGATTGCGATTGCTCTACGGGGGAAAGTTGATGGAGTTTTTAGTTCGTGTCAAGATAATCATGTCGGGGTAAAAATGATAAGAATGACACTAGTTTTGTTGCTTGCTGCTGGTGGTTGTCAATGTGAACGGGGGATTTTCTGACGTGGTTGCTCAGACAGATGGGAGGGGAAATGGCCCGTGGTGTGGGCAGTGATTGCCGGTGATGGCCGTCAATGTCATTTCCGCGCACACAGTCACTATTTTTCCCCACAATGGGCTGGCCAAAAGAAGCAGCCGCAGCATGGCTGTGTGACATTTTTTTGTGATTTGGGCTGGGGTACAGATTGATCTATAAAACAGTTTGTTTGCAAACGGTTTGTTTGTCCCAGAAGGCAACGTCAAGACCATAAATTTGGTATAATTGAGAGAATTAAGATGGAAAAGATCTTACAAAATCATTCGTTTGTCCGTATAATATAGAAGCTGGGTCTGAGAAATCAGAGATTGAAATGGTTTCATTAAGAAGAATGAAAAATGGAGGATTCATACGGGCGGTTAAACGTCAATACGAAATCTTTAGAGATGGACTCCACACAGGAATAGATAACATAAATGACGAGTTACAATATCAAATAGATACAGACTCGTTTCTGGAAGATACTTTTGACTGCGACTCCAGCTCTGGCTCTGGCTCTGGTTCCTCGGTAACAGCCATAGACCAATTTAAAACAAGGGATCTTAGCGCCAGTATCAAGATGTTGGACAAAAATGTCTATTTGACCTTCAATGAAGATTTTGAGGAGTTTGGACAAAGTCAGCAGGAAAATCTCACTCCAATAAGGGGATGTTTGGTTCTGTGTGTCAGGAAACAGGGTATCAGAGTTGGGAACATCAGTCTTAGGCTCACAGGGAATTTAAACATCAACCGGTTGCTCAACAAGTCTCGAATTGTTTTGGACAAAACATCGGAATCAAAAAGCATTGTGGACCAGAAAATACAATGGGATTACAATGAAAATGATGATCTGTTGCCTGGAATTTATAACTTTCCATTCCAGTTTATGATAGAAAACGCATGTCCCGAATCGATGAGACATTGTTTTGGATCCGTGGTATACACCGTTGATGCTCAGATAGAGACCCAATCGTGTAGAAATATGGAATCTGAGTTCAAGATATACAATCTCAAGACTCTTTTGAATGTCATCAAATGCAACCCCTATAACATTACGAGCCGAATAGATGATCCATTGGCAATTGGAAACTGGAGAGACATCGTCTACTATCAATTATGTGTGGATCGTAAAGTTGTATCAATTGGATCTCAATTTCAAATAAACTACAAACTCATTCCTATTCAAAGTCAGAGGTACAAAGTTCATGCTATTAAAGTGTCTTTGTTTCAGAACACAGAATACTGCATTGATGTGAACGAAAAGGACTATCTTCCACATATAATTCAAAACGAAAAGATCCCATTGTTTTATGAAAAGATAGACAAGAAATTTATCAAGCCAGATGGATCATTGGTTGCAAATTTCGACGTTTGTCTGGACAATGTTTATAGGAAGTCCAAATCAAATCTTTTTGTGGTTTACCCTACTACTCCCTTTTCATCCAAGAACCCACACTTACAGGTCACTCATAAGCTCAGAATCGGTGTGATTCTTGAAGAAGTTAGTGATAAAGAGTTCTGCCGCACAACAAGAAGTGGGGGTGGCTCGTCTGTTTTGTCAGCAGAGACCCTCGATGTCTCGGATCACCAAAAAGGAGAACACAATGAATTCAAAAATGCAACAGAAGACAACGAATGGATCTACTCCAATGCTAGAATTGTTAAAGAAGAACAGAGATTGAAGTACAAGAAAATCGAATTGGCTATGTCTGTGAATGTTGTTGTGTTACAATATGAAAGCCAACAAGGCAATTCCTCTCCTCCAATGTACAAAACTGAATGCGACGAGTCCTCTATTTTCGATGCCAACCACTTTTTTAATGAATCTTCAACTAGCATCTTGCTTCCACCTCCCTATAACAGAGGGAGTACTACTTCTCCTCCATTGTATGACTTGAATTGATCATTCTTGCTTTTTTTTACTACGTATTTATGTTTTGCTAAATTACGAATTTGCCTTTTTTTTGAAAACCCCGAGGAGATAAGAAATTGATCATAATTATATATCAATTAATGCAAAAGTTTGGCTGTATTATACATCAGAAGATCTAAGTAACAGGTAATAGCTGTCTTGTTTTGTTTTTACATATTAATCCAGGAATCCAGGAACACTTGTTGGTGTTCTATATCACCTTCATTGTCTTCTTCAGTTGATCCTAGAGGGTTCATCACTCTGTAGTTATCAAAGATGGAAAATATTTGGTCATGTTGTGGAGCATATATGTCTACTCCTTGTACTTTTCCTCCTCCGGCTTCGAGGACGCTTTGCCATGTTGCTTTGTACAAGTTTTGGACCTTAACTATTTTCTCCTCGTACTCCAAGACTGCGCATAAAGATCGAATATCAGATAGACTAAGTTCGACCGGTGTCACTCCACTAGAGGCTATGAAATCGCTGATTTCCTCCAGGGTTGGTAGATTAAGATGGTTTGAGACTGGGTAGGACAATTGTTCGACGTCCCATCCTCCTTTTTTGAAGCATTTAGGATATGATTTGGAAGCGACGAATCTCCACACCACAATCAAAAGGGAGTCGATAAAGTCGGAGTCCAATTCACTATCAGTGAACCAAGGACCACCGGTGACCTCGATAGAAGGAGTGAGATGGTATAACATGTAGATTTTTCTTTGGGGGAATTTGACCGACTTGACTGATTTGATATATGATTGGGATTCCAGAGACTTGAGACATCTCTGGACCACATGTTGATGTAAATTTGTCTTTGCTTTGATGGTTTTTGTCCATATACCTTCTCTTCCTGCTGCTTCTATGTAGGAATAAACCATTGCTTCGTCGTTGGTCATGTTACTAATTTTGCTTGCTTCTGCCTCTGTTATTGGCTGGAATAGAACTTTTCTGTCTTTGTTTTCTAGAAGTCGCACAGACCCTGCGTCCAGCAACACCTGTAAATGTTTCATGAGTTCTTGGTTGGTTTCTATGCCTGTTAATTCCAGGAGCTCTTCCTGGGAGTAGGCATTTTGGCCTCGCACCAACATCTCTTTGTGCAATTTCCCTGAAACATCTGTAGCTTCCAGGTTATTGGTATCTTCTTCCATCTTGACAGACATTTTGAGTTATTTAGCGGTGATTCACTGGGACTTTTCACCAGATTCTAGTGGTGATCTATAGATCTAAAAGTGTAAGAATTTTTCACCCTTTGTGAAAAAAAAAATTCTTGTCCCAGTACACACCCTCCCAAAAGGGTTTTTATGTGCAATATAAAAGGAGATAAGAAGAACCCATTTTTATTTAGTATCATGTCAAAACTTCTTACTGATCCCTAAACATAACCAATATTCAGAAATGGAGTCCAACCAGAAGAGAAAAGAACCCAGAAAGCCGAAATTGACGTTTTTTGAAGATCTTGAAAACGAAGAAACAGAGACTGTAACGGTTTCGAGAGCCAAACAAGATGGATCCAGTAGGCCTGCGGGATCAGGTTCTTTGTTCAAGAGTCGTAGAAAATTGAAGTCGAATGAAGATAATCTGAGAAGAGGACAACAATCAGCATCGAGAAGACACAAATTTGATCATGATGAAGATGAGGATGAGGATAACAACAATGACCAAGAAGATGAGATGGATGGACAACCCTCCTCTAGGCTGAACTTGCCTCTTAACAGATTAAATAGATCCACAACTAGACTTTTTAAAACAGGAATTAAGCAAGATGCAAGTTTATCAACAACTTCGAAGAAACCCACGGATGTCGATAGAAATAAAAACGAGTTAATCAATAGTGAAAAATCCACAAACTTACAAGACACCCTGAACAAATATGGAGACGTGTCGGAGTCAACTCCACACTCGCCACCCGTGGTAATCGAAAAGCCTCCCATTATTCCCAATTCATTTCAGATACAAGAGTTGAAGGATCGGAAGTTCAGATCACAGCAGGAGACTTTTGATGAGCAAAAAAGACAGGATATTGATGACGATTACGATTCAGAATTTGAATACAAAACGAAAAAAACGGACAACGACGATGAAAACGACATGGACATAGATTTAGATAGCCAATTAGGAGATGGTAGATTAGCTGTGGGAACTAATGAGCAGAAGCTGCAAGAAATGCTTCGAAGAGAGGAGATTGAAGATGCACTCTATAACAACCAACTTTCGGATGAAGAGTCGGGGAAAAAAGATGATATCGATATCGAACAACAAACCGGAATTATTGTAGAAGAATCAGATGAAGAAGATTATTGGGACCATCTTCAGAACCTTGACAGCGTGGGTAAGAACAGAACGAACTTGAAGGTGAAATTGCCTTCTCTGGGGACTGCATTCAACACGGAAACAGAAATGAAGACCTTGAAAGATTTGATTTCTGTTCTTGAAAGCACTTTAAAGAACAAATCTGTTGAATTAGACTCAGCTATAAGGGAATCTGAGTCAATTAAGACCGAAAGAGCAGTATTATTAGAGAGATTAGCCAGTTTGAGATAGATTCTCAGTGGTCGATCGACGTTTATTTTCCTGTTCTTTCCTAATATGGCAATTCGTCCCAAGTGCGCTTAATTCGAGAAAAAGGTGATGGATTGGGATGAACGAACGTATTTCTGATATTGAATTTGGACGAATAGGAAAATTTTTCGGATAACAGATGGATCAAACAGGAAGGTGGAAAATTGGCGATTGAGTCACTTCATTCTGTACAGGATACAACAAGACTATATAAAGAAAAAAGCTTTCCCTGATACTCAAGATGTATGGCCAAACTTTCAAAAGAACATTTACAACCACATCCAAGATGGCTAGCTCAATCAGACATCTCATTTCTATTTCAGATCTAACCACTACGGAGTTCAGATCTCTTGTGAATAGAGCAGAATATCACAAGAAGTTGATCAAGGCAGGAACTAAACCTTCTCCGGAAATCAGTCAGGCTCTACAAGGAAAGCTCGTTGCTCTTCTTTTTTCAAAAAGATCAACAAGAACCAGAATCTCGACAGAAGGTGCCGCTGTTTACTTTGGGGGTCATCCGATGTTTTTGGGTAAGGATGATATCCAGTTAGGTGTTAATGAATCATTGTATGATACTACAAAGATTATTTCATCCATGACCTCATGTATCTTTGCTAGAGTCAATTCTCACTCCGATATTCAACAATTGAGCAAATACTCTTCAGTTCCTATAATTAACTCCCTATGTGACACATACCATCCATTGCAGGCAATTTGTGATATCTTAACAGTCAAGGAGACCTTTGGAGAGACTAAGGGTTTGAAATTGGCTTGGATTGGAGATGCTAACAATGTCATCAACGATCTAGCTATTGCTGCCCTCAAATATGGTATCAACGTTTCCATTGCCACTCCAAATGGTATCGAGATGGATCCTCGTATAGTTGATGTATCAAAGGAGGTTACTAAAGAAACGGGGGCAGTTTTGGAACTATCCCATGATCCAAAAGCTGTTGCTAAAGATGCAAACATTTTGGTCACTGACACATTTGTCTCAATGGGAGAAGAGGCCCAGACGCAACAGAAATTGAAACAATTTGCTGGTTTCCAGATCAGCTCGGACCATACCAAATTAGCTGCCTCTAACTGGAAATTCATGCATTGTCTACCAAGACACAAGGAAGAAGTGACTGATGAGGTGTTTTACAGTGAAAACTCTGTTGTTTTCCAAGAAGGAGAGAATAGATTATATGCAGCAATTGCAGCTATCGAGGCTTTTGTCATTAACAAAGGTAAGTTCATCTAAGCAGAGCCAGATAATAATGTACAGACTTAAATATATGAGATGTAATTAGTTTTTATCAGAAACCGGTGGTTTCAATACTCTATTCTTGTATCCGTCCAGTAATTGTTTGGGATTCACTGATTTGGGGGCTGTTTTCAAGGGTTTCGTTGAACGTTTGATCTGAATAAAGGAAGATGCTTCATTATTCTTAGTCACTTCCTGTCGAAGTTCATTGAAACAGAATGAAATGTCCTGTTGAGAAGGTTGTTGTTCGATGGTGTCGGGGAAGTTATTTTTTAAGGAATCAACAATAGTAATCACATTATCTACGGTTGAATTTTCTGTGTTCAATTGTAGATTAATCATCAGATCAAACAGGCTATCAGGTTCTGTAGTTTGATCTACTCTTTCGAGACGACTAAGAAAGATTCGAAGGATTTTAACCACGCTGCCCATTCCCTTAGATTTAGCTTTAATTGTCTGATGGTTGTCTCCTCTTTCTTCTATTCTTTGTTTGCATATTTTGAAAATCTGGTCATTCGACAAGGACTCTGGAACGAAGTTAATTCCTACAAATTTCAAATGATATCCACTATTTTTGTTGCTCATATCGGTGATTATCTGTGATCGTTGGGCTTTGGTGTTATTATTTCTATCCAATATCACAATTCGATTATCTTGCAACAATTCTGAAGCCTTTGACACCATTTTAGATCTCTTGTTGGATCTGATGTCATCGTTCTGAATCAGGGGCCAATTGAAGAATCGACCTAGTATCTTAAACGTAGTTGTCTTTCCGCATCCTGCTATTGCAATTGGTATCAAGATGTATCTGATTGCTGATGATGGATTGTTTAAAGCATTCACCATCACTTGTCTAGTGTTCCAGACTCGTCATTGCTCTATAAAAAGATAAAATACCAAGAAGAGAAGAGGGATAAATAGATAACAAGGAAAGTTATATCAGAGAATTTGCGCGCACTTCTACATATATTTATTTATTTCACGTACAAACAAAAGAGGTTTTTAACATGTAACGAAGGTGTCTTGTTTATCAGATTTTATGATTATCAGTTAATGTGGGGCAGTTAGAACCTCAAACTGTTCTCAAATTAAATCACAATTATAAATATGGCCCCTAATGCTGCCATCTTGGCGAGAGTCAACGAGTTGCTCAAAGACAATGATGATCTGTCCAATATCGAATTGTTGAAGGATGATTTGAACAAGGAAAAACTGTCCATTGGTTCGCAATTGAACATGGAATGTGATAAACGTATAGCCAACATTACAACCGTGTTTGATAAATTACAGACTTCCAGCAAGTACCTCAAAAACTTGAAAGAAAACCTCAACAAAGTGGAGGACCTCAAGAACAACTCCATCTCAAACATCAATAAATACGAATTATTTGACAAATCGTCGGTTCTATACTCCAATTTTGAAAAAGTGGAGAAAACATACAACAATTTTAACAATCTTTCACAACAAATACAATATGTAGACAGACTTTTGGAACAGGAGCTTCCTCCAGATGATTATTTCCCAGAAGATTCTTCGGGTGACAACCTTCTCATCATCCATTACGAGCTGAACAAACTCCGAGACTTCAAAGACGAGTTGGTTGATCTTGCATCCTATTCAAGAGGAGAATTGAGACAGATCATTAACAAGTCATTCTCCAGTCTGGATAGATTGGTTGAAAAGTTTGATAAATTGTTGAAGCTTATCATCGACAGCTTTGTCAACATAATTGGGTGTTCCAACTTTGGACTGATCATCAAGCTTGTCAAGATCATTGAGTATGAAGAAAAAGAAGACTTTAGACTCAAGATTATAGATCATCTCATCCACGAAAACATAGCATATTTCAAAGATAATGAGGAAGGAGCGTCAACTAAACTGAAGAGTTATGTCAATCGTACAAAACCAAGAGGCTACAAGCATTTGTTCCAGGAATATCTCAAAGAATCAATCCAAACAAGTTTTGATTCAATAGCACAATCATCCGCACCATCAGAGATCCTGACGATAGTGGATGACCACTATTATGATGTCCTTCAGGCATATAAAGTTGGTGTTGATAAAGGATTTCCTGCTAATTGGAACTTCTTTTCCAAGATTCTGAGTTGGCATCAAGAAAGCCTCCGTAACGTTATCCATGAAATTATTGAAAACCAAGAACTTTCGGCCAGCTACATTGTTAATATTTTGACCTTTGATTACAACAACGGAAGAACATTAAGAGAGAGATTTGGAATCTCTAAAAAGGAACTAGAGTCCGTGGCAATACTTCCTGTGGATGAAAAGAAAAACCTATTGAATGAGTGTTTACAGTTTAACATAAACAAATCGAAAGAATGGGTAGATAATGCTATGACGCCTGCTCTTCATCTATTTGAAGTTATGGATAGAGAGCCTCCAGACTCATCAAATGAGAAGCTGGGTATAGAAATGGCCCAAGTTCTAGTTGAAATTTTCCGATCTAATATTAACATCCTTCTAGATGCTGGAAGCAGTCCTGTTTTAATGGAATATCTGGAGTTTTTCTGTAGAGATCTTTTAAAACAATATTATGACCGCTGGAATGCGGTTCTTGAGAAAGGGGCTATTAAGTGGAACTCTGTTCCAAATACCACGGACAGTTATGAGAATGATAATGAAGGATGGTTGCCAAGGTATGTCACTGTTTTGGCAAACGATTGTGTGAAACTAGTAAATGGATTAGAATTTCAGTTCAAAGAATTACAGGAAATGGTTCATGTCAACTTTCATCAACAATTGCAGAATATATTGGCCCAGGGTTCGCAATATGCATTGAACTTAGGTACTGCCTGTTTAGTGAAGTTAAATGGTTTCATAGTTTTCGAGTATCAATCTTACCTAGATGAAGTGTTTTCGAAAAGATGGTATAAGAGCGGAGAGATGGTTAGCAATTCATTAGAAGTTGTTGATTCTTATATTTTACCTCTGAAAGAATTTTTGGATCCAGAATTGTTTGAGTCTCTCTTTGAGTTGGTATACGACAGCTTTTTACTCAACTACTTGAGTGCATTGAACTTCAAAAACAAGATTGACACGAAGAAATTTGAGTCTGTTATTGAGAGAGATGGACATCTTATTAATACGCAATTTTCCGGATACCTGAAAAGCTCCCAGATAATTGAGGACCATGTGTACATATTTGATATTCTGATCTATTTGGTGAATTTCGAAGAAGATAGTGATTATACTGAGGCATGGCCAAGTTATCTGGAAACATTCAACGATCTGCCTGTTGGCTTTTTGAAGTTGATATTAGAGTGCAAGAAGATAAAGGATTCCAAAATCAAATTTATAGTAGATGAATGTGCACACATTACCAGTGAGTTCAAAAGGTCAAACACGCAATTGACTCCTACATTCATGTCGAAATTCAAGTACGAGCCGAAGAAATGAGTTTATTAGATAGATTATATGTAGAAGTTAGCTAGGGGAGATGAATACGACTGTTATTATAAGCCATAATCCTTCTTCTGCCTTGTGTTTGAATGTGATTAATCCATCAGTATCCTTATCCCATAATGAGCCGAATGTTGAGTCGATCTGACTTTCAGCTTTCTGTTTTGAAGCCACTGTGTACAAGTTGACCACGTATTTAAACCTTGAGGACTTCTTGGATAATTTGATGAGAATGCGGTTGATGAGTTCTTTCCTATTAACTTCTGAGCGCAAGTCTACTTCTGAGTTTGACTTGAGAAATGATGAGATTTCCTCTTCTATCTCGGACGCGGTTATTGGCTACATGGATGTTAGTAAATTATGATCCAACGGAATCAAGTTGAAGCAATTCCACATACCGAACTTTGAGAGTTCAACTCAAAGGTTGAGATATTCACGGGATCTGCAACCATTATAACACTGTTGCTTCTGATGTATGATATCGTTATTTATCTGGTCAATGTGAGTCCATTAAGCGACAATTGGCAGAGATTCGAAACCATTTGCAAGATGAGAGTAACAGAAATATCCGGAGAGCCAGAGATAATAAGCCTGATGCCTGATATAAAATTGCAAGTCGATCGACGCGGTGTTCTCTGAAATCACTAACAGAACTGTGTTTTCTGCCCTTCAAACCTTGTTAAAAAGACGAGCAAGGTCTAAAGCTATGTTTTTTCCTGTTGATTTTGTAATCCAGAAACTATGATCTTTTTATGTTGATGATGCTGCCGATTTAAGTGATCTCTAACTTGTTTTGGGTGTTCTTTGTTTTATGCAGTTCTCTCTTGAGTCACATGATCTCATCTCGAGAGGTAAAACTGGGGTAGTTTTTTATTGGGAAATCTAAGCAATTACATAATACCAGCTTTAAAATCGTATATTACATAAGCGAATAGGAAGATATCGCACGTGCGTTACTTTTATATAACCTCATTAGGGGAAGCAGGAAGCAGCAGATGGATTGGATAAAAGACAGTTAGACAAGTGAAAAAGGTGTTTAGAGATCTCTCGAGCTGAAGTGGTGCACATTTGATAGACCATTACAAGTGATTGTCACGAAAGAGCGATATCTATAGGTTTATTTTGATTGTGGAGGCACTCAAGAGCTTGCAGAATATCAACAGACTGAAATTATAGTACAAGTGGACTGGTTTTATATTAATTTACCTGTTTCAAAGAATAATTACAATGTCATCTGCTCCATTATTACAGACAAGTAAGTTGAGTTAATGTTCATATTTGGATTTGGGTGAAAAATACTAACAGATGGCCATAATTGACCCATTATAGCTCCTGGTAAGAGAATCGCTCTTCCGACCAGAGTGGAACCAAAGGTTTTCTTTGCCAATGAAAGAACCTTCTTGTCTTGGTTGAACTTCACAGTTATTCTAGGATCCTTGGCAATTGGATTGTTGAACTTTGGAGATAAGGTTGGACGTATTTCTGCTTCTCTTTTCACCCTGCTTGCTATGGGAACCATGGTGTATGCTCTTGTTACCTACCACTGGAGAGCTGCTGCCATCCGTAGAAGAGGTTCGGGTCCATATGATGACAGATTTGGTCCTACTATGTTGTGTTTCTTCCTTTTGATTGCTGTGGTTGTCAACTTCACTCTAAGAATTAGAGCCTAATAATCTATAATACTACCGATATGCTGAGCAAATTGAGTGGAGAGACTGTTTGGGTTCTGTATTTTTTATGGAGCCTGGTCGGTCTTTATGCCGTATTTTCAGCTGTAACTACATAGTCATCTGTTTAAAACCATGATTCATTTCGATATCTGTTTCATTAGAGCAACAAGCCATAATAAATACACTAACGTGCACGTTATAGGAGTGACTGAGTGAGTAGAAGAGAGCAGCTTTTGGGGTAAGGCCATTTTTGTGTCATGTGAATAACACGTGATATAATAAACCCTGTTATTTCATGGTGACTGTTTTTCTTAATTTCTCTATAATTTGTAGACACCTGAGACCTCTGTTTTTTGTAATTATTGACCCGTTTTACTGGCAGATCAACAGCAGAGCTCTCGCGACCTGTTGAGTTGTTCCCGTGCGGAAAACTCAATGAGATGAATTATTCGCGGGGGATTTTTCAGGACCATCGCGGAGATTTTGGATTCTACCAGGCAAATCTGGACGGGTGCTGGGGAACTCAAGTTGAAGCCCTTTTGGAGGAGAATCTTTCGAGTAAAAAAAAAGTGAAAAATATATTACAACTCTATTTTAAACAAGATATTGAATACAGTACAGGTTAGAATAAGACGAAGGAATAACTGGATATAATCATTAATCAATATGGTAGGTAACATTAGCATCAACAAGGGAAACAGTAAAAACTGGATGGGTCAGCATATATGAGAGAGTGTTTTCGAACAGTAAGGCAGTCGTATTAAAAAGATTTATTTCAAACGAGCAAGAAGCAGCATTAGAAAGCATATAAATGGTGTTCAAGACAGTGAACAACAAAACCAGCATCAACCTACAGAATATCAAGAGGTATTGAACGCACCAGAAACTGGATTGTTTGTGACCCAACAAATACAGATCCATTTAATCGTGGATTCTTCAAGACTATATATGTAGTAACTAGCTAAACAGCACCATCATTGGATATTGATGATCACTTACGAAAATGAAACCAACACAGCTAGAACAGTTGCAGTCATCCATCCACAAGTCTCATTTTTTGTCATACGAAGTTCTATTTGAAAAAACAAGTATCTAGAAATCAGAAACACCAGTTCAAAACGAAGTCTCATCCCGCAAGCCCCTGTTATCCCATCATCAAATGCTTTTTGTGCAAACATTTTACTAACTTATTCATTTAATATAGTCTGACGCCATCACTATCAGAACAAGAAAGGTTATTTCTAACCCATTGTTGAACAGAAGACAATTCGTCATCGATGTCATCCACCCAAACAGAGCTAACGTCTCCAAGGATGAATTGAGAGAACAACTCTCTTCCCTATACAAGATCGAGAAGGACGCTGTTTCCGTCTTCGGTTTCAGAACCCAATACGGTGGTGGAAAGTCCACCGGTTTCGGTTTGGTCTACAACTCTGTTGCTGATGCTAAGAAATTCGAGCCAGCTTACAGACTCGTCAGATACGGTTTGGCCGACAAGGTTGAGAAGCCATCCAGACAACAAAGAAAGCAAAAGAAGAACAGAGGTAAGAAGGTCTTCGGTACTGAAAGAAAGGCCGCTAAGAAGGCTGCTAAGAGAGCTCAAGACTAAACTTGATAATTTGCGTAACAGGGGCTTCTTTTTTCTTCAACTAAAACTTTATATATTAATTGATATGTATTAATGTTCTTGAGGAAATAAAACATATTTTGTTTTCTTAATTATATGCAACAAACAGGTGGAGAAACTGTTACTAGTGTTTGTGTACAACCGTCCGCAAATTGTTAAAATAGATACTAAGAACCTTAAAGTGTTAAAGCTATAAAGAGAGTGAAATTAAAAACATGAGAGATGAAGTCAGACGTCCCAAATGTCAAGTCTATTTAAGGCCCTTTTTCTCTTTGAGCTGCTTGACCTGCTCCTCCAATGTCCTGGTCTCAGCCTGCAGAGTGGCCAAGTCATGGTTTAATCTGTTCTTCTCTGTATGAATGTTCTGTTTCCATTGTTTGAATCTTTGATCTTCGTTTCTCAATTGCTCAGCAAAATATCTCTTGATTCTCTTTTCCTCCTCCACAAACTTAGGATTGGACGAGAATCTGTCTATCTTCTTCTCCGTCGAGTTGCCCTCAGATATAGCACCATCGTCCTGCATCTTGATGGTTCTGAAGGTTTCGTAATGCAGTTCTTGAGTAGATAGAATCAAATCCAACATGTTGGTTCTTAATAACAAACTTCTGAGCTTTCTGAAGTCACAATGTTGGTCGTTCTCCACATCCACAAATCCCCATGGGTACTTTCTACCTTTCACAAAGGATCCTTCAACTTCTATTTCATCCTCAGAGCCAATCACAGCAAAAGGCATCGACTCAATCAGTTGTTTGGCATGCTCTGAAGCAGCTTGGTCATCGATCTCGATTGGAGGAGAATAGATCCTGATATCCTGGACCTCGATGATTTCTCTGATCCTCTTCTTAAACTCAAGCATCTCGTTTGGAGTCAAGGTGTCAGCCTTAGCAATGACCGGAATCAAATTGGCTCTGGTTCCGATCTTCTTCATCACCTCGATATCCAAAGGCTTGAGGGTGTGTCCGGTGGGCCTGATAAAGTACAGACAAGCATGCACTCTTAGATCCTTCTTGTTGAATCTAGAAGGCTGAGTCTCCTGCTTCAAATAAGAATGGTGTTGGTCATCTATGAAATCAATGATAGGCTGCCATGAGTTCTTGTTGTTGACGTTGTCACCAAGACCTGGGGTATCAATCACATTCAATTTGAGTTTAAAGTTCTTCTCGTCCAGCTCTGCTCTCACAATATCGATCTCCACCGTCTTCTTGATCGGTTTGTTGTACCTGTTGCGCAACTCCTGGTGCTGTTTCAAGGTCGTCTGGAACAAAGTGTTGATGAATGTTGTCTTTCCAAGTCCAGACTCTCCAGCCAACATAATAGTAAATGTGGCACCCTCCTTGGACACAATCTTGTATCTATTCAACAAAATATACTGTTAGTACTCCATCTGCTGTCTCCCATCAATCAGAATCCTAAACATTCCACCATAAGACACATACCTTTGGTTTGGTAGATTCGTTATACCAATAGGTTCAAGTGCAACTTGCGACATTTCTTCTAAACTGGGGCACCAAGTTCTCAATATCCGTTCAATCTAAAATGCTAATCACACTGTCTAGTTCAGTTCGATTTCACCTAACTATGGTCTTAACTGATTTAAATACCCCTTGTTTCCATCAATGCAAAACTTCCAACAGTGACGCGTCTCAAAAATAATATATAAATAACACCTCTTCAATTTGGGATGGTTGGGAAAAAAATATTCTCGGCTGAACTGATTAGCTAAGATCTTATCTAATGGGATTTTATTGGCACGTTTCCGAAAACTGGCAGAAATCTCAATCGATCTCCAATCCTCCTTTTTTTCCATGACTCTTTATAATACCGGACCCTTCCTTCAAATATAGACTGTCATCTAAGGTGAACCCAATCCCCTGAAAACTCCCCAAAACATATACCGTTGGCCACACCAATCCATACATAATGAGTATCAAAAAGGTCCTCACACCATACATCAAAAAGCTCTTAGAAGAGCCTCCAACCCTCACAACGTCAGATATGGCAGATGCTTTCAAGCTGGTTTTCAAAGGTGAGGCAAATGAAATAGAATTGTCGTCTTTTTTGACCGCCCTCAAAATTAGAGGCTTGGACTTCACTCCAGACTATATAGCAACAGCAGTTGAGACCATTCTTGAATTTTCAGACTCGGTTCCAGACCATACAGTGGATGCAGATGGGTATGTGGATGTGGTTGGAACCGGAGGAGATCTTCAGAACACCTTCAATGTTTCAACTTCCGCAGCTATTATAGGTGCTGGAATGGACCTAAAGGTCTGCAAACATGGTGGAAAGGCATCCACATCAAGCTCAGGTGCCGGAGATCTGATGTCAAAGCTTGGTGTGGAATTACATAAAATCGACTCTAAAAGTGTGCCCAGCATTGTCTCCTCGTCTAACCTGTGTTTTCTGTTCGCTCCCTCATTTCATCATGGTATGAAAAAAGTGGCCAATATGAGAGCCAGTTTGGGGGTTCCTACGATCTTCAACATTCTTGGTCCGTTGCTTAACCCAGTCCCTATCAAAGCCAGAATTCTAGGAGTCTATACGGAAAAACTAGGGAGAACATACTGTGAAGCGGCAGTCAAGCTAGATAGACTAAGAGGTAGAAACCCTGCTGACACTATGGTTGTCTGGGGAGAGGTCGTTCTGGATGAGATATCACCAATCGGATACACGAAAATTTGGAGATACAACCGCAAAACTGACTCAGTTGATGAGTTCAGATTACATCCAAAGGACTTTGGTCTACCAGAGCATTCGCTAGATCTTGTCAGATCCGGAACTGCAGAAGAAAATGCAGCTGTGCTCAAGAAGATCCTGAATAACGAGTATGAGCTTGAAGCTGGAAAGAGTCCACTTGTGGATTACATCCTTATGAACTCTGGTGCACTGGCTGTAGTCGGAGGCATAGCTGACGACTGGAAGTCTGGTGTCGAACTTGCAAGACAAAGCATAAAGAGCGGTAGAGCCAAAAAGGCTCTTCAGGGATTCATAGATGCTATTTCTAGCCTAGAGGGAAACAAATGAATCAAAACCAGTTCTTTAAATGTGTTGACATTTCTTGTGAAGAACTGATTAATAGAAAGAAGTACATATCTAGAATACTTGTTGTCACTCACAATTAGTCATATAGATTCATCTCATTAATTGAACTATTACAAACTGTTCGTAACCTGCTTGTTAACCCTGTTTTGAACTGAAACATGATCAAATAGTGGAGGAGCTATTCTGAGAAAAAGGGGAATTACATCACAAATACGATTAGATAATCTCTTGCATACTTATATAATCAATACTACAGTATTAGCCTGTTTTGGGGCTGCAAAAAGACTCTGTGATAGTCGATTATATAATCCCTGGTTTATTTATGTAATCTGATATTTATCCTGAACTGAGCTCTCCAACGCGCGGTCACACAAAATGAAAACATTGAATATAAACAAGCGTTCTTGAAGAAACAAAGTTACCTGTAACTTGTTCATCAATAATAGTGTTTCAGTTTAGGAACTGAAGATAACATTCAGGTTTACAGTGTATCTGCCTTGCTCTTCTGGTTACCTAATTATACCCATAATACCTTGCTTTTTGTTGCTTTGAATATAACCAGAACTAGATAGGAAATCTGAGATACATTTTACCCGTGTTTGGCCAGGATGTTTTCGTCACATCGTCAATTGATAGGTACTCCCAGAGATGGTAATCGAAATAAAAGAGGTAATGGCTTGGAGTTCACTCCCATAGGAGGTGCTAGAAGAAGTGCCATGCCTACCGATGGCTATTTTCCTATGTTACAACGTAACATGGCGTTTAGAACAAATGCTGAAACAGGCTCTCCAATAAAGAGAAATAGTCTGATTGGCTCTTCGTTTGATGAGACGTATGATCCTTTGAATGATGAGATTCATGAAAGCAAAATATTCAAAGGAGCTGATATATTACCAGATTTTTCAGAGAACGAAGAAGAAACAGAAATTCCATTCAACGACTCTAATTTTAATCATAATAACTTACTTGAAACCGGTGTCAACCCTTTGAGAAAACAACACAACCAAGTGAAGAACTTGCAGCAAGAAAATTTGAATTTACGTATTGAGCTGTTGACTCTTAGAAAATATCTAGAAGGACAGCCTCAAGATAAAGTTACAATTATCAACAAGAATATCGAATTGAGCCAGGAAAATGTCCACCTCCAGGATCAGATTTTAACCCTACAGCAACAGATACATGGTGGTGACAAAGAAAACATGGCCACGAATGCATCTCCTAGCAGAGAGATAAAACAGAAAATAGAACAGTATGAAAATCAAATTAATGCTTACGAATCCAAGTTGCAAGAGTATCAATCGAGATACGACGACCTGAAGGAGGAATTGGATGCAATGAAAACTGGTACTGATTCTGAAAAGGGGCATTTGGAAGACGAATTAGAGCGTCAGCGTGCTGATGTCAAGGACCGTGAAAATCTCATATTTGATTTGAAGCATGAAATTAATGAGCTCATAGATGAAAAGGATCGCTTGAGTGCTTCAAATGAGGAATTGAAAGAATCCCTGCGCAATATGGAATCAGAAATTGACAACATACATCATCGAGATTCAATACATCAACATGATTCTGATTCCAAGATTGATGAGCTGAAAGGCAGTTTGATTGAAGCTAACAATTTGATTGAGGAAATAGAAAGGAAGCTTCATGAGAAAGAAAATGAAATAAGTAATCTGAAATTGACACTTGAGACTCAAAATGGATACTCCGACAGATTATCAACTCTCATGGCTGAAAACAACAGATTACGAGATGAACTTGATCAATCCCATGATAAGCTATTAAGTGATGCCAGGGTGATCAGTGATTTGGAGGACGAAATTAAAGATTTGAATTCAATTCTAAGCCGCAAACCTAAAGACGATTTCACCGATTCCTACATTGATGGAATGGAAAGTGAAAGAGGTACGTTATATGACAGTCTGTTGGAATTAAACGATCAATTAAAAGAACACGAGAGGCATTCTGAACGTCTTCAAAAAGAATTGGATTCCAAAAATTCAGAAGTTTCTCGACTCAAACGTCAGCTACAACAAATCACGGAAGAAGATGACAATTTACGTCAAACGCAACTGAAAAATAATTCTCAAACAGAAACTATTGAATCTTTACAATCCAAGTTGATCACAGAAAAGAACAGATTCTTAGAAGAATTGAATAAGTTGGATACTCGTTATGCTGAAGACAAGGAACGCTTGTTTGACAAGATAGATCAACTCCAACGTGATAAGTTACAACTTATTGAAGATTACGAAGCAATTCAGGTGGAATATAAGAAGCTTCAAGCAGCCGTGGATGACCCATCAAGAGAGCAGGATATTTTAAGTAATTTAGAAAACGATTTCAAGAAACTATCAGTAACATATGCATCCAAATGTGATGAGCTTGACCAGAATCAGTTAGCTGCCGAATCCAAAATCCAGAGACTGCAGGACGAAATTGATTTGAAAGAGCTTGAAATCAGAAGATTGTTAACTCATAACAAAAGACTTGCAGATGAACTTCAAGAACAGTCTGGTAGAGCTGATCAGGAAGTCCAACTAAGACAGTTAAGAAACGATAAGTTACATCTTGAGGAGAAATATAGAATGGCAGTTGCAGATATAGAGCAACTCAAGACACAACTTGAAATCACCAAGTCAAGGAAGGTTTTTGAAGTCACTGATCACCTTGAACAAGACCTGATCGATGTCAGGAGACAAAGAGATAATCTCTTGGATGATTTAAGAACGAAGAGTAAAGAATTAAATGAAACCAAATGGAAAATGGAAGATGCAGTCAAAGAAAAGAAGTCCTTGTTGGCCTCGATTTCTTCACTAGATGATGAACAGCGAAAAGTTGTTGAGGAGAACTTGAAACTCAACAGGGAACTAGAATCATTGAAAGAGAAAGCCACTGTAGGAGGTGCTGCTCAAACTAAAAAGGAGTTAATGATGCAGTTAGAAGAAAAGGATGGCAAGATCCAAAGGCTGGTGAGCGATTACAATAATATGAAAAACGATCTCTTGAATAGATATGAGAGATTGAGAAGTCAAAAGCAAGATCTGATTAAGGAAGTGGAGGAGTTAGAAGATCAGCTAGAAAGAGCAAAAGTTGCACAAGATGTCTTGTTAACAAAGCAACAGCAACAACGTAAGGACCAATATCCACCTACTCCAAAGACCCCAACTTCGTCTGCACGTTCTCCTGGTTATTCGCTTGGTTATTCTGTTTCTGCTGACAGCCAACTGAAGTTGCTTCAAAGTCAGAAGAAGTTGTTTCAGATTAAACTTCAACATTACAAAGACTGCAATAACGACTTGAAGTTCATGACCAATTTTTTGACATCCGAACTTGAGAGTAAAGAGTGGTTGTTGACGAAAAGTATTAGAACCCTAGAGTCGAGCGGGGCCCATGATAATCGTTTGAATGCTTCAGGTCCTCGTCGTACATTTAGATCTGTGGCACTTGCGGTTCTGGCTTCTATTCGGTTAAAAAACAGGTTGGAGGAGTTAAAAACCAAGCAGATGGAAGAGAAACAGGTCAAAAAGTTGATCAAAAGGTGCAAGCTTAATGATTAAGTATTGTATGATAGGTTAGTGTATTTTAGCATTGTGAGTTATCATTAGAGTATAAGACATTATTTTAAAAGGGAATGCCACCATTTCCCTTATTCGAATCAAAATAACGGTAAATTAGTAACTATACAAGAATATTATTAAGCGAGGAGTTGAGCAGAGTATTGAGAGTTGAATTAGAACCCTCTGACAATGATCTGCTCTGAATGAATCAGCGTTTGAACTTATTACTGTGACGTTTCAATCTCCCTTCAACATCCGCAAGTCTGGCCCCGAAGTCTTTAGTGATCAAGTTGAGCTGTTCTAGTTTGTCGATTTCAAGGTTCAGCTGATCGCAATCTTTCATCAGTCTTATCACTCTTTGTAGGTTTGATTCAATTTGTGCTATATCTGACTCGTACTGACTCTTTGAGTGAGAGACATTTGCCTCGATACGTTCTCCTAATTGCTGTGTATGGTCCTGGATTTTAAACATGAGATAATCGAAAGTAAGAGCCAGCTCTTTGACTTTCAAGGGATCGTCATCTTCATCATCAGAATCTTGTTCGTCATCATCCTTTGCTGTGTTTGGATCTTCTGTTGGAGTTGAGCTTTGCTTGTTTGAAGTTGTCTGTTCAACGTCAAGGAACTCTGCATCATTAGTTGCACTATTGTCGTACTCCAGAATCGTATAATGATCGGTTGCCAATGACGAAGGTCCTATCGTGGAATTGCTGGTCTGGACGGTAGTTTGTGAGCTTTGATCATCAGATGTCATGAAACCTGACGGCCATCTTTGTGACATTTTTGGGATATAGATAAATGACTGACTAGAGTCTTTTTATTAAATTAAAGATATGAAAGATCTGAATTGTATAATCAATTACATGTATCCAAATTATGCGAAGCCAGTCAATTAGTTATTCCTTGATAATTTTGAAACGCGCGAACGTGATTTTGTGACATTGAAAGCTGTCGTGGTCCATCAATACCTTTTAGATTGAGTATTCATTCAGTATTGAATATTGGCACAATTGAAGATGATTGGAAACATAGTATTATTAGTTATAATTTATTCCTTTAATTAAATGGTTTTCTGACTTTGAAATTGGTAGGTTTTTTTCCATTGTTTTAAGGGAGCTAGCTATAATGTCAAAATTAATAATTTTATATATAAATTTTCTTAGAATTGAACAATAACTGTTCTTCTAAGAATGGGGAAACGAGTTAATAAGAAGATCCCAACACCAGTTTTTACTTTTTGAGTTTCAATAGAAAGATAATCAAGTTATTTTACTCTAAAGCCAATATTATCTAATAAATTCTAGCGAGGGAAATGTATTCAATAAGTATTCCGCGTTGTAAACGGTATGCGCACCATATTTTGGGAACAAAGTACAAATGACTAGATTGTGGGTCCCTGGATTGACTACATAGAATACTCGGTAACTCTTACCATCAAATTCCGAAAAATCCTGATATATAGGATGTGGAACTTGAGATCCAGATTTCCACACCACCTGGAGTGGAAATTTCCAACAGGTTCGGAAACTTGAGCACATTATCGCATTTCGGAATTCAATGATATGTCTGCATCCAGAGCGTGGTTTTCAGAGTGAATTTGGACAGAGGCATAGGGGGTTAAAGGTTAAATTTTTTGGATAATAGCAAAATTAATGTTTCCACAGAATTCTCTGCGGCCGGAGACGGGAACACAAGGAGTTTCCATTTCCAGTAACACAATGATATCATACTGTTTTTAGTAGTTTTTTGGGAGAAAGTGTTGAACTGTGAATTGCATATTGACGTGTTTTGACTTTCAAACACTGGTTCAGATTTAGATGAGACCAGAGGATTGTATAAGTTTCATCATTCCAGAGGCTGTAAAAAAATGAACTGCTAATAAATTGTTCGTGATTTCTGAATTAAGAAAGGTTGTTAACATCAGTGACAAATATAGAAATCTCTATTTTGTGACTTACTGCTGAAACAATAGAAAGTTCCAGGTTCTCCTCATTGAAAACACAACAACGTCAGATGCTACCCCGTCCCCTTTAGACAGCTGGCTGTCGGAATTGTACAGACACGACTCGGCGCGGCCCCCGGGAACCAATCAGAGAGCGTATACTTCGGCGAATTTGCCGAGCGCAGCAATATATCCCAAAACTGCTAAGGACTCACTCCCACTGACTTGTGCATTTTCACCCGGAATACAGAGCAGGAGAAAGATAAACACCACAAAGGACACGTTTTGATTTGTTGGGAGGGAACGGATAGAACGAATGTAACCACAGTATCGGACGTAGAATGCAAGAGCCAAAAAAAGGGGTATAAAAGAGGGATGATTCTCCCAAGCAATAGTTTTCGATTCATATGTTTTTTAATAATGATATCTCAGTATCAATTATATACCGCTCAGAGTAAATATATTCCTACGTCTTGAAAAATGACTGTCCAATTCGTTCCTAAAGTTAATGTCCAAACTAAGAAAACCAAGTTCACTGATAATGAACTTCTTTCTACTTACACATACAAGAATGCTATTGTTGAAAAGGACTCAGCTGACACCTACACTGTTAAGCCTGTTGAACAGGAATATCAGTTTAAGGTGGACTTGAAGGTTCCAAAGCTTGGTGTCATGCTTGTTGGTCTAGGTGGTAACAACGGTACCACTTTTGTTGCTGCCACTCTTGCTAACAAGAACAAGGTTCAATTCCACACTAAGGAAGGATTGAAGACAGCCAATTACTTTGGTTCCGTCACTCAAGCTGCTACCATTAAACTTGGTGTTGATTCTAAGGGATTAGATGTCTATGCTCCATTTAACTCCTTGCTACCAATGGTGAGTCCAAATGACTTTGTCATTTCTGGTTGGGATATCAATGGCGCAAACTTGGCAGATGCTGCTCGCAGAGCCCAAGTTTTGGGTTACGATTTGCAAGAGAAGTTAAAGGATCAAATGAAGGAGATCACCCCATTGCCATCTATTTACTACCCAGATTTCATTGCTGCTAACCAAGATGAGAGAGCCGATAACTGTTTCAACAGAGTCAACGGTAAGGTTTCCACTACCGGAAAGTGGGAGCACGTGGAAAGAATCAGAAAGGATATCAGAGACTTCAAGGAAAAGAACAAGTTAGACAAGGTCATTGTTTTGTGGACCGCCAACACCGAAAGATACTCAGAAATCATTGAAGGTGTTAATGACAGTGCTGAAAACTTGATCAAGTCCATTAAGAGCGACCACGAAGAAGTTGCTCCAAGTACTATTTTCGCTGTTGCTTCCATCCTTGAGAAGGTTCCATACATCAACGGTAGTCCTCAAAACACATTTGTTCCAGGTGTTATCGAATTGGCTGAAACCAGCAAAGCCTTCATTGGTGGTGATGACTTTAAGAGTGGTCAAACTAAAATGAAGTCCGTGTTGGCACAATTCTTGGTTGATGCCGGTATTAGACCAGTTTCTATTGCTTCATACAACCACTTGGGTAACAACGATGGTTACAACTTGAGCTCTCCTAGACAATTCAGATCAAAGGAGATCTCCAAGGCATCTGTTGTCGACGATATTATTGCTTCGAATGAAATTTTGTATAACGACAAGCTAGGAAAGAAGGTCGATCACTGTATTGTCATCAAGTACTTGAATGCTGTCGGAGATGACAAAGTTGCCATGGACGAGTATTACTCTGAGTTGATGCTCGGAGGACACAACCGTATCTCCATCCACAATGTCTGTGAAGACTCTTTGCTTGCCACTCCATTGATCATTGATCTCTTGGTCATGACTGAGTTCCTTTCCAGAGTCACATACAAGAAGGCCTCCTCGAAGGATGGCAAGTTTGAGGACCTATACTCAGTTCTTTCCTTCTTGAGTTACTGGCTTAAGGCTCCATTGACCAGACCTGGCTACCAAGCTATCAACGGTTTGAACAAACAACGTGCTGGTTTGGACAACTTCTTGAGAATTTTAATCGGTCTTGACCCACTAGATGAGCTAAGATTCGAGGAGAGATTAGTTTAAGGTGCAAGATCACCGATATATAACCGTTAACCTATTAATTTTATATACATTACACTTTCTTAATAATACTGGTATTCATTAGTTACATTAATTCGACAACATAATAGTACAATAAATGTGATAGTAAATGCAAGATTAATTGACAAATCAGTGCTGGTCAAACTCCTCAAAACATTCCACCACGGTTTTCAAATTCTCGATCACATTGTTAGCTGCAACTCTGATAACACGATCCGAGCTGCCTTCAAAACGGATTGTTAATATGTTTTTGTCATGTGAGTATTTAGCCTGAAGTTCAGAAGGCTTCAAAATGGGGTCCGGATTCAACGAATTGCAGGCGATTTCTGCTTGACGGACAGACTCAAAAGGGACCGAGTACTCTCTGTATTTAAACAGCAGGTTAGATAGTGTTATTTTTTTGGGGATTTGTTTGTTGCATACTTACAATGAATGAGTAAATTTGTGATCTGTACTCATGATACTGGAATTTGAGAGCTTGGTCTAGCCTTGTGATTCCTAGTATTGTAGTTAGAGAGAATGGATATTGAGTTACAGAAATATAGAGCACTTCAAATTTTTGGATCGGAGAAAGATATCTTGTGATTATGTCATCAAGAGAGAGTTGAGAGTAATGAGGAAGTAACAACGGAGCTTTGGGTGGAGGGATTAGAAGAGGAAGAGATAGAAAGAAGAAGGGAATCCAGAACATTAAAAGATTAGCAAAGACAAACACTTTTAGAAATGGCAACAGAAAGGAATGCTGGGAATGATGATTAGGTCCTGGTTATTAAAAGAGAGAGTAAGTTACTATAAGTGCTGAGACGAAGAGAAGAGTGATTGAAACAGAAAAGTCGAAGGAGATGATAAGAAGTTGAAGAGGTTTGTACTATTCAGTGATGATTAATGGGGTTGATCTGAGAAGAAGAGAGGAGAAAGTGGAGTTGATATGAAGAGAGAGAGAGACACATCGATTGTCGTAGGAGTAGGTAGCTATAGGGGACGTACAACGACAATGTCGGTGTAAGGATGCATTTAATAAATTTTTTCTTAGAATTTTCCGCGGCTGTGTAAAATGGATTATATTTAGGGGAAGAAGATGACCGGTCATTTCCGAAGCTTCCCAATATGGGTATTATGATAAGGTTTTTGGGTGTGGCCAGAGTAATTTTGATGCAGATGGGGAAGCAACCGCATGTTTAGAATCGGAGGATGCCCTCTGCGAGGGTCGGATCGCACGAATCGCCGTGGAAAGGTTGCTTATCTGATATTGCAGGCGAGGCAATCAGAGAATAGGAGTTGACAAGGAAGGAAAATGTACAAAGATGAGTAGATTCATTTAGAATAATATATGGAAGGAAGTTGCTTAATAAAAAACTTTTAGTGGTGTTTTATTGGTAGTAACAAAAGGGGTTGATCCAGCTAGTTCAAGAGGAAATCGAGCGTGAGAATGGCTCCGTCTAACATAGATTTACCGTTTGATGACATCACCCAGATCCATCCGAATCTGGAGCATATTCCTTTCAGCAACACGCTGCAATTCTATTTGAATGGGAAGCTTCAGACTGTGAGGAACCCGAATCCTGAATCAAGATTGATCGATTGGATCAGAAACGAAGCGTTATTGAAGGGAACCAAGGAGGCATGTTCTGAGTCTGGATGTAATGCGTGCTCTGTGACGATAGCCCAGATCAGAAAAGTCAAGGGCTCTGACGGCCAGGAAAAGAACGAGATTCAATACACAGCAGTTAATTCATGTGTTACTCCACTGGTTTTGGTGGAGGGCAAACATGTCATCACTGTTGAGGGTATTGGGTCCACCGAGAATCCACATCCTGTTCAGGAGAGAATAGCCAAGTTTCACGGTTCTCAATGTGGGTTCTGTACTCCAGGATTTGTGATGGCTTTGTATTCTCTTTTGAGACAGAAGAACGGAGTTGTTTCTGTTGAGGAAGTGGACGAAGCTTTGGAGTCTAATTTGTGTCGTTGTACCGGTTATATACCAATTGCCGATGCAGCATATTCATTTGCGTACGATTCAGATAACTACAACCGGGAGAAGATCACTCATTTTGCGAAGAAGGACAGAAATGTAAGCGATGGATCCGATGCTGCTGCCGGTGCCTGTGCTATGGGAGCAGATTGTTGTAAGAACAAGAACAAGAACAAGAAACAGAAGATAGATGAATCTGGTGCTTGTTCCAAGGGAGATGGTTGTTGTAAGAGTTCCAAAAAGCCCCTAGACTCGCAGACCTGTTCCAAAGGAGATAATTGCTGCAAAAACAAATCCACAGCACCAGAACAGACCACTGAGTTCCCCGAAACTGAGATTGACATAAATGCTATTTTCACTCCTGATGGACTCCCTTTGAAGGAATACAAACCTGAGGAGGACTTGAAGTTCCCTGTGAAACTCAACAGTTATGTCAAAAAGCCAATATTTTATGGAAACGAACATAAGGTTTGGTTCAGACCAACAACTAAACAGCAGCTTCTTGAGATCTACCACCATTATCCTTCTGCTAAGCTAGTTGCCGGTGCTTCTGAAGTTCAGATTGAGGTCAAGTTTAAGGCCGCCGATTACAAAGTTAATGTTTATTGTAACGATGTTGAAGAGTTGAGGGGTTGGGAGTATATTGAGGGCCGTGGTCTTATGATAGGCGCCAATCTTCCTTTGATTGAATTAGAAGCGTTGGGAGATAAGTTTGGTGAGAAATTAGGAGTGAAAGGTAAAGGCCAGGTGTTTATTCAGATAGCTAATCAGTTGAAGTTATTTGCTTCAAAAGCCGTTAGAAATGTTGCCACTGCCGCTGGTAATATAGTAACAGCCTCACCTATTGCTGACTTGAACCCTATCCTTGTTTCATGTGGAGCAGTTATCACTACTGAGAAGTTGAATCCATTGGGAGAAATTGAAACCATCGAGGTGAGTATGAATGACTTTTTTACAGGATATAGACGTACTAGACTTCCTCAAGGGTCTATCATCACCAAAGTCTTCATTCCTGAGACGCAAGAGAATGAGTTCATCCATGCGTACAAACAATCCAAGAGGAAGGACGATGATATCTCGATTGTCACTGCATGTTTGAGAGCAAAATTATCTCCAGATGGAACCGTTGAAAATTCTTCTCTCGTTTATGGAGGTATGGCACCTATGACTGTCCAGTCTCCTAATACTCAAGAGTTCATCAAAGATAAGAACATTTTCTCTGAAGCTTTTGTTGAAGGTGCTTGTGAGATGCTTTCCAAAGACTATTCATTAGCTTACAGTGTTCCTGGTGGAATGGCTTCCTATCGTAGGTCTTTGACGCTATCGTTCTTCTATAAGTTTTGGCAATATATGGTTCAGAATCTCGACGCAGATCTTGCTATCAAATCGAAGTTGATCGATGCTGATTCGTTAAAGGAGGTTACAAGAAAGCAAAAGCATAGTTGGAGAGACCTTGACAATCCTTTTGAAGGAAAAATGATGGGAAAATCATTAGTTCATGTGAATGCCATTAAACAGGCTGTTGGTGAAGCTCAATACACTGATGATATTCCACCTTTTCACAATGAGGTATTTGGAGTCCAAATTCTATCCACCAAGGCTCACGCAAAGATACTTTCTGTAGATTGGTCGGATGCCTTGACTGTGGAAACTGTTGTCGATTACATTGATGTCAACGATTTACCAAGCAAAGAGGCTAATTTATGGGGTGTCTTACCTTTTGGAAAAGAACCATTTTTGGCAGATGGAGAAGTTTTCTTTGCTGGTCAAACTATTGGAGTGATTTTTGCTACAGACAAGGAGCGTGCTTATGAGGCATCTAGACTAGTCAAAGTTACCTACGAAGAGCTTCCAGCTATCGTCTCAGTTGAGGATGGTATAGAACAAAACTCCTTCTTTGAAGACGAGAGAGAAGTAATTCTTGGTGACTGGGAAAAAGCATTCAAAGAATCTAAGCATTATTTCGAAGGAACTTCAAGACTTTCTGCGCAAGAGCACTTTTATTTCGAACCTCAGAATTGTATTGTCATTCCTGAAGAAGAAGGCGAATTGAAGGTGTATGCATCTACACAGAATCCAAATGAGACTCAGGAATATTGTGCTCAGGTCACTGGGGTTCCTTCCCATAAAGTGATTTGTAGAGTTAAGAGACTTGGTGGTGGTTTCGGTGGTAAGGAGACCAGATCTGTTCAATTGTCTTCTATTGCTGCAATTGGAGCACATAAATTGAAACGTCCTGTGAAAATGCAACTCAATAGATCGGAGGATATGTTGACTTCAGGTCAAAGACATCCATTCCTTGTTAAATATAGGGTTTCTCTAGATGAGGATTTGAAGTTCACTGGCTGTGAGATTCTCTTGTATGCTAATGCAGGTTGGAGTATGGATTTGACAAGAGGTGTTGTTGATCGTGGTGTCTTGCATGCTACCAATTCCTATTATATCCCTAATGTTAGGATCTGTGGATATCCGGTCAAGACCAACATAGCTTCCAATACTGCTTATAGAAGTTTTGGAGCTCAAGCAGGATTTTATGCTGCGGAAGCTATGATCACTGACATTGCAGAGAGATTGAATGTTGATCCCGAATTGATTAGGCAGAAGAACTATTTTGATAGCACTAAAATTCAGACCTTCCCTTGCCGTCAGAAGGTTACTAATGATATTTGTATCAAACATTTGGTGGAGGAGAACTTGCTGGAATGTGAATACGATGTGCTGAGAAAAGATATCGAGGAATTCAATTCGAAGTCCAAGTGGATCAAGAGGGGTCTTGCTCATGTACCAGCTACTTTTGGTGTTGCTTTTGGTGTGGTGTTTTTGAATCAGGGTGCAGCCCTGGTGCATATTTACAAAGATGGATCGTGTCTGCTTTCTTTTGGAGGTGTTGAAATTGGACAGGGATTGAGCACTCTGATGAGAATGATTGCTGCCAATGAGTTAGACATCCCAATGGAGAAATGTTACGTTTCTGAGACTTCAACAGAATGTGTTCCAAATTCATCTGCTACAGCTGCTTCTGCCGGTTCTGATCTGAACGGTATGGCTATTAAAGATGCTTGTGTGAAGTTAAATGAAAGATTGGCTCCTATTCGAAAGAAATTGGGCCCCGACGCTCCTTGGGAAAAACTGATTATCACCGCTTATCTCGAAAGAGTTTCTTTAAGTGCTACCGGCTTTTACAGGACTCCTGAAATTGGATATGACATAGCTGCAGATAAAGGAAATCCAAATCCTAAGCCACCATTCTACTATCACACACAGGGTTCTGCTGTTGCTGTTGTTGAAGTTGATACTCTTACAGGAGATTGGGTCGCTCTCCAGGCGCACGTGAAGATGGATGTCGGTAAACCTCTAAACAAGGCTATTTGTTATGGACAGATCGAGGGCTCATTCATCCAGGGAATGGGTTACTTTACGATGGAACAGTCCTTGTGGTTCAGACACAATAGTACATTATTTACAAGAGGACCAGGTAACTATAAGATACCAGGATTCAGAGATATTCCACAGGTGTTCAGAGTCTCATTGATGAAGGACTGTGATTTCAAGCATTTGAGATCTATCCACTCATCAAAGGGTGTTGGAGAGCCTCCATTCTTCTTGGGTGCCTCTGTTCAATTTGCTCTGCGTGATGCTATTGGATATGCACGTAAGCAACATGGTATCAAGGAGGGAGCCATGGGACTGAAATTCCAGGTCCCATTGACCACCGAACGTATTCGTATTGCATGTGGAGATACCCTGGCAACAAAAGCCCTGGTGGAGCCTAAGGAGGGAGAGAAAGACTTCTTTATTGAGGGATAATTAATAATCATAGGTGTTTATAGCATCTTTATAGAGTATGCTGTTGCTTTATTACTGAAAGAGATTTATGTATGTCCATGTCAATCGTTTTATTGGTTTAATGATCTAAGTAATGTGATTAATATTTGATGTTTTGTTTAACTGTTGATACTGACGAGAATGTTTTATTACAGTAGAGAGGTTTAATTTTCAGTGATGTAGTTTCGATTTGCTTGATAAAGACTGGACCCAACATGTGGAGAGGTGAGTATGGGACTGAAAACGGATATTTATGATATCCGACTACTATCGGAGTTTTACAATATTCGGTGGGGAAAATTTACACAGCCAAGATACAGAATTCCTGATTGAGAAAGATGATTTAAAGAGGGTTTTCCTGAAGGGGAGGACCGGGGGGAATATGGACAAGAACAAACTTTAGAGATGTCGAGGGAGGGAACGATAAGAAGAAAAAGAGGGAAAAGATGATAGTGAATCTGTATTTATTGTTGTGTGTGACAAAGAAATTGAATTTTAGAATTTTTTTAGGAGATTCAGGGATAGGAAGTAGGCATACAGAAGAAGAGAGAAGAAGAAAAGGGAGGGAATTTATCATTCTAATGAGGGGATATCACAATTTTCAGGATCTTTGTTATCGATGGATGTGGGTGTGGTGAAGGAGCAAATTATTGAGTGAGTGGTTGGAAAATGGAATTTTGGCCACAATGTTGAGAGGGTGAGAACAGAGATTGTAATGTACATCAGTACACCGCTAAAATACACGATAAGAGAACAAATCTAAGGTTGATGGAGGCCGATTGGGAGTTGCGATGTCATGGGGTGACGAAATACAACAGACATGTGGGGATCTAGGCTTGTTGTAGATGATTAATAAAAACATACCACCGATGATCCGGAGAGCAACTGTGGAAGAATTGAGCGCAAGGAATAGAAAAAAATGGGGTGAATTAGGAAACTTGGCCAAGGAAATCGAGAGCGCCGGCAAAAAACAAAATCTGCTACAGAATATTGCGAATTTTTAAAAAGGAAATAGGCTATGGAGATTTATTCGAGGAGGGGAAAAGCGGTGCAACTGTGATTATGGTGACGTGTTGAAGGGAATGTCAGCAAGAGGAAGATCTAGCTAGATGACTGCAAGGGTTGAAGAAGGGGGTGGTATGATTAAGCAGCCGGGTGATGAATTGGAAACAGAGACGGCTGTTAAAGGTCTGGCTTGGATGGCTGGAGAGGGGGGGGGGGTTGGTCAGTTACTATATAGATAGAGAGATATGAGAGCAAACGGGCGAAGACAGCCAGAAAGCTGACTAAACAGATATCATATTACGTCAAGAGTAGATACAAACACGTCATCACACCCTGTGTAGTGTATATTTTGAGAAGACGTTTGGCATAGACTATCTGGGGTATTGTAGCCTTTAATCTGGGGAAAAAACTCTGTTACATTTTAGCAGCCGGCTATTGGCTAAAGTTTGGGATGGTTGCACGGAGTAGTGTTTATATGGTTTCAACGGGTTCTGTGATTGGGATCAAATTGCATGGCGATCGGATCGTGGGGAATGAATCAAGTCATGGTCTTTTGGAATTGCCTTGTGTTGTTTGATGATGTTGGACGTTGGTTGGAAATTCGTTCGACTTCGAGGTGATTGTAGTTGCCTGAACGGGAGTTATTCTTATCTGGAGCATTCGCGGAGCATTTCTGACGAGACTAAATTGCGACCAAATGATGCTTTGTGGTTGAAATGAGCTTGTAAAGGCTTATTGGGCAACAACAGTAGCAAGGGTATGATACAAGAGAGCTTACAAGGTCCTAGCAATTGTAGCTGATTACGACACCTTGCGAGCTGCGCTTCCTTGCATGTTGCCCGCCGTAGAAAAAGAATTCGGCCAGAGGAGAGTGTTGCGGCGTGCGAGAAAAAAAACGACGGCAATCTGCGTCATGGCGGGGAAAGCAAGCTCTTTTGGGTGAAATGATATATAAGGAAGGATTATCCTGGCGAAGGGAATCCAAGAGGGTATATGTTTTGTATTACTAAAGTGCTGAATTGTATTGGTGTAGGATCTAATTTTGGACTCAAAGGACACAAGATTACAGATCAGGTTCATTCATAGCATAGCAAACACTACTAATATGTCTAATCCTCCAGTTTACACAACATCGCAGGGTTGCCCTGTTTCCGACGCATTTTCGACCCAGAGAATTTCGGTGAACACCAACGGTTACCACTATGCTCCTCCAGTCGGTCCATTGCTTTTGCAGGACTTCAAGCTCATTGACTCATTGGCCCATTTCGATAGAGAAAGAATCCCGGAGAGAGTGGTGCATGCCAAGGGTGCCGGTGCTTTTGGTGTCTTTGAAGTTACAGACGACATCACTGATATCACTTGTGCAAAGTTCCTTGACACTATTGGAAAGAAAACCAGAATCTTGACCAGATTCTCCACTGTCGGTGGTGAGAAGGGTTCTGCTGATTCTGCAAGAGATCCAAGAGGTTTCGCTACCAAGTTCTACACTGAGGAAGGTAACCTCGATCTCGTGTACAACAACACCCCTATTTTCTTCATCAGAGATCCAACCAAGTTCCCTCACTTCATTCACACTCAAAAGAGAAACCCAGCCACTAATTTGAAGGATGCTAACATGTTCTGGGACTATCTTACAGCTAACCAAGAATCCCTACATCAAGTGATGTATCTCTTCTCCAACAGAGGTACCCCAGCATCTTACAGAAAAATGAACGGTTACTCTGGTCACACTTACAAGTGGTATAATGCTGCAGGTGAATGGGTTTACGTGCAAGTCCACTTCATTGCCAACCAGGGTGTTCACAACTTGACTGATGAGGAAGCTGGTCACTTGGCTGGTGCTGACCCAGATTACCAAACCAGAGATTTGTACCAATCCATCGAGGATGGTGACTATCCATCCTGGGAATGTTATGTTCAGACAATGACTCTTGAACAAGCCAAAAAACAACCATTCTCCGTTTTTGACTTGACCAAAGTCTGGCCTCACAAGGACTTCCCATTGAGACACTTTGGTAGATTCACATTGAACGAGAACGCAAAGAACTACTTTGCTGAAATTGAACAAGCTGCCTTCTCTCCATCTCATACTGTTCCAGGTATGGAGGCCTCTAATGACCCAGTGTTACAATCCAGACTCTTCTCCTACCCAGATACTCACAGACACAGACTTGGTACTAACTACTCTCAAATTCCTGTGAACTGTCCATTGAAAAGTGGTACATTCGCTCCTCAGATCAGAGACGGTGCCATGTGTGTGGATGGTAACTTGGGAGGAACTCCAAACTACGCTGGTGCTTACAACTGTCCTGTTCAATACACTGCTGCTGCTAAGCCATCTGGTTCAAAGCCAGATGAGAAGTACGGTGGTGAGGTTGTTCCATTCCACTGGACCATCACAGATTACGACTTCTACCAACCAAAGCAATTCTGGAAGGTTTTGGGCAGAACCAAGGGTGAACAAGAGGCATTGGTTTCGAATGTTGCAAACCACTTGGTTGCTGCTGATGAGTTTATTCAAGATAGAGTGTTTGAATACTTCTCCAAGGCTGAGCCTATCATTGGTGACTTGATCAGAAAGCAGGTCAACAAGCTAAGTCCAAGAAGTGACTCTCCATCAAGACTATGATGATACTTATTTAAGCTTATTCTGAAACATAATAATTACGATTTTCTTAGTTTTTTTCTTTGAAATGATTCTTGAATCCCTATTCTTTTTTCAATTTGAATAAACTTATTGTTTGTTATATCTAATGTTGAGGATCTATGACAATCTGGTGATGATTGGTGGTTATTGGTGGTTGATTGAATCATAATAGAAGAAGATCTGGAGCTAGTAGTTGCCGGTCTTGATGCGTCGATCGACCTTTAGTAGGACTTTAATTTTTTCACCCCTGTTATTTTCTGTATCAGTGCGATCAATAGGAACTAAAGCTTCAAGTTGCCTTGTTAGGAAACCTATTACACAAAAATTCCGCCAGCTTTTTCCTTCCTAATTAGGAATGTGCATCTCTATCTTAAGAGATTATGTGGTCCTATTTTTATATAAACGCAAGCTCTGTTCAACTTATCAACAGAGCTTGAAATTAACAAAATTAGTGCTCTTTTATTTCGTTATATCGTTATACAACTTTAGGTTCTTTTGACAAAAAATCTATAGAAACACATATCAAACATCACAAAATGGCCTGTCAATGTTCTAGCTCAAAATCTTGCACTTCTAAGAGCAACACTGGATCGAAAACCGCTTCCCAATCATCAAGTGCCGTTTCAGCATCGTCCACAAGCACCAAGAAGTCTTCCTGTTGTGGAGGTAAGAGTGGCAGCAGATGTCTATGTGGTACTGGATGCGGATGTGCCGGTTGCAACACCACCAAGTGAGTATCTTTGATCTATTGAACTTCTAAAAGATAATATTTCATTTGACCGATATACTAACATAATTTTATTTTACAAGACTCTAATGATGCCATATGAGTTAACTATACATACATACACACAGCGAAATGCATGATTTGGAATTAGTTGAGATTGTTGGATGAGGAACAATAGTTTTAACATGACTGACTCAATTGATTTTTTTGGTAGTTTAGACCGTATCTATTGCTTCGTTAATGAAATTTCCCTAGTTGAACGCATTGATGTATTTATGATGATGATCTGATGTAGGTGTAGTTTGTTGGTCTGTTTGAGTGAGATCAATGATGCCATTATTGATGTATTATTCTGTGACATTGATGTTTTTATTTTTGAAAGATAGAAGGAACCGGTCAGTTTTTATAGGAAAAGAATAAAGTGTCTGATTATTTACAGATTGGGATTTAAATGATACTGAGAAGTCCATTGAGTATGTTGACAGTTGATGATTTATAGTTGAGGAAGAAGAAGAAGAAGGAGAAGAGTTGCTACTGTATGAATTGAAGCTGGTGAGTAGATAGACGCGTCGATTATTTTCCGAAAAAATAGACGTAGCCGATCGACGCTTATCGACGATTTGTAAAAAAAAGCTCTCGACTTGGACACCGAAAAACAACAAATGAGAATGGTTATATTTTATATAGGTTATATCAGAAGGAGAGCTGGAGCCCCATAGAGATTACCCAATAACATATAAAACAGCTGTTGGCGTTTGTAGAAAGATAACAGAGCAAGATGCTTGGATTATCAAAGGGAAGCAAGACGCTGTTGAAAAATAGCCCAAAATTGGGTGTGTCCTCATCGCTTGCTGGAAGACGTCTGTTTGCAACAATCGATGACACCCCAAATAGAATCCATGGAGGTCTGAAAGACCAGGATAGAATCTTCCAAAACCTTTATTTGCAAAATTCGAAGAAGTATGGAGTTGAATCCTATGATCTGAAGGCAGCAATGAAGATTGGAGACTGGCACAAGACTAAGGAGATCATTTTGAAAGGTGACAAATGGATTATTGACGAAATGAAGAAATCCGGATTAAGAGGTAGAGGTGGTGCCGGTTTCCCAAGTGGTCTTAAGTGGTCATTTATGAATCCACCAGGATGGGAAAAGAATGTTGGTCCAAGATATCTAGTTGTGAATGCTGATGAGGGAGAACCAGGTACTTGTAAGGACCGTGAGATTATTAGAAAGGAACCTCATAAGTTGGTTGAAGGCTGTCTTGTGGCTGGTAGAGCCATGAACGCAACTGCTGCATACATTTACATCCGTGGTGAATTTTACAATGAGGCAGTCATTTTGCAAAATGCCATTAACCAGGCTTACGATGCTGGTTTCTTAGGTCCAAATGCTTGTGGAAGTGGCTACTCTTTCGATGTGTACATTCATAGAGGAATGGGTGCCTATGTCTGTGGTGAGGAGACTGCATTGATTGAGTCCATTGAAGGTAAAGCTGGTAAGCCAAGATTAAAGCCTCCTTTCCCTGCAGGTATTGGTTTGTTTGGTAGACCAAGTACCGTTACCAACGTTGAGACTGTGGCTGTTTCTCCAACCATTATCAGAAGAGGTGGTGATTGGTTTGCTAGCTTTGGAAGAGAGAGAAACGCTGGTACCAAGTTGTTCTGTGTTTCTGGAAATGTCAACGAGCCATGTACCTTTGAGGAAGAAATGTCTATTCCACTGAAAGACGTTCTTGAAAAGCACTGTGGAGGTGTCAAAGGTGGATGGGACAATCTTCTTGCTGTGATTCCTGGTGGATCTTCCACTCCTATTTTGAACAAGGAGACTTGTGAGTCTGCAATCATGGATTATGATGGACTTAAGGAGGTTGGTTCCGGTCTAGGTACTGCTGCCGTGATTGTTTTCAACAAACAAGCAGATGTGATCAGAGGAATCCAAAGATTGCTTGCATTCTACAAACACGAGTCATGTGGTCAATGTACCCCATGCAGAGAGGGATCCACATACATGTCAAAGATGATGGACCGTTTCTATTCAGGACAGGCTAACGAGAAGGAGATTGATATGGCATTGGAACTCACCAAGAAGGTCGAGGGTCACTCTATCTGTGCCATGGGAGAGGCTTTCTCGTGGCCATACCAAGGTCTTGTGCGTAACTTCAAGCCTTTGATGATTGAGAGAATCCAACAATACAAGGCTGAACACGGTCTAACTGAAGGAGGTTTGCACCACGGTGGATGGTTTGAAAATGGAAAGCTCAAGGACGGAACCGTCATAGACACCCCAATTCCAAAGGAAGCTTTCCACGGAGGCCATTAGTCACAGATAAGTGTGATATGGATTTTCAGATTAGATTATCAGAGAAAGTGTGCATTTGCTTGTTGATGGATGGTCATGGTCTTCGAACTATTTATTACTCTTATTTATTACTGATTATTTATTTATATATTTATTAAATTATTATTTATTTATTCATTGAGTTGAGTACATTAAAAGATGTTGAGAAGGACATGAGAGGAATGAGTTTTAAGGACTTAATAGATGTTCAATATTGTTGAATTACGTGCTACACGGTGCAATTATATGATTATCAAGAGCAGTTATATATGACCATTTCAGACGTGATTATTGGTGGACGATGGACATCTCTGCACCGGCGCATACGATTACCCAGATTTGTGATGCGAGGGGAAGATAATTCAGGAGATATGATTGGGGTTGAGAGGATGCAAGAGGAGGGGAAGAGATGAAATTGGAATTGTGAAAGATCGACGAAATTGACAAGATTGGATAGGAGCGTTTCAAAGAGTAAAACAGGTGAGATCTGGAAAAGTGGACGATAGGACTCGAAATCGGGTCAGAATTTGGTAATCAATTACAGCCGAGCCTGAAATTTTTTAAGGAGTTGAGAAGAAATACTGCATTTTTCAGTATCGGCGTGTTTAGCTATTTTAGGCACAGGTGTTTTCTTGTTGAAGAAGAGAAATCGGATCTTAGAGTGTTGGATAGATCTTATATAACAGATATCGAGTACAATGAGACTATCGAAGGTTTTGGTAACTGGTTTGCTGTTAGTTGCGAACGTCGGAGCAATATATCCGGCTGTTAGTGGGGATCCTTCGATCGAAGACTCCGATCTAGTCACAATTCAGAGTGGGTCGAAAGTTGAGGATGAGACTGCCGGTACCTACACAAAGGACACAAAGGAGTCACCAGAGGATGGAGTTTCTGCAAAGAAGAGTCAGTTGGAGAAAGAGGAAGAGGATAAGAAGATGACGTCGTACATCAAGACACAGAAAGATCAGGCTGCGAAGGAGTCCAACGGACTTGCTACTGACTTCGAAAATGGAGAGAAATCATCTAATGCATTCTTCATGTCCACCTCCATGATTATCTTTAGTGAGATCGGAGACAAGACATTCTTGGTTGCAGCCCTTATGGCCATGAAACACCCTAGGATGATTGTGTTTTCGTCCGCATTCCTGGCTCTGGTGGTGATGACCGTGCTGTCGGGTGTTGTTGGTCATGCTTTGCCTGCACTTCTTCCACAAAGATTCACACAGTTCCTAGCTGGTGTTTTGTTTGTTGTTTTTGGAATCAACTTGCTCAGGGAAGGACTAGCCATGTCGAAGAACGCCGGAGTTGATGAAGAGATGGCAGAGGTCGAAGAGGAGATCGAGGTTTCCACCCTTAACCAACGTGGATCCAGTTTGGAAGAGGCTTCTGGACCTGGTGCAATCAACAGAAAGTCGGGTGTGAAAGTGCTTCTCAATCGCGTTTCGGAGCTAGCCTCTTATATGTTATCTCCTGTCTGGGTGCAAACGTTTGCCATGACATTTTTGGGTGAATGGGGTGACAGATCGCAAATCGCAACAATTGCCATGGCCGCTGGTTCCGACTACTGGATGGTGATTCTCGGAGGTATCGTGGGACATGGTATTTGTACTGGTGTTGCCGTGATTGGTGGACAATTACTTGCCACCAAGATTTCCATGAGAAATGTCACTCTTCTGGGAGCTGCCGCTTTCTTTGTCTTTTCTATCCTCTACTTCTACAGTGCCTACTATAATATCGAGTCATGAACGCTGCGGCAACTGTGTGCTGTTCTCCGCTGCTCCTGGATGATTTCCATCATACTGATTTCTTTTAAAGACCATTTAATAGATTTGATTTTACATTTAATGTACATATAGAATGTAAGTGGTATTACATGTAGGTGATTTGGGTTCAATCGTTTCCATTATTATTGTTCCTGATCTTGGCTCTAAGTCGTTCGTTGGCCATTCTTTTGATCATGGTTTCCGTCTGTTTCTGGAGCAATACCTGCTGTTCTTTGAGTTCTTGTTCGTAATCTGCTAATGTTTCGTCATCCTGAGACTCTTTGAGAATCGGATCATCATTTCTGAGGGCATCGGACATCAATGCTGATGCTATTTTTGAGTATTTGTTCAGGATGTCAGATTGGAGCAACTCTGAGACCTGTTGTATGTCGTCTGATGGCTTTGTTTGAGATTTGGGCAATGAAAATGAGTTTATAACTGATTTCGATTCCAGATCGAAATTTCTGGACTTGAGTTTCTTGGTTGACGGTTGTTGTGTATTGTCTTTGGATGTCTGTTCTGGTTTGGAGACAGCAGTATCTGCCAGTCTTTTAGCTCTAAGAGCCTGCAATCGGAGCTTTCTATCCTGTTGTTGTTGGTTTAGAGAGTCCGACATTGGAGAATAAGTGCTATATTATGATAGCTTTGTAATGATAAGACCAAGATGGATGGGAAACTAGGAGAATAAAGCTATTTTATATATCATTACTGAACCTAGTTGGTTTGAAGAACAATTCCAAAAACACAAAAAAATATTTTGGTGGGGCGCACTCTCAACAGAGATACAGGTAAGTAAGTAAATATATATGTATATATTTGCAGGGTTGCCGTCAGATTAAAAACTATTTTGATTCATTATCAAAAAGTGAATGAATACGATACTTTTTTGTAACTAATTGTATCACAAAGATGTCAAGAATCATAAGAACATTGGGAAACATACGAACGGGGTCGGTGGGATGGAAACAAACATGGAACGTGCGGTTTTTCACTGCATCTAGAGCCGTCTTGGGCTCTCCCTCTAATGATGGACCAAATTTCGACACACATTCGTTTGTCAAACAGCTGAAAAGTGCAGGGTTTGACAACAAACAGGCAGATGTGGCTGTAGAGATCATCAATAAGGCCATTAATGACGGAATCGACCATTATGCATCGAATCTGGTGAGCAAAGAGACATTAAACAAGATGTCGTACCAACAGAAAGTGGACTTTGCAAAGTTGAAAGGAGAACTTCAAATGATAGATAAGTCTGAGTTCAATTCATTGAGAAACGAACATGAGAGACTTAGAAGCGATCTGGAGAAAATGAGGACTAAGTTCAAAGAGGAGATCAACAAGAGTCTATCGGGAGTTCGTTTGGACTTGAATCTGGAGAAAGGAAGAGTGCGGGAAGAAAGCTCAATCTACGATTTGAAAATCAAGGAGACAGACACCCGAATTGATGAAGAGATTACAAACATGAAGGTTCAAATCGACAGTGTTAAGACACAGGTTATGCAATGGTTGTTTGGTGTTTGTACAGGTACGTTTGCATTGGTTCTTGCCTACGTTAGATTAATCAGTTAGGTGGAAATTATAGGTTTAATCATTTATTCACGGATATCTTGTTGCGCTTTCAAACGCAAGTATATAAAGAAGTCGGAATGGGACCAGGGGTTATGTAATTCACAAAGAGAAGAGCTCCTTTAGAATCTTTATGGTGTCTTCTGGAGACTTGACAGCATGACCGATGGTTCTATCATCAGTGTAGATCTCATAATCATTACCACCCTTGTATGACTTATCACCGAAGAAGTGGATGTCCTTGAAACCTTCCTTCTCGACGTGACGCAAGCAATAGGTCTTGTCCCAACCAGTTGGGAAAACGTCAAAGGAGATTTGACCTCCGATAGAGTAGGTCAAGTCGATGTCTGGGAAGGCAGCCTTAAGGGCAGCAACCATCTTCTCTCTGACCTTGTTTTGAAGATCGAACTTCTCGTACTCGTTTCTTTCTTGGGTGGATGCGTTTCTTCCGACAGGAGAAACATTGATCATACCCTTTCTGAACTCGATAAAGGTACCTCTTCTGAAAGGCAAGTCCAAGTCTGCCAAGTATTTGAGAATGAACTTGACAAGCTTGTTGTACCTGTCTTCACCGATCCAGTTGATGAAGGATTGTGCTGGAAGAGCCTTTCCTAACTTGAATGCAGTAAGACCGTTCTCAGAGAAGCAGTAGTCGAAGTTTTCTAACACGTCGGATCCTAATTGCTCCTCTTGCTTAGAGAAGTCTGATCCACCCACAAATCCAATCACAACCTTCTTTCTGAGGTCTTTGAGCAATTGTTTCATCTCAGGAGAGATGACCAATCTGGCTGGGGTCAACGTTCCATCAACGTCGAAAAGAACCAATGTCTTTGGCTGTTGTCTATCCTCGAATGACATTCTGATCTTAATGCTGTTATGACTTGTATTAGCGGTTTTCAACAATCGTTATTCTCACGCTGTCAACACTCAAACTTTATATTTCAGAGGCTTTTCGTCCGCCATTTATATTCCATTTCAGAGAGAATCTCATTAATCTCTTCTGCCACGAATACTGTTTACAGAAATTTTGTTTTACGTGTTATTTGCACGTCCAAAAGTCCGAGACAATAGACGAAATTCGTGTAACAATTACCCTGTTCCTAGACATAATAAGCCACATCAATAATTTACTTTTCACAATAGAAACTCTCAAGCTATTTTTGATCCGTTTTTACGCTTCAATCGTGCAACAATAGCCTCATCATTCCGTTGAATTCCAGACCCAAAATTTCACTCCCGAAGCAACAAGTTGACCCTCATTTTGGTCCTTAGAACATTAATTAATCAAACGTCGATCACACGTGAAAATCTCTAGAAAATCTATATTAAATTCATTATTCATCCACCCTCTTTATTCTATCTAAAATCTAGTTAATATATAGACAAATCCGTTCAAAAGAACAATTACTCGCGCAAACCAACCTTAGCACGGCACGTCAACCATCAACAAACACCCCATCGCAGATCATTCTGATCCACTCCCATTATCAAACTCTAAATATTTGTACATAGGCACAGATTGCCACGTGAACATCTAATAACTGCACAGAAATCAAAAACTTGATCCAAAAGATCCAGGAGTTTTCATGGAAGGGTTCATTCGATTACATATGAACAGCATCAGCATGGAGCCTAAAGTTATAACGATCTCTTGAAGTCTCGTAGCACCCGAAAACACTCGCTTCATTGACTGAAATAGCCATTGGAGGTTGCTCATCAGTAGTGGTCCTGTTTCGAACTTGTCGTTGATCTTGACTAACATTAATATCAAAAAATTCACTCCAATATTGAGCAGGTTCAAAGTGTAATACAGTCCATCGAGTAGGTTTAAAGTATAAGATAGTCCCGCAGAAAGATACCAAGGGCCCAACAGCACGCCCAACAGCAGTAGCCCTAGAATAAATCCAGCGAATACCAATCTCTTGACTCCTATTCTTCTGGCCAAGCTCTGAGTGGCGAGAACCAGCAACTGGAATACGAGCAGACCCGATTGAACAATAGAACCAAATCCGTTATTGAATCGGATGTTACTTGCCAAAGAAACCAGTTGAGTCAATAAACCACAGACGTAGCAAAGTATGTACAGTGGCGTTAAAGGAGCCCTGTTACTGTTGTACAAAGTGAATACCATATCAGCAATAAATAAGAACGATTGCCCCACGCTAGACAAAATATCAAATGATGTCAGTTTCCAAACAAACGCCTTCAGATAACGTTCATTACCAGGCGTGAATGGTTCTAGATCGATGAATAACTTTTGATACACTTCGTAGCCAAATAACTGTCTGAGTTGTTGTTTTAGACATAATGGAATAAGTGCTGGTGCATGGGGTCGAATCAGACGGAGATAAGGTTCTGTGGCAACATAGAGACAGGCAGAAACTTGAGAGACAACTGATTCCATCGAAGTAGTTTATGCTGGATTTGACAGACACTGGAGACACTAGTTGAGTTCAGTTTTCGTTTAATAGACCAATAAATATATCGACTATAGCTAGATCTTGAGATTTTGCTTTCGATAAAATAAATTTCTTGCCATAAAACAGAAATCTGAGGCTGGGTCGAAATTAAATATTATGCAGATGTATATTTTATCAAAATATTTCCAATTTTGCTAGATATTAGATAAAACACATGTTCTAGAGGTTTGTTTTCATTGACCAGAATCCATTAGCGAGAATATAAAGACGCCGAAATGAGTTCAAATGACACCGAGACGAAGCTGTTGAGTCGGTTTAAACGAGAACTGCCGGCCATCATCAAAGAGGCGGGCTACGATGAGTTGTTTGGATACCAGTTGGACGAAACAGGGAAATATTATGATTCGACAGTTTGTGACAAGTTGTTATTGAAGCTTTTGAAGGCATTCGATTTAAACTATGATGAGGCCAAAAGCACGCTGAGCAATATTCTCAAATGGAGAAAGGAGTTTGATCCCTTAAGTGCTGGGTTTTCCGAGAAACATGATGAGAAATTCAACGAGATCGGAATGATTACATTGAATCCCACAGGAAAGCCGTTGGAAAAGATACTCAGCTGGAACTTGTATGGAAAGGTGACTGATGCCAAGAGCATGTTTGGGGATCCAGATAAGTTTCTCAGATGGAGAATAGGATTGATGGAGCAATCTCTGCAGTTGCTGGATTTCACTGATCCTAGCAACGATTATATGGTACAAATCCATGATTACAAAGGTGTCTCTCTGTTCAAGATGGATCCTGATGTGAAGAAGACCACCAAATCTGTGATCAAGATCTTCGGTAGCTATTATCCGGAGGTTCTGTCTCGGAAATTCTTCATCAACGTTCCATCTGTTATGATTTGGGTTTTCAACATTATGTCTGCCATTGTCTCGGACAAGACCAAGAAGAAGTTCCAACTCGTGGGAAATGGTGCGGATATGGTCAAATATTTGGGTCCGGAGCATCTGTCGAAAGAATACGGAGGGTCTGCAGGGCCAAATATACAGGCTCTACGGTTCCTGTTCAATGATACAAAGACCAAGATCACTCCATATACTGCTGCCATTTTGGAGCGTAAATTTGCAGAGGATGTGGATTAGCTATGTTCCCTGTATTGTTTTTGCTCTTTATTTCGGGCATGGAATGAGTGTCTTTCTTTTGTTGAAATTAGGGAGAGTATGGAGGTGTATTTTTGTGTATTCATTGGCCTGCACGGCATCAACAGAAAGTTGTATTTGTAGTTCTGGATGAAATGGGTGGAAACCGAGCATAAATGGGGTTTTAATGAAGGAAAAGGTTACTTTTATCCTTAGAATGAGTTATGAGAAGTCCCCCCTTAATTATTTTCTTTCTCAGAAGCGCAAAAAAAATACCGCCTAAATTCAACTCAAGACATGAGAAGGAATATAGATAAGAGGCTTGTATAGTTGGTTGAGACGTGATTTATTTATTTAACGTGTAATAAGAAGATTTTAATATACAAAACCAGGTTAGTTGGTCGTTACAACTGTGAGATTCACATTTGATGAGAAAAAACAGTAACACGACAGCAATTTAACAATAACAGCAACATTGTTACAAGAGAGGGCAATAAACACAACGGAACACAACGGCAATTAGGCAACTAAACCGAGTATTTATACCAGTATTCAGGGTTCAACATACTGCAACAGTACAGAGAGTTTTTTAATCCCCCAGGTAATAAGGGCGGACTGCTTTGATGTCCAATCAGCTGTCCAGTCCATTCCATGGCCCAGGAAGCAAGGACAAGAGCAAAGAAACCTCGTCTGAAAAACCAGGGTCAGCACCATCCTCCAGTACAACCAGCTCAGATTATTTGAATCCAGATGATATATCAGATCCTAATTATTCAGACGACGGCCTAGAAACACCGTTTTTCACGGGATCTCATGGTGGATATGTCCCGTCAAGGTCGGTTTCTCCATGCGAGGTAGATTCCCCCTCAATAGATCATACATTAAGTCAGGAACAGGAGCAGACACAGTATGATCTTGTTGAAGCCACTGACAGAAATCCTGTCTCAGTTATGGAGCTTGATTTGGACTGTAATGTCAAGTTTATAGGCAAGAGTTGGGAGTCAATTGTGGGAACTCGTGTTGGAAAAATCATCAACCGTCCTATTAGTGACATAATCATAGGGGAAACAGAAGACAAACAAGTGTTTAACAAGGCCACATCTATCATGATGATTGATGATGAAAGTTACAGGGTCAAGTTCATAGTATCTACTAATTTGGCTAACAAGATGGACGAAGAATCGAAGCAAACTCAAGTTGAAGACAGCAATGAGATGCATGATGCCTATGAAACACTTGAAGACAATACAACAATAATAACAACCGGAAAAGACTCAGAAATAGATAATATTGAAGACCACACTGATCAAGATAACGATTCCTTAAGTGTGCATTCATCCACCTCCACCATCTCTACCGATGGAGGTTTTATTGAGCTAGAAGCTCAGGGAATTTTAATCCATGACCAGAAAACTAGGCTCCCCACTCATTCAATGTGGATTGTTAAACCGTGGGTGCCTCTAAAAGAGCTGACTTTGGAACTTCCAGAGGAACTCATGGTGAAACTAGGATTTGGTGTTAATTTATTCGAGTCGTATCTTTTATATTTGACTGAGATTGGGATCATCGATGAGGAGAGTTTACCTCCTCCACCCCAAGAGTTGTGCAGAATATGTGAGCAGAAGGTGCCTAACTGGTGGCTTGAAAGGCATACCGAATTATGTTTGATTGAACATAAAGCAGAAGACACAGTTCAATTAAAACAAGAGAATCTGATCGAACACAGAAATTTGATTCAAAATATTTTGGATACTCTTTCAAGGCGCCAATCACAGCAACTTCCGAAGCAATCCGTGCCTTTAGTGCCTTCTTCATCGAGTTCTTCTATTTCTTCTAGTTCATCATCATCAGCTGCAAGCAGCTCGGGCAGTTTTACGTCGGTAAATGATTACAAAGGGTACCTTATCCCAATGGCATCAGGAGCATCAGATACGAGCTTGAAGAGAAGAAAGAGTGTAGGCTCAATTCTTCCAGCGCGTAGATTTCCATTTAAGAACTTGGACATGCTTTTGCAGTACTGTGATGAAGCTGTTAAGATAAATCCAGGTGAAATCAAAAATGACGAAAAGAATGCAAATGAGGAATACATAGTTTCGTATTCTCCCGATTCTGAACGAGCTATCAAAAACCTTCAACAAATAGAAGTTCCCGAATCGAGTGACCCAGCAATCAAGCTGCTCACAGAAGATACTGAATCGCTAACAAAAGAGAAAATTGAATCTCTCGATAGATATGCACATATATTACAATATGTGGATAAGATTACTAAAGAAACAGATGAAATGGTTCTTAGTAAAGTGAAGGAAACGATATCAAAGATCAAAAACCAAGTTTACAGTTATTCTGAACCTGTTGATGATACTAGTAAAGATACGATTGACGATGAGGCAAATCAACAAATTCCTATTCAATCCCCACGTCCAGCCAACAAGATATCGCCTAGCATAATATTTGACAACAATTATATGGAACCAAGCTCTGTGCTGAACTCTGCTCCAGTTTCTGCTTCTATCCATAAAGGTTCAATATATGGATATTCAACTGAAAGCTCTTCTCCAGGTTCTATGACACCCAAGAGTGGAGGTGGCTCAGACAGTAGGTCTACACCTTTGATAAATGTTGGAGGCGAAGATTTGACTCGTGGATTAAACCGCTCCTCGTCCCCAAACTTTAATTCGCCCAGAAGGCCACTATCCCCTGGTCTAACGGTTCCATTAAGCTCTATTCAAAGAAATTCCAAAGCTAGTATAAAAAATACTACTAATAACTCAGGGTCAGGTTCTAATACCCCTATATCGTCACCATTATTTCTTTCAACTGAAATCCCGTCGTCATCATCTTCAGGTCTGGAAAGACCTCAGTTGTCACCTTTGCTAGTCCCTCAGTCTTCAAAACAAACTGTCCCATCTATTAAAGACTATGAAGTCATCAAGCCAATCAGTAAAGGAGCTTTTGGATCTGTATTCTTGACAAAACGAAAATTAACTGGAGAATACTTTGCCATTAAAGTACTGAAGAAAGCAGATATGGTTTCTAAGAATCAAGTCACCAACGTCAAAGCGGAGCGTGCGATCATGATGGCACAAGCAAATTCTCCATATGTGGTTCAACTAGTATCCACATTTCAAAGTACAAATTACTTGTACCTGGTTATGGAGTACCTTAATGGAGGGGATCTTGCCACATTACTGAAAAACATGGGATACCTTCCTGATATTTGGGCAAAACGGTATATTGCCGAAGTGATTGTGGGTGTGAATGATTTGCACTCAAAAGGTATAGTGCATAGAGATTTAAAGCCTGATAATCTGTTAATTGATCATAATGGACATATTAAGCTCACAGATTTTGGGTTAAGTAGAATGGGTTTAGTGAGACGTCAGAATTTAGCATCGGACAGCAACGATGCTGAGATCATAGATGACCCTTTCTTGAATCCTCAAACAACTTCATTGGTCCCAGGAAGTGGTCTAATTGGAGGTAAGAATTCAGCAGCTACAAGAAGATCATTGAATATAACGCCATTTTCATTGAGTCCAAGTTCTCCTTTAGTTGGACCAAGTTCTCTTGCCACTCCTGTTTTCGATGAACTTGACTCTCCTTTAGTTGAAGGAACTTCTTCTGTGAGAGTAGGAACTGCACATGCCGCAACAGGAAGTATTAGTGGTGGTACCTCACCGTTGATAAGACCTTTGACAAGAAGGATGTCTTTACAACCATCGTTTTTAATTAACAAGGATGAAGCACCACAACAGTCAGAAATAACTGATTATGCATTGTTTGATCCTCAACATTCTGCTGAATCAAGAAAGTTTGTGGGAACACCTGATTATCTTGCTCCAGAAACCGTTGCTGGTATAGGTCAGAATGATGCTAGTGATTGGTGGTCTATTGGCTGTATCCTATTTGAGTTCTTGTTCGGGTATCCTCCGTTCTCCGGAAGTAGTCCTAAACAAGTTTTTGAGAATATTCTTCATGGTGAAATACAATGGCCCAATCTCCCTCCCGAAGAGTTTAAGGAATTTTGCTCTGATACCGTTAAAGATTTAATTACGAGATTACTGATAAAAGACCCTTCAAAAAGACTTGGTAGCGGTGGATCCAAAGAGATAATGGATCATCCCTACTTCAAAGGAGTTCATTGGGATACTCTTTTCTCTGAGGAAGCCTCATTTGTGCCCGAGACTGCTGACCCAGAGTCAACAGAATATTTTGACAATAGAGGGGCAGAGTTGAATATGTTTCCTCGTGATGAAGGGGACGAAGAAGATGGTGACGACGAAGGAACTTCACTTGTCCACGATTCTACAACTTCCTCCCATGCAACTCCGAAGCTATCTGGGATGGAGAACGTCAGGTCCAACTCCAGTTCATCGTCTGCTACTTTGGATTCACCTAGACCTAGCTTTTCGAAATCGGGATCTACATTAATGCAACCACCCTTACCTTTGAGCAAAAGGGAGCGTAGGGGATCCAGATTGAATGATAGTGGTGGATCGTCCGAGTTCGGATCTTTCCAGTTCCGTAATCTTGCTGTATTGGAGAAACAAAATAAAGATGCTATCAACAGACTGAGAAATGAGCATATTGAGCATAGAAATAGTACGTCTTCCACTACTTCTTCAGATGGTGGTTATTTTGGATCTAGCACAGCTTCATCTTTGGTTGCTGCAAATTCAATGACTTCGAATACATCTATTAGCGGAGGTATGGGAATTATACACGGATCTACTCCTTCAACACCTGCGGCTCCTGGCGGTCAATTAGCTACGAGGGCCCGAGGCATGTCTGGAAGTGCACAATTAGCAACTCCATTCAAAAGATCATCGTCTCCTCATGTTTTTAAGGATAAAGAATCATTACAGACTCAACAATTTCATCTGCAGCAATCAAAGTCTCCCAACCTTTTGTATACTTCATCTCCTGTATTAAAAACGGTTCCTTTGAATATGGAACTTTCTGATGAAGTTGTGCAACCGACACAGACACAGACACCTCAATCGGCGGCTCTTTCTCAACAGCATATACAAATGGCCAGACTTGGCTCTCCTGTTCCACGGTTTTCTAATAACAAAAGAGGATCTGCAGAGACTGGATCCCCAGCTATGAGGTTGTTTTCTCAATCATTCTCAAAGAGCCTTGGTGAATTTTCAGCATCCTCTTCAGATAATGAAGAGAAGCCAGGAAGTACTAGAGTTCGTCAGAAGCGCTCTTCAAGACGGCTAGGTACACGTCAATCCTCGGTGAATGTTGATGATACCACGAATGCTCTTGACAAGATGGTTATACAGTATTTTGATGTTCTTTTATGTGAACCTATTCCTATCCACAGATATTCTATCGAGACAAACTTGAACAAATTAGGATGTGATGTTGTTGCTATTTCCTCTGGATCGGAGCTGATTAAAAGGTGTACTGGTCATGTGAAGTTTGACCTAATACTTACTTCTATTGAACTCCATAAATTGGATTGTGTTGATCTTATCAAGTTGATCAAACATACTTCCACTGTCAACTCCCAGACGCCTGTTGTTGCTATCACCTCATTCTACCAAGATGCAGAACGAAGCCATATATTTGACTACGTTATCGAGTATCCAGTCACTATGGAGAAACTGAAGAACGTGTTGGATGAGTTTAGACGTTCTAAGAGACATGACGAAGAGGTGATTGTTACTGATACGGAATAATGTACAAAGTTTCACGAAAGAGAAAGATGCAGCAAATAAATTAATAATACAAATCTATATGAGAAAGTCATTAAATGAGCGGAGTGCCTATTTTTGCTCTTTATAAGTAGTTATGCTTCACGATGTAAACAATTATACCCAGTAAAATAACAGGGGCTAACGACAAGATCGCTTTGACAACATTCTCGTATCCATATGTGGTGCTTTCAAAACTGTTTAAGGTCGATTCAAGATTTGAAGTCAAAGCAGCAAATGAGAAGTACTTGTTCACTCTTTTGGTGGCCCTTTCAGCTATGGACCTTAATTCATCCTGGTCTAGGTTTTTAGTGAACTCAAGAATCTCGGCCCAGTCGTCACTGTCAGCAGGAACTGTAAATCCTGTGAATTCGTCCTTAGACTCTGTGAAGCTCTTGATCGTTTCTAACGGTCCTCCAGTATTATCTGCGAGGACTAATTTGCCGAGTCTCATAGCTTCCAAAGGAACAATACCGAAATGTTCGTAAGAGGGAGTATACAACAGCAAATCACACTTAGATAGTAAAGCATTTTTGAGGTCTGTTGAAACGGAAGGAAGGAAGTAAACGTTAATATTTCTTGGAGATACTAACAAACGACCCCTGATTGTTATTGACTTGAGTTTCAACTTTTCACAAAGTTGTTCCAGTTGGACCAGATAGCTGACGTTTTCGTACACTCTGGCATCGTAACCCCCTGCAATGACCAACTTTTGGGTGGTGTCGCCTGTTTTTTCGAGATACTTTGCATACGCCTCAATCGCCAATGATATATTCTTCTTTCTTTCGAATCTGTTTATAGAAAGGAAAAAGGAGGAGTCTTTGAAGAATTGATTGATTTCGGAAACATGGGTGTCGGATATGGTTAATGAGGAAGTGACACAGGGGTACACGACACTAAGATCTGTATTTTTAAGGGATGGAAAGGATTTGTAGACGACTGATTTAGTAAAATTAGAATTGACGACGATTTTATCGGAACAGCAAGTGGAAAACTCCTCGAGTTTGTCAAAGAGCCATCTATAGGTCCTTCTGAGCAGAGATGAATGGGGTGCCAGCAACTTGTCTGGGAAGTGGCAGTAAAATAGCACTTTTGTCTCCCTCCTCTTGAACATATGAATGAGAGGGATGCAATAGGGCAATTGATCTAGAATGATCACGTCATACAAGTTGATTTGTCCGCTTAAGATCAATGTGAGAGTTAGATACAGCTGTCTGAGAAATGCAAACACAATTGCAAACTTCCCTAGAAATTTTGTGGGCAGAAAGTCTCCATAAACCCTCACCTTTAGCTCGTTGTTCGCCACTTCCTCGAAACAATGGCTTCTGTCACAATGAGACGTGTAGATGGTTATATCGTTATGGTTGACTGATTGAAGGGCCATTGCTGCGTCCACAATTAGTCTTTCAGCGCCTCCAATCCCAAGATCTGGATGAAGAAAAGCGATTTTGAGCGCATTAGTCTGTTTTCCAGTACTGCTCATGGTCAATTGATGTCTATGCTGTTGTGATTGTATGAAAGAAACAACAAACAAAACTCTCTGGGCCTGAGGGAATCCCCCTATTTTTATACACCTTTGTACTTATTTGTTTTAACATTGGAACACGATCTTTCTTAGTAAATCGTCGCATTTGCACAGCCTTAAAAAACAAGTGGATATTCCATTTTAAAAAAAAAGACACAGAAAGAAAGAATTGATGTGATTACTTAATCCATTAATCATATGCTATTAAGTCACATGATGTGAAAATTTAGCATGATATTCAAGTGGGTTTCAACAACTCTGCACGCCCTTTCTTCTAAAGATTTAAGTATGATGAATCTGTTGGGAGAAGAGAAAGAGGGTCTAACAGAGTTTGTTTGGAAGAAGAAGACAGACAAACAGTATTAGAACGTTGAGCTGAGCAGCCAATTGCAATCAAAAAGGCGTGTGTTTATATCTCGCATCATGTTGGTCCCACCTGACAACTTTGCGCTAGTGGAAGACGGACTGTATCGATGTTCCAGACTAGATCCCATTAACAATTCGTTTCTCAAGACATTGAATCTGAGATCTATTTTGTGGCTGGATGAGGAGAAACCTCCACGTCTAATTAACCAGTACATTGAAGAGAATAACTTGAAACTGTTTCATCTCAAGAACTCGACTATTCTTAACGAAGACGACGATATAAACAACATCAAGCTGCAGGACTGGATGGTTCTCAAACCATCGTTGGTGTCCCGTATATTCCAAATACTGCTGGATTATAAAAACAACCACAATTGTTTGTTGATTGACAAGAGTGAGGTGGTTGTTGGGATTCTCAGGCATATTCAACGATGGAGCTATTCTAGCATCTCCAACGAGTACAGATTGTACTCCGATAATAAGGCAAACTACGAGGTTGAGAACTTCTTGGAGCTGGTTACCATTGAACTAATACCATATGAAGATAAGACTCGAGATGCAGATGCAGACGAGGAGATGGAGATTTCCACTGATGTAGCTGTGGAGTTGGGGACGTCTGAATCCCATAAATCGATTCTTTCGCAGCAAATTTCAGATCAAGGAGGACCAATTCCCATCAAGAGAAACAGTCAGCGCAAGGTGAGTTTTGCTGGTGTTGAGGATAGGCCAGAATCTTCAATTCTTGCTCCTGGATCTGTGAACTCCCAGTTATCTGTGTCAACGTCACCCCAGATTCCTAAAAATCTGTTGAAGTTGGTGGAATTACGTCGTCAGAAGAAGAAGAACAAGGAGCATAGACAAAATGAGTTTGAAGAAGGCAGTTTGGAGGTTTCTTCTGCTGCGGTTCCCCATCACATGATTGATTCGTCCAAGAACTCGACAGTGAATACCGAAATAAGCAGTGTATCAGGGACATTCTCTGATGTTACTGATTCCAGGATCTCTACATTGGAATCTGTTGTTTCACACAGTTTCTACGAGCCCATAACGGATCATTGGTTCATCAATGACAGGAGCAAACGGATCAACTCGACGTTCAGAATAAGACTGCCCCCTGAAGAGAACCTTCCGGAGTGGTTTGTTCTGTTACGAGATATGTGGGACCGCGAGTACTTCCAACTGAACTCCATCAACATCTAGAAAGCGAGTTGGTTGGCCATTGGTGGCTCTATTGCTCTATTTCTTTTGCAGCCCCTGTTTGTCCCGTTATCAGGGCTCTCTCCTTTCAGGTTTCGAGGGCCAGATCAAGAAATATCGTCCAGATGTGCGCAACTCAATTTATGGCGGGTTTTTCCCCTTGCTTCGCTACTAGCTGACTGAATTGAAAAATGGACGATTGATCAGAGATAATTTATCCAAAGGTGGTGAGAAGACGACAGGAGGTCGCAATCAAGTAGAATTCTAGCAAACAAACGAAGATTAAACAGACAATTAGCACACAGAAAGTGTATAATTGGCAAGCATTCTTCATATAGTTGTTTTAAGTGGAATCACATTGATATCAAACCGGGAAGGTTGAGAAATTGTGCGAAAGTTATAAGGAATAACTTACAAGTGTTGAAAGATGGTTTCAAAAGTGTTGTTATTGGGTTCTGGTTTTGTTGCTAAGCCAACCGTTGACATTCTAGCCAAACAGGATGACATTGAAGTGACTGTTGCCTGCAGAACATTATCCAAGGCTAAGGCTCTTGCTGGTGATGTCGCAAAGGCCATTTCTTTGGATGTTACAGATCAAGCTGCTTTGGAATCCGAGGTTGACAAGTACGATGTGGTTATCTCTTTGATTCCTTACATTTACCACGCCAGTGTTGTTAAGGCTGCAATCAAGTCAGGTCACACAAATGTCGTCACCACCTCATACATCTCTCCAGCTCTTAAGGAATTGGAGCCAGCTATCAAGAAGGCCGGCATTGTTGTCATGAACGAGATTGGTTTGGATCCAGGTATTGACCACTTGTATGCTGTCAAGACCATTGATGAAGTCCACAAGGCTGGTGGTAAGATCACATCATTCTTGTCTTACTGTGGTGGTTTGCCTGCTCCAGAGGACTCAGATAATCCACTTGGATACAAGTTCTCCTGGTCTTCTAGAGGTGTCTTGTTGGCTCTTAGAAACCAAGCCAAGTACTGGAAGGATGGTAAGATTGAGTTCATTGAGTCCGAGGATTTAATGGCCTCTGCTAAGCCATACTTCATCTACCCAGGTTATGCCTTAGTCTGTTATCCAAACAGAGATTCCACAACCTACAAGGAGTTGTACAGTATTCCAGAAGCTGAGACCGTCATCAGAGGTACCTTGAGATTCCAAGGATTCCCAGAATTCATCAAGGTTTTGGTTGATCTAGGATTCTTGAAGGAGGACCCAGTTGAGATCTTCAGCAAGGCCGTTCCATGGAAGGAGGCACTAGCAACCTATATTGGTGCAAAGTCCAGCTCTGAGGAGGACATTGTCGCCAAGATTGATTCTTTGACTAAGTTCAAGGATGAGGCCGACAGAGAGAGAATTTTGACTGGATTCAAGTGGTTAGGTCTCTTCTCCGACAAAAACATCACTCCAAGAGGCAACCCATTGGACACTCTGTGTGCCACTTTGGAGGAGTTGATGCAATACGAGGAAGGTGAGAGAGATCTTGTCATCTTGCAACACAAATTCGGTATTGAATGGGCTGATGGAAAGACCGAGACCAGAACCTCTACCTTGGTTGACTACGGTGTTCCAGGTGGTTACTCATCCATGGCCAAGTTGGTTGGTGTTCCATGTGCTGTTGCCACTATTCAAGTTCTTAAGAAGGCCGGCGCCTTTGCTAAACCAGGTCTTTATGCTCCAATGAGCCCAGAGATCAATGATCCAATCATGAAGACCTTGAAGGATGATTACAACATTTACCTCACTGAAAAAACACTATAAGTTTGTCCTTTTGTATATTGTTAATTATATAGATCTAGATACAACCTTGGTCTTGGTTCTATATCACTAGCATCGGTGTATCATAACTGACTGTAGAATTGTAGGTACAGTATTTGAACTTGACTCTGTACCAGAGAGTAGAAAAGGGACCTCCTGTTTAGGTTCGCGGGGGGTGAACATATTTAAACATTTTTATATATGATTTTCTTTCCAGATTGCTCAAGATATGATATTTTTCCTTTGAAATCACACCGAAGTGGGCTATTTACAAGATTGAACAAGTTGAAATGTTCCGCAAGTTCAAGGAATTTTCATCTGAGATCAAAACTACCATCAAGAAGGAGGAGAAAGACGGAAAATACGAGGATGAAACAGTGATACACCAGGCTCTTCTAAGGTTCTACAGAGATAGAGAAGAACCATATCCAGATTGGCTTGACGTCAGAGTAGAGCACCACTCCACTGGTACTGGTGAGAACAGGCTACCATTCAACCGTCTTGGCTCGAAAATAACCTCCGCAAATGGAAACATCATCGGCCAGGTGGAAAATCATATTCCTCGGATCACCTCAAGATTTGGAATCAACTCCCAACAACAACAACAACAACAACAACAACAGCAGCAGCAGCTCCATCCAGTTCAACCGCATTCACAAACACAGTCAAATGCACCTCCTCAATTTCCCTTACAACGTAGAGTGCCACATCCTGCAGATAAACATAATGGCCATAACCAGGGGAGTCTTCAACATCTATCGTCAGCAACCAAAGCTGTTGCTACCTCCGTGTCGTCCCGATTTGCTTCTTTTACACCATCCACAAATTCACAGACTGGTTCCAAATACGAAAACCAATTGACACCAAATTATCACCATTCCCATAGCTCGGCTGCCCCTTCAGGACATTCCTCCCATTCCCATATCTCATCCAATGGCCGATCTCCAGCTACATCCCGTTACCAGAATGGTCATGATTCCTCTTCAGCTAATTCTAAGGGTTCTGGGTTCTTCTCAGGACAATCTGCCTCTTCCAATAGACCGAGCCGATTCAGTGTTAAACGAAGTTGGGAATAAGCCTACAGATTTTCACTTTACGATCCATTTTCGCCCTATGTTTTTCCTACTTATAATGTAAATGAATAAACAATAATGAATGTTGTAATTCACGTTCTCTTTGGCTGTTAAGGCCCCATAAATGTGTGTAAGAACTGCTTGTAGCATCTTGCAAGAGAGAGGAGAGTGTCTAGCCCAGTATCAAAGCGGCCGGGTAACGGATTTTCGAGAATCGAAAGGACTTTTCTGTAGCACAACAAGAAATTTTGTTGTTGGCTCACATTCGAATAGGTGGTATTCAGAGCGTGTTTCATGAGTAACAGAGTGAACTGGACAATATAAGTCGTTAGTCAGTCAAATAAAACCTGAAAAGCCATTCATTGAAACTGGAACTATTCGTTGAAGGTTTTTTAAAACTTTTAAAATGAGTGAAAACGACCAGGATGTTTCAAAACGGGCTCTAGAGAGATACATGAAGTCGAAGCAGACATCGGAGACAGGAGCTTCTTCGGTTGAAACCAGCGAGAATGCAACACCGGTTCCTGATCTAGAACTGAGGCGGGCATCTCAGTCGACTGAGAAGGTTGCTGAGCTGTCGAAAGGGCAACAGGGTCAGAACCAGGCTCAAGGACAAGATACCGATAGCACCTCATCCACTCTGTTGGCACATTTGTCGAGTGATGTGGAATTGTACCACAAGAGAGTTCAATTAAAAAGACAGTTAGAGGATCAATCCATTAGGGTCGATTCTAAAAAACAGAAGAGTGTCGATGAGAACAACATACAAGAACAGGCAGAACAGGAAGAACAGGAACGGAACGCTTCAGAAGGGGTGGACGAACAATCAAAAGAGTTGTCAGGCGGAGGCTCAAGTCCTGATGCTCCAAATGCTGGTATAGAAGATGCACTAGAGGAGGACATAGAAAAACAGACCAAGGGGCTCAAGCCCAAATCTCGTGCCTGGACTAAGGCTGAAGATGATGCTATTGTGTACTACAAGGAGGAGATGAAATATTCGTGGAAAGACATCGAGAAGGTCCTTCACCATAGACATTCATGGCAGGCCATTCAGATGAGATATTTGAGGAACCACAAGTCGAGGAACGACTCATGGTCACGGTTCATGGAACTGAGACTGATCAACGCTATCAGGAAAGACTGGGAAAACAGATGGAAGAGAATCAGTCGAGATCTGGGAAACGATTTAACCGTTGAGAGATGTGTCTTGAAGAACGTTGAGATCTGCAAAAAATTGGATGATCCTATCTTTGGTAAGGTGTTTGCCAATAAGGAGATTACATCTGGTTATACCAATCCAAACAACGATATCAAGGATGAGGATAGTCATAGGAAGCTCATGCTGGTGTATATGGGATTGGATTCCATCAGCTATGAGAGTGATGAAGGTGAGAAGTTTGGAGATGGTGAGGATGCTCCTGATGCTCCTGATGCACCTGATGGTAGCAAAGAAAGAACCAATGGAGAGGAGGCTCCGGAGAAAGAGCAAGAGAAAATATAGATTAATCTGATAGACCATTATCCACGGGCCTCCTCATCCATTGCCTTAATATATAGGCAAATTCTTTTGTAGAATTTTAGTTGTTCTAAATAGTGTACATGTACTTGTTGTAGAAATGTTGACTTGAAGTTAAAAGTCTTAATTACAGTGTAAATCGATACCCGATTTCGAAGTTCATATGGATGATGGTTCACAATAATACATAAAAAACAGCTACGAAAAATGAAGTAAGTTAGAGCAAAATTCTCTATTAAATTCCGGAGGTGGATCATCAAAGACCCAGACCCACCAGTTGCGTTTGAATCTTGTGTCTTAGATGAGCCAAAATAAAGATGCACTAATCTCATTTGTCTAGAGCGAATGGCTTTCCAGAGCCATTGATGTCAAACTTCAAAGCGAGATAGGCGTCATCATCCACCGGAGAATTGATCGTACCTGACATTCCGTCTGTCAATAAATGCTGGCCGGTTTCTGATTTCAACTCTCTCTCCATGGACACCAAACAGCACCAGATTCTTCTCTTTTCCTCCATTATGACATAATTTTCGGTGTCATCCTCTACATTGATTTTAAGCTTCAAGGCCACAGCGATCGCATGGTTTAAAATATTGACCGCCTGGATAATCTTGCCCACAGCCATATATGCCTTGATTAGATGGACGTGGGTTATAATATCATCGTGGTCTACTTTAGTAGAATCACGCAGAAACGTTTTGACTTTAATTATGAGAGAATTCACCAATTCGTTGTAATCATTCTGATTATGATCTCCTGAGGTTGACCTGAACTTAGCACTCATTACTATTGCACCACACAAGAGTAGGGACAACAAAAACCCTTCATTCATCTTCCGTGCCTCTTGTGTATTACTTGTTAATACGTGTTTTGGGTTAAGAATGCTCTTAGGAAGATCTATTTCGAAGTACAATGACAGTAGGTTTTCAGCCATTTCAGCTGTTATATGGAGTTCTTCCAGAGTATCTATGCCCTGATTGAAGACGGAATACTTAAAGATTCTCTTATGTTGTCCCCACAGGCCATATTTGTCAACTGACATAGGAACAACTGTTTTTTTCAAACCTCCATTGGTTCTATTATGTTCAATATTTCTTTTGGTTGGTTTTCTTCTGATGATTATCTTTGGATAGTTAGAGCTTGCTCTTCCTCTCTTCTTTTCGAGACGCAAATAAGTGCACACAGAATTGGACTTGATGCATTGTGAGCAGCTAGGAAGTTCTCCAGAGCATTTTGTTCTCTTTTGGTTACACAAGTCACATGCCTTTCTGGTTCTCTTCTGCTTCCCTTTGTGAGTTGATCTGTGATCGTCTTCCTTGGAGCCTGAATCCTTTCTAGATAAACCAGAGTCAGATATAGAAGATGGGGATGGCAATGACATCGATGGTAATATAGAAGTAGTGGAATCTGGAATCATCATGCCAGAAATAGGCATCTTAGAAGGGTTAGAGTAGGAGAGACCCGAGGAGTTATTTTTCTTAGGATAAGTCAACGGTGTTGGCTGGTTGTAATTGATTGGTCCGAAAGCAGAAACAATACTAGATGATCTAGTTGAGGATGGAAGAGAGCTTTCTTGTACTGTAACTGGGTTATGCTGATAATTATGTAGATAGTTGTTATTGAGGATTTGCGGGGAGGTAATAGGGACAGGCTGACCGAGGAATGGAGGGAGGAAACTATTGATGGATGGCAGACCTGTTGGACCCAGTTGTCTGGGGAGAATTGAAGGTGTAGAATGGTGTAGAGGCTCCATGGTTGGTAGCTGTGGGAAAGAGTGCTGGGATGATGAATGATATGGGGGTCGAAGGGCATTTGGAGAAGACTCAATAGCTGTTATTGGTAATGGTGGTAGCAAAGGGATATTCTGTGGTTGTCGTTGTTGGGAATGATTTTGATGATGGGGGAAGAAACCATCTGAAGTATTTGTGGGTTGCATTGCTAGCCTGTAGCCATGCAACATTTCAGGGTCCGACAAAAGGTTCAACTTTCGGGGTTGATTGGAGTTAGGAATAGGGAGCGGATGTGATCTTGAAGCTGATCTTCAGCTTTCAATTTCTGGGTAAAAGATTATTTGATCTATCCTGGATATTATCGTGTGGAGAGGAGAAGAGATGTTTTCTGTAGGATGAACTAATTTGATGCAGTGAACAGAATTGACTTAGGGAGAAACCATGTGAAAATATGTGCTCTCCTTAATGTTATAAATGAGAAGAGATCAGTTTGGTGAGATATGGAGATAAGAATGGCTGGCGATGACGGTCAACTGTCCAACAAGATATAGTATGAGGAATGGGCCTGAATTAGCAATAAACCGAGAGAGATGGCAGTTTTTGTGGAAAAATGATGCAATTGAAAAGACAATTAAATCGAGTCAGATAGCACATCGTTGCTTTATAAATACGTATGTGTGGGATTCTTTATTTGGAATGCCCCGATCTTTTGCTACTTTGGGAATTACTAACAAGAACTTATTGGACTATGGGTTACCGATCTAAACTAAGAATAGCTCGAATATCACCATTAATAACACACTGGAAATAGTGTCAGCCTTGGATAGTTCCATTAATAGCATAGCATAGCATGTCTTGCCATATATGCATATGCATCCTCAAGGCACCCTGCAAAGGCGGAGCTAATTTACATTATGAAGATACAAAGCGGATAAAGTGTGCAGACAATTGTTGTCGGCCTGGGCTCTGACAAATAAATCAGCACCGCTGCAGCAGCTGCTGATATTGGTTGGGGAGAGCCTATGAACAAGGAATAGAAATGGAAGAGATGACGACGGCATGAGAAACCGAGCTGCAAGATGGAAACAAAATGCGGGAGTGCAACACACAAGGAATAATAGGAATAATAGGATGGAATGGGCAGGGCGATGAACGGAGATAGCATTCTAAAAAAGAGTTGTTGGGGATATCGTGAGGGTGGTCGGGGACCAGCAGGGACCAGCAGGGCTAAAAGAACAAGAGTTCAGGGCTTAGACAGAATCTGGACTGATTACCTGAATTCCTAAGCCAACATCTGCAAGAATAGTTATCAGGCTGTGAGGGAAGGTTTTCACAGAGAAAAAAGAATCAGAAAAAAAGGTACCATGTGTTTGGGGGGGGCACGATAGCCAGGCTGTGGTTTATAGGTCCCTGGTCAAGCGACTTCACGGGGTTCCTGAATGGGAATTTGAAGGTTGAATAAGTCACAGCGAGGTTCTTTTTTGAAGGATCTCGTATGTATTTTGCCGGTTATTTTATTTTCCTTTTCGGATCAGTTTCCAGAGTCATTACAGATGGTATTTGCTGCATCTGGACGGACGGGGGTAAGCGGAAGTAGTCAAGGAAAGACGACTTATTCTGATCTTCATTTTACCGGAAAATAAGGGAGCTGTGATGCAGGGGCATTTCTGTGGTGGGAAGACGAGCACAGAAGGTAAAAAGTAGAAAATTATGAGTGCATCCGGCTGTTTTTTTTTCTCCATTCTTCCCACCAGAACATACGAAGGAAGATTCCCCAATAGAGGTTTTCGGAAAAATAGTGTAAGCAGGTCGACGTCGGCTGGACGCTGGATTCTCGCACTAGTGCATAAAACCCGAATACGATTGAATAAAAGCATTTTTGATAAGATGCATTCTGCGTTGGTAAATACGGTAAAACTTACTAAATAAAGGGCTCGACAACATCACGGCAAATCGGTACATTAAAAATAGTGTTTGAGAATCAGCAGACGAGGTTGGATGTACGTTTTTGTTATCCAGTCCTGGTATCGCGGTTGCCTTTGCATATACCCTCAACCTTCACCCAATTGTATGGCTAATTTATCTCCGACTGTGTCGGTTTTAAAGTACAAAAATAGGTCCCGGTTGATTGTTCCGATCGGTACGCAGAGTAAAATGCTGACTGGGAAAACCTCACAAAAAAAGCTCTACTGTTTGGGTTTATTCACTAACATTAGCTTCATGAAATCTAAATCTGGTAAAACGTGGAGTCGTAAAACCAAATAGCTAGGACCGCTTCAGGACCGCTTCAGGACCGCTTTCTATTGAAGGCACGCGCGTGATGCGAGCTACCACCTTATTATTACAAGTGCAAGCAATCTGAGCAGCGCCGCTGCCTTTCCTGTGAATCCAGGCCGAGAATCGCGAGGTGACCTGTTTCAGCATTCCCGCGCGTATGCAGACACCTCACCTACCTTATTAGATGCGGATGAATGCCACGAGCTATTGCTTATTCCAAGGAAGCCGCAGAGCAGTAGGGACCAACCCACATTGTTTTAATTGTAGCATCTTTCACGGCAATTTTCCTGAGCATCTTCATCCTATTCTTAACTCTCTCGTAGAATTAATGTGCAGCTGCAGATTCCAAGGAAAATCCCCAAAAGGTCAAAGCTCAGCCCTGAAAATTCACCAGACTTGCATTAAATCTCCAAAAGACCGAAAACTCTGGTCAATCGATAAATAAAAAGTAGTCTTGGATGGTGAAGTGACTAGATGTACGATGACCAATATGCATGAATTTGTATAGATAGGAGTACGCCCGGCCACAAGGGTTGACAAATCTACAGCAGTCTGTACCAACAAAATGCTGTTGGGGGTATCTGCTCTATATGCCTTGTTGCACGGTTGACACCTAAAAAATCTACTACATCAAGAAAATACATCCCATGTCATACGGCTGTGCTGACATCCTCTACAATCATTGCTCTCACTCCTTTCCCCTCGACGTTGCATGGGCTAACAAGATCCATTGAAATATCCGATGAAACTATCCCAAAAACAATCTAAATAAGGACACATGATGCCATAATGCTGTAAATTGTGATGCATGCCCTTCTTTGTATATGTTCCAAGCGATCTATTTCTCGTTTAGGTTTCACTGGATCAACTCGTAAAGTCCCTCGTTCTCCACATGATCAGGGTATGATTTGCTTTTCGCATAATCTACAGGATTCTAGACATTGTCTTGCGTTATTCACTTATTGTAAGTATGCATCAAATTTGTAAAGCCATTAGGGACTGGCAGATATATCATTTGATTGTCTATCGTGTGTCAAGTTTGTTACAAGAATTACGAGAAGATATATAATAGCATTTCTACTGGAACTGCTGGTATTCAAGACCACACTGTTTATCACTCTGGTGATTATTCCATTTTTTGTTCAAACTAAAGGTTGACAAAAATGAAGCCCGTGGGCTGATAGATGTATCGTAAAACTTATTGATCGGCAACACTTGCTACCGTTTTTCTTCTCCCGGCCAGGATACCTGTAGAATTTGAAATTGGTGTTGGACTACTGAAATTGTGATGGAGAATACATCGAGCGCATTACTTTCACAAATATTATCTCTCACGAAGCATACTTCCATCTAGATACTAAATATCGTATTGCTTTTCAAAAGTGGAGTCCAACATGCCCGATTTGAACCAGTTCCCTCACACGTCAGAGGTTGAGATATCATCTCATATAATGTTTCAAGTTATAGTATGACAAATTAACACACATTATCTTGAAAGTTATAGTTAGATCTACGGTCATCGGCTTATCATCTCTTCTATTGCAGGTTCCCAATTATTTTTTCTGTGGGTATCTTTCAAATAACGGGAAGTGATTTTAAAAAGTTTCTTAAGTCATTCTGATTTAGGAATCTTTTTTGGGAAACATTTGATTAGAACTGTTGAATTCTTTAAGAACGAATCGTGAAACATGGCATAAACCAATAAATAAGTATAATCGGTTGTGATTCATATCAATTGCCAAAAGACATTATTTTCTGGAAACTATCATAGGTGGCAGGCAGATAGTGAATAGTTTTTTTTAGTCACCATTCTACAGACTACCATGATGAACAGTTTGTTCACTTGTGCTCTCTTGAGAAGCATGACTCCTCTATGCAACAACTGGTAGCATGGTGTAATGTCAACCAATAGTTTACAGAGACCATTTTTGGCCTCTAGCTACCCTGTCTAAAATGTTAAACCATTCGGAACTACCTAGATCAAAGATAACATACAGTATATATGGAGGATTAACTGTCTCAGATATCCTTTGATTTTCCATTTAGCTGGTTTTTACTAACTCTGGTGGTTGTAGTAAAGTATGTTGCATTGATTCATAATTATCAGATGCTATTCTCTTAGACATCGTAATCTTCCACTTTCTTTGAAATGATGTACCTGAGGCTCGAACTCAGTTCTTGAGAAAAAAAAACATGGTTTTAACATATTCTCTGAACGTTATCTATGACTTCATTACAAAATACACTAGATATCAGATACAAGAGGTCTAAATTTAGCACATATGGACTATTTATTGGAATCGATTACATTATTTACTCTTATAGGAGTGTGATGGCAAGAGAGATCCCCGGATTTTATTACGATGCAGAAAGAAAGAAGTACTTCAAGCTTCTATCTGGAGCAAGTGCTGCAGGTGCACTGTCATCAACGTCTACCCACCAAACCTTCAGTCTAAACAATTATACAACCTCTGAAAAGAAGAAGAATGAAAGACGTTCTCAAAAGAAAAATACAGAACACCAGGGAAAGTTGGAAAATTATGACGTTGAGATCGACCCGCAAATAGATGGTTTAGAACTACTTCTGAAGAGTCCAAAAGAAATTCCACAATTCCTGGCTGATAGACTTATGAATTATATGTGGGCAGATAAGACAACTGAGCTAGAAAACACATTGTTGCTTCGATACAGGTTTCAAAACATGAGGTTGATAGAGAAGAATCGCATAGTGAATCCGAACAGATTTATAGATTATATGGCTGAAGGAGACGAGGAACTTCAATGGGTTACTATGATAGGACGACAGTTGTATGTTGGAATAGATGGTAAGCCTTTGCTAGCTCGCTGTTTTGGCTTAGAATTGGATGATTACCTTATGGAATCGACTCAATCATGTGGATCTACAACCGTCAAGAAAGGAATTTGGGAGTCTAGTTTCGATCCTTATATAGCCGGTACGAATAGTCAGTTGGATTTGCGTGATGGAGGTGAATTCATGGGAAACGCGAGAGATGGTACAATAATGATGGGGGTTTTTGTCCAAGCAGCCAACCCTTTGACTTTACATGAGTATCGAATTGACTATCGCACCGGCAGTAGACCAGAATATATAAGTTCTACTGACCTGCCTAGAAACCCATCATGTGCATTTTATGGAGCAAATGGCTATGCTGCTGCTTATTCCAGAGGATCCAAACACTGGGTGAAATGGGTAAGGAGTGGCGAGCACCAGGAGGTGATTCCTGCGATATCGAGCGAAGCTACCAGCATAGTCGTGGAGTTTTTAAATGGACAGCCTTATATTTTCATTGGGACTCGATCTGGTGATATCTCCTACAGATGTTGGTTTGCTTCAGATTCAGAGATCAAACACATACGATTTGGAGCTACCATTTGTCACATGCAATTTGTCGTTGTTGCTAGCCGAGCTTATCTACTAGTTAGTGGCTTAAAAGATACCCTAAAATTATACGAATGGACATTTGGCGAGCTCACAGAAGCTATGACCTATACTGGTCATAAGAATGAGTATCAAGTGACTCGGAATACGTGTTTTCACGGAAGCGGGCTGTTCTTTGCAATAACTGAGGACAGAAACAGATTAAACATCTACTATATATTCTGTGCACAGCCATTAAAATGTCACGAAAACATCAAAATTGGATCTTCTATCGATCCATATTATCCGCAATTCTGCTTTATCAAAGACTGTCTTGCGATTTGTAACGGTAGTTCTTTGCAAATCTACGGATGACCACGCAAAGGCCCGAGCGAGGTACGATGAACTGAGGACCCTTTCCATCATATGGTGGAGCTTGGGCTGTCGGGAAAATTTTTCAGCGCAACTTGGCTGGAGAAAACCAACGAAAAGAAAAAAAAATGATTCATCTGTACATAAGGGCAATAGAAGCTATAAACAGGATTATTACATACAGTTCGTTGGGAAATAAACCAGATAAAAGTAGAACACTGAAATCTCTATACAGAAAAATGGGATTGAGAAAAGCGGGAGTTCTTGGAGCCACAGGATCTGTGGGACAGCGTTTCATTTTGTTGTTATCTAATCATCCTGAGTTTGAGTTATCCGTTCTTGGAGCCTCTTCGAAATCGGCAGGCAAGAAGTACAAGGATGCAGTCACCTGGAAACAAACGTCTCTACTACCGAAGTCTGCTGAAGACATAGTGGTGTCACCATGTGAAGCTGAGGCTTTCAAGGATTGTGACGTTGTTTTCTCCGGATTGGACGCTGACTTCGCAGGAGATATCGAAAAGAAGTTCGTCGAGGCCGGTCTAGTAGTGGTGTCCAATGCAAAGAACTACAGAAGACAACTAGATGTCCCTTTAATTGTTCCAATTGCCAACACTGAACATCTAGCAGTTGTGGAGAAGAAGGTGAAGGATGCCAAAGCCAAGGGAGAAAAGAGACCTGGATTCATCATTTGCATTTCCAACTGTTCAACAGCAGGTCTCGTTGCTCCACTCAAACCTCTGGTTGACAAGTTTGGTCCTATAGAACTTTTGACTACTACTACATTACAGGCCATCTCAGGAGCAGGGTTCTCTCCAGGGTTCCCTGGTATCGATATCTTGGACAATGTGGTTCCTTTCATTTCTGGGGAAGAAGAGAAGATGGAGTGGGAGACCAAGAAGATCTTGGGTAGCATAGATCCATCAGGAACTAAATTTGTGAATTTGAGTGACGATGAATTGAAGGTTTCTGCTCAATGTAATAGAGTGGCAGTGAGCGATGGTCACACCGAGTGTATTTCTCTCAAATTCAAGAACAGACCTGCTCCTTCTGTGGATGAAGTCAAGAAATGTTTAAGAGAATACGTTTGTGAGGCTAGCAAATTAGGTTGTCCTTCTGCTCCAAAACAGGCGATCCATGTGCTGGAGGAGGAAAACAGACCTCAGCCTAGATTGGACAGAGACAGAGATAGTGGATATGGAGTCTCTGTAGGAAGAATTAGGGTTGACCCAGTTTTGGATTTGAAGATGGTTGTTCTATCACACAACACCATTATCGGAGCTGCTGGTTCTGGAATTTTGATTGCAGAACTTTTGGTCGCCAAGAACATTATTTAAGTGTGGTAAAGTCATAGGTATGTTTTGTATGACATCAATCATGTGTTTGTTTAGCTCATTCCGTAGAGTAGTGTATTCCAGTACTGGCTTAGAACCAACTTGTAGAGCTTGAAATGCACACACGATCTTAATAGTCATATGCTGATAAATAATGTCTTTCGATCTGGGAAAGTGTCAAATCCATCGAAAACCCTTACATCGCAAGTCTGTCCTTATATAAGCCCATTATGGTCATTGGAATCGATGGCTTAGGCTTGTTAGATAGGCGCAGAAGGATGTCAAGAGAGATTTCTGGAACTCTCGGGTGTGCTGTGCTGTAGTGTTCTATAATTGTATACAAGGTACAGGGTGGCTTCCGGTATCAAATTACATCATTTTTGTTGTAACTCCGTAATGTTCCATTTCGTTAAGAATCCGCTTATTTCTCTTCTGCACGCTTAAAAAGGCGGTCTCGCTTTTTTTTTTCTATGGCAGCCTAAAACAAAAGATTTTGATCTATCCATTCATACTAATAATATGGAGATGTCCTTCTCGGGGCAAAGTAGATATATTTTAGTGGGTTTTTGTACATCTGTTCAGCCATAAATATATAGAGACACCGTCAGAAGGCAATAAGAGGATTCTGGGGACTATTAGAGTGAAATTGGGGGGATTACAATTGTTTCAACACAACAAAACCATCTTGTTTCCACCATAGCTCAATACCCCCAGCCTTTAAATTATCATTATACAAGCTTCATAGATTCCAGAGGATTTCCACTGTTCTTAAGTTACCACACAAAGATTAAAAGTCCCCACAATTTTCATTTCTAACCAGCTCACATTACATTTCTATCATCTGTACAGAAAATGCCATACGCTCCTCCGAGCAGAAACATCAGTAAGGGTGACGCCAGCACCACAGCTAGCGGCCACGAAGCATTCAGAGCAATTATGTCCAACAGCAACGACTCAAATTCAAGCATCAACAGCAGAAAGTTCTATCTGGCTTCTAACGACAACAGTGAAGAATGCATTTCTAACCCAAACACCCCTCCCCCACCTCCTCTGATACAGCAGAAAAAAAGATATCCTTTTTTAAACCACGCCGTCCAGAGATCTACATCATCTCCTTCAAATCTGCCTTCAGAGCTAAGAGTCAAATCATCATTGGGATCCTCTACATCCGAGGACATTATAAATTTTACTGCAGAGTCTCCTCAATCATATTCATACACCTTAATTTCTCCCAACTCGTTAGCATTGAGATTGAATGTTTTAAAAAGATCACTAGAGATCCTTTTGGAAAGACCTGATCTCATGCCCTCTGTGAACAACGAAACAAGCTTATTTAATAGTCCGGGTGGAAGCCATGTTCAATTCCCTGCCGTTCCTTCTGCTCCGCTCAATCAGTCACGCAGAGCTTCTACCGCACAATCTTTAGTGGATAATGTAATGAGAATGGAGCGCAGGGTATCGAACTCAACGCTGTCTTCCATAATCAACAGTGCGCAGGCAAGTGTCAATTCAACACCCATTGGATCTCCCGTACTGGGATCAAAGGCTGTTTTGGATCACAATAATTGCAGCACGAAATCGCAATCAAACCCGGAAAATGATCTACGAAAGGACCTTCAAGAAATCATCCGTTTCATATCAAAGGGACTAGACATGTCTGAAATGAGTGCAGATAATGTTAACAAGATGATGAATTTGCACAATTTGTCTCTTCTGGGGGCCAAAGAGTTCTCAAAGAGCAATTCATTGAAAGTAAATTTGCTATATGCTCTAGCTACGCCATTCATGGAGAACTCTGTTTCTTCACTTCCAGCTACTTCATCAATTGCAGGTATTCCTGTTCCTGTTTCAAGCCCTTCCACTGTTGGATTGATGTCGCTTGCTAATAAACAACCTGGAAGTGCAGCCAGCAGCACCGCAAATCGTCAGTTTCATCTTGCATCTACAGGTAAGACGTCTTCTCCAAAGGCTTATTTTACTTGTGATTTGGAGTCCCCTTGGAATTTGAAAAACTCTAATGATTTAGCATGTTTGATGTTTGGAATTTCAAGAGCATCGGTTGCCTCGTTGACGCTGATGGATTTGATTGCACCAAGGTCTAGGGAAATAGTCCTTGATCGACTATGGGGATATAACGAGCTAGTTTTTTCTGGTGAGATCATAGCGATAAAAAGGAATAATAAAGGAATAGCGTGGACTTCATTGTGGGCAAAGAAGAAAGAAGATTTCATGATTTTGATTTTTGAACAAATTCCTTGTGATTCAGTTGATATTATAATAGAGAAAAGTTCAAGCATTGAAAATAAAGATTCCTATTCAGTGAAGTCGTATGTTGAGAATAATGCAACAATATTCCATGATATGCCAAACTTATCTGGACTTCCTCTATCTAGTTTTTTGCCTGCAATGGAGAAAGAACTGAAACAACACTATGATAATGCAGACGTTTCCCGTCTGTCTGAGAGCAAGAGAGATTCTAAGTTGATTAATAGGTCCAGGTATTATGCCCTGAAAATAGAAAATAATTCTTATGCACCATGTGCAGTCACTTCGGAACCTTTAGATTCTGAGGTAGACGGAAACTCTCTGATTAGAATCAACTTGCATTCACTCCCTTATATATCTGGAGCATTTGCTGTTTCCTCTAAGTCTTTCAAAATAATATCGGTCAATAAGGCAATAGCCAAAAACTTATTTGGAACTGCGGATATAAAAGCTAAATCTGTGGAAGTTATCCTTCCTGGCTTTATGCAACTAATACAGTTGACAATCAGAGAGAATCCTAACATATTATATCAGGAAGGAACGGTTCTTCCTGAACATTATTTCAGAAAACTTAATGCGTGGAATAAGGGTTCCACAGATGATGAAAGAGAACTGTTATTCATAAACTCTTCGGGAATCGACGGTTTGCATCGAGATGGAACACTGATAAAAGTTGATGTACAACTCAGAGTTATAGATCAAGATACATTTATGTTATGGATTACCTATTCCAGATCATTCTCGCTGGTGAATAAAGCAGCTATAGCTTCAACAATTGGTGGTTTTTCGAAAGTCTTCAACAAGCATGGCTCAGGCGAGAATTTGTCAAGTAGTGATGATGAGGATCAAGAAAGATCGACAAGAGAAAATGTTGAAGCCAACACATATGAAGATCAAAATGAGATGCCTTCACAGCTGCAACTATTTCCAGAGGTGGAGAATGATCTTTATTCCTGTGGAGGTTCTTCAGATGGACTTAGTAGGTCCAGCAGTATGAACACGATATCTGGGAACGGCAGTACTGTGGGTGGAAGTCAGAACACTGCTTCATTACCAAGGAATAACAGTTTGAAAATAACAAAGAAAGACCAAAAGAATAAAAAAGCATCAGATTCAAGCTTTTCTGCGGCTACATACAACTCATCTGGTGGGTCGATTTCTGCAACAAGTTCAACCAATACGTCTTGTTCTCAACCTGAGAAAAGTATTGAATCTGTTACAACAGAGAAGAATGTAAATATAACTGCAGAAAAGATGGGAAGTCTGACGCTTAGTGATATACACACTGAAAAAGATCTTCTCAAACAGGAGAATGACGAAATCAAAAGATTAAAGAAACATTCTAAATTCTATCCCCAAAAGGTAGGCTCGCATAGAAGAGATAAGAAGTTTTCTGATTTTACCGTGAAAAAGAGTCTTGGACAAGGTGCTTATGGAAAGGTTGTTGTGGCAGAACATAATGGGGATGAACTATATAAGGTAGTCATTAAAGCTATTTTCAAAGAGAGAATTTTGGTGGATACATGGGTTAGAGATCGGAATTTGGGAACAATACCTAGCGAAATCCAAATAATGAACTTTATCAACTCAGATCCTCACCCAAATATTATGAGAATAGTCGACTTTTTTGAAGACGAAAAATGTTATTATCTGGAGACCCCACCCCATGGTGATCCACCCGCCATTGATCTATTTGATCTCATTGAAGTCAAATCAGATATGAGTGAGTTAGAATGCAAATACATTTTCTTCCAATGCTGTTCTGCAATGGCTCACTTACACTCTCATGGAGTTGTCCACCGAGACATCAAGGATGAAAATATCATTGTCGACAAAGACTATGTGGTGAAATTAATTGATTTTGGATCGGCTGCCTATACTCGCAATGGACCGTTTGGAGTGTTTGTTGGTACAATTGATTATGCTGCGCCAGAAGTTCTTAATGGAAAGCCATACGAAGGAAAACCACAGGATGTATGGGCAATGGGTATTCTACTGTATACGTTGGTTTTCAAAGAGAATCCATTTTGCAGCGTTGATGAAATCATAGATGGGGGATTGAATTTCCCTCTATATTCCCAAGTCAGTGACTCTTGTATTGATCTTATCAAGATTATTCTTGTGAAGGATACCAATTCAAGACCTACTATGAGTGCTATTCTCAAACATCCTTGGTTGAGTGGATTCTCATGATAAATTTTTGGTAAGTCTTTATATTACATGTAAAGAATGAAAACCTGTTGATAATGAATGGAGAGTTTAGTGATAAGTAAGTAGCAATGTCTTCTTCAGAAGACGAAGCCCTTAATATATTGAGTCTTTAATAATATATATTCGATAGCTTACTAAAACTCTAAAAGGTAATCCACGTTAATTCCCAACTTCTTAAGAGATTTTGACTGAGTGGTTGAGATGTCAACACAGCTCCGGTATATCTCGGACGTTTTGTTATAATCCATCAGCTGCCTCTTGAATATTTTATTATAGGATGACATTCTCTCGTTAACCCACTCTATGAAGAAAGTCTTATCAGCAGTTGCTTTGAAGCAGTTTTCATATAACTTATATGTGTTTTTGATAAAGGCAAAGTAGATGAGAGAAACCTGGAGGATGTATCTCTTTAAGTCTCCCTCAAACTCTAACTGTGAAATCAATTTGTCCAAGTTCCGAGTCTTGGAATCTAGAACCACAGATCTAGCCTTCTCTCCCATATTCAGCATTTGAAATAGTTCTACCGAATTAATTATATCCTTGTCGGAGTTCAAAGGATTGCTTATTTCCCAACATAAAAGATCCACCAATCTGTTAGTCATCGTATCCATTTTAATCCTCTTGAGTTTAAGTAGAAGATTGAGTTGCTCATCTGAACTGTTCTTCTCCATTCTATCGATTTGATCGCTCACTCTCGTGATGAATCCAACAGATTCTTCAAATCTGTGGTGTCCTATAAAAATTTCTAAATTCATCATTCCTTCATCAATTGTATCAATATTATCAGCATCATCACCATCCTTGAAGTCTAAAGACCTTGACCTACGATGGCTTATTTGAGATGTCAAATCGTGAAGAAAATCGGAGTTTCTGCTTAGTCTTTCATGTGTGGCGGATAGGCGACTCAGTGAGTTGTCCTTTTGCTTTGTTCTCTCAATCTCTATTAAATTTGCTATTTCATCTTTAGCTCTTCTGAATGAAGTGATGATTTTGTTATACTCATTGATACTGTCTGTTTGAAATAAGAAAATCATACCATTCACCTTAACAGAAATAGTGTATTCCTCGGATGAGTCTTTATTTTGACTCTTCGCTTGTTGAGAAGGGTTCTCTGATTCTATTGCCTTTGACATCACTACATCCCGTATGGGCCAACACTGTGTAGCCACAGTTCGCTTTTTATCTCCCGTTCTTGTTCTGGTTGCGACTAAAAGATGATCATTCAGAACTATGATGTGTGCAGGTCTAATTGGCTTCCATGTTATCGCATTAAGCTCACCCCATCGTTTACTTTGAACAATGACATGACGACCAGGTGCCGAAGATATAAATTTCTGAGATCCTTCAACTTCTTTGAATAGTGTATTCAGGTTAGTTGCCCATTTCTTCTCTAGAAGCATAACACTCCGACGATTGTCTTTCAAAACATTGGCATTAACCTCTACAGGGTCTAATCTCTCTTGAGCCTCTTCCGCTTGTTGTACTAAAACCTCATTGAGCTTAGACACAGAGATCCTGAGTTCTTTCATTGTCTGTTCCGTTTCAGAAACAGCATTGCTAACGTCCAACACTTGATTAAATGACTGTGTTATTGTATGTTTGACATCATCGTCATTGGAATTACTCAGTTCAGATAGATCTCGGGCAAACGTATCAATTTTTGAAGCGTTTGCATCTTTTAAGAATGTCTTTACATATGGTACAGCATCGTAATTCTCACTTGACATATCATTTAGTAAGTTTCCCGGGGTCAGTGTCTTACCCTGTATGACGTTGGCACCTTGAAGTTTGTATTCCTGTAAGTTAGCAGCTGCATTTTTAGGCAACGCAGGCAATCCTGCTTTCATTTGTTGGGACAACTGTGGTGCTTCATTGGGACTGATCTTAACGGAAAATCTTCTGTTGACACCCGAATTATCGATCTTGTGAGGTTTTTTCGTCTGTTTCAACTGTTGTTGTGTTAACAGCCTTTGCTGATCTCTCGCATTGATATCATTTAATGGTGATGGTTGCTGGCCCACGGGAACACCTTGTGGAATGGCTCCCAATGGCGAGGGTTTAGGGGCTGGCTTGGATCCAGATGCATAAGTGTTTTTATGTTTGGTGGACCAATTAGCCCTACTGACACGTCTCTCCATTTTCAACGTGCTTATAATTGATATGACTGTCTATGGTGATGTATGACGGTAGCCGCAGGTGGAAAAAACACGTAGGTACTTGTTCCATGAATAAAGGATTATCGTTTATGTAAACTAATTATGTCTTCACATCGGACTAGCGATTTAGTTTCAATCGCGATTACATAAGCGATATTTTGAGCGAAACATTAATGCTTGGATTATGTTAATATACAGAGTACGTAGGCTGATATCTATCAGGATAGAACATGGGAAACTAACATAGTCAAAGACCCTTGTTCTTGATTTCGTTCATCTGAAGAATAATCGATTCACCTTTGAGACGGGGAAGAACGCTGTCAACCAATTCCAGACGTTTTTTATCTATCTTTGTATCAAGGATAAGCTGATTGAGCGACTTGCTCATTGCCTCTTGTGACTTACTTCCGGATGAAGACCCCTCATAATCAGAGTCACTGAATAAGTTGAAGTCTATTTGTTTGAGGGAATGAATGTTTTCTTTGATATGGTTCAGATTGTCGATTGCTCCACCATTGCCATTAGAGATGTCATCGTGGCTCTTTTCTCTAAGGTCTAAAAGAACGTCATTGATTTTGATCAATTCATAGTAGTTATTGTAGATAATGGATTTTATCTCAGACTGGTTTGAGTTGAGCTCTTCTGTTATGTTGTTTTCGATTTCCAACAGTTTTATGAAGCTAGTGTTTTGCACAAACGAGTCGAAGTTCTCCAAAGTCAGCTCAGTTTGCTGTTGTTGTTGCTGTGTTTGTGTAACAGTTAGCGGATTCGAAGTCACACTTTCTGGTGTTAACTCATCCAGTTGTTGTTTACGCTGTTCCTGCAATTTGTAGAAATCTTTAAGGGCCTTTCTTCTTGATTTTGCTGTGGCAGTCAATGATGTGCCTGATGAAGAAGAAGAAGCTGTCTGTGGATTGCTTGTAGGTGCTGCTTTTTGTGTCGGCGTACTTGTGCCCTTCTTATATGAGATTGTCTCAGCCATTGTAATGTTTTGGTTTGTATTCCAATGCTTCTAGATGTTCAAGCCCTTTTTTTCAGGCAAAAGTCAAACATCGAACAAAAGGGAAATAAAATAAATAAAATCAAGACCATATTCGAAAGAGCGAAAACATAGAAAATTTTATAAATTTGCCGTCTTGTTCTACAAAATATATTTACGTTTTTTGTGAAGAACTTAACGAATAGGATATAGAATCTGATATCGTTCATATATAAACTCTCAAGTTGGCATCATGAGTGTGACGGGGGCAAATCTAGACTCGTCAATGCTACAGTCAATCCTGAACAGGACCCAACAGCAGAAGTCATCCGAACTAGACCATGGATACGATGGGGAAGACTCAACTGTAATTGATATTCCAACACGTCAGGAATGGAGATTGGAACTTAACTCTAAAGATAAGCTAAAATTACGGTTGATCAGTGGCACTGCAGAAATCTTTGGAACAGAATTGTCTCCTAACATTGAATACACATTTCAGGGATCTTTGAAAACCTGTATTGCTACTTTTAAAGGGTGTAAAATCAAGTATTGGAATTGTCAACCCGCCTCGGAGTATGTAAGCGAGGAGAGTTGCATAAACCAGTATCTTAATCTCCATCTTGCACTTGAGAATGAAAGACAGAAAGCCAAAAGATCGAATCTTCAGGGTAATCCAAGACAGAAAGGTCCTAGAGTCTTGGTGATTGGGGCTAAGGACTCTGGAAAAACCTCTTTATGTAGAACTTTGGCCTCATATGCTGAAAAAATGGATCATCAACCGATTCTAATAAACCTGAATCCAAAAGATCCTCAATTTGTTGTTCCAGGATCGCTAACTGCCACTCCAATCTCAGATATGTTCAACGTGGAAAATATAAATTTGGGAGAAACAATCACTACAGGTCCCTCATTTTACCACCAAAAACAGCCCTTAGTCAAAACATTTGGTTTGGAAAAGTATACAGACAATTTAAAGCTATACAAGTTTTTAATCAGACAGCTGAGTGAGTCAGTTAACAAACGAATGGAAAATGATTCTGAAGTGGCTGAGTCAGGACTTTTGATCGACACTCCGGCTTTCAACGCAAAAGATTACGAGCTTCTTGAAACTATAATCGATTCGTTCAACGTGAATATTCTTGTGATTGTAGGCAGTGAAAGATTGTTGGTGGATTTGAAAAAGAAGCTCAAGACTCCCAATTTGTCGCTAATAAAAATTAGTAAATCAAGTGGATGTGTTGACAAAGATGACCGCTTTGAGAGGGAAATACAGCAGAGATCAATAAAGGAATACTTCTATGGTATCGACACATTACAGTTGAGTCCATACACAATTATGTTGAATGTCAAAGACCTTTTATTCTTGAAACCAAAAGAGGTCGAAAATGTGAATTTATCATTTCTAAGTGGAGATCTTGCGGATGAAGAAGAATCACAATCGCAGGCAATCAATTATAAAACACTAATGCAAAGAGTGAATGAACCTAACTCTGATAACTTATCAAATGCTATTCTTTCTCTAATCGATGATTCTGATATAGAAGTGTCGAAGTATTTGACAAATACTGATAATGACCATGCATTGTTTGAAGCTATTTTGAAAAACAGCTGTTTAGGATTCTGCTATGTTCTCAACTGTGATGATGCAAAAGGCAAGATCAAACTTTTAATTCCATCTCCTGTCCAAGAGTTGCCTACTAGAACGTTGATACTAACTCAGCTGAGATACCATGAGTGATGATCTACTAGTACATATTTGTAAAAATAGAATCTGTAAGTAATATATTACCTCAAATATACATAAATTTGGCATTATAGTTTGTACTTCGGTGATTACGGCATTTCATTATTAAACCTGCTAATTCATATCTTTCATTGGAATGTGCTCCCCCACAGGAGGATCAGGGGTGGTTGCAGATGTAGTAGTTTCACTTCCAGCACTGGTTGCCTGTCCCAATTCTGCATCAACAAGACCATCGAAGAATGTTTCTCTAAGTTCCTTCCACCTCGTTGTCCAAGTTCCCAATCCGACCATGATAAAGCAGCTGCAAATCTGCAACCCCCACCAATATATGCTTTTTGGAAACCCTGAATGGAGCCACACCAAAATAAGGTTAATTACATGAACAGTGAGAGCAAAATCCCAGGCCAATTTGGATCTGCCAATAATTAAAGTGATGAATATCACACTTAATAAGCTGTCAAAGAGCCAGAGTAGAGACAATGTCAGACCGAATGTATTCTCAAGAGAAACCCATTTCCAAGAAAAACACCAATCGAAAGTAAATTCTTGACCTGAAAGCTGTGCAGTTAAGTAAAACATCAGGATTGCAGTGGCATAGTAAAACAGTTGTAAGGTGATTATTTGGAAGAGGAGCTTCGTAGGCGTTGTTGAGACAGTTTGAAATGAATCAAAAGATCCCACGAACGAGGGGAGCGCTCTGTAATTTTGCTTCAATGATTCCAACATCTGATTTTTTGTATATTTGATTCGTTTATGGCAGACTTAACCCCAAGATAGCAATGTATCATTCTTAAGTCAAAGTTAAGAGCTGTGGGTTAAATCGAACGGTTTAAGTTCTGATTAAGACAGACAAGTGATTAATTTTTATTTCGTCGCGCCTATCGACTCTTCATACAAGATGTGGTGATAACGCACTATTCTACCTATATATCAGATTAACATACAGATTTTAACAACTTTTGAACAATGAGGTAGTCAGATATTTGAATTGAGATAAATAGATAATAGAAAAATGCAGATGAACACTTCAGAATAGTGTCTAAAAGCATAATATATGAGTTGAAGAGTAATTACTAGCGGCAGTCGTACAACTGCCAGCAACGAAAAGAAGGATATTATTTGTGAACTCTCTTGGTGCTCAACTTCTGAGAAGGAAGTTTGAGTGATCTTTTGGCAGGAAGAGATCCAGGACTTGTAAATTGGTTCTCCTTCCCTTCAGCAACTAGGCTTTTCTTTATTGGAGTGGATTTGCTGTGATTGATAAAATTCGATTTCTTGATCGATTCTGGTGTTTGCTTGGCGTCATACCTTGAACTGCTCTGCAGAGTAGGGTCTTTGTTCACTATATCGGCAGCTTTTGCGCTCACAAAATTAACAGTCTCCGGAATTGCAACAGGGGTAGAGGATAGAGACTGTTGGGAGTTGTTGGAAGGAAGATGTTTAATGGCGGCAGCGGGTGTCTTCGCTCCCTCGATAGAAGTTGCAACTGCAAGCACATCAGGCTCAGTGAGCTGCAGTTGATGAGAGTTATCTGAGGAGACGGAGCTGTCACGTTTGGCTTCAGCTAACTTTTCCTGGGATTTGGACGCTTTAGTTTCGTTCACAATGGCTTGTATTTCTGCTGGAGGCATTACTTGGTCATCAAAGTCGTCGTCATCAAGCTCAGGCTCCGAGTTTAACATCGGAACCTTCTCCTTCTTAGAACCACTTATTTCATCTGGCCAATCATCACTGGTGAAGTCATTGAAGGAATTGTCAAATTCATCTTTGAGCTTTCTTGGTGAACTTTTCTGTGGCTGAGGCTTGTCCTCAGTTTTACGTATTAATGTTGGCATCGAATTTGAAGTTACCGGTTTCACTATAGCCAAAGGAACCTTTTCAGGGCCCACTAAGGAACGTGGACGCAGCTTCTCCTCAGATTTGACACCAGAGGAACCTCTATCATGTCTCATTAAATCGTCCTCGTCAAATTGCAATGGAATAGGCTTGACCTTATATATTCTTTTGAGATAATCTTTATCATACAGGCAGTTTCCAAGTGAGTTTCCAAACTGTCTAAGAGCTCTTTTCATACCATCGGTAACAGCTTCTTTCTTGCATTTATCGAATGCTGCGCTCTTACTGCTACAGTTTTCTATTGATCCATATCCAATATCTTCATGAAACGTTCCATCTTTCAATGAAACACGAACAATTGAAGATAATCCCAAACTGACTCTTCCGTTCCGTTCGTCGATGTAATCAACTTGGAATGATTTTAGTTCAGATCTCCATCCAGTTGGACCAAAGATCTCATTTGCAAGATTAATGGCCTTCCATCCTTCTAAGTAATTCAATTTATTCTGTCCCGGCCCACTTCTGATACTAATATATTCGGGTCCCAACTTCTTGTCCAATGCAATCTTGAGTCGTTCCAGCTCTTCTGCGGAGAACCCATTTGGCTCCGATTCGCCCTCCTCCGTCTGTTTTTTGGGAGGAAGAGAGTGAGAGATCTGTCCTGTTGAATTTCCACGGCTTGCCCCCGACATCACCTGTCTATAGAAGGTGTCTATTACTATAAAATCTGGAATACCGCTTCCCAAATCTAATTGAAATTTCTTGATTCCTAAAAGTTGATGAAAGATACAAATCAACTAATCTTCTCTTTGTCTTTTGAATCAAAAACACCAAGAGGCTGTAAAAAAACAAAAAAAAACGCGTTTTGTGTTGTTCGACGCGACTATAATAAATTACTACGTCGATCTATCAGACCGGTCGAAACTTTCTAGTAAAATAAACAATAAAAATTGATTGCTAGTTGAGGTTTTGTTTCAAAGTCAAACACAAAAGAGTTGTACTACTGCTCTTGAATTAAAGCATTTAAACAAGTATTGTGGCAAAATTCAGTGGAGTTTGATCAAAAATGATGGGTATCAAAAGAGATCAGTCGTATACCCATTTGAATTCGTTTGTAAACCATCGACACAATGGTTCGTCAGCAAATAGCTTTGGTGGATCATCAAAGATCAATGGTGGAACAAAACCTGTCTCTAAAACATCCAGCACACAGAAACCAAAGAAACCTTACACATACTCAAAGACACTAGAAAAAGTAATGTACACAAGACTGAAGTTTTACGGACGATTATCGTTTTTGAGTTCGTTTCTCTTGGCCTTCCTATTGGTGATACCATTTAGCACAAGCATTTTCATGTTTCCCGTCAAAGTGGCATTGATCTGGAGTGGATTCATATTGGTGAGATTTTCAAGAGACATTACATTGAAGGTGGAATCGGCAACTTATTCCAATTTATTTCAGCAAATAGTTGGAGAGCTGTTTTCTTCCAACTATTTCACCTGTTCAATAGCCTATCTGATTTCGAACATATTCATCTATTTCATAGTTTATTCCCAATCCAGCGATTTTTCATATATGGTCAAGAGTCCCTCCAGATCCATAAAGCCATTCATTAACGACAAATTCCTCTATTTTTGGTTTTATGCAGCTATTCATGGCCTCGAATATGCTGCTCAATTTCTGATCCTAGAGAAAAATAAACTGAACTTTAAAATCGGTGTCTATAGAATTGAGCCGATACAATACTTACAGTCATTGAGTTTAACTGCAGCATTGAAGGAGTCTGCTTCTATTAGTGCATTTGTCTCCCTCACCACTCCAATTCTCTATTATTTCACCAGAGGGATTATTTTCCGAGTGATTCTATTTCCACTAGTATGGCTTCTGGATTTGAATCACCATCTACCAAAGATGCAGATTTCTTTTACCTTATACCTTGGATTGCCGATACTAAACTTTTTAGTGAGTCTCAACTATGAGTTCTTGAATAAAGTTTATAATGCATACTCGTTAGTTGGATGTCTGAATGTTAACAAGCCCCTTAGTTTCCATTCTGAGGATCCTTTGCAGACTTTATTATCTGGATTGAGAGACATAAAAAACCCTTTTGTGAGACTCACTGCATTTCAAGAACTAGCTTACTTAGCTAGTTCTCCAGAAGCTGAAAAACGAAGCATCTTTTATCAAAATTCCATCAGCTGGCCATTGATCTTGGAACAAAGCTCTATAGTTATTAGAAGTGCATCCAAGTCAATTGCTTCAGATCTTGGATCTGACTCTGATACTACATCAAAGAACAATGCTCCTCCTAAAGTTACAAAACAAAGCATCTTTGGTAATTCAGGTGAAGTTAAACTTCCGTTTCAAATTGATGAAAGTCTTGGTCAACAGAATGACAATATTACCACAAGTCAAGAAGCATCAGGATCTGTTAATCCTTTATTCTTGTCCACCGCTCCTCCAGCAAAATCGAAACCTCCGAAGACTACTCTAAAATCCACAACAGAATCGCTACAAAGGTTATTGTCAAAGATTGGAAATTACATTGGAAAACCTGAGTTAATAGTTAAGATACAAAATACATTGCAGAAAACTAATAAAAGCAATATCAAAGTGTCGGAGTTTGAGAAGTTTGTGACGTCAAATGCAAGAATAGTGGATTCTCTTTTTGCAAGATCAGTACAAAGAGAAGCTAACAAAAGATTGCCAAATAATGTGCTACTTGGGGATGCCATAATAGCTGTTTCTGAGGTTTTGCTGCATGCTAAAAATGAGGACAAAAAGGACTTTACAACTGCTTCACTTACTGAGGTTCTGAGTTTGTTAACAAAGGTTTACCAATCTTCTTCTCAGTTTCTTTTAAACCCTCCTGTGAAAGGAGATGTTATGAACAGAGCATGCTCCATCACAGAAATAAATGAATTAACCTTGGATTACTTTTTTAAGTTGGTCTTATTGTACAATTCTGTGCTGAATGATTTGATCCTTAGCCCGGAGGTATTCAAGTTAGCCAAATTATGTACAGATTCAGCTTTAGAAGAGCAAAAGAACCAATTGCACGACCTATCGATAGACTACTAGTCTATAGAAATAAGCTCGCATAAAATGTATTTTTATTTAATCATCACTCTTATACAAAATTCTAGAGCTTACTGGTTATAATTTCTCATATGATCTGATGTTCCAATATAAACGAAGAAGTCGAAATAATTAAGATATATAAATGTAACATCAAAATGTTAACTGTTTAAGGTGAAGACAAAACCTGTCAAAAATGACAGTAGTAAAATAATGTGAAAAAGTGTTTTATCACTTCTCTAATTGTACAAGAATATGCTTAGTATACTGAATACTATAAGTTCTCTGTCCGTTGCAAATTCATGCGTTGTCATTGGAGTTACCTTTTGAAGGCAGATTGTCTAGCAAGACTGGCTTAAGAACATTTTCATCAAAATTTGTGAACCATTTTGCATGCTCTTCAACACTAAGAATATTGCTCAAACTAATACCGGCACCCATCTCAGCGCTATCAGGATGTTGATCTTGAGGAGATCCACTACCTGACAAAGACCCAGTACCAGGAAAGTTTGCCAAGCTGGGAGCATTTGGAGGCAATTGTATGTCTGAAGAGAAATCGGAGTCTCTCATAAGATCATCCTCAGAAGTGTTTCTTGACCTTGGTGGGTACACATCAGAATAGTGAGACTGAGAGACACTGGAGGACAAAAAGTTCTTATTAGTTATCATAGCGTTTCCCTTGGTCACATGGAAACCTGAAGGGGATGGTGATATTTTTGGAGCCTCTATGTCAAACTCATCATCGCTCTCATTTTCTTCAACACACCCAGTCTTAATGTTCAGCATCTCTAGCATACCAGCTGTGGTACCACCAAACAAAATGACAGTCAACACAACCACAACCAAAACAGTAGCAAGAAGAGCCGACTTTGACTCACCTTGTAAACCCATAGCCAAGGCCACTCCAACTGCACCACGTAGCCCTGCCCAAAACTGCATCATTTGATAGTTGTAAGGAATTTCATCTTGAACTGCATTAGGCATCACTCCCTTTCTCAAGACCCTGGATCTTGTAAACCAGTTAATAGCTCTGCTTAGAGGGAAAACTGCAGCCCATCTAGCAACACAGATAGATATGAATGTGACGATTATCAGCAATGGTTTGAAAACAAGTTCCACTTCTGTGAATAAGGAAAGACCTAGATAGATAAAGATAAAGTTTTCAGATAACTGAGCCAATAGTTGGAAAACATATTTGGTAGCGATTTGTGTTCTTCTAGACATGTTATAGTAAGCATAGTGTTTCATTGTAATACCACAGAACAAAAGGGAAACAATTCCTGACATGTGACAACCATTCGAGAAGAAGTATGATTCGTAAGCAAATAGCAGAACTAAACATGTCTCAATTTGCGGATATCTTCTAACATGAGAATGCTTCAGGACTAAAGCAACCAACACACCAACAACTAATCCAATAACAGTACTTATTGTGAATGTCATTAAGAAAATTCCAATACCTTCGAAAAGACTTGTGAATTTCGCTTGTTTGCCATGGAACTTCTCACAGGTCTCAAACATAACAATACAGATTGCATCGTTCAACAATGACTCGCCAAAAATAATAGTGTAAAGTTTTGGATCCACTTTATAACTGTTGAAAATCGATAAAATAGTAACTGGATCCGTTGCTGAAAGAGTTGCACCGACTGCCAACGCATCGACAAACGACATACCCAAACTCTCGATACCCAATTTTGTATAGATGAACAGGATCAGACCAAGGACCAAAGCACTTATAAACGTTCCAGGTATTGCAAACGTTAAAATAGAACCTATATTTCGAAAAAAGTTGGCTTGATGGAGTTCGTAACCCGAATTTAAAATAATTGGAGGTAGAAGAATATTGAAGAAATAACTGGAGTTGAACTTGACGGCATCTTGAATGTAGTGGCCAGGACTGATTCTGATTATTAATCCAACTACCATACCATAAAAAATGGATAGAACTGTTTCATGAATAGCCTTGATTCTCTTCTGTTGAAGATAGTAAGATGACCAAAGTGCTGAACAAAGAAGAAATAAGACTATGAACAGTGCCCAAGATGAGAAAATCTCTTCAGCCATAGGATTGCTGTCATCAAGATTGTTATCATCAGGTATATCTGTGTCAGGACTGTCATCTATCGGTGCTTCATCTATAGGGTCATCTGAACCTCCACTCTTAAGTGAATCAGAGACTCCACCAACTATAGTGGCAGCTGCCGGACCGAATACTCCTCTCTTCGCCAGAAAAACTGCCGAATTTATAACCACAGAACCCATTCAAAGTAATAGAACGTTTTAAAAAATCCTCTGTTTTTGTTCACTATAAAAGAGGTATGTATTAGTGGTGTTGTGAAATCAATTATCTGAATGATTTAGCTTGATCAACTCGGTGTCGAAAACTTCTTCTTTGTGATGTCAAATGAAATTCAATCGAGATTACACCTTGTTACAATAGTTGTGAAACCTTTCCCTATGTATTAACGTATTCTGTACCCTGTACAGAAATCCTATGGTCCGTTTTATCCGTTTTATCCGTTTTTAACCTATTAAAAGCTAATAGGTCTTCTTCGGACATGAAAACAAAGGAATCTTTATACATAGGCAACGTAATTCGTATAAGAAACCCTGAACCTTCTGGGACAGAAGATTGGGCAACCGACGCGTCGATCGACATACATTCATTATCTGTGCTGATCATTTGCCTGTATTAGGAAATGCTATAATCCCAATACAGGGGCTTATAGAACATCAATAACCAAGAATGTTACATCATAGGACACCACCAGGAACTGGATAATAATCATATTAGTTAAACCATGAACATAGCTTCTGCTGGAATTGTGGATTACATTAGGAAAGGATTTCCTTATAATTTGGGTCAAGACAAAATTTTAAAGAAAGGATGTTTTTTAACAAACTGAGAAATAACGATCTGTCGGATTATTAGTAGATAGTTCCTTCTGAATCCTTGTTTTACAAACTAGTTTGTTCTGAAAATCTGGATGAATGAATCTTCATAAACTGTTATTTAATTTTGAATCCTCTTCAACATTTGCTTAGTAGGAGAGTTCTTGTAGCTTATCTGTCCAGATCATACCACTTAAAAGGATGTCGTTGTATAACAATGAACATCTCTACCCCGCCATAAATGACTTGGCCTTATTTTAGCTCGTGATCCTGTAAATAGCAAGAAAGACGGGTGAACAGAACGGTCCTCAAAATTAAGCAGGGGTGAGACCATATTTGGAAAGTAGCTAAGCTTAGAACAGACAGACGGGTCTATAAGAACCATGAAATTTTTCGTGAGTAGTTTCAGATGAACAACGCTCTATTTCAAATTCCCAACAAGGGCGCACCTATTATTATCCGGTCGGAGTAATTCACATGATATTGTCATTATTTTTTAGATGAATTTCGAGTACTGTTTTACATAGTGAAAAAATTAAACGTGTTTATATAGATACATAAAGAAAGATTAAATAGGAGGTGTTTTTGGCATAAAACAACTAGATTAAGCGTGATCCCAACTTAGAAATACAAAACTCCCAGCATGGTCGGTCGTCCAATTGTGATCTCAGGTCCTTCAGGAACAGGAAAATCCACCCTTCTCAAGAAGTTGTTTGCAGAATATCCAAACACGTTTGGATTTTCTGTTTCCAACACAACAAGAAAGCCAAGGCCAGGTGAAACTGACGGTGTTGAATACCATTTTTCCACTGTTGATGAGTTCAAACAGTTGATTGCTGACAATAAATTCATCGAGTGGGCACAGTTTTCTGGTAACTACTACGGAACTACTATCAAGGCTGTCAAAGATGTTTCCGAGAAGTTGAAGAGAACATGTATTCTAGACATCGATATGCAGGGTGTCAAGTTGGTCAAGAAGACAGATCTTAATGCCAGATTTTTGTTCCTAGCTCCTCCTTCGATTGAAGAGTTGAGATCCAGATTGCAAGGCAGAGGAACTGAAACTCCAGAAAGTTTAGAGAAGAGAGTGGCAGCTGCTTCTGCTGAGTTGGAGTACGCAAAGGCAGGTGGTCATGACAAGATTATCGTGAATGATGATCTTGATAAGGCATACAAGGAACTCAAGGAATTTATTTTCTCTGAGCCTGTTGAGTAGGTTATTATTTCTTCATGATTTATATGCTCAACAAGGTATTTGATAGATTCCTTTTTATATATTAATTTCAATAGATCAACAACCATAATTAAGTAACAGAATTATTCATTCAAGCATTAGCATAAGCAAGCCCTCAAATTATTATGACAAGTATTCCCTATAGATTCTTGATATCTAGACTTTTCATCTTCATTAGGATCTCGTCCAAACGAGCATCAATTTTATCTTCAGAATATTCTTCCAGTGTGGCTGAATCCATGTGTATCTGCGAACTAGATTCTAGTTTATGGTACATATCGTCGTACAATTTCAACTGAATCTTTATGAAACTTTCAAATGTCGGGTCAATTAGTGATAAGCGCAAAGCAATGAACTGTTCAATCTCATTCTTTAGTCTTGTATTGATGTCACTATAAATCGATTCCGTCTTACCATATTCAGCCTTGAGTTTTGAGAGCTTGTCCAGACTTTTACCTAGCTGGTCATGTTTATCTTGCACTTGTTGCTCCCTAATTTGGAACTCCAGTAAATCATATTCGTTCTGAAGTTTGGTCAGCTTGAATTTTAACACATCATAGTCTACCTTCTTTCTTCCTCTTTTTTTTATCAACTTACCAATTTCCTCGTTGTATTTTTTAAGTTCATTGATCGGCTCTATGACAGTAATATTCATAGGTTGCAGAATCTCCGGTAATATTGACTCTTTAATCTCATCCACAATCGTCAGATACTTTAAGGAGATACCATCCCTGTTATTAGTTGCATTTGCTGTTCCCTGATTTTCAACAGTCTCAAGTTTCTTATCTGACTTTAAGTCAAAGCTATAGTCACCGTAAAATGAATCCAACGTTTTCACCATATTAAGTTGAGTTTCCACTAAATTTTCGAAGTTCGCCACAAATTTATTTAGCTCCAAATCCAATTCATCGACATACTTTTCAAGCTGTCTAAAATTATTCTCTTGTAGGTCGAACTCCGAGTCAACCGTGGCTTCTGCTGTCTTGTTAGCTTTCAAAATGACCAATCCTCCAGCCCTATTCACCGCTTTCTTGAACCCTGACCATGACATTGTGTGACGGTAACTGTCTTTACTAAAAGATTGGGAAGGATGTATAGAGGTACAGTTGTGGTCTTACAATTCACTTCTTATAACTGTCAGTTGTTAAAACTTATCACAAGGACGCCTTGTGATTGTGTATTAGCAAAGTTTTAGGTATGTAATATGTCTGTAACAGGTTTTAATCTGTACACATAATTTATTTTTCTTATCACAAATAACTTGTCGTTATCAAATTGAAAGCGACCTTAAAGAAGCGGCCGCAACCACTTGAGTCCAAAACGACGCGTCGACAACATTCTACTTTTTGTGGGGTAAAATGACAAATTCTGACATCCCAACCATAAAAGGATAACCAGGGTCATATTTACGTCAGATAGGCTGTTTCTTTAGAGATAAACATTTGAAGCATCATGATAAAGCAAGACAATAAATTGAAATCGCCTAGTGCAATTCACTACATGATTAATCAACCCTTTCCAACCGCTCCTATAGGATAATTTTCAAATTTCAATCGTCAGTTTTGTGGACGTGGCAAATAAACAAGATACTTGATATTAGCTTAGCAATGACATATAGCCGTAGATTTTTTATGTAAATGGAAGCAGAAGCGACAATTTGATTCTTTTCTGATGTGATATAGTCTGGCTGTATTTTGTGTATGGGGTACAGAATCTAGAAACACCCTATTGGAGTTTAGTCCAAAATCGTTCTCCATCTGGTCGATATCAGAGGACAGCCATATCCCATGGAGTTGGCTCAAACCGTGGTGGTATATAGAGTATTTCATTCAACTTTTCATGACCATGGCCCATGTTGAGCGACTGAAGGACTACCACACTCTTTTCTGTAGGGGTGCTTAAGAAAAAGAATACCCACGATAAAAAAAAAAAATAGCCTAAACTGGTTAGGATAGGGAACTTCTAACTGCTCCCCCTCAAATCTCAGCATATTACACGGGGTGCAAGAGTTTTCAATTGACATTTTTGACGGTATAGTCTGGAGACAGCCTCCTATTTGTTGGTATCACAAACTACTTGGGTGAGGTTTGCGCTTCTGGGTTCTACGTTGCATAGCTCCTTCTGTCCTTGCTCTGCAGCTACCCCATTTTTTTCCCCATACTCCTCAACAGAGAAAATGCAAACAAACACATATGGGGTGGTTGGTTGTTGTTGGGGCTAAGAAGTCGGTTTTAGATGCAGGAGTAGAAAGAATGGTCAGCTTTCCCAGACGTAACCGACAATAGTGAATAAAGGGGAGGGTATCTAATATAAATAGGGCATTATTTCCAGTACAAAATGATCAGAATAAAGTTAATCTAGAAGCTCTTTTATGAAGTTGTAGCTTAAACCTGACCAGAGGCTAATTAGGCAAGTTAATAGTACCCTGATATGAGTATGAGAATCCCAAAAGCTGTTTCAACCAATGACGTTGAGCATGACATTGTCATCAGATATGCTAGAGCTTTGGTTCTAGATATTGTGGAGCAATACGGTGGTGGTCACCCTGGTTCTGCCATGGGTGCTATCTCCCTTGGTATCGCTCTTTGGAAATACACCATGAAGTATGCTCCAAATGACCCAACCTACTTCAACAGAGATAGATTCGTTCTTTCCAACGGTCACGTTTGTTTGTTACAATACGTCTTCCAACACTTGTACGGTTTGAAGTCTATGACCATGGATCAACTAAGATCTTACCACTCTAACGACTACCACTCCAACACTCCTGGTCACCCAGAAATTGAGCATGATGCTGTTGAAGTTACCACTGGTCCTCTAGGTCAAGGTATCTCTAACTCGGTTGGTTTGGCTATTGCTACCAAGAACTTGGCAGCTACCTACAACAAGCCAGGTTTCGATTTAATTACAAACAAGACCTACTGTATTGTCGGTGATGCCTGTTTGCAAGAAGGTCCAGCTTTAGAGTCTATTTCTTTGGCTGGTCACCTTGGATTGGACAACTTGATTGTCCTTTACGACAACAACCAAGTTTGCTGTGATGGTTCTGTTGATATTGCTAACACTGAGGATATCTCAGCTAAGTTCAAGGCTTGTAACTGGAATGTTATCGAAGTTGATAACGCCTCAGAGGACGTTGCCACCATTGTCAAGGCTATTGAGTACGCTCAATCCGAGACTTCTAGACCTACTTTGATCAACTGTAGAACAGTTATTGGTGCTGGTGCAGCTTTCGAAAACCACTGTGCTGCTCACGGTAATGCTCTAGGTGAGGATGGTGTTAGAGAGTTGAAGAGAAGATACGGTTTGAACCCAGCTCAAAAGTTCTACCTCCCACAAGAGGCTTATGACTTCTTCAAGGACAAGCCAGCTCAAGGAGATAAGTTGGTCGCTGAGTGGAAGGACTTGGTCGCTAAGTACGTTAAAGCTTACCCAACTGAGGGTGCTGAATTCTTGGCAAGAGTTAGAGGTGAACTACCAAAGAACTGGAAGTCATTCTTGCCACAACAAGACTTCACTGGTGATGCTCCAACCAGATCTGCTGCTAGAGAATTGGTTAGATCTCTAGGTGCTAACGTCAACTCAGTTATTGCTGGTTCTGCTGATTTATCTGTGTCTGTCAACCTTCAATGGCCTGGTGCTAAGTACTTTGAGGACCCAACTTTGGCTACTCAATGTGGTTTGGCCGGAGACTACTCTGGAAGATACATTGAGTTCGGTATCAGAGAACACGCTATGTGTGCTATTGCTAACGGTCTAGCTGCTTACAACAAGGGTACATTCTTGCCAATTACATCCACATTCTTCATGTTCTACTTGTACGCTGCTCCAGCTATCAGAATGGCTGGTCTACAAGAACTTAAGGCTATTCACATTGGTACTCACGATTCTATCAATGAGGGTGAAAACGGACCAACCCATCAGCCTATTGAGTCTCCAGCTCTTTTCAGAGCTATGCCAAATATCTACTACATGAGACCAATTGACTCAGCTGAAGTGTTTGGTTTGTTCGAGAAGGCTGTTGAAATTCCAAGAACATCTCTTCTATCGTTGTCCAGAAACGAAGTCTTGCAATACCCAGGCTTATCTTCTCCAGAAAAGGCCAAGAGAGGTGGTTACATCCTTGAAGACGTTGAAAACGCTGATGTCCAAATCATTGGTGCTGGTGCTGAGATGGAGTTTGCTTACAAAGCTGCAAAGGTCCTAGGAAGAAAGGGATACAAGGTTAGAGTCTTGTCTATTCCATGTACCAGACTGTTCGATGAACAATCCATTGGATACAGAAGATCTGTCTTGAGAAAGGATGGTAAGCAGGTTCCAACCATTATTGTCGATGGTCATGTTGCATTCGGTTGGGAGAGATACGCAACTGCTTCATACTGTATGAACACTTACGGTAAATCTCTACCACCTGAAGTTATCTATGAATACTTCGGCTACAACCCTAACACCATTGCCAAGAAGGTTGAAGCTTACGTCAAGGCCACCCAAAGAGATCCATTGCTCTTGCATGACTTCTTGGACTTGAAGGAAAAGCCAAACCATGACAATGTCAACAAGTTGTAAGCTTGAAAAGTAGTTTATACTATGGGTCTTTTATGTTTAGGCAAATATTAAATTCATATTTCTTTTACTGTTAACAGTGGTTCTTTGTTTGTTTTGTTTTTAAAAGAACAATGTTCTATTTTAGCGTTGTTTGACCTTTATTTTGAACCTAAGTTATGAATAATGAGTTATAATGTCATCAGATATATATGAAATAATGGAATTTGAAACACCTGTAGATGGGAAAGCGGTATGACTTCAGAGTCCATTTTGAGGCGGGAGAGGTCCAACACAATGTATTAGAGACAATAACTGGGGTTACCGTGCTGGATTACCATAATTGGCCGATTTTTCAAGTGATGTTGTTATATGACAACAAAATTTTCACCCTCAATTAATCAGAGGTACATCAGTAATAATATAATCATGTGGACAGATGACAAATCGGAACCTAGGATACAGAAAAGAATTATTTCCAAGGTCGTCGATGATGCACAACTCTCCAAACGACCTACCTCTAAAACTAAACAGAAGTTCAATAATTCGTATCGGAGATTACCGCATCTATTAAAAAGTCTACAGCCCTGGTATGGAGAGGCGTTTACTGAAAGTTTTCACAACCAAGGTAAAACAGCAATACAGATTGCAGTTGAACAAGAAGCCAACAATGTTTTACAATAGGACTTTATGGGGTACACCAAGCATTGCAGAATAAACAGGGGAGATAACACTGCCTCGAATTGTTATTATTGGATGAGGTATATGGAAGACTCAGATCAGCCTCTGAATTGTGACATTATGTGTTGGATATTGGAACTTGTCCGTGGTACAACATCGATTCAACGATAGTCTAGAAAACTGTAAAAAAGTACGGAGAGCCATAGCATCACATCAATATATCTAGTCTTAATCAAATATACGAAGGTTGAAAAGAACTCGTATAGCTCTCTGTGATAGAGAAATCGCATATTTGGTCATACACTTGCAGATGAGAGGGCAGCTTCCCCACAATTTAGGTGGCACACTACTATAGATCAGGAGCGGAGTTCTTCAATAGGGAACATTAGAGAGCTCGAGCATATTAGGAGGCTGTGAAAAGTTTACAGCGGAAGCCGAAAAGTATTATGGGTGAAATAAGTAGAGAGATACTGTACAGACATGTTAACTGATAAGCCCACGATTGAAACTGAGATAAGTTCTATCAAAACTACATGAATTAAGGATGATTCATGCGACAAATATCTTTGTCGTTATTATCATGCGGAGAATTGAGTAAAACTTAGAAACTCAACAACGACCCAACAGATGTTTGATAGTGCTAAAAATGCTGACTAACAATAGCACTGACTGTTTGGTCGGATCATCACTATTTCTGATAAATCCGTAAAGACCTGTCTTCCTGGCATCAAGTCCCAGCTATCATTGCCCAAAATAAATTTCACACGGAACAAGTTTAACCATTCAGAATCATTGGATGATGTGTAATCTCGAATATCAAATAAAAATCCTCGGAAGCATATGATGAATATGATTCCGTGTAGAGGGGAAAACTGTGAAACAATTTATCTTTTTTATATGACGGCTCAGGTGTCAAAAACTAGCCACCCTCCCCTCCCCATCTCCTCCTATTTTGGGATCTGTTTTTTTCAGAAATTTTAGCGCTAACGGCAGCAATTTTCTGTGGACTGGCATAATAACGAGGGGATCACCTCGTCTTGGGCTGCAAGGTGTGACTTGTGGTTGTAGTTGCTGGTGGGTCTGGATATTACACTTACCTAACGAAAACATTACCTTGAGGACATAGAGTTCCGGAACATGTAGGAAACGGCTACACGTACAGAATAGATGAACATACACACAAAAAACCAAAAAAAAAACACATCAAATGGCTCTGTGACAACAACAAAACAAGCACAATACTAACCCTCTCCATGGTTACTGACAAGTCAGCGGACTAACTTACATGTAGTTGTATGGGAAACCATATCTCTTACAAACTCAGATCTTAAAAAAAATTGATCCACCAGGAGATGGCCAAAGGACTGCAGTTTGGCGATTCGGATCAAAAACATGATGTTCGGAACATGTAGTTGGCTGTTTTACTCAGTTAATGTATTTGTTACTTGTACTCAGGCAAAAAAGCGTCTTGCACGTAAATCCATATCTACCGGACTCCCCTCATTATTTTGGAGTACGGGAGGTTCATCTAGACTTACCATGTCCTCTGATTCGTTGTCAGATGCACTGATATATGGGTCCCGTCTATTGTCGCAAAATTTAACCCCCTCCCCGTTTCTTTTGTAATCCAATCCCCTCTCAGAACACTGAAGCTTAAAGTTTACTTCTGGACAATATAGAACAATAGACAATATACAATAGACACCCCACCTTTTTCTCCAATATACCTGGGGTAGTTGAAAAATTGTATGTAACTGAATTGTGACTTACAAGGAACTAAGATAATTGTGGGTGGTACCTGATGTAAAAGATGTAAGAAAAAGATGATCAAACCCTGTTAAATGCTTTAAATATAAAAGAGAATAGAAGTGTCATATTATCTGCAATTCGATGCATATCTTTTTTTACTATCGTAACCCATCTTTACATTTGTTTTAACTTGTTTGAACCTGATAGTTCACATAGGCTCAGTATACCATTTGCTATTAAGGTTAATTACTGTTGGTGGCCAAAAAAAACACAAATTCTCTCTTTTTCGTAGCAATTGTGTCCTGCTATACAATACAAGGTTGTCTCTGCTCGCTTTTCCACTCTCTGATAAAAGAAGACAAAATGGCTTTAAAACAAGAAACAGAAACTTCATTAAGCCCAGTTTCTGGACCATCTTCTGGAAACCGTTCCAGTACAGGGGTTTCAAGTGTTACTAAGTCTAAGCAAGGTAGCGCTGCTGGTTCAAAAACAACAAAAAGAGGGAGAATACCCAAACCAAAAAAAGAGACCCCTCCGGCGAAGAGAAGGGTCAGAACTGGTTGTTTGACTTGCAGAAGAAAGCACAAAAAGTGTGACGAAAATAGACCAAAATGTGATTTCTGTACTGCAAAAGGACTGGAATGTGTCTGGCCGGAAGAGGTCAAAAAAAACGTTTTTGTTAATAATTCCTTCAAGGACTTCTGTTTCAGCCAGAAGCCTCCTAGAGGAAGAATCACTTTGGAGGACAAGGTTTTCAAATCCAGCCCTTCATCTGGTAAGTCTAATTTGTCTCCTGAAGGTTTGACTAGTGATAGTATGACCCCCTTGGAGTACCATTTAGGTTCCGACCTTAAGCCATCCCGCTTCAATTTGGAGTATTCAGAGTCGCTTATTAACCACTCTCACTCAGATTTACAAATAGACCATCATTCTCCATTCAAAAGGAGAAAAAAGGCATTTTATACAGATCTATCAGGACAATTTTTAAGTGCCTTTGATGGATACACCAAAAAAAATGATTACATGGATAATTTTGGATTAAATTATCCAATCACAGAAAATGCGGACTCTCCTCTATCAGGATTGTTCAACACTTTTCAAGAACTTCCTAACCAAAGTTCTCATGGAGGATTAAATGAACCAGGAAACGCACCTACCGGCTCAGTACCACCTCATTTAACTTCCCAACAACAAAGTGGCGCCCTCACAAGGACTCCTAGTTTCAACTCGAATGGTTTTGATTACCTACACATAGGAAATCATGGCTCTTCTTTGCAGCTTCATGGAAGTACAACCACTTCAACATCTAACCAAAACAAGACTTCTTCTGCTTCTTCTATTGCATCAGAAATGTCACTGAATAACAAAGAATCTGATTTTGAACATCGTTATTCTTTTGGAGATATTTCTAAAGGATTTCACAAAAAAAGAAATAACGGTTCTACCAAAGAGTCCACCACAAGTCAAGTCTATGACTTGCCTAATACCTTGAAAGATTTCATGTGTCTTGTAGCTGCTACAAGAGATACCAGTCGTACCAATAAACTTCCAAACAACGAAACTATATTTGAGTTTTTTGCAGATAAGTCTACTATGGAGGTTCCTAAAGTCAATGATGATGAAATGATGTTGTTAATGGATACATATGTTGACGAAATTACCCCAATATTAAACAAAAGCGACGATATTGAATCAAACGTCTTTATGACGGAAGTTCCAATCATGGCAGATAACTTCCCGGCTCTTCAATATGCATTACTAGCTGTATCTTCAAGGCATTTAGAAAAGGTCAATTCTATGTACCCTGGAGACAAAACATTGCAGTTTTATAATTACTCTCTACAACAACTTTCTTTGAGTTTAAACACAAACAAAGATGCTTTGAGTGTTATCACAACCTGTGTTCTTCTATGCTACTTTGAAATCATCAGCACTGAAGCTGAAAGTTGGAGAGACCGTTTATTAAATTGTGGAGCAATATTTAAAGCTTGCAAGATCAATGCATCATCTGAAAACAAAGTTGAAAGAGCTCTATTCTGGAGTTTTATCTCCATGGATATCGGTTGTTGTGCCGTTGGAGAGAATTCTACTATTATACCTGTAAACGAATGGTTTAGTTCGGAAGAAGGTGACATAGACTGGTACAAGAGTCTCAAATGCTTAGACTCTGAATTTCACTCCATCATCCTCCTCACTGGAAAGGTTTTCCAGCTTATGAGTTCCACTGATGACAAAGTTGATTTTGATAACGATTGGAAAGCCCTATGGGAATGTCTGAGTCAATGGGAGATCAACAGATCAAATACCATGAGGAGTTCTTACAGTTATAAGAGAAATGACTCCTTCCCAGAAATTCTGTTTTCTAATACAAATGCTATTTCGTCAAATCAACTTTTCCATATGTGTTGCATTGTTATGTTACAAAACAAACCTAGGCTTTTCAAGATTACTCAGCCTGTCTCAACTCCACCTGAAAGGACATCAGAGTCTATAGAAAATGGAAATGGTAATATGAACCTATTCCAGAGTGCTATATCTGCATCTGGTGGTGCAGCCATCAATGGTAGTAACACAGAAGCACTTTCTATATCTCCTGCTATGTCCACATCCACTAGTAGGTCACCAGGGAACTCTAACTTAATATCCAAGTCACAGATATGGCATGCCAAACAGATTATAGGGATTAATCTATGTAACATGAAGAGAAACAATAGACGCAACTGGGGTTGTCAAATATTCTCATTACAGAGCTTATGGATTGCTGGGAAATTGATAAGCTCTGCTCACGATCATTCGACAATTTTGAGGCTGCTCAAGGAGATAGAATCATGGTCTGGTATTTCAATGAGTTGGAGAGGAAAAGAGCTTGTAGAATTTTGGAGGTCGGAATGTTAAAATCTCAGCAATCGTCTTTCTAAAAGAAAGATGTATCTGCATTTTCAGTTCACTTGATTTTCAATTTGTTTGTTTTATTTGTTTGTTATTCTATGTCACGCTGTTACGTTTTCAACGATATATTATGGATTGTTATGTTTCATTATGTTAAAAACAAAGGGGTCAGTTACTGCTTTTTAAATGATTATACTTATATGTAGCATTTTGGTATTGTGATGTTATTACTAATATCATGAATTATAGCTACTTAGTGTATAGTAAGATGAGAAATGAAGTTGCAAAAAATGATTTACGACTCGAGAGTAACACAGGCTGCCATACAATATATATATTTGGTCGATTACATCTATATATTGGCTTAGGCGAAACCACTCTATTGTACCACAACATATAGCCTAAGGGAGCCGAGGACACATAAGAGCTATGGAGATTGGAAATAGCCTGCTACCAAAACGTCTATCGACGTGATTTATGGATCGACGCTTTATCCCAAAAATGTTCATCAGATTTTTTTTAAAAGGTCGACAGGCCTGAAGGAGGAAAAAGATATGACTACTTACGATTTCAGTAACAGTGTTGTTAATTGGTTATCTTCAGATATGCAGCACCTGCAAGTCTTGAACTAAAAATATATATCAGTGCAACGAAGCATTTTATTGGTGAAGACTAGTTATTACAGCAGTTGTACAATTGATTTGAAGTTCTTCAGTTGATTGTTCGGCGGCCAGACGGGGCTCTTATCTATAACCACATATTTATGAACATCAGAACAAATCGTCAAAAAAAGTTCAATAGGAAAATAGAAGTGATATACCACCATAATAGATATATAAAATGAAGCCCCCGGCTGATTACATAGGGCCATTGCTGTTCGACAATCGAGAACCAAAAAAATATCCCATTAAATTGAATAATGAACAAAAAGCTGTGCAAAGGGCGGTTTGCCAAATCATTCTTTATACGACAAACACTCGTAACTTGTCTAAAGATAATTTACGTCTGTTGTCTACACTGATAATCATATTGGAAATCACAACAAATAACCAGACAACCATCAACAAAGTGTATCGACATTTCTGCTTTTGGCAGATGTCTACCGAAGGTAAGCTAATCACTACCCGTGGTAGATACAAATACAGACCCCAGACTTTAAACTCAAGCAGAATCAGACTCATAGGTATGGATAATTGGCGTAATGTGATGTGTTATATGGACTCCTTATTAGTTTGCTTGTTTTATTCAAGTTCATCCATGGATTATTTGCTGGACTCTCATGTTGATGAGAGTTTATCTCAGGAACTACAGAAAAATGTCAAAGAATTGAAAATCATGTTGCGTTACATTGTAAATTTGATGCGTGCAGGTGAACATATACCATTTATGATTATGAAACAACTTTGTTTTGTGCTCAATTCATTAGGCTGTGATATGGTAATGACTCGCTCTCAACAAGATTCTCTACAATTTTTCGAGTTTTTGGCAGAATCTCTATCATTGCCCCTTTTAACTATCAAATTAGATATAATACATTCAGGAAAGCTGAATGTCAATGATGACATGAGGCTCATCGAAGAACGGGCTTTACTAATTTCTGTTCCTTCAGAAGAGACAAATCAAGGAAATGACGTTGAAAAGGGAAAGGAAGACGATGAACATCAAGAATCACCGGTTTCTTTGGAAGAATGTTTGAATTCTTATTTCAACAATAGTATCACAGTTAGAAGACACTTACAAAGGCGGAGAACTCTAGAAAGAGGTGACATAAGAGATATACACGATGTGGCGGCATTTAGAGAGGATATGCTTCAATATGAAAAGCTTGGGATAGTCACTTGTACCGACGCGACAAGCATTACAGAAGAAGAAGAACCGCTCACAGATCCTTCTTCGGAAATAATGGAGACTACAAAGACTATCAGTTCTGCAGCTGATACATCCAGATCGTCATCAATAGAATTATCAACCGCACGCAGTAACTCTACCTTTATCGTGAACGATTCAATGAGCGATAGAGTTCCAACTATAGGGTCAATATCAAAACTTTCGGATAGGATAGAGGCATCACGAACGAGGTCTTCGACCATTGCTACGGTGCTGAATAATGTAGTGGTCTCACACCCCTCTAACTTGACAAGAAGAGCATCTTCAGTCTCAAACAATGAAGTATCTTTACCGGCTTGGATGTTTTTGCAACTCTTACCTTATTACACTGATCCAAAAGTCAAACTAAGACTTCAAAATCATGAAGATATATATCGAAAGGTTTCGAGAAGTAAGACATCAGATTCAATCAATAGTTCTGTTGAGATTCCTAATCTCTCAATAACTTCTATATCCGACTTTGAAGAAAGATTTCATGATAAACGGCCGGTGATACCTATATGTCTAAAAAAATATGTGTGGGATGAAAAAGGCCATTCGCACAAGATTGATAGGAAAGTGGTTATTCCAGAAGTGATAAAATATCCTTATTTTATTGCTGAAGACAGGTCTCGCCCTGGATACGTTGACTTTAAAAGATCGACCGATAATATTGCTCCTGCTGGATCTTTTATGATGGTTCTAGAGAGTTGTGTTTGTCACCGTGGAAAGAACGTAAATTCGGGTCATTATGTCAGCTTGGTTAGAAAAAGACCTCTTGACCTTCACAAGGAACCTTTGGAGTCAAATGAAAAGAACTGGATACTTTTCAACGATATGCTTGAAAAACAAGAGAAAGCTACGGAAATTTCATTTGATGAGGCAATGAGGACTGAGGATCCTTATCTACTCTTTTATAAGATTGTTGACCTGGATGAGGATCCTGACTCCTGCTCAAACTCAGCTTATTTAACTAGTGGCGATGAAAGCACTATAAGGCCTCCAAAAGGTTCTAAAGAGAAATATTGGGTATCTGATAGTGATTCAAGCGTCCCTAATAGCTCAACTCTAGCTGCTAGAAAGGGATCCTTGGTTTCTCAAATTTCATCATTGTCTTTGAAGTCATCCTCTGGAAACCCAAACAGTTCAAGTGTTAATGGACCGAGTGGATCTACCCTAGGAGGAAACAATGCTCCAGTAATCACTATAACTGAACCTCCAGCTCAAAAGCTTACTAATCATTCTCCAGAAAAGGTAGTTAAGGTTGAAAACAACATCCCAGCATCTAATCAGGCTTCAACTTCCACGACTAACACAAGTTCGTCGAGAATTAATAACCATTTGCGTCAACATTTAGGAATTGGAATGTCAGGTTCTAATTCTAATTCAAGGACAAGAAGTAGGCCACCACAGGAAAATGAGATAAGTCCTTTGGATCCCGGATACATTAATATAGGCTTACAATACTATTGGTATGGAGTCAACTCTTCTGGAAGTTTTGAAAGGCCAAAGGACTATGATGATAATCCTTCTATATATCATCCTTCAGATGATGGTCTGGAGAATGGAAGCGACGGGGGATTAATGGAAAAGCTAAATTCAAGACTGCTAACCATTAAAAGAACATCTGCTACAGGAAGCACAATGACCTCATCAAATTCCTCTAGCGTGGTTTCAGCAGGAGGACACAGCAACAACACTTCCAACTCCAAATCAACTATACAATCTGAGACAAATAATACATCAGGGGAGGATTTATCTGAATCGAGACCTAATTCCCAAAACATGCTGGGGACTCTTGATCCCTTCAGTGAAGCTGATTCAAAGCCACAAGCTCAGCGGGGCACCATTTCTTTATCACATTCACGGGGACAACCGGGAACGAAAACCCCAACCAGTCGATCTTTTCTGTCACCCCAGCAATCTAGAGTTTCAACCAATAGTTCAAGCACTATGAGAATCCATAATGAAGATTTACCTAGTCAAAATAGAAACAAGAAAACTGGGCCAAAATTGGATGCTGGCCCAGATGAATATAGTGACGGTTCTCGTCACTCACATGTACATCATCTGGGTAACTCGGAACCAAAAAAAAGACACGGATTCAGAAAATTTATCAAGAAAATTATAAGTTAATAGTGCTTATTTGTATATTTATTACATATACATCCCGAAGGTTGGCAGCAGTATAGCAATTCAACCAATGTGCTGGACAATGTTGCTTCAAAAGGATATATATACCATCTTACTCGACAATGAAACGCTCTAGCAGGATCTAGAGACTTGCTCAACATGAAATCTATAATTATTAACCCTTCTAAAATGTATTTATGTAATTCTCAGTGACCACTTGCAGAAGGACCTAAACCTACACCTCCTTTACTTAATAGATCAAGTTCAATTTCTTTCGTGAATTGATCCACAAAGCCCAAACCTGGGTTATTGTTATCTGAGAACCAATTAAACAATGTTTCCGAAGGATTAGTGTTGAGGAAGTAATCGTCAAATGATTGTGGGTTCAAGTTGGTTATGTCCTCCACCCTAATCTGACGCACTGCTTGAGGTATAGATCCATTATCATTAGTATACATAGGAAAGCGAGTCCCATAATCTTCAGATCCAACTTCAGGATCAGTCGGTAACTGTTGTTGTTTGTAAACAGATTCTTTTACTTTATCTTGTTGCTTTATTTCGTCTTCATAATCCACAACCGTTTTATTCTTATGAATCAACTTGGATTTGAATTGAGAGCATAGGTACATAAGAATAGTGGAATACCTGGTGCACAAATGTAGCTCATCAGGGGCAGCATCTCTCAGACATATGGCTGTTCTATGCAACAAGGTGATAATTTCTTCAACTGGAATAACGCTTAGTTTGATTATTTGATCCACAGACTGAGATGTACTTACTTTTTCTTGATTCTGAGTTGATTGCTGGTTTTCAGTAGTGAGTGTTAGGTAGCACTTAACGACAAAAGCGACAGCTTTAATAACTCTTGTTACCCACCTTACAGGCATGTATTTTAATAATTTTAACTTGCTAACTCTTTGCGTCATGGAAAGAACTTCTTTTGCAGATTTGTAGGCCAGCTCGACATAGCCGGAATACTTAGCAATCTCATCCAACCTGAGTACACGTCCTCTTCGCGTATTAGAGGAGTTTGAACAAACTGAAGTATCATCACTCAATGCTAACGAGTATAGGTAAAGCTTTGCATAATAGTAATCTAGTATCAAAGATTCTTTCTCTATTTGGCGGTGGACATCCGAGATGACCTTGGAATTTGGATTTGAAAGGACTATGTTTTCATAATTTTGATTATAGCCATGAGGGCTGGAATGTTTAAGTAATTTATGGTACTTTTTGTACCAGTTCTCTAAAATTGGAGATAGAATATCTAAAACTGCAAGATTCTGATACTTGTTTAGTACTCCAAATCTTGGGTTCTGGACATAAAGTGATTCATAGCACAATGAAGTAAATTGCAACAATTCAATTGTCGCTTTTTGATGTGTAGTGAAACTCAAACTGGTATCATCAACGTCAACTTCATTCAAAGTCTGACTCAACATTGATTTTTTGTTCAAGTTGATAGCTGAATGAGTTTCAGCTATATGTGTAGCTAAAAAAGTCAATGGCTGATCTTCCAGTAGGAAGCTCAATCTTGTGGCGGTACCAATTAACATGAATGACATTATCTCTGATCTTTTCATGGCACTTAGACCGGCATATTCTTCTTGTGAAGGATCATCATCTTCTGTATTTGCGTAATCACCCCAGCGGAAATGAATTGCTCTTGGATTCCATTCAGTAAATAACAAAAAGGATAACAGGGTACCTATACTCCGACTGCTAGATTCTCCCCACACAGTCATACTGATTAGTCTTTGACAATATATCCATAGTTGCTCATGGATTTCTAGATGCCTGTTGCTCTGTTTTTGATCTGTCTGCGCCTCATTAGAACTTGAAGGAGAAGTGTTGCTGTCGTCAGTGATTCCTTCATCAGTCTCTTGTGGATGATGTCTCGAAGAGACTGTTAATATGGAACATAACAGCATTGGATATCCAGGTAGCACATCAGGATCATGCAGTTCCTGAGGAATATATGGGAAGAAAGGATGCATAGTAGCAAAGAATAGATGAATGAGTCTCCTGGCTTCTTCTTCGGTCAATACGGCATTGTCACCAATATAATCGACATCTGATAATTTTGAAGTAGGTCTGGGCCTTACATTAAGAGTGGATTTGATAGGGGGCATTGTGAACCTGTTTTCCTGGATTAAAGGAAGCAGAGATATCCCATGACCGAAACGTTCTCTGGTATATGATTCTTCAGCAGCTGGCGTTCCATCAGCTGGACTATTGCGTTGGAAAGCTATATCTTTGTCAACTGAGTTATCACACGATTCTGAGGAAGCTTTAGAAGACTTATCAGAAGACTTATTAAAAGGAATCTCTTTGTTGACCTGTGGAGGTTTATGTTCATTGTTGACTTTTTTCTCCAAGCTTTCAATTCTTTCATAAGCATCAATTCTGTCTCTATCGTCTGCTTTTGCAAAGTTGCCTGCAATATGTGCCAGGAATATCATGGTTGAATTGTTTCCAGGAAAATTCTGGACTTGTCTCTGCTCATTATTATTGCTTGATACAGTAGATTGAACATCCGGTGACCTTGGAGAAATCGAACTGCTAGTGGAACCAAATGAATTGGGTTGATTATACGACTTTTTTTGGGGTTGGATAGGAAAGTGGTTCATATGAGATGACACTGAAGTTTGCGCTGGAGCCTGTGTCCATGAAACTGGCAACACTTTGTCCGTTATATTTGGTAACAATGGGCTTGAAATTGGTAGCACGGGAGGGGGGACAGAGGAAAGTGTTGAATTGAGAAACGATGGCCTCTGAACTCGTGGAACTCCCGAATGATCAATCCCATTAGTGTACATAAAGGAGGAATATGAGCCATGTGTAGTTGGTAAGGAATATTTTGGATTAGACTTAATATTTGTTCCATTGGAAACCTGGACAGGAGGTAATTGCTCGGAGGGTTCTGGGAGCTCAACTTTCCGTGACTTACCCATCTTCACATTTCTTGACCCCCCCCTCTTGCTCTCAGCAAAAACACATTCTTTACGTTCCCTCTTACAGCGGGCACATGGTGGAGGATGGGGGCTATCAACATTCCCCAAATCACACTTGACTTTCCTTGTTCGACAATTAAGACATGCCAAATAGTTTCGTTTAAACTTTGGTCTTTTTGTCAAAGATTCCCCAGTTGCATTTTCTAAATGAGTCTCATCTGATATATCCGATTCTGGAGAGCCATGTATATTCTTTCTTACTGATTTGGACTCCAGTGCGGTTCCGTTCAAGTTATCCGCTTGTCCTGCATAATTTCGGTACTCGTTATCCTCCATTTTGATCGGATAAGCAGGAAATACGAGCTATGTAACCAAGTGTTCCAGACTTGCTTATATGCCAGAAGTTTCCCAAAGTATCAGATATGCACTTCTCTCCATAAATCGTCAACACACTTTATCTGAATTTAAACTGAATCTATATTTCACAGTTATCATTTGGATTTGATCCCAACTTCATCGGTAAGGAGCATTTTTGCGAAATCTGACAGTGCGTCAATCGACCCTGAACTTTAATAATTTTATTTCATCTCAGGACAACAACTACCCGTCTATTGCCGCTTCTCTGCCTGGTGTCAAGATGCAACTTATTTTGGTATTGTGACCTCAAGGTGCTCGATCAGTTCGATATTAATTTACCTTTGATCTATCTATCATGAAATATCAGGCAGTCTGAGGTGGACCACAGCCTCGGTACAAAATAATGACTTTGATTCATATCGAAGCTTTCTATCGAAGTCCATGAGCTTTTTTCAAGTCAGAAGAAAACAAAGCTAAGTTAATTATAGTGCAGAGGATTCCTTGTTCTCCATTTTCACCAGCAGCTACCTCAGACTCATTGTAACATAATGCTCTATTCTAATTCTACTATATTTACTATGTATCCTAAAATAAAACGATGTGTACTAGTGCAGTATTATCATAAACGATTAATGCTTGATATATACTCTATGTACTCTGAAGATAAATTGACAGGACACGATAATCGATGGAACTACATTATAAATTGCAAGATCATTTGGCAAAAGATGACAATGATATCAGAGTTCAGTATACTTAGGATATAGTTCCAATAAGATACATATCATTATATATTAACGGTGTACTAGCACAAAAACAGGGATTGCCTTATGATGTGTTTAGGAATTCTAATAATAGGACAAACACCATGATTTCATGTTAAAGTTCTCGTTCCAAATCCACTGACTTTCATCACATATAATCATGTATTAATCATATTTTCAAGCAGCCTGCGTGACCTCTGGAATTAAGAATGCAACTGAATGGATCAGATTGCAAACTTCTTGGTCCACTCCTTTGCTGTGGCCTCGTACTTTGCACGATCAGTTTTATATATATGAGCAATTTCTGGCACCAGAGGATCATCAGGGTTAGCATCTGTAAGTAACGAACAAATCGACAAAAGCACTTTGGAGATGGTCAAAGCGGGAGACCATTGATCTTTCAAGATATCAAGACAGATGTTACCGTTTGAATTGATATTTGGGTGGTAAATTTTCGTCTGGAAGGAGATCTTTGGTGGTTTAAATGGGTAGTCTGTTGGGAAGTGAATCGAAAGGAAAAAGACACCACCTGCATATGGTGAATCTTGAGGACCCATGATTGATGCTTGCCAGTGGTAAAGATCATCACCCACAGGACCTGCTGAACAAGAGGAAGGTGGATCTCTTCCTAAATCACTTAATTCCTTGTTAATTCTCTTTAATGACATCTTTGCTTTATATGTAAATGTAGATAATTATTCAAACGATCACTTCTTTTGCCTCCGTCTGTGGATTATTTAACAGTGATCTCTTAACCAATGTAATATTAAGTTTTCAGATAATCTAGATACTAATTATCACTTGTGCTTTGTGTAACACTACTATCTAGTCCTCTAATCAGCTGGATTAGTATATATATGTCTGGAACTTTTAAAAGAAATAACATACAAAACAATTCTGTATTCCAACAACAGTCACTACCACCAAGCACGATTGCAAAGAACTCTCACTTTAGGTGGGCGACATCGAAAACAAAGTCACACTAGCCACACCACACCACCCCTAGGCGGCCACGTAGCTGTGATCACCGCGGTAGAGAAAAGGGAAAACAGCTGCGGTTAATTTGCTTTACAGTGGCTTGTGCCGCCCAGTTCTCATTTTGATTGGAGGCGCAGGATCAATATTTAGAAGTGGAACTTTCCAGAAGTGTGGATTTTGTTGGCCAATCAAAAGAAGTATCAAGTTACCCGGGCCTAAATAGGATCAAGCCCGGGTAACATGCAACAGTTGACATGTTGTATCAATTAGATTGCCACATTTCATTCTTCCGCCACGCAGAGGAATCGTTGGGGTGCCAACGGGTAAGATCTGATGCGAGGCATTCAAGATGGGCAGATCTGGATAGACTCTCTGCGATACTGGAATAACTTCCTAATATTATTATGGGTTTTGCAACCCCCGAAGTTTAGCGAGAATACCGAAATCAGATGTGCCCGTAATACAATAGAAGCAACACTGAGACAAAAAGGCTAGATAGCATAAGGATTATGGGGAGTGAGCAAAAAAAAGCCCCCATGCATATTGTATCAAGACCGCAGAACGGCGTGGGTGCCAAATTTCTATTTTCAATGTTGTAACGGCCTGGCAATTCTGTTTACCGACCGAAAATTGCACCAGGCATCCCACAGATGCCTGTACCGGAATTGATACTGAAGCCGCGGTGCCTAAGTTTTTGCATCGGGGGAACGAGTGTGCTCTCTGGGGCCACATACCTGCATATCAGGGGTATAATTTATTCTTGCCCAGGTTTTATTTTGATGACAACGTTGAGCGGAGGAAATTATACAGACCGGTGAAACTAATTTTTGGTGAAGCCTGTAAGGCTGAATTAACTGGATAATTTTATTTCAAATAAAGTCACGCATTCTTGTCAAAACACTGTTGGTCAGGTGTCTTTAGAGTTAATAAGAGCTAAACCAGACTTCTTACATATCATCATACTTGTTTGGAAGATCACAGATACAGAGATATCGTGGTTCGGTGCTATATCATTAGAAATTAGCAAAGGAATATAATTAAGTTGGATCTTTGGCTGTAGTTGGTACACATTTGCTTGCTTGCTAACTTATTTCCTTTCTTTAGTTTTGTGGTTCTGTGATCCGAAACTATTATCATTTGACCCAGTGAATACTTGTGGAAGCTTCACCATAAATATACAGGCTATTGCCACAAAAGAACCCATCATAACATAACAACTGTCAAAACAACCACCGTCTTTAGACGACGTTGAGTGTCAGTTCCTTCGAGCGATGGAGTTTGGTTACACGTTTAATGATGCAGATGCATTTCTGTTCTCTCTGAATAATCAACTGGGAGACCAGACATCTGTTAACAGAGATCAACCAGCCTCCATATATTCAAATGCAGGAAACGAAAACTACAGCGATGAGATTTATAGCTGGGTGGAACCTACGGCTTATACTACAGGTTCAGATAACCCTCGTTCAATACCATACAACATTGAGATGCAGCAGCCATTTGGAGATCAGACTGTAGTGAGTTCCATCAATAATCAAGATACCGCATCCGATGAACGACAAACTCATGATCCATCTGTTGTGGCGACAAATAGCTCAAGTATTTCAACGGACGATAAATCATCAAAAGATGACTTACCAACGCCGTCTGACTCATACAGCTCCACTTCTGAGTCTCCAAATCTGGATGGTGTGATGCCTGTTTTAAGAGAAAGAAAGTCAATCCTTTCTTCATCTACAATCTCCGATTCTAAATACCCCAAAGGAAGAAAAGACAGATCATCTCACAATATCATTGAAAAAAAATACAGAACAAATATCAATGCTAAGATCATTGAACTAAGAGACGCAGTTCCTGCTTTGCGGGCAGCCACAGAAAATAGACATGTTTCATTGGAAGAGCTAGAAGGACTTGCTCCTGCCGTGAAGTTGAATAAAGCTAGTATTCTCTCCAAAGCAACTGAATATATCAGGCACTTAGAATCGAAGAATGCTGCAATGGCAAATGAAATAATGATGCTGAGAGCCAGCATGAACACACAAATGATGCCACAAATACAACAACAACAACAATTACACCCGCATCAAGCTCCAACAGATATAAACCATGCAACTCAGCATCAGAATCAAGCACCACTCTACCACCCTCCTAGGGCTCCTGATGTGAATGGGTTTTCTTTAGATAATACTGTTGTTCCATCTCAGTCTTCTCAAATTTACATGCAGCCTGTGGCTAACGGCCAACAAATGCCAATGAGTTCTAAAATCTTGATGGGTGGTATGACAGCTATGGTCGGCTCTCAAATATTAGGGGGTATGGGTGATGGGCGATCTGAATATAAAGGTCTCTCATTCATCCCGTTACAGAAGATCTTCCCGCTGCTTTATTCTGAGTCAGCATCTGCATTGTTTGGCTATGTTAGAGTCTTATTGTTTATATGTGGTATTTTCATGTTCATTCAACCTTATCTTAAATCATGGATTGACTATTTCGAGTTGAATGAGGAAGGTCAAAAATCTTTCTCACAGGTGGAATCATCACTCCAGAAACGAGACGAGGTTTCATACACATCTCTACTCGTCGATCTCTTAAAACTTTGGAGTTTTAAGCTGCATTTATCAGGGCAAGATTTAAATGACAAGATATCACATGTTACAGTGTTCAACAACAACTTTGAAAAATGGCTGATTAATTCACTACAAGCTCCCGAAGCAGGTACAAAAGAAGCTTCATGGAAGCCTATTTTCAAGTTTTATCTGAATTCATTGGCTGTTGATGAAAAGGTTATTGTTACTCTTAAGTCTGAATCAATAGTCAAATTCCAATTCAACAGATTGATTGTATTCAAGTTGATGATGTTAAGACTGGGTGAGAGTTTGAGCAGTATTTTGGGACTTCACTATTTGTTAGACACTTCTATGCTTTCCATGGTTAGAGATTTCAATGAGGTTAAAGACATTCAAAAGTACTCGGATGAGACTAAACAGATTTTATATTTTGTCAAGAACGACTTAGAATTCATTGAAAGTGCTGATTTGTTTGAAAAATTAATTGAGATTTTGCATTTGAGGAGCTCCGAAGAGGAAATCAATGATCCTATTTCCAGTTACTCGTCTGTTGCAGAGTTCATTGATAATAGTGTCGATTCAAGCCTCACAATGATAAACCTAGTTTGTGTGATAAGAGCGGTTCAATCTCTTGAACATTACATGATTGAATATCTGTCAGTTTTAGCTAGTTACAATGGTGGTGCATCTGAGGAGTGCAACGATGAAAATACTACTGACACGGACAGCTTAGATTCTGCTCCTGATAACAGTGATATCAAACTTTTGAACGGATCCGATAAGATTACTAAGGAAATCATAAAAAACGTTCTAGCTACTAAAGAAATAATTCCAAGTAGCTGTGTGAAGTTACTCAAATGTGTCACTATATTTAAGAGCTTGTTATCTCCTGATGACTGTGAAAGTCTGAATGAGATGTTTGATTTCATTTTGCAGAACGCTAAACTTGTTGTTGATTTCCACGGAGCAATGGATCCTATTCATAATAGTGCAAAGGAATCAGAGGATCAGGAGTCAGATGAAGAATTGGATAAGGCTGAAATGGAGTTGCTTGATAATTCTAAGAGAATTACGAATCCAATCATATTGAATATTTTTAGGTTCTCGCAGTCTGGGGAGAACATAAAGCTCATAAGTGACGAGAATAGACTGTCTCTTACATGTGCGTTGATTCTTCACTACTATTCAACTGAACAGATATCAAAGGGAAGAAAACTTATTCAGTACATGCGTGTGTCTCAGTTTCCTTTACAATCTACTTCGTATAACTGCCTTTCATTATTGTCTTTTATTGCTACCTTCAAGACTGTGATTGCAATTTTAGAAAAGGATTTAGATCCATTGCAAGTTATACCGACGGAGTCTAATAGTGACTCGGAAGGTAGTGAATATATTAATAGGATGACATTAGAATCATTGATTGGATTCCTCAGACTGTACATTGGGTCAGTTTCTAATACAATTAGCTCCACTAAGACACTCTCTAAAGGAGCAAACAGCTTTGTGGAGGAGGTTGAAGAGAATTATGACGTGAGTTGTTTAGACTACCAACTCAAGAGTGAGATCAGCCACAAGTTAATCCGCTTAGGTATGTATTTAATGGGTGATACCACGATTTCTCAATTTGATTAGATTTATCCCGATTGCCTGTGTCATAATGGGTTGTATAATTTTTGTTTTTTGTGCCTAAAGGATAGGCTTTTTTGGTTTTTTCTCTCAGCTGATTATATTATATTATATTATCGTTTAAAATCGGTTTGCTTGAATTTGGTTGCTTAGTTTATTTCTATATTTTTTACTATTTTGGTACGCAGTTTTCTCATGTTACTTGTTCTCCCTCTAATACATTTGTTTGTTTCAAATATGTCTAATATTTGGTAATTTGAATAGCGTATGGGGAAGCAAACTTCAATAGGGGTGGTTTTATGGACCCTATAACCGATAAGGGGAAACAGGTCAGAATTATGTGCTATGATTTTGCAATTAAGTATGCTTTCGAAAGAGGAAGCTGACAAATAACCGATTTATAGTGGGTGTAGAACGATACTGGAATATCCAGCATGCTTATCGGATTTACGTATCACAGATTCTGTTAATCAAATGGCCTGGTCTTTTATATTTTTGCAGTTCGAGGTGTGATGCGGACAAAATAAATGGTTACCGTTCCGGCTTATGGGCTGAACTTCACGAACCGCTCTACCTCAACTAATCGTCCTTTCATTACATAAGTAATTACGCTATACAAAAAATAGCTAATCTGTTTTTTTAGCTTTTGAAGATTTAAAGTGAAGTCTGTTGTGATTGTGGTGTAGGTGGTGAAATATTTAAAATTGAGGAAGTTGTGACAAAATCATTGAAGATTGTGCACAAAACGCATTCAGAAAGCTTGTGACTAGTGAGTTGTATATTAGTGGGGTTTCGTATTTTGTTGAAGTACGAGACTGTAAAATTTTAGACAAGTTCTAGTTTTGGGTGTTTTGGTTAGAAGTCGTTCGGTCTAGCAATCATTGATCATTATAGGAACTACTAATTATTTGAGAGGCATACAGATTCCGGTAAGAAAGTTCCCAGTAGTCCAGCAAGTCTAGAAATAAATAGAATTCAAGTTAGTGATTTTCAGTTTCCTGTTGAACCTAATTTATCTCATAAGTTACCATTGAAAAGGAAGAGAATTATTTCGTCTACTCCAAATAGGTGCGTCGTTAACACTGAAAAAGCAAATACATCCATCTTTTATTGTCATATCCTACCAATCACACCAAATATTATGTCTAATCAGCTTGCTGTTCAACCTACATTAAATATATCATCAAAAGTTAAGCTCGAAGCATTTGGTGAGGAATCAGACAAGCCAATTTCATTAATCAAATCTCATAGGGATCAAGTTGAGGTCTCTGAATCAGCTGAAATCTCCGGTATACTTCATTGGAAGGATTTAGGTAATTATTTAGAAGGATTAGAACAAATATCATCTAATAGTACACACCGAGTTGACGATACACCAAGCTCTAGAAACCCATTAAGCAAGCCAGTGGTTTACAGAATTTGTAACCATTGTGATAAACCAATACTAGAGTCTCATTTGGGTGATCATATTACTTTGTGTATCGAAATGAAGCAAGCAAAAGAGTCTGCTGCATTATCTGAAACAGCTAATGGTCCGAATAAAAAGACCACGTCAAATACCAAAAAGAGGAAGCTGGATAATACGAAAGAAAACACTCCTAGTTCTGTAAGCTCTCCTATTGTACCTGGAGCTACCTTGATCGTGGAAGAGAAAGGATCTTCCAGTGTTTCAACAAAAAAACAGAAAACCGTCAAACCTGCAAAAGAGAAAAAAGTGAAAAAGACAGTCAAATCTAAAACCACTACTAAGACCAAAGGACCAGTTGATGTTGAGAAACAGTGTGGTGTTCCGTTACCAAATGGTGATTTCTGTGCTAGGTCTTTGACGTGTAAGACCCACTCAATGGGAGCAAAGAGGGCTGTTCCAGGAAGATCTGCCCCTTATGATCAACTTCTGGCTGCATATCAGAGGAAAAACCAAGCAAAGATCGGAGCGGCTGCAGCAGCTGCACAGCAGGCACAGGAAGATCTTGTTCACGGTTCCTCAGTTCCATTAGATGACGAAGAGGAGACTCACCAGGTTCTAGATGGTGTCACTAGATCAACTCCATGGCCGTTGGAGAGAAAGGTGATCATGCCAACTAAGCTTAGGAATTCGTTTTTGAGGATGAGAGAAATGTTCGCCAATGCCATTCTCCCAAGAATGCCTTCCAATCCTCTTGGTCCGCTTCAAGGACGGAGTGCCGTTGTGGACGTTGATAAGACAAATGAGTATGTATTTCCTGTTCGTTCACAGTACCAACGAGTTGTACCTTCAATGAAAGTTGCTGCGCAACCAAGAGCACCACAGGAACCAGCTGCAGCCACTCCACAACAGATACTACAAAGGGGACTAGCGAGACCTCAGCCTGGTGCTACTGCGTCTCCTGCAACAACCACAGCAGCTCCAAAGACCCAAAGCGACATGCAGGCTCATGTGTCGTCACAGGCTCAACTATTGGCACAGCAACAGCATCAGTTTAGGATGGCTCAGATCAAGAAACAGCAACAGGCCCAATTGCAGGCTAAGTTGCAACAACAGCAGCAGCTCACTCCAGGGTCAGCCAATGCCGCAATGCTTCAACAACAGGGCAAGAAGGGTGTACAGTTGACTCCTCAACAGCAACAGCAGCAACAACAACTTCTGGCGCAACGTCGTCAACAGTACTTGCAACAGCAGTCCCAACAGTTACGACAACAACAACAGCAGCAATTCAATGCTGCAATGGCCGGAGGCCCAAGCTTGACTCCGCAACAACAACAACAACTAAATGCGAAACAGGCTTCTATGCTGTTGAATGCCCAGAATCTTCAGAGACAACAGGGGGGTAATGCCAAATAATACTGATTTATTACTATGTACTACTAGGATTAATGTCATATATGTTTTTTAAGATGGATCGGTAGATATATATATATATATATATAAATAAATAAGAGGTTATTTTATCTCTGTAATAAATAGACAACACCCTGAGAATGGAGGGTGGGCGATCACAAGATGTCAAAATGGCTTGTTAGGTGGTTTGATTATATGCGGGGAAGTTTATTAACCAATTAACTGTTGTTTTGTCCTTGTGCTGCCTCTTTCTCCAGCTTTTCCTTGTGTTCCCGCAAGACCTTCTCCTTTGCTTCTGGTTTCAGTTCAAGAGGCTGCACACCATCGGCGAACTTGAGCTTGAAGAATGATTTGTGTTTCCAGTTCCCGTTTTCGTCAAAGTTCTCTGGGGATGGAGGTGTGTACTTCACCAGTTGGTAGTCGGAGAGCATGTAGATTCCGATAGAAAATCCGGCCAGAAGACCGAATGTCACCACGTTAAATCTCCCGTTGAACGTTTTAGGTGCCATTTGATGTTACAGTTGAATGTGATGATCAAGTTCGGTTGGATAAGTGTTGGTATTTCCCTGTCTTGGGGATGAAAGAAGTAACATTGAGTGCTTCCTATTTTTTTTAGCTAGCCAAAAAATTCAAAGATTTTCCAATCTGTGCTCCAGATAAAATAAATACATTAATCGAGAATATCTCTGGCGAGGGTTCCTAAAAGGCGCAAGACAGGAAACATGCCTTTTCAAATTTAACCAGTTCCATTTGAAAATCTTGTTTGATTATCTAAAACTATAACAAAGTGCTATATAACTACTATATAAGACTTGGAATCCACTGACAGTGTAGTGCATTCACCATGTCGTTGCCAAAGAGAATCATAAGAGTATGTATTACCAAAAGATATTTAACTATCCTGTCCCTGTTCTTCTATCGACTTGAACAAGTTACTGACATGATCTGACCCGAGTGTCCATTCCAATAGGAAACCGAAAGATTAGTATCCGATCCTGTGCCAGGAATCACAGCAACACCCCATGAAGACAACCTACGTTATTTCAACGTTACCATAGACGGCCCATCTGGCTCGCCTTACGAAAATGGAAAGTTCAAACTAGAACTATTTCTCCCAGATGACTACCCAATGGTGGCTCCTAAAGTGAGATTCCTCACCAAGATATACCATCCAAATATCGATAGACTCGGTCGTATTTGTTTGGATGTTTTAAAGGCTAACTGGTCACCTGCACTTCAGATTAGAACCATCCTTTTATCCATCCAGGCCCTATTGAGTTCTCCAAATCCAGACGATCCGTTGGCAAACGAGGTGGCAGAAGAATGGAAGACAAATGAAGCTAATGCTATCAAGACGGCACAGGAATGGACAGCCACCTATGCTAAATGATCCATCTCTTTATTGCACATTTTCTCTCTTCAAGCTAATTCTGCATATCTATCTCTGTTGGGCCTTTCATCTTTCCACCTATTCACCTTCCTATTCCATACGTAACTGGACAAATATTCTTATATCGATTACCACATTATAACTTATACTTCTTAGCGTCCGTTTCTACTGCTCCGGTATATCATCTTCCACTCTCAACGGTTGTTTCTCTGTTCTCGTCAACTAGTTGCGTGATACAATAACAGTTTTGCTTAAACTCTTTTTACCATTACTTTAAAATACACAAATCAAAAGAACCATAACTATAAATGTGATCTGGATTCCAGTTTGAATCCAGACTTATCTAACACAACATCGTCTCCCCAGACAGCACGTAACACATCAGTAAAGTCATCAACATATACAATTTCTATACCTAACTTCTCCTTCACCCACTTTTCAGGTTCAGGATTGGTTATCACCTTGAAATTGTTCCTTAGTAATCCTTCTTCTTCCTCAATGAATTTTCCCAAAATATCCCCACTGGTTCGTCTATCCTGAAGGTTATCAATGTAGTACTCAATGATATCTTTTCTATTCAGTCTTGGAAGAAGAACTCTACTCACTTTGCCGGTCAAATGTGCACCTAGTAGTTTTTCTTTTACCCCTCCAATAGGCAATACTTTGCCTGTCAACGTGATTTCACCCGTCATTGCTAGGTCATCTGGTACCTTCTTCTGAAGGATCAACGACATTAGACCTAGTGTCATTGTGATTCCAGCAGAGGGACCATCTTTAGAAATTGCTCCTTCAGGCACATGCAAATGGACCGACAAGTTGTTATATCTTTTCAAAAGCTTCTCCTTAGTGGACAAATCACCGGCCAATAAATCATTGTTCAAAATAAATCCTACCAACGTATTGGCGATCTGTGAGCTTTCCAACAAAACATCACCCAATCTACCGGTGCAGGTTAGTCCTTGGGATCCAGTTAAGCCAACCATTTCAAACTTGAGTAATGATCCGGAACCATCAGAGTTATACGACAAACCATTTACTATGCCATAACTATTCTGGATTTTGGTCTCTTCATTCAAGAAGGTATTAGCATCGGATAAATGTGGGGGAATACCAATATATCTGGCTAGATCTGTTTGAGTTACAACGGAGGTGTAATTCTCAGGTAAATCTCCATCTTCTCCAGATAATGAGCTGAACTCCAGTGCCTTTCCTCTACATATTGCTCCAATAAGCCTCTCTAGGTTTCTTATACCGGCTTCTCTAGTGTAATCTGTTGCTATTCTCATTATAGTCTCATCATTAATGATCAATGACTTATCCGGTAGCCCATTTCTCTTCAGTTGTCTTGGTATAATGTAATTCTTACATATCTCAATTTTCTCGAGATAGTTATAACCCGCCATATCAATCACTTCCATTCTATCTCTCAAAGGATCACTCAAAGCCCATAAATCGTTAGAAGTGCAAATAAAAAGGACTTGAGATAAATCGACGGGGAACCCAATATAATGATCTTGGAAGTTTGAGTTCTGTTCTGGGTCCAGTATTTCTAATAACGCAGCTTCTGGGTCACCTTTTCTTGAATTGGAACCAATTTTGTCCACCTCATCCAACAGAATAACTGGGTTCATTGTTCCAGACTTTCTTAATGCCTGGATTATCAATCCTGGAATCGCACCAATATAGGTTCTTCTATGGCCTTTCAAGTCTGCAAAATCATTTAAACCTCCAAGAGATATCCTCTGAAACTTACGACCCAATGTAGTAGCAACTGACTTAGCCAATGATGTTTTACCAACACCAGGGGGTCCGGTGAGTAAAATTATTGGGGCATTTATTAGTTTGGGCTCCTGGTAAGAACTCGATGGTTTGGAAACAGGTTGTGGGACCAAATTTGGAACATCTTTTTCCCCAATGACAAAATTAGATTGCTCAGTCTGTTCCTCATCATTTGAAGTATCATCTGCCGATGACACAGATGTTTTGTTATTTATTCTTCTTTGAAGATTCAATACAGCTAGGTATTCCAAAATTCTCTCCTTTGCTGACTCCATACCATAATGATCTTTATCAAGCAAAAATTTTGCTTTAGTAAGATCAATATTAACCGAATGAATCTTATTTACTTCTTTCTTTTTGAACCAAGGTATGTCTAAAATAACTTCCAAATATGTTCTTAGAACCTGATGCTCAGAAGAGCTCGATTGCATTTGCAACAATCTTTGATAATCTTTAGAAATAAGTTTTTTTGCATCGTCTGATATAACGTATTCATCTATTGATTTCACAAAGTCTCCAATGCGTTTTAAGTCAGGGTCCTCTTCCTCCTCTTTCTCTGCAGGTCGAGGGCCTCTGCTAGATGGATTTCTGGAACTTCCGGTTGGAGGACCACCCAAAGCATTCACTAGTGATCTTAAACTTCTCAAATGCCGTGATATGAACTGTGATCTCATTAAATCACCACGAGCCTTACCGTTCCTGGTATCCAAGCCTTTCCAGGTCTCTAACAAATAGTCCATATTCAAGTATTCCTCAAAGATCTTGTTCGCAAAATTAATGCATCGGTCTAAACTCTCAAAACGACTGTTTGGATCGATAGCAGATAAGAAGTCATTTTTCAGCTTAATAGGAAAAGGGAAAAGAGCAACCAATACATCATTATACTGGGAAAACCTCTCATATTTGCTTTTGCTGGTTTCTTGGTTGAATCCAGAATAAAACTTTTCTAGACGGGATAATCCTTCAGTGACATCTCCAGACGTAAGCTGACCATAAAGTAATGATGATAGTGGCGTCAATCTCAACAAGCTATACCGTAGTGCATCATCACTGGTGGATGAAGATGCATTATATTCATCTTCGTCTCTTTTTCCATTAATGGTATCATCAGTGTATTCATCAATAAAGTCGTAGACGTTCGTAAATAGTCTCTGTATATTTGATATTAAAGCTTCTGTTTGGTCTTTAACATTTTTGGTTGAGGTACTAGAAAATCCCACTCCAACCTCAATGACTGCCTCATTATTAGAATCTTTCTCAACAACAGTTCCTCTAGTGATTGCCCTCAAAGCCAAAATAATGGTTTCTTTGGCTTCATAAATTCCTGTTATTTTGCAAACTGTACACGAAGAAGAAAGAGGCTGATGCTCACTATCAAACAGCCCAGGGATGCAGCCTATCACTAGCTTATTATCATCAAGCTTGAGTCTTTGATTCAGTGCTTGAATTCCCTGTAAGGCATCTTGTGACATCAAATGTCTTTCCACCCTTTTCCGATTCCTCAAATCCCTAACAATTCTTGATCTGTCTGGTGCCTCTTTGAGTAGATCTGCAAATTTAGATAGAATTTCTAAAGCCTCAGACCTCCCGAATACTGTTCTGTAGGTGATTCCTGGAAGATATATTAGTCCAGGATCCAACTGCATCACTGGCAGAGTCAGGCTGACACTAGAAGACTTAGAGCTGCTCATCCTCAGATGTTTAATTTTGTTAGTTGAGTATAACTATGGGTTTCTCTCTCACAACTGGTGAACAATATATATTCAATTTTCAGTCTTTGACTTTAATCAATTTCTATGATTACTTTGTCCATGGATCTAAACATGAGAATGGATACATTTGTATACTTTTGAGCTTTAGATGGGATATCACTACTATCGATAGCCGGACGGATGAGATTTCCTTTTTTGGATTTGAACATGGCTGTGCATATATATATATATATATATATGCATACAATTCTGATCACTACTATTCATATTACGGACAGACTTAATGGTGAATAATTGATGAAATGTGACAGACACGTTACATATAGGAATGAAAATAACACAATCGAAGATGAGAAAATGAAGATCCATAAGTATGAGGGACGTTCAAATGAGACAGGATCCGGTTTGAATAATTAGGAAATAGAAAATCAGCAGCAAAAACATTAAATATATGTGACCAACAGATAACTAGATAAGAGGGTAGTTGGGGTATATCATATAACCTTCCACCTGGCCTAGTTAAAAATGCACCAATGATATCTAAACAGAAACAAGGGAAAAGCAACAGAACCAAGAGGCTGTATAATTTCCTCAAAACGGTTCATAGACTCAACTGCTCCAATCTAATCTAAAACTGCTTCTATCATGTAAGGTATTAAAATCGGATCCACTTTTGAATCAGTAAAGATTATTTAATTAGTTCCAAAATTTGGTGCGTCAAATTCGAAATCTCGTCACCCCCACTGAAATTATCGCCCGTAAGGTTGTTCAAATTCATTTTGCCCCTGTTAATTTCGTTTTTAATCTTGTTCTTAATTTCCGGATTGTTAGACTCTAATAATTGGAGCATGGTCCATAAAGCAATGTGCTCAAATGTAGAGTTTCCGCTGTTTAAAAAGCTAGAAATGAAATTAGAAATGCCTTCATAATCCTTTAGAATAATAGAATAATCCTGTATTCTAGAGCAAAGATTTGCTAGTGCAGCAGCAGAGTTTCCACACACTTCTGGGTTAGACGACTTGGTCAAAGGAATCAGAACATCAATAATTCCAAGTTCCAACAATTTTGACTTAAGATCGTCGGCCAAAGCCAAAATTGCAAAACATGCAGATATTTCGCTTTGAACACTTTCCGGAGCTGTCAAAACAAGATCCTTGCACTTTTTCACAGCACCAGCATCCAAAAGCTCCATACGGTTTCTCTCACTACTAGCTGCCAGATTTCTCAATGTGGAAACAGCATGACACTGAATCTCTATCGAATCTGTATAATCAACTAGTGCAACAAGCGGTTTCAAGAATCCTGCATCGATGATCAAAGCCTCATTCATAGGATGAATCGAAATATTTCTGATACAGGCGACAGCAGCCAAAACCAAAGGTTCATGCTGAGACTTTAATAGTGAAACCAAGTTAGGTAGTCCACCGGCTCTCACGATCTCCAGTTGATATAATGCGTCAGAGGCCAAGTTTCTCAAGGCTAAAGTGGCCTGGCATTGAACTCTTGGGCTCGATGAGTCCATTAGTTGCACAAGTTGACTAACCAGTTTTGGTTCGGTAGTGGCGAGTTTTTTTCTATTTGATTCATCGACAGCGATATTCGACAGCGCTGTCGTGCAGTAATATTGGACGTCTGGGTCGGGGCTGGAAAGTAATTGAACCAAAACCGGAACAGAACCCGCCTCAACTAATTCCTTTCTATTTTCTAATGAATGGGTCATGTTAAGCAATGCACCAGTAGCATTCCGCTGCACTCTTAAATCTGGGGATTTTGCCAGTTTTGTTAGAGGGATAAGAGCTCCAGATGTAGCAATCTTTGTTTTATTTTTGTCCTGTGTGGCCAGATTAGTGATACACCCAACTGCGTTACATTGAACCTCAATATTGGAACTCATCATTTGTCTTATCAGAGGAGCCAATCCACCCATCTCAACAATCAAAACCTTGTTTTCGTCGTTGACAGCAAGATTACCCAAAGCTGCACAGGCCGCTCTTTGGACGTCCTGGTCTGAACTTTGAAGAAGGATAAGAATTGGTTCTAAGACATCTCTAGAAACGGCACGTATATCCTTTTCTGTGATCTCCGCAAACGCTAGCGCAGCACTTCTTTGTAAGTCGATGTTGTCAGAATAGACGAGAGTGCTCAAAGCTTTGAGAGGACCATCTGAAAAAAAGTCAACTTCACCACGATTTTCAAGATACTGCAACAAAGCGGATATTGCATCTCGTTCATTATCAGCCAAAAGTTGGGGATATAAGTTGTCTTGTTCGCTCTTACTGCAACAACAACCCATTTTGTTCTATTTTTGACTATCTGAGTATTTCGTATTAATTCGATGACTTTGTTGTATTTGTGGCAATCACTTCCTCTAACTGCTATTTCGTTGTGAATTCTTAGATGCTGAGTTACGACCCAATTGGTGGTTGTCTAGTCGAATGGTTCAACACACTTGTGGTTCCGATGTGAGTATACACCAAATTAATTTCCGTTTTTGAGGACCTTTGTTTGCAGTCAAAACTTTCGTTGTTCTTCACTTAACAATATTCTATCAATACAAGCAGCCTCTTACTAGTTGGTTGCACTATTCAATCGCTGAGTCTGCAGATTTTTTATTAATTGTTTGCCCGTGTCACTTCAACCTCTCTCTTCAACGTATTCTATTCTGCAGACATATAAAATTTTGTTTTGTCCTGTACTAAAAGAAGGCAAAACACTCAAAACAGCCCCATAATCATTCTCACCGTCAAAAAACTTTTTTGGATTTGGAGTGCGCACGCACCCGCTGACAACAGAGGCGGTCCATCATACAAGCAACAGGGTATAATTGTTTCTGGGAACCGAGACACGGCTGGTAGCGCCTGAACATTCTACGGAGTTTACAAGGGTAATTAGAACACATCAATTGTGTCTGTCATTTATCACATCAAAACGTTACGATTGGTTATAAAAACTGATGCCGATTATATGACCAATAGATAACCATTTCACAAGATATGCCGATAGATAATAAATGAGTCGTGCAAGGAAAACATTACAAAAGAAGTCCTGCTTATTTGAAAATCTTGAGATTTTATAGATCTTGAGAATGTAACAGCATATGAAGCAGATATGTATCATGTTACCGATGGCTGATGTTGTTGAGAATGAGTGAATTTCAAGAACATCCATTGACATGTCAAAGATATTTATCGGGTGGAATTAGACATAATTTGGGTTTTGGATCCTATATACTCCATTGTACGTAGTTGACTATATTTTTGAATCAAGCCGATATTATTAAGCAGTAGGCATCATTTATTCTTTTTAGATGTTGCTACCGTTCGTGATTTGTTTAGGGATTACAAACTGGAGATTTCTTGGATTCAATTAAAATTAACGATCGAGGATAAATTGGCGTTTTACTGAACCCAGAATGATCGCAATTCTCTAAAATACCATTTTTAGGCTCAAGCATATGTACATTAAAATATAAGCGAATCTTCCAAAAATACACCCTAATCTATTCAAGTTCGTCATAATCAAGTAAAACCAGTTTTCATTATCCTACCGCATCAAGGAAAAACATAACACATCTCATATAACTAAATGAATGCAGTGCTATTATTGTCAGTACATGGAGGAGTCAAACTCCTTGTTAGATGGAACGTATCTCTTAGTAGATTGATTGTCAGCAGCATCTCTGTTCTTCGTAGTAGTCTCACTACTTTTCTTGAATGGATCTAATTTCTCGGAGTACGACACACTGTTCTCAGTCTCGTTGTTATCCGATCGACTGACCGGCGAAACACTTCTTCTGTCTTTCAATACATCTTTCTCTTTCCTTGATCTATATGATTCTCGTCCATCTCTTTTTATGTGTCTTTGTTTTGGTCTAAGCAGAAGCTCCTGTCTGTACTTATCCACCTTGTGATCTATAGTTTCGTCATCAAGGTCATCATTTTCTTCCAGTTCCTCTCTATACTCCATGACTTGTACTTCGATTTTTCTTTTCATTTCATGGTCCAAAATTTCTGGATCCCTGATATCAGGCTTTGCTTCACGTCTCTTCTCTTTACGGTCCTTCAGCAGCTGTCTCCTAAGAAACTGCTTTCCGCCAGCTTCATCTGACTTTCGGTCGTTGTGAACACTGGAAAGATTTCTTTGCACATAACCGTTAGTACCCGAGCCTCTGGGAGTATTCAGACCGATACCATTATAGGACATTATTTTAGTAATCAAAAAGCTGTTTAGCGGTTCTTAGACCCTTCTTTGTGAAGAGTTTGGATAATTAGCTTACAATATTTCTAGCATAATAATCTTAGGTGGTAAGTTAATTTACTTCTTAGTCCGAAAAATCAAATTAGCCTTCTCACTTGCCTCAGCGGCGCATGCACGGATTCAAGATCAAAAGATTTATTTTACGTGTTTTGTGATACCACAACAGATCCATTCTTGAGATACCGTGATTCACTTCATCCATGAGGATACTTAACTACATAATCAATCGTTATGTCTCAGCAAGTAATTAGCAGATTCTTTAAACCTAAGAATGAGAGTCCACTGCAGGAGGAATTGGGACACATAAATTCCTCTCAGATTGATTCTAGCTCTTCTCAGGGAACTTCAATCTCATCAAAACCACACGATCCCGTTGATCACTCCAGCAAAAACAAAATATCGCAACCAAAAATCAAACACCCATCTCAGACAAAGATGATAAAGGAACAAAACTCGGAAATGTATCAACCAAGATCAGATACCTCAACAAGCAAAATAGACGATTTCAGATATAATTCCAGCAGCAAAACCATCGGTGTAAATGGTTCACATAATCACAAAATATTTGTCCAAAAACTCAAAGGATATACGCCGTCCAAAAGATCTTTTAATGAAGATGTTGATTCAGATACAGAAGACATTTCGGAAGCACCCAAAAAGAAATCAAAATCTACGAAAGCCACAAAATTAACACCTTTAGAGCAACAGTTTGTCGATCTTAAGAGAAACCATAGAGACAAATTATTGGCTATTCAGGTAGGATATAAATATAAGTTCTTTGGAGAAGATGCAAAAATAGCGTCCTCAATTTTAAACATTATGTTGTTACCAGGAAAAATGTCTGTTGACCTTGAAAACTGCCCTGAAGAAGAGAAGCTTTATGACAAGTTTGCTTACTGCTCTATTCCGGATATCAGACTTCATATCCATCTCAAACGTCTAGTTGAGAATGGACTAAAGGTCGCTGTGGTTGATCAAAGTGAAACGGCAGCTATTAAGTCCAATTCAACAACTAAAAACAAACTGTTCGAAAGACGGATTACAAGGGTCTACACATCCTCCACCTATATCGATGAAAATATGTCTCATAAAGGCAGCCATGTTATCTGCTTGAAGGAAACGGGGTCTAGAATTTCATTGGTGGCAGTTGACATTTACTTGGCCGACATTGTGTATGATGAATTTGATGATGATTTCACTAGAAATGAACTGGAAATGAGATTTTTACATCTGGATCCCAGTGAGTTTGTTTTGATCGGATCTATTTCCAAAGAGACGCAAAAATGCATTGATATTTTTAATCGATCAGCTAAAAGTAACTCGAAAACTATCAGAACTGAAGTAAAGGAAGAAAAGACATTTGACGAAATAACCAAGATTTTAAATACATCTCTCTCTGACAAACCGTTCTCTTTGATCACAAGTTTCACCCCCAATTCCCAAAATTGCTTTGCTGAAATGATTATACACCTGAAAGAATTTGAGCTATCCAATGTATTTGAATTGATGGAGAAATATTCTCACTTTTCTGAATCAGATAAAACTTTAATATTAGACTCCAATACTCTTCGTCACTTGGAGATATTCCAGAACTCAACAAATGGATTGGAATATGGTTCATTGTTTTGGCTATTGGATCATACAAACACACATTTTGGTCGTAGAAATCTTAAAAAGTGGATTGGAAGACCTTTGACTAACAGGGAAGAAATAATGAAAAGAGCGGACGCCATTGAATGCATAATAAAGAACTACAAGTCAATGCCTATAGAAAATACTATTAAAATGCTAAAGAAATGTCCTGATCTTGAGGTGTCTTTGAGTAAAATCCATTACAAAAGATCTAAAAGAAAAGAAACATATCTATTTCTTAAGAAATTCGAAGAATTATTAGACTTTTACCTAGGTTTGAGGAATGAAGTCATCAAGTTTGAGTCAAATTACTTGACTGAAATCTTTGCTGAAATAAGAGATATTAGTCAGAGTGAATTAAAAGAATTTAGAGGCCTTATACAAATGATATATTCTCCTGCTGCTATGGATGATAGCATTGACAATAACGAACACATTGTGAAATACTTCAACAGCAAGTTTTTCAATTACCACTTGATACAAGAACAGCTTGATAACATTAGTAGAGTCGAGCTTGAATTGCAAAATCAACTCCCGAATATCCGTTCTATTGTTAAAAGACCACAGATGACTTACATCACTAATAACAAAGAGCCTTATCTAATTGAAGTTAGAAACAATCAAGTGGCTTCTCTCCCAAAAGATTGGATCAAAATTAACGGGACAAAGTCAGTCTCAAGATTCAGAACCCCTGAAGGGATGAAACTCTATAAATCGATCCAGTATTATAACGAATTACTAGTGAATGAATGTAATGACTGTTTTTCCATGTTCGTGGAGAGAATAGATCAATATTACTCCCAACTCAATAAGGTAATAGTTTTGCTAGCAACATTGGACACTCTATTTTCATTAAGTGCTGCCTCATCTTTAAACGAAGGATACTCAAAACCAATATTCGTGGATAAGCCCCACATTGAACTAATCAACTCTAGGAATCCGATCACAGAAAACTTAAGAACTTCCACAGGTTATATTCCGAATTCACTGACGATGTCAAAAGAACATAATCGAATTGCCATTATCACTGGTCCTAATATGGGGGGTAAATCTTCTTTTATAAGGCAAATTGCTCTTATTGTCGTTATGGGACAAATTGGCTGCTATATACCGGCTGAAAAGGGAAGTAAACTAAGTGTTTTTGAATCAATTTATACTCGTATGGGTGCAAATGATGACATGATAAGGGGTAAATCAACATTCCAAGTTGAACTCTCAGAATGCAGTCGTATATTACATGACTGCAATTCTAGGTCATTGGTACTATTGGATGAAGTGGGAAGAGGAACCAGTACAATCGATGGTTATGCGATTGCACACTCTATCCTACATTATCTAGCTACAGAAAAGAATCCTTTCGTTTTATTTATTACCCACTTTCAGAATTTGAAGTCATTTGAAAGATTCGAACAGGTGAACAATTACCATTTAGGGCTAAAAGAGATAGACGACGATCTTATTTTCACCTATAAACTGGAAAATGGATGCTGTAATAGATCCTATGGAGTTAACTGTGCAAAACTGGCTGGTTTACCGAAAGAGGTTATCATGTGTGCTGATATCAACTCCAAAAAGTTTGAAGAACTCTGGAAGTTGAAACAGGCTTTCAACTTGAGACACAATTTTAAATCCCTAATGAAGGAGTCCAATTACCAAAGACTATGGGAGATCATTGATAACTTAGATTAATTGATTTAGGTGCAAATGAATTACTTTGAAAATCATCATAAGGCATGTACATTGAGTAATGTGTAAATATGTAGTGTAATGTAGAATATGCATTTTAAACATTCGATTGTAAACATGATCAGTTTACATCACATTTTTTAAAAATCTTTTGGTTGAGGTGGATTCAGGATCTGTAAGGGTATAACATATGTCACCCAATTCATTTCCTTCAAATGTCATAACATTGTTGTCATCATCATGATGAATAGTGACTGAATTGAAATTCTTGAATGGGTCGGGCTCTGAACTGTTCAGAACAACAGAAGAGGAAGTCTTTCTTTTGGACTTCAACGTTCCAATTGAACCTTGCGTTGCCTTATTTCCATCTTTATCTTTTCTAGCTTTTTTCTGGGTGAATACAGGAATCATGGGAGGCTTTTGGTTTCTCAATAATGCCCACTGTACATTTTTGAAAAAAGAATGGGTTTTGATCTCAGAAGCACCACTTTTAGAACCCAGTCTTTTCAATTCATCTTTGATCAGCAATTTTTTTATAAGATTCTTGCAATTGCTAGAGATCGAATTATAGTCAGGGAACTGAATATCATTTTTCAGGATATTTGAGAACGTTTGGTTTCTTGTAGAACCTTTGAAAGGGGTGATGCCAAATATCATTTCATAAATGAATATTCCCAAAGTCCACCAATCAACAGCAGAAGTATGCCCCTTCCCCCAAATCACCTCAGGTGCGATGTATTCTTCTGTTCCCACAAATGAGTTGGTTCTGAAACCATTGATACAAGCATTGGTATCTAGCTGAGGAAGATTCGTGGTTGATCTGTGCGATGAAATTATTTCTGGTTTTTTTATATGGTCTGTTTGTTTTGAAAGATCAAAATCACTTAACATAATATGTCCCGATTGATGCAATAAAATATTCTCCGGTTTTAAATCTCTGTATATGAAACCCATTAGATGTAGATATTCAAGAGCGGCAACCACTTCAGAAGCGTAAAATCTGGCATCATTCTCAGAAATGCACTTCATACGACGAGTTTGCAATGCCCTGAAAAATTCTCCACCCATGCAATATTCCATACAAAGATACAGATGATCATCTGATTGAAATGAGTGATAGAGTGTCACAATAAAAGGGTGACTAGCAGTTGCCAAAATCTCTTGCTCAGCCAATACTCTCTTGATCTTATTTCTTTCAACCATCTCCTTCTTGTTCAATATTTTCATGGCATATAATCTTCTATTAGATTTCTGTCTGACCAAATAAACTTTTCCTACATCACCCTTTCCTAAAAGTTTCAATTTCTCAAAAGACTGAGGACTCACTTCCACATTGGATATCTTGACAGCATTACTCGAATATGTTCTACCACTGGTTGCACCGGGAGCATTACTTAATTTAATTTCTCCAATATGTTTAGTAAGATCACTGGATGGTGATGCTGGTTCTGGTGCAGTCTGGGATCCAGTAGTTCCACTTCCAGAGGAGGAGTCCACGAGCTGTTTTAAACCTAATGGGGCAGAAGCGACTCGTTTTAGTTTCTGTTGAATTGACATAGATTTCGAAGAATAATGATGGTTGGGCGGACTTGAAAATGACGAAGAATGTGTCTTGACCGGTTCCTTTTTCTCTGGGGTTGTTTCTTCAGGAATTTCAAAAGGATCATCAATTGGCACATTATACAAAGTAGTCGTTGAGTTGTTCACACTATAATCATGCTTGAGTTTCACCTGAAAATCATCAATTGGATCAATGTAATCCTTTTCTGATATATCAAACTCTTCTGGAGTTTCAGCAGATGCAAGTGAAATTGGCGGAACATTAGATGATTGAAAATTTTGTTTGGAGCTCCCTAAGTTATGTGGAAGCAGTCCAGGACTTGAAGGGGATCTCATTCTTCTAAACTTCCTCATCAAAGAATTTGACGAACCTTCATCCCTTGTATGAGGAATCTTTATTTCCTCGTCACCTTCCCGCAGAGAAGTATGCGCATCTCCTGACTGCGAGGAAGACGAATTATTGAGACTAGGGTCTAATGTTACTGTCTTGGGCTGATTTTGAGGCAAAGTCAACTCATCGGTGTCATTTGTAGAAGTCGAACTGAATTTGAACAGATTTTTGATTTTCGAAAACTTTCTAAGTCTAGTGGCCTCATCTATTTCGTCTTCGGAATGCATCTCTTGATGGCTAATTCCATTGATAGGGTTAGTGGTTTCCTGGACGGCTTCAACGGCTGAGTTGCCATTCGAAAATTCTTGGTTATTAAAATAGTCCTGGGGTTGAATTGAGTCATCAGTTGTGGTAGGTGGAGTTTGTAGATGCCTTTTAAGCTGTAATGGATGCCCTTCCTCTATTCGAGGGGTGGTTATAGGCTCCTTTTGGGGAAATGTCTTGGTATTGTTGGAGTTATCTGATCCGAAAGCAAATAATCTGCCGATAGACAGCTTTCTTGAATTTGACCTGGATCGTGATTTGATCCGACTTTTCTCTAATTGGCCATTTAATGTAGTATGCTCTGATTGGGAATGGTCCTGAGGAGTGTGGCTATTGGGGAATGCATCAAGGTGGACGGGCGAATGAGGGGGGGTGTATGTTGTTGATCCTGGAGTACAAATATTTGGTGTATTGCTGGAATGTGATGGCTGTGATACCGGAGCTGAGTCAGAATTGACCTGAGTCTGCTGTTGCTTCGAATTTGATGCCATCATCTATTGAACCACACTGAACCAAAAAACTGTATCCTATTTCCCCCTTGAAAAGCAGCCAGACAAAGGTAATGTAAATACAAAAGTTGAGTCTGCGTTATTATCAGTACTATTGTATATTTCCTCCACCAGTGTGGTGATTATTAACTATTGGCCTCTAATGTGTGTATTTTTATTTGTGTCTGTTGGTGAAGTTGTGAAATGCTTATTTGTAAATCATCTGCGACATGAGATTTCTCAGTTCAAAAAAAAAAAAAAAAATAAGCCCTGTTCTCATTTAGGAGAGGAAACTGTAACAGATAGTATACTAAAATATTGATGAGATCTAGCCCATAAATATGTCAAAGTTTATATAACTTCATACAGTAATCTGATTAGAGGTAACCTGATCGTCAGGCAGTTCACTAATTAACATAAGGTTTTAGTTTTTTATAATTGGTACTAATTTACAGACATTATATATTATGAAAGAATCCGTCATCTTGTGGAAGATAAATCTCAAGGAATGATCTATAGCTATGAGACTTAACCACAGAACTTCCTCAAAAAAGTCACGATATGATAAGTTATACTTCAATATGACATTGTAGGTTGTATTCAAAGGGGGTATTTCGCCTCTTAATTGTTCGAGAGTGCAACTAGTTGGCAAGATGAGGAGGAAGCAAGAAGTTAGCAATCGAGTCCTTGATGTAGTAGTTGTGTCCACAGTTAAGACACACCATTTTTCCTTCCACAATTTGTGTCTCCAAAAGAAGCGTATGCAAATCTTTCAGAAGTATCTCGTTATCTTCCGCATTCTCAGGCTTTTGCACAGGTAGTGAAGTATTTCCTAGATCGGCTGCAACTTTGAGAATAGCATTCCAGTTAAGTCTAGCAAGCATAGACACTATGAAATCCCTATTAAATTCTTGTTCTTCGATCTCCAGCTTGCAATCTTCATATTTTAATGGAAACGAATCTTCCGAAGAAGCACATGATTTCACAGCACACTTCACAAAATTGGTAGTAAGAAACTTCATAATGCTCCCTGATATTCAGTTATACAGCAGTATATACTATGATATTGATGTCTATGACCTAAGTTATACTAGTTTTCACCTATTGCTCCGTCTTGAATAAAGTCTAGAGATCACAGACTACAAAATTACTTTTTCAGAAATTTTTTTAAATTTTTTTTCCCGTCTTTATATTTTTTATTATGAAGATGAATAAAAGGGGAAAAGATATACAAAAAGGTCATTGATAATAATTAAATGACGATTGAGTGATGAATTTAGTTATCAATATCTAATTATTGAAGTTGAACTATCTGCCTTTTAATCCTCAAAATGTCCTCTTTAGTCATAGTTTTGGAATTCAAAATCTTTCTAGAGATTTGCTTCGCTTGTGTCATACAACCACCTTTAAGAAGAACCTTGTAAATACCAACCAATCTTTTTTCATCTCTCTCTTCACATGATACTTTTGTTTGGAGAAGGTTCAGTTTACCTATGCACATAGATATAAGGCTGCTAATTGCCTTTTGAGGTCTGGTTTCAAATTGACACCAGAACTCAATAATCTTTTCGACTGCATTTTGATCGGCCGATATATAATTCAACCATGATGAGGAACTGATATCAGAACTAATAAATTGTGACTCTTTCTTGCGTAGCACTTTGCAGTATGGTTTATTCTTTGACTTTTTGGAATGCACATTATGAAATTGTGTTGTGATCTTATCATGAGCCACATCAATTCGGCTATGTGAAGTAGAATCGACAGTGCTCTGAATCAGAGTTTCCAATAAAATGTTTTCAAGATTAAACAGTTTAAGATCATGGAGTTGGGAGAAAACTAATTTGAAAAATTCATTGGAGTACACTTGGTAATCTAGAGCATCCGATTCCAAGAACAAATCAATAGTTTGCGTTAGACACAAAACATACTCTTTTTCTGTTATCCTGCCGTCGGAAAGGGATGTGTAGATGTCATTTAACCTTTTCGTGATATCTTCCATCGTCTGATATTTGTTATCTGTCTCATTGTATGGTCTCACGTGATACCTTTCAGACTTTAAAAACTTATTTTTGATGTGGTATTCATTGTTGTGTTTAGTGATTGCATATGGTAGCTTACTCCTAATCTGTTCCTTCAAATTCTGGGGAAGCTTGTTCATTAAATTTCTTAGTTGTCGATGCTTACTAGGTTGCTTATCATCTAGTACATTTTCAAGGATTCGATCGGTTTCGTAGCTTCTCCTCAACATAATGGATAACATGTGCACACTAGACGGTATACACAATTTACTACCTTCTAAATAGGTAGGGACTCCTATACAGTTGGTTAACTCGTCAGGAGTCATCGGCAAATGCGTCTCAAACTGGTCATGTTTGATCGGTGCGACCTCCAAAGTTTGAGTGCTTTCTTTTGCATCAATGATTTTTCTGTGCTCTGACAGCTGTTCTAATTCCCACTTCAGTTTTGATCCTATATCATTTGAATTGATTATTTTATTTCTTCCCCAACCTAACGTGGAGTATCCAGTTGGATTCACTAATGCGCCTTTGAATCTAACTGCGACCTCTATACCAAAATCAGTCAATGGAGATTCATAAAGAGTATCATCTCGTATAATATCTATGTGCGTTGTATATTGTTGAATTAATGGAGGAAGTAACATGAAAAAAATAAGGTGAGAGCCAAACGACACGAGCTTTAAGTCCTCTGTAACCGACCATTTGCTACCATAATTGCTGTTTCCCATCTTTCTGGACCAGAAAGACTTTCCAGATGGCCGTTTACCCAAAGTGTGCATCAATCTCGGTCTCTGAAAGAAAAGGTCTTTCAGATTCTTGACTCGACTTCTTCGTATGTTATTACTTCCCGTAAGTCCATTCCATATGTCAATCCTTGGTTTCCATCGCAATCCTGCGGATACCCACCTACTCATGATATTGGAATCTCCTAATTGCAAGATGTGATCTCCTAATAGCAAGTAACTTTGTTGAAATAACTGATTAATGTTGTCTTGTTTTGTTTAAAATAACGGAAAGCTGTATTTTATCCAATCAAACAGTCACAAAACGTGAAAAAAATCGTTCCATCATAAACGGTGCACGGATGTACAAATTTGAGTCTGTTCTAAATTTTCATTTTAGAGATATGATTGAGGGTGTTCTATTAAAATAACTGATCAGATAGAGGAAGTGACTATCTTGAAAGGAAGCCAACAATAGTCCAAAAGTAGAGAGACGTAACCAAAATGGTCTCAGTTCTTTACCTAACTGCAGAGTTGGAAAATGTTACTGATTTGGCTGTGTTAGATTCGTTGGAAAACCCTTTTGAATTCACGTTTAAGATCCAATGTACTTCTTGTCGAGAAACACATCCCAAGGAAGTCTCATTCAATCTCTACGAGAAACATGAGATTAAGGGGAGTAGAGGAGAGGCTAACTTTGTTTTCAAATGTGGGTTTTGTTCAAAACAATCTAACATTGAGATCAATCTTCCAAAGGGTCATAGGGGCTACACGATAGAGGATAGCGGTAAAAAGGTGGCCATTCTTGATATTGAAGCCAGGGGTATTGATGTCACTGAGTTCATACCAGTGGGAATGTTTAAATGTGTGGGAAATGAAAGCGGACATAAGTTTGACGACGTCGACCTTAGTGAGGGAGAATGGTATGATTATGATGATGATGCGGGTCAGGAGGTCAGCATTACCGAAATCAAATGGGAAATTCTCAAGAAATAATCAAAGATAATGTGTGAATAAAAAGCTCTCGTTGTGGATGTAGATTAATGAAATGATTATATAGTGGAATTTTTAGAGTTTTTTTTAAAAAAAATACCAATAATTTTTAAATGGTCCCCTGAGACTACTGTTAATGCAAACTGATATACATAATACTAAGAATGCTTTTTCATTACTGTTATTTGAAACTTCATCAGAGGTATTATCTCCTGTGATGTTACTATACAAGATAATTCACCTGTGGGGATTTGAAATGCGATGCGATAAGAAGTCGACCTGACATCAGATAATTTCGAGACTATCGACCGACTCACAGCCTGTATTAAAATACGTAAACTTTGACATCGTATAGTTGATTGCTGGTACCTGGAAGATCAGTTAAACTACGACACGAAAGTAAGATCATCAGTGGATCTGACTACCGTGTTTATTGTCACGGGGAGATCAAACATTACCCTGTTAAAATATCCACAGAACATCCTGGAGACTGAAAGTGGTATGGAGGTAGACAAGTTAGGAAACTATACTTCTCCGGAAGGTGATGTTGTGGGGTTGAAAATCAAAAAACACCATAAGCATGGAATAGCACCTCTCGGAGACCTTCCCATAGAGTTGCTAATAATAGTGTTTGGATTTCTGGATGCTGGAACACTGAAGAATATATCTCGAGTTTGCAAATCATGGTACAAACTGTCGAAGGACAATTCTATGTGGATGCAAATATTTAAAGAACGATTCCCAGGTTTGGGCAGCAACTTTTCTTCTACAGCTAGATCGAAACAGTGGAGACAGGAGCTGATTAAAAGAGAGCTTCTTGTCAAGAATTATAGGAAGGGAAAAGGTTTTCAAAATACTTATAGTTTAGAAAGTTTGTTCTATATCACAGATCTTCACTGTGACTTTGTGAACAACAAGATTATTTCGTTAAACAAAAACACCGGTAACCTCATCTCGTGCAATTTGAACAATGGAATGAACTCTGACATACACCCTTCTATATTTCCTAGTGGCACCACTTCGTATCTTATGAGCAAAAATGCTATAGTTTTTGGTAGATGGGACAGTAAAGTTTTTTGCTCCCTTATCAATCATAAAAACATTCTTGTTTCTGGCATGAAGGAGTTGAACAATAATAGCCACACTGGAATGATAACGGCTGTGCATGTTAACATGTCCGATTTAGTGAAAGAAGATAAAGTGGGGGCTCTTTCAGGAGATGAAAATGGAACAATAATTGCCTGGGATATAAGGAAGAATACAAAAATATCCAGTTGCAAGATTTCCAGATTCCCTATCATAAAACTTGAATCAGATTATAAAAGTTGCATAGTTGCTTTGACTAATCAAGGAGAAATTTTCGTTATTCAAAATATGTTTGACGTCTTTGACAATGCCTCTAAAATCCAGAAGCTTTGCACATTTCGTTCTGGGGATGATAATTATCCTGATCACTTGATATCCGTCAAACTCTGTGTTGACTATGGTGGTGAAAATGTCATAATCATTGACAACTCAAAGGTGGAAATATATTCATATGGAGATACTACCTTTGGAACTACAAGGGTTCTAAATCTTGAAGAAAATGAGAGCATTTATAGAACGTCTTTGGAGCAGAATAATACTGCATATACCAAAAGAAACATTAAATTAGTTGGTCATGATTCCCTTTTATTGGGTATTCTTTTGAAATCGGGAAAAGTACTGATAATCAATGTAAGAGAAACTGAATACCTCATTTCGCCTGTTTCTACATTCATACCCCGACTTACATACGATGATGATGATTACCAGCGTGCTATGCAATCAAACCAAACAATGGATTTACCTCCTCTATCAGAAATTGCAGTCAATTCAGTGATAGCTCTGGTTGGGTCTTATAATGGGAGAGTAGAAATGTATGATGTTATGACAGGAGAATTTTATCGGAAGATTACAGAAAAGCCTAGCAGTAAGACTTTAGAGGGTTCTGGTCATCAACTACTTCCTATATCTAATATAAGAATAGATCCACATCATTCTTCATGTATTATATCGTTTGGATCGATTATTCAATTTTTTAGATTTGGAGATCTCTTCAAAGAATCAGATATCAAGAAGAAGAAGAAGGTCTTTAGAGAACGAAAGCTTAGTTCAAATAATCTCAAATCAACAGTTGAGGACTATGAATATTTCAAGGTCGAGGAAGAACGAAGCTTTTCATTAATGGATAAATACAATGGAAAAGATCTTGAAAACTCGGATGAAGAGCTGCAAATGGCTCTAGCTTTAAGCGTTTCCATGAATAACACTACAGAAGAGAATGATAATAATAAAACATTAGCTCCCGAGGATAAAGAACTACTGCGTGTTCTCGAGCTCTCTAGATTAGACCTCAACAATAGCTTCTCAAATTCTGTTTCAGTCGATAGATCTAACTCCTCATTAGATAAATATGACGAAAATGAAGAGTTGACTAGAGTGTTAAAACTATCAGAGGAGGAATCAAGACAGAAGCTAACGGGAATGGGAGAACAGTTGCCTTCAGATGAGGAGCTCGATAGCGATATGCAATTGGCTCTGGAGCTGTCTAAAATGGAAAACCATAGACTATCAGGTGCAACAAATGGGGGTGGTTCTAGCTCGTCTATGGCTGGATACCGCAGTCCTTGAGCTCTAAGCAGGAATTAGAATGCGTTTCAACCAGAGGTTTCAGTGAAATAGTTAACTAGAGTTTCTGATATTCGAATACATATATAATCAAGAAGGTAAATATAAAACAGTGAAATAAAAGTCAAAGGATATGACAATTTCAGCAATATAGCGATGTTACGCCATAGGCGTGAACAGAGTAAAATGAACTTGATCACCAGTCATCATCATCATCATTGTCTTCTTCATCATCACTATCACGTCTGGCCTTCTGCCTGATAGCTGCTGCAAGACCACCAGCTAGAGAGGTTTCATCTTGCTTTTTTTGTTTCAAAGCAGCAGCGAGCCCATCTGCCAAACCATTAGCCGAACCATTGGTATTGACACCAGCAGAAGCAGTGAAGGATGGAGCCGCTGGTGCTGGAGTTGAGGTAGGACCCTCAAACAACGAGGCAGGCGGATCACATTTAGTTATATAAGCTGTCGGAACCCAACCTTCTTTAGACTCATCCAGTGATTTAGCTAATGACCATCCACCGCCTTGATCTTGAAGAATATACATGATTGTGTCTTTCTTTACAGGGAATTCAGATGGAGAACCTGAACCTGGGAAATCATATGCTGCAATATAAGTCGGGTACTTTGGAGCCTTTTTGGCGACAGGAGGAGCAGGAGGAGGCGGTGGAACTGCCGCTTGGGTTTGTGCCTGTGGTTGTGCGTACACTTGAGGAGTAGTTTGTGGCTTGGATGATGTTTGTTGGCGAGATTGGGGTGGAACTGGCTTAGGCTTCCCTGAAGTAGCTGGAGCGCTCGGGACAGGTTTTCTGTTAACCGGTTTTCTATTAACAGGTGGCTTAGCCTGGTTTGGATGATAGGCAGCACCTGCAGCAGAAACAGCTTGTGACGAAAATGTAGATGGTGTTGAGGATGATGGTGCAGCAGGAACAGGTTTTCTAGAAATCTTATGAGTGTTTGAAGCAGCCGCCAGGGATGAAGCATTCGCAGTAGAAGCAACTGCTCTTTTATAACCGGCGATCGAGTTACCATTCGATAGAATTGATCTGCCTTTTGGCTTTTGTTTAGAGACACTAGAAGCTGGATAACCACTAGCAACTTTGACAACTCCTGACTTGTAAATATCACCATTCTTAGGTGCCGATTCATCAACTTGAAATTTGACCACATGAGCTTTGCCAGGCTTCTTGTTATATGAAATAGTTGGACCAATAACGATCGAAAGTGATCGATTCAAATTTTTCAAGTGAGTAACAAGCTCAGTCTTGAAAATCAGGTTGATTAATAAATCAGGCTGGCTAGGTGAATTTAAGTTCAAAGCAACCCAGTCATCTTGAAAATTTGACAAAGAAACTTGGCTAATTGAACTAACTGAAACAGAGGTCTCTATGACGTAAGAAACCTTTCTATTGATTACCTCTTCCGAAATGACATAGAAGTATGATTTGGTTAATAAGTACACTCGATTCAACCTTTGAGATGATCTACCGAACTTGGAATGCAATATTTGTCCCCTGGAAGAGAATATAACAAAGTCAGAGATACCAACAGAGTTCAACAAAAATTTACCAAATCCACCACTCTTATCATTACAGTTAAGGTAGTCTCCCATATAAGCCCTTGAACCTAAAAGACTCAATGTCCTTCTTTGTTTTTTATTGATCACAAGAGAAGTACCATAATCTCTGAGCTTCTCATACTTGTTTCCACCAACTCTTTCTCTCCAAAGCCTCTGCACAATTTTCGCTGCATTTTCTCTTCTTTTTAGCCATCTTCTACAAGCCCTTTGAATAACTCTTGCCTTATTAGCCCAATAATTCTCTCTCATTTCTTCCAAGGAGAATAAGGTTTCTGGTTTTTTAATGAAGACTTTTGTGACTCCAAGTTGCCACTCACTTGCAGCAATACCAGTATCTTTCAATATCAGCGATGTTGCAGTTTTTGCGTCACCCTCCCATATGTATTCACCTGCATAAGATGTTTTAGTGGAGAGCAGATAAAACCGTTCAACAAATTTCTCAAAAGTCTGTCTGTATGCGAAACCAGCTCTTCTAATCCTAACGTTCTCCTGCAAACCAAGGTATTTCACTTGATGAAGAACAGCTTTTGTATCATATTCAGATGGTGATCTATTTTGATTTGGTTTGATAGTTCTGATATAAGATGGCTGTGCTTGGGATAATGTCTCCACTAAAAGATTAGCGCTTGTCTTGATCTTATCACCAGCTGTTGGTGGCCTTTTCTTAGATGATAAATCAACTTTGTCAGGGAATATAGTTTGAATGAACGAATTTTGAGAAGTGTTGATCATTTCGAGCAAATCCCTTAGCATTTGATCTTTGTTTTTATCTGTCATCAAATTGATATCGTAAGTAACATCACCAGCGTAATGCTTCACTATAAATTTTAAAGATCTTAGTTCAAAATGTGGATTTGAAGAAACCATATTCAATCTTTGGGCAAATGACTGATCAGCAGCATCAGAATCAGCATGGGCAGTGGCACAAGCATCATTCAAAGCCGCAAAAATCCCTGGTGGACGTTTCGATTCAATCAAATCACAGACAATTTTGTTGTTGAAATACTTAATTGGAGACCATTCAATTTTTTCTCTGACATATTCGTCTTGCTCCGATTTTAAAGTCAACTGAATAAAAATTTGTTGTAGTTTTTCGTTGACATAATTGATACAAAGTTGCTCAAAAGAATTATGTTCAAAAATCTCAAACCCATAAATATCCAAAATACCGATTGATTTATGAACTGCAAGATTCATACTTTGAAATGATTTGTTGACTCTTTCAACAATCCAATCAAACATATTGTTATAAAGCCCTTTCGCAGCAGCATCTCTAACTGCAGTGGCTTGTGTAGGGTTTAATGGAACATGGTACACAGATCCTCTCTTCATTCCATGGGAGGTTTCCAAGGTTCTCTCAATTATTGATTTTATCAAAACATCAGAGTTCACTTGCAGCAAGTAAGCAACAAAGTCTGTGACACCAGTATCTCTGATTTGAGCATTTCCCTCAGCATCTTCAACGAAACTGATATTTCCAATCCAAAGAATAGCGGTAAGTAGTCTAAAAACATGATCTTGTTCGTCCTGTGTAAGTCCAATTGTCCTCATTGCCTCTAGTGTTGCTGCGTAATCCTTAACATCATCTATCGAACTAACGGTAGTACATCCTGACGCACTAGTATATATGTACTGTTCAGGTTGCTGGACACCAAATGTCTGTCTATAAGTTTCACTGGCACCTTTCGTATATTGGTAAAAAATGTGGAAATTTCTCTCGTTCTTGATTTGTCCAACGACTCTCTGCTTCTCTAACAAATAATTAGTTATATTTGCACTGACGGGCTCAAAGGACTTATTAAACTGGATTTCTAAATATTTTCCATGTCTGGAGGAATTGTCATTACGCAGAGTTTTAGCGCAACCAAAGGACTCCAATAGAGGATTTGTAGCCAAAACCATATCTTTGATTCTTTGGATATGGGTAGAAGAAGTGTACGAACCAGACACAGCAGCAATATACTGCATGATTCTTTTCGCAGCTTCTGTCTTACCTGCACCAGATTCCCCGGAAATAATAACACATTGATTTTCATTGTATGCTCTCAGATTGTAATACATAGATTCTGCTATGGCGAAGACATGAGGTGGAACTTCAAGTCTGTTCTTGTTCTTATAAGATTTGAGGACATCATCGGTATAAATACCTAAGTCCCTGAAAGGATTAACCGAAATCAACACATGTCCAATATAAGTATATATTGTTCCGTTGTGGAACCGCTTTTCAAGGTTTTCATTGATAGACTGATCACTTATAGTAGATAGCAGAGTCAAATCACTAACTCCCACCTCTTTCTTCTTGTTTGTTTCAAATTGGGCTTTTTTCACTGGAGCAGCTGACTTCTTAGGTGGGGGGGCATTGGCAGACCCTTTGTTTCTGGCTGTTCTTCTAGAGAGAACGGCCATAGTATTATTATCTTACTAAAACGACAAAAACTAAGCAAAGAAATATGATTCACTATTTGTACGACAATGATCTTTTATTAGCCAAATACTCAAAAAAAACTTCTGATATAGAGATGTTTTTGTCGTTGAATTCCGTAAAATGTCCTAATTGTATGAATAAACTTAGAAACAGAACTAGTCATCATTGATTCTAGATAGAATTTTAGTTAGCTGGCATTCGCACCGCAGCACATCAAAAGCTAGTGTAAATGGGTTCTGAGGCAAATTTTGTTATCCACACCAAATCAAGGCTGGGTAGCTGAGACAATCTTCCGACCCCATCCGAAGTCGATCGACCTTAGGTTGGTTAAAAACAGGAGTCGCAGAAAGTCATACATCCCTACACTCTCCTACCGTATATCAGCAGCTGAGATATCGGATATTTAAAATTTGTGCCGTTGCCCAAACTAGCATGGGGCGAAGAAACATATCCCGAGGGGGATGATTTTACCTGCGGAAAGATACACTTATGGGGATTCTCGCGGGAATCAAAACTCTTGAATTTCTGTCATCAGGTTTGAACAAAGTAAATTTTTAGTATATCCTTCGATTTTGATTTTAGATGTACAAACGAGCACATTATCTCAAAGATATACCTAAATAGTGTTGGAAAATACATACTGATATTCCAAATTGGCCTCTGTTCTTTCAAAGTGTTGAAGTATTGAAGGATTATCATTACAATGTGGGAGGATTACTTCTCTGTTCAGATATTTTTCATTATCTTGAGAGAGACTTTGGAGAGTGCCATCATTGTATCCGTTCTTCTTTCATTTTTGAAGCAGAACTTTACACAAATAGATCCATCCGGTGCTTCTTATGTTACTGTCGACTCTTCTTTATACAAAAAATTAGTGATTCAAGTTTGGGTTGGTGCAATTGGTGGATTGGCCATTTGTCTGGGTCTAGGAGCGGTGTTTATAACAGTTTTCTATTTGATTGGTAATGATCTATGGTCCATAGCAGAGAGAATCTGGGAGGGAGTTTTCAGTATTCTTAGCGCTCTGATCATTGCGGTTATGGGGATGGCTTTGTTAAGAATTAACTTTTTACAACACAAATGGAAATGGAAACTTGGAAATGCCCTTTCTGAAAATGAAGAACACATTGTGCAAGATGTCACGAATGAACCGCTAGGAGAGTATATCTCTCACTATGCTCGAATCAGAGCAAGAATAAGATCTTTCAGCAGGAAGTATGCTTTAGGTGTACTTCCTTTTATTACTACATTAAGAGAAGGTTTGGAGGCTGTGGTGTTTGTGGGCGGTATAGGAATCAATCAGCCTGTTTCTTCTTTTCCACTAGCTATTATCCTTGGTGCTGCAGTTGGTATTGGATTGGGTGTGTTTCTTTATAAAGGGGGAAACAAAATGTCATTACAATTCTTCCTTGTCATTGCAACATGTTTCCTATATCTTGTTGCTGCTGGCTTAATGTCTCGTGGTGTTTGGTTTTTGGAACTTGAACTTTTTGTTCAAAGATGTGGTCAAGACACATCGGAGACTGGATCAGGTCCTGGATCCTACGATATAGCTAATTCTGTTTGGCATGTGAATTGTTGCAATGGGCTCACTGATGGTGGGTGGATGTTGTTCAACGCCCTGTTAGGATGGACGAACTCTGCCACCTACGGATCTGTTATATCCTATATTTGTTTCTGGATTTTGATAATTGTGACATTGAAGTCAAAAGATTTCAAAAGCAAGAAAGGACACCTTCCTTTTGTTCCGATAAGATATCAATTGAAGGGTATTAAAAAGCGTATCGCGATGGATAGAATACTACTGGAGGATCTATCAAATGGTTATACTGATGTTGCAAGTAACAAGTCCAATCGCAATGAGAATGAGGAAGGTGTTGCTTTATCTTCTGGTTTACACGATAATTCAGACGAAGGAACCACATTATTGAGTTAGGAAAATCAAATTTTGTTGTCTAATATTTTGATATCTACTTTGCTAGTAGCTAATGGGGTGTTTTAGTTAGCATTTATAGATACTTTTGATGAGCATATCATAACTTCTTGGATCGAAAGTTCTAAGGGAAGATTTAATGAATTATTATGATATATTAATATTGAAGTATTAGGATTTATCTTTGTAAGTAGATACATCTAAACTAAGATAGAATCCGATGAAAATAAAAAAGCAGTCTGATTTGGACTAGCAATAAGATCGATGAATCATAAAAGTGAGTAGCATCAATGATGTACATATTCGAAGTTCGGAATGCAAATTCGGCCCCAAAAGAAAGAAAGCATTACCAAAGCGAGTCTAGAAAAGAGTATTGTGGAAATGTAATTGTTCCGGTGAGGCATGTGATTAATTCATCATCCTTGGTGTATGCTCTTGCAATTACAGTGTACTTTCCAGGAGGGACTTCGTTAGGTATTTCCACAACCTTCGTTAACTTGTAGTAGCCCTTTTCGATAGGACATTCCATGTCAATATTTGGTAGTTGTTCGCAAAGATCATAAGTTTGGTGTATAAGCTTGATATAACCATACGTAACATCAACATCAACATAGGAACCGTCGTCAATATCCTCTGAAACATAGCCAACTGCGGTAACAGTTAAGTTGGTACCACGTTCTGGTGGGTTTGGAGAAAGGTCCACTTCAGATAACCTTAGAATTTGCCCTGATGAAATGTCACATAACTCCAAAGGTGAATCTCCCGCAATAGGCTTAGTATCTTGACCTGGAAGATTGGCTGCCTTGAATGGATGCATTAATGCAACAGCGTGAGCCATTCTGGTGGCTGCCAGAAGGGAGATAGTAATACTTGTGACAGTTTTACTTAAAGAAACCATTTTGCAGGGATGTTGTTATAGATCAAAAACAGTTGCCAGCTACCAATAGACAGCGTAAATTTGTTTTTGACGTAAGATAGAATGTTTAAAAAGATGTCCAGTTCTAAAAATATGTGAAATCTCTTTCCAGCTGTGTGTGCTATTCATTTAATAAGCCCCTCCAGAATTCCTTTCGAAACTGACTGCAACAATTTTGTGAGCAATCTATCTTTTTGGGTAGCTTACAAAATGATGATATTACGTAATTGTGTCATATTTCGTCGCGTCCATTATAATATCTAGGTAACAAGTGGAGTCGATACGCTTGAACGAAGCGAGTCGTATCGCTATGTAATCACCTTTTCAAGCCCGGGCTACCTTTACATCGACACAGCTTTGGTTTACGTCGACACCCTGCCGACCGGAACTCATTAGGGATCAATCTACGGGGCAATTCTTTCCAGCGGGGTGAAAAGAATACGAGGTGTGAGGTGTCTTGAATGATCCTAGGAGTAGTCTTCTCCGAGCCTATGATCTATCTATGGGTCCATTATGTTTTCAGGCGGTCCAACCAGTATCAGGTTAGTCATTGTGTAACTGTGAATTTTATTAGATGAGAGATGCGGATATGTGTGACCTTGGAAATAATGAAGAAACCATCAAGAGCTAGTAGAAGGATTTAAAATCGTCTCCATCAGAAAAAAACCAAGGCAATGGTTCAACGGAACGATTGGGAATCATCTTTGATGCAAGGATAAGTAGTCCGGGGCTTGAATTTCCCATTTTAAAAGGTGGAATTGAGCATCCTCCCCTTAATAAAAAAATCCTACAGAATTATAAGAGAGAAGAGGACAGTACCAAAAGGCTTGATACAGAATCGTCTGGTTTGCAAAGCAGAACATCTAATAGTCAGGATTTACTTGTAGATTTTATTCAAATTTTCAGTATTCTTTTTCCCCTTGAAGTAAGTAATGAGTGAGTGACTGATTTTTTGGAAATTTTTCTGACGCCCATTGTTGCCGCGCCAACTACTTGTGGAAACCTGACAAGTGTGGCCAAGTGCTCAATTGCTGCTCTTTTCCGAGATTCAGTCTCAATATATATATAAGGCCTGACCTCTCCCTCATTAGTGTGCATACGAAAAGTCAGTTTTATATCAATTGATTAAGTTTATAACATTAATACATCTATAAAATGAGTACTGTCACAAAATTATTTGCAAGATACGTCTACGATTCTAGAGGAAACCCAACTGTTGAGGTTGATCTTACCACTGAAAAGGGTTTGTTCAGATCAATTGTGCCATCAGGAGCTTCCACAGGTATCCATGAGGCCTTGGAATTGAGAGATGGTGACAAGTCAAAGTGGTTAGGAAAGGGTGTTTTGAAAGCCGTTGCCAATGTGAATGACATTATTGCTCCAGCTGTTGTTTCCAAGAAGATCTCCGTCCTAGACCAGGAAAAGTTTGATGAGTTCTTGCTCAGCCTTGATGGTACCCCAAATAAAGGTAAGCTTGGTGCCAACGCTATTCTAGGTGTCTCATTGAGTGCTGCTAAAGCTGCTGCTGGATACAAAGGAGTTCCATTATATGAGCACATTGCCAGCCTTTCTGGTACTAAACAACCATATGTGTTACCTGTTCCGTTCCAGAACGTCTTGAACGGTGGTTCTCATGCTGGTGGTGCATTGGCTTTCCAGGAGTTCATGATTGTCCCAACTGGTGCTTCTTCTTTCTCTGAGGGTTTAAGAATTGGATCTGAGGTCTACCATCACTTGAAGACATTGGCAAAGAAGAAGTACGGTCAATCCGCTGGAAACGTTGGTGATGAGGGTGGTGTTGCCCCAGACATTTCAACTCCAAAAGAAGCTTTGGACTTGATTACCGAGGCTATTGAGATTGCTGGTTACACTGGTAAGATTGGAATCGCTCTTGACACTGCATCTTCTGAGTTTTACCATGATGGCAAATATGATTTAGATTTCAAGAACCCTAAGTCTGATCCAACAAAATGGCTTACAGGTAAAGAGTTAGCTCAATTGTACTCTGATTTAATCAAAGAATATCCAATTGTTTCTTTAGAAGATCCATTTGCAGAAGATGACTGGGAGGCATGGAGTCACTTCTTCTCCACCACCAATATTCAGATTGTTGGTGATGACTTGACTGTTACCAATCCTGAGAGAATTAAGATTGCCATCGAGAAAAAGGCTGCTAATGCTCTTTTGTTGAAGGTTAACCAGATTGGTACTTTGACTGAGTCCATTAAGGCTGCTAAAGATTCTTACGCTGCAGGTTGGGGTGTCATGGTCTCTCACAGATCTGGTGAAACTGAGGATACTACTATTGCTGATATCGCTGTTGGTTTGAGAAGTGGTCAAATCAAGACTGGTGCTCCAGCTAGATCTGAGAGACTGGCCAAGTTGAACCAAATCTTGAGAATTGAAGAAGAACTAGGTGATAAGGCTATCTACGCTGGTAAGGACTTCCACAAGTCGGCTGCTATTTAGGGATGCAGCTGAAAATGCAGAATGGTCCTCACATTGTTGTTTAAAAGGTATTTTGTTTTTTTAGAGATTTGTTAATTGATTGAGCAATTACGGCTATATAACCATCAATCTAAGATTACAATTTAGGATTAACCTTGTTCTTATTTTGTTACTTGTAAGCCAAGAAGCCGTAGAGGTGGATCCCGTTAAGGCGAATAAAAATTCCGGGGTAACTTGCAGAGGTCCGGGTGGTTTGAATTTTTCGGGTCACGTGTCAGTTAAAATGCTCTGTCTGATAAAAGGTTCAAATTAATTGATTTAGCTGGTTACATAAATATTGGTTCTGATCTTTGCATATATCCAAATTAATTTGAGCTTTAGCGATTCAACATCATTTAAAATTAGGGTTTCAGAAATGCACGACTAAAATTTACTATAGATTCAAATGATCAAGTAAAGAAGGACATCACCTTATAATAAAAAAGTACAAATTTCCAAAAAACTATTGTTTGGACTTCCTAAATCAAAAAATGGGACTGCAAGGAAAATCAGCATCCACATGTAAGAAACATTTTGAACATCAATTGATTGATTGTGTTCTAGCTAAACCTATTAGGAAGGGTTTCAAGCACTAGATGAATTATTTCTCGTACAACTCTAGAGATCAATGAAATCATAATATTAGATCCAAACAAAACCAGTCGTTATTAACATAATCAACCTGAACCACATTCAGTTGGTTTTAAAAAGGAGTTAAAAAGCCTTGTAGAATGAAGCCTTTCCAAAGTTTTGAGTGGTTTTAAAGTTTTATCTAGATTAGGCAGATCTTATATCTACAAAATCTGGTACGTGCACTAAATCTGGTTCCGATAAAGAGTCTTATTCGCACTAATACTTCAAGACGAAACATTGTGGTGTAGGCTTTAGGCTAACCAATCTTTGAAGAAACCTCTGGGACAACTAAAGAGTGTATTAATCTGTTGTGATTGATACAGAAATTTAGCTATTTGAGTTGCTCAGGAATAGTCATATTTACTTTTGTGTCTTTTTGGAACTGATCTCAGTAGTCGTTTTAATGATTTATTTTTAAGGAGGGCAAGCTATTTTTGTTCGAAAAACAAATTTAATTCAAATACAACGTCATAGTACTTCCTCACCTACAAAGCTGAATTCAACCTTCATGTTGAGCCACGCCACTTTTCTATTATAATAATAAATCAGATTAAGGGTACGTGCAGATATGGGTTTTTCTTTACATGGAATGCCTTATTCTTGATCCATTATATTACATTTATTGCAAAGCTTGTCAGAGTATACTCCTTGATGCGGCTCAAGAATAGTAAAGTAGATACAAGAAAAGTAACAAAGGAAAAAATTATTCGACCCTTCCCCCTTCAATTAGCTTTCTGAATTTATGAATTTGCCCTTTCTCTTATATTTTATGACATTACGGATGAGCTAAAATGTAGTTCAATGTATTGAGCGAAGCGTTCAACCTCAGAATTATCCCATAAAGTAAGCGCGGCGTTTGAATGGGCCAGAATGCCTGTTTCTCTCGGCTTATAGAAGCTCTACAGTTCGCGAAGTAACTATTTATAGAATGAATAATGCGGAACAGCTCGTATCTTAGGGACTATTGTCCACAGCTGGAAACATTTCGGTGATATGAAAATATTGCTATGATGGAGGGCTGAGGAGCCACCAATGATAGAGGGTTCATTTTCTAGCTCAGCAAAAAACAAGGAAGCTAAAATGCTGAGGCAGTTGAAAATGATCCCTTTAAAAGTAACTGTTTGCTAAGTCACCAGCAGTTGCAGAGTATCGACTGGTCAAATTATCTCACCGAATCTTTGAATCTTTGGGACAAATTTTTTGTCGCCATCTGCTCGGGGAGTAACGGAGCTCCCGAATTTTCAGAACACCGGAACCTCCCTGGATTTTGGAAAAGACAAAAGGCTGGAAATAGAACTGTTGCCACATCCTCTTGCATATTCCCTGTAAGAATTAGCTATAAACATGCAGAAATATTGGATTAACAAGTTTCCAGGCACCCAAGCTTGACTATTTTTGGCTAAAACTGCCACCGCCGAGAATGGATTGGTTGCTCCCCGACAGAAGTTCCCGATGGTATAACCCAGCCGGTAACCCATGAAAGAATTTTTCAGGCCCTCTCGTCTTCGGCATTAGCCTCGCAAGGCGGCCTACCAAAATTTGAAGGGAGGCGCGGTGTCTGCTACCGGTGCAGAATTTTGTAGGGGAATCGAGTGCTCTATCTGTCACCGAACGGGATGGATCAAAATTCAGCTTTTTATGATGTTCAATGTTACACATTAGACAAATACATTTATATAGTAGAGGGTTTATATTTTATCTTGAACATATCTTGAAAGTCTCCCATGTATCAAAAAGAAAGCAATCTACTTTAAGGTACACTATTTTTATTGTAAATTAAAATTGAAAAAGGTTGTTAAGTTTAGTCAAATTCAGCCACAATTTGCCTACCAAAATCTACTTCAAGAGTTGAATCAAATAACTTCAGGAAATCAATCGAAAAGAAGTCTCCTAAGTATTGAATCAGCAGTGTTTCATTATTTGCTCGATCTAAATCAGATAAATTCGTGGGTCTTTGATATCCACTTAATAATTCTCTCCAGCAGCTGAAATATCATTTTATTCAATTCAGGGTCCTCATGTTTTAGAAATGAATCAAGTTTCTGAACCAAACCCTATATCCAGATCTGCCACCCTAGTAGACTCTGTGAATGAAAGTATATCCAGAGCTTCTCCGGAGGCTTCAAATCTTCCTCAGGGAACAGATATGGAATCTCTACCAGGTGACCAACATCATGATAGAAGACCAGTCGCAAAACGGGCTTGTTTAGCTTGTAGAGAGAAGAAGGTGAAATGCGATGGTGAAATTCAAATTCAAACTGTCACAGAAAGTGGTCCAAATGGTTCAGGTAGGCCTGTTACCTCTACTACTTATAAAAAATGTACAAATTGTTTGACTGCAGGGCTTGAGTGCGTTTTTGTTCCAAGTAAACGTGGAGGAAGAAGGAGAAAAGCTTCTTCTGCCGATCTCAGTGCACCTCAAAGGGCAACATCCAATGTATCAAGATCTTCAATTTCAACGAATGATATTAAAAGACATCATATAAATAGTTTCTCGAGAGTGAATTCACAAAATCGTCATGAGGGAAGTTCGAATTCATACGTGGTATCCCCAGAGTTTCATCATACAGAACATAGAAGAGGACCGCCGAGTCCGTCGCAACCTCCATCTTCCATATCAACACCTTTCTCATCTTCAGGAGATTATGGTAGGTTTCATTCATACCATCTGCCTCCTCCCTTGACTAAAAAATCTATGCGATCCAGCTATGATGGTACAAGTGTTTCGAAGGAAGATAGCTCTAGTGAGTATTCAGATAATGGTTCTTCCTTTGGTCCTCCTGGATATCCATATTATGGGCACCCTGCTTTACAATTGCCCCCTCTAATGCCCCATGGATTACCTCCACCTCCACCTCCACCTTCTAGCTTTTTTTATTCAAAGCATTTTCAGCGTCATAATTACCCGGGAGAAAGGTTCCCTCATAGACATCATCACCATCACCGTCACCATTTTTCTCCTGGGCATCATCCTCACCCGCAACCACCAATGGGAGTATCGGGGCCCTACGGATTTCCCTATCCACCGCATCCTCCTCCTCCACCACCACCACTTCACTCTGGACAGATGCCATATGCTCACAGAGAAAGCGATAGTAAGGTTGAATTATCTCCTCGTGACACCCATCCAATACTTCCTCCTTTGGAAAGATTTGGTGGTCGTGATAACGAGAGTACTGTTGCATCTGAGTCCCAGTCCACAGTTAAAGATAGGTTCTCAAAAGAAGAGGGGGAACCTTATCACGGTTTAACTGAAGATTGGGTTAAGGAACAAAAGAAATACCAGTCACAAAAGTTCTCGGCAGATACGAAAACAAGAAATCATTCGCAGTCTCCACCCACTATGTTAGCTACCGGTGAGGCTGTTGCTGGGACATCATACAATGTGGTCAAGGGAAACACTAGACGAACAAATTCTGTTACTAGTAACACTTTGGTTCCACTTCATATTTCTGACTCTCAATTGGCAAAACTTGGACTCCCAAATTGGCGTACTACTCACACTTTAATTAAACTCTTTTACAAGTATGTCAATGTATCGCATGTTGTGTTACCCAATAAATCATTATTCATTGAGAAGCTGACTCTCGATGAAAGTTCTGTGGCATTGCTGTGCAACATGTTTAGAGTGTCAGTAAAATATATATCACTGAATGGGATTGAGGACCCAAAACTGCTTAACGATTCGTACTGGCTAGAGCTAGCAAACAAGTATAGAGAATCACTTTCTTTCAAAGATGAAATGCTAGCCCTCACTCTTACTTGTTTACTGGAGGAGGACGATGATCTTCTTATCAAATGTATGGATCGGATCCGTAATTCTGGTTATTTGGGAGTATTCAACACAAAGACTGATGTGGAGAACGAGGAATTGATCAAATATTCAACAGAGAGACAACTACTAGATAGAGAAGCAATCATACGGGTCTTCTGGAATGTTTACAAGTTCAGTGTGTTCAGAAGATTCCATTTGGGCTACCCTTTCAATCATGATGGCTTTGAATATCCCAAAGACCTGGAGTTACCAATGAATGATGTTGATTACTATTATTACAGTAATTCACCTTCTCAATTTAAATCGATCTATAAAAAAACTCTGTCATTAGCTCAAATCAACCTCAATGACCTGACAACATCTCCTCTCCATGACTCTGTATCGATTATTATATCATGCCATCTTTTGAATGATGTTATGGATACCATAGTGAGGGATGCAGTTTTAGATGAGAATATTTTGAAGCTGGATTCTCAGCTTAATAAACTAATAAATGTGAAAAATTTGGCACCGTATGCAATTGAAAATGAACATATTGTTATCAATGCAAATATTCTTCTTTCTCAGTTTGTGAATCACTTGTCATTAATGGTACTTCATTCATCTGTTTGCGATGAGATGATCGCTTTCAGTTCTAAATATCCTGTGCGCTCTAATTCCTTTAGGACTGTCATGCCTGACTTACCAATACCATTACCTAAACAAGAGGATATTAAAACATCTAAAGAAGTCAAACAATGGAAATCTTTTATAAAATGTCTTTTGTCAGCCTGGGACATCACTGGTTTAATTGAATTGGGTGAGGGAATATGCCATGAGACCATGACTATTAATTCAGTGTTACCCACCACGGTTGGGCCTTGCTCCATCAAAAGTGAGGAAAGCTGGTATACATTTGATGAAAACTTACGCAAAGTGTCTTGTGTTCCTCCTACTACTGACACATGGGCCCAATATCCATTGTTCACTGTCATTTGTGCTTGCCGCAGTATTATAATTCTTTCTTCTGCTATTCTTCTATCCTGTAACCATGAATTGAAGATACTTGAACATGAAGATTCGAAAAAGAGATATATAGAAGTTCATAAGTCTGGGGAGTTGGTCGTCAAATGGGAGTGTTCAGACTTGGAATTATGTTCATTTCTAAAAGAGAAGTTCAAAAACAATGTACTGCTGGAGAAGATACGTACTGCTAAAAGGTTTTTGGAATCTCTGGGCAAGTATTATGGAACTATTCAGACAGCCACTCTACAAACTGAGGATTTGATTAAGCATCTACTTGACATCATGTCAGCTTGATATTGTGCATTTTGCTCAATCATTTATAACAGTTGATATTTTGATCAATCTTATTTGTTTTTAGTCTATACTGGGCCATCTATTTGTACTAATACTTAATACCATCATTTACTTACTTATGTGCCTGGGAAATTTGAATCTCTTGGTGCAATGAAGGCAACCATTTGGGAAGCGAACCTGGTGCAGTTTAACCGACCAATACCTTAATTAAGTAAGTACCGCGCGGCGGGTAAAACTTGAACTGGAGAGATTAGGATAAATTATTTTCTCTTTATTGATTTAAAAAGCGATAAAGAACCTTTTTTTGAATCCAAGCTCCAAAACTTCCCATGAAACAATAAGAAAGACAGACCATATAAGTATCTTGATATGTCGGTTGCTGAGTTATTTTCATTGAAGGGAAAAGTCGCTTTAATCACTGGAGCTACAAATGGTATTGGTAGATCAATGGCTGTCGCATTGTATGAGGCAGGAGCTTCTATATTGTTCACCCATAGATCCTCCACCGATCCAGAGATCACAAAAAAGATTTTAAGAGAAGCCAATCCTAGCTCAACTGCAGTGATCGATTCGTTTGAATGTGACTTGAAACAGTTGCAATTGACTGAAATCACGGAGAAACTGTTGAACCCCGCGTTGAAGAAATCTCCCACAGGTGAGATTGACATTTTAATCAATAATGCAGGAGTCAACTTTAGGCACCCCGTTGTTGAGTTCCCTCTAGAAGATAGTTTGGAGATTATTCATATTAACTTGAATATCCCTATACAATTGACAAAAGCTGTGGGTGCGAGAATGATTGAGAAAGGAATTAAGGGAAAAATCATTTTCACCTCCAGCTTGACAGCATTCAGAGTTTCGCATGGGCTTTCCACATATGCTGCCACTAAAGGTGGTATCATACAGTTTGCTAAAGTTTGTGCGATTGAATGGGCCCCACATGGTATCAATGTTAATTGCATTGCTCCCGGTTATATCAAGACAAACTTGACCGAAAAGCTTAGCAATGATGATTACCACTATAACCGTATCTTGAGCCATATTCCTCAACAGAGATGGGGAGAGTCCGACGACTTTAAGGGTGCAGCAGTCTATCTTGCCTCTAATGCTTCCAATTACATGACAGGAGAATGTCTAATGATTGATGGTGGCTGGATGGCTAGCATGTGATCAACCGTCAAATGTCTTACTATGAACTTTATTTTTCGTATAACCAATTGGCATAAATTATACCATAACGTAAACAGTAAATGTATTGTAAGCGAACAAAGTAGAAGTTGTAAAAGAAAAAGTAGACAGACTGAAACCCAATGTCAGAATCCTCTCTGACATCACTATATCACAAGTGTCCTTGAAAGATTATAAGATTATACGAGAATTCTCCAAAATAAAATGTGCGCAAGTTCTCCAACTTGAAAAAGACAAACTAAAAGTACACCATATCTAACACCACAAGCGATCTCACAGCAATGGAAATCGGTTGAAAAATCGACCATTCATCACTGAATAATTATCCAAGCCTATCGGTTATTTGTACTGAGTAACCATTGCTGAGCATTCATTCTTGCTAATGTGGTTCTTCAACCAGTCAGAATTGTTTTTAAACTCTTTAAAACAACCTGCACAACGACCAGAACTATGGCATCTATCTTGAGATCTCGTACCTGTTGGATATATAAAATGAAGTGCTTTAAGATGAATTTTGAAGGTATCACGTCTCGAAAAGCCTCCAGTAGGATGACACAACGTGCCAATGTTACTGTTCTTGGTTGATGTTGAGGCTGTATTATGTTTCATATCTTCTGAATCTTCAATATTAGCGATATGGAATGGGCATTTAAATGGTTTCATGGCCTGGTGCTTCTTCATATGCCTCTTCAAATAGCTTTTGACCTTGAGTGAAACGTGACATATCGGACAAGTATAGAGCGCATCATTAGATTGAGCCCGATCAATTGGAAACTGTTCCGCGATTTGATCGGTTACTTCAGTACTATTGAAAGAGACACTAGAACCACTTGAGAGGGAATCTGCTCTTGAGCCAACCACCTCATGTTTGACTCTTATTGTCTTGACCTGGGTTTTAGATTCAGGAATCGGTATTATTTCCTGTCTTGGAATGAAATCAGGTATTTCTTCTGATTCATTGACATCATCAGACATATCACTCACTTCAGCTAGTTTTCTCTTCAAACTTGTACTCCCAAAAAATCTATAGTTATCCGTGAAGTTTGAATATGATTCATTGGTGAATGAGAGAGGGACTGGTCTTGAAAACCTCATTATGAGCTCCTCATCTAAAACATACTCATCGCCATCATAAAGATCAAGATCATTTTCCTCACTGGACGTTAAACCTTCATCTTCTTCGGTCTTGACAGCAGAAGTGCAAGCTACATTCTTATGCTCTAATGGTGATTCTAACGACTCCACCTTATCATTTGTTTGACATTCCTCTTGTTCAGCATCTAAGAAGAAATCATAATCCAAGTGAACAGAAGGTTCTAAAAGCTGGAGCTTTGATGATGAGGAGGATATGACACCATTATCCTGTAATTTTCCGGAATGGGAGTAGCGGGATTCCTCGAGCTCACTAGTATGTTCATGATGTTCATCTGATAACAATGCAAACCTTTTGATATCCCAGTTCAAGGGATTTGAGCCTGTAAAGTCATACTCGAACTCATCAACAGCACATGACCTGCAAGTAGATTCTTTGCTTGGGAAAATTGAGCTATCAAAGTTCACCTTTGGACCTTTAAAAAGGGAGACGAATGAAAACGGTTGTGATGTCACTAAGATACTCCTTATGACATCTATTGATGATACGGTATTGCGAAATACCGTTATATTTGAATTCGGGAATATAAGCTTGTTCATCAGCATTTAGAGTTATTAATTCACTGAACTGCCTAAAATTTAAAATTTGACGTCAAATGTTGAAGTCCATAGAATTGTGATACTACGTTCCTGTGTCTAGGAAATTCGAAAGCTATTGAATATAACTGATTTAGAGCAAGATCTGTGATGCTTCCGGAGGACTGCTGCTCAATATATTCAGTCTCTGCTGATAAAAATATGAAGAAAAAAGCGCACCACACTATTGCAATTCGGTTATGAAGCTTCAAAAAAGAATCTGTTCAATAGTTGGAATAGGTATAGGGGTATCTTCTAATACCCGAGGGTTAATATAACTCAAACAAACTGATGGTTTAATTAGAAAGAATAATGGTTAATATAAAATGGGAAAACAAACCTCAGATTTGATTCTCATAGACAATACCTAAATTTTTAAAAAAAGGACGATTGCTTAAAGTTAAATAATAAGAATACCAATGCGACCAGTTTCTTTGCTTCAGAGATTATCTCAGCTACGGATCTGTATTCCTCCAAACACAGAAATACGAATGTGTGGTTGCATATTTTTTTTTCAAGGAGACAAAGGGAGGGGACATCGGAGACAGGGAGCAAATGTGCATCTGTCAATTTTACCCGGAATAGGTGCTGCCAAACGTACACAGTAGATTTATCTTTGGAAGAACGCACCACAACCTTCGTGATAACATCATCAAATCAGATTTCTGCTATTGGAACCTCTATTATTCTGAACAATCACGATAGTTTATTCGCAACATTTCTCCGAATTCTTGATAGAAAGTTTCTTTTTTTTCGGAACGAATATTTAAATTTTTCCAGAGAGAAGACGATTCAGTAGAAAAACAGCTGTGTATGGATATCGTCGGGATTATTGAGGCGTACAACAGAGAAAGCTATCTATGATATTTTCTTACGTTGAAATCACTACAATGATTGTTCCAGTTTCTCCTTAGAAATCCACAAAATGTCAGGGTGATATTCCTCTACTAGCTAAAATAATTCTCTGCTTAAACTTAAAGTTGGACATTTAGCGTGGATTTAGTGCCTATTGTACCTTTTCTGTTTTGTCTTGGCTTTTACAACCGTTTCCCCTCGACATACAATGCCTTGCTTTCAAAATTTTTACTCCAACTTATAAGCAATTATTATTAAATGGCATGGTGATATTGCGCTTCATGGTCATTTTTGGCATGGAGAGAGAGCAGAATGAATTCATTAAGATTCTACTTTATGACTGTTCGTCAATCCCTTGTTGTCCAAAGGAATAAAGATTAGCCAAGACGCACCAGAAATCGAAGATGCATGTCATGAACAATAGTTGTACGGCACAGATGTAGGTCATACTTTCTCTATGTTATACGGCATTGTTTATTTTTGAGAATTTCTTCTTCTCCTTTCGCTGCGAAAACAGGGTATCTATCAGTCGTTTTTCAGGAGATCCACAACTTGAATGATCTCACAAATATCTGAATGTGAGTAATTGTGGATAACTTTAGTACTCCGGTTATTAATGTTGGCAAATAATCAAAGATACTTGAAATGATGAGGAATATCAACATTATGTCGGCGTTCGGGTGATGACTTAAAGTATTTCCGGAATCATGCAGCATTCTGTATACTGCGGCTGTGCAATCTTTTTTATGCCAAGGTCACAGATACAAATTTATACAGGCAGAGAAGATTACCCGTTACCACTTTTATTATCTATGACAGCTACCACAACAGCCACACTATGTCAAGCCATCACAAGCCCTCTTTTGCGTTCAAATTTATCTTTTATAATCACATTTCCCCGGATTTCATAGAATAGCTTAGTAGTTTAAGAGAAATTGCTACTACTGAGGAAGTCAAATCAGAAGGCAGAAAAGTTATTTGAATTATCTCACCTGTAGGGCGACCCATTTTTAAATAATAACTGTAAACAGATTAATTTATTATAATCAATGTACTTGTGAACAGGCCGAGATTTTGCTTTGGTTTTTTTTTTTTTTGGACTATTTGGACTATTAGACGTCGCTCAGGCGGTGCAGAGATTGCAAAACTGTTAACAAAAATTATGTTGTAATAAAATAACATTCGCTAATAGAGGATCTACTTCTATCTATCTATCTAAAACTGTGAAATCTGCAGGTTGAGCGAGTAAATCAAGTTGATTGGGTCAAAGTTCGCCAGACATGAATAACGTAGAGAACTGGAGATGAATATAGAGGAAATATTTGATAAAACAAAAAGAAAACAGGCAGACGATGGAAAAGATGAATCGAAACTGTCTGTAAAAAGATATAAATATAATAATGCACAAGAAGCTCCGGAGAAAGAAGAAACTTCGCTCGACAAAAAGATATTAAACTTTATTCAAAGTGACAACTCCTCACAATTAAGGAATGGAAGCTGGAATTTAACAAAAGAATGGATCAAAAAGACGTTTGAAAGGGTTTCAAGGAGCTTGACGAACAATATAGAACTTCGAGAAAAATATTCATCGAAGGACCCTTTGAGATGCATGGAAAGCGAGTATGATTTATATCAAGAAATAAGAAATTTAAGTGAATTGAGTATTGGGTTAGATGAATGTGATAACTTCAATGATTGTTATAAAGAACTCAGTTCTAGCACGACTTTTATGGAAATCGTTGCTCTAATATCAGTTCACCCAAATTTTGATATAGTCGAACAAGTTCTCCTTCTTATCAATGATTTAATAGAGGAGGATCCGCCTGAGACAGATGAAAGCATAAGTAGATCTGAGGTGAAACATAGAGAACTTGCCCGAGTGTTTTCTAGGTGTAAACTGCCTCAGTTGATTGGGGAGTTTCTATCTAAGAGGCTTCCAACTTTATCCGAAAAAAGCATTCAGACAACTTATGCTACGTTATGTTTGACGATTTTAATTAATCTGAATGAGTACAATCACGATGATCTGTCTCTTCAATTGATGTGTGACAGAGAGCTTAATGTATGGGCGGTAAAGAATGTCTCGATGTTCAAGAAGCCGTCGAATGTCAACGAAATTAATCAATATGCAATGGAATATTTGAACACTCTCCTTCTCAATGCAAAAACAGATGAAATAATGAAATTTGATGATGTTTTGATGAATGAATCAATTGATATCATAGATACTATACTTGTCATCTGTTCGAAGTATAAAAATCAGATTGTGCTGGGGAACTCTGATTATGAAGAATTCATTGAAAATGCAGTCCAACTTCTCTGTTACCTAGTTTCACATGCGGAACCACTATGTGATCGATTCATTGCAAGTGAAGGAATTGAGCTCATGTTGTTATTAATATACAACTCTTTCACAAAATGGCAAATAAAGACTGGATTCAAAGTCTTGTCATATGCTATTACTAACAAAAAAGTTGCACAGCTTCTAGTGGAACAGGGAATCTTAAAACCTTTGTTTAAACATTTCAAGGTTGACAAAATTTCAAATAAAGCTGATCCATTATCAAGATATATCTTACTGATTTTGGCCAAACTGTTCAAGTTCCTACCACTGTTTTCATCCGAACACATAAGAGTAATGAACAAATTAATGAACAAAGACTTTTCTAATTTGAAGAAGATCATGAATTTCAAGAAGCTATTGGAGCTTCAGGACTTTGCTGATGATGATGAGATAACATTCACGAACGAGGAGCTCTTATCTCTAACAAATATAATTATAGCTTGGAGCCTTTCGGATGAACTAATTCGGAAGGAAAAAGCTGTTGATTTACTCTCCTCTGTATATTTGGATATTCAAAGAGATTTGTTAGCTGACATTGAGAATGAATTGGTTAATGGTCCAGAGGACTTGCCAGATAGAGAATTGCTTCAAGACCTTATGGATTTGCTAAAAACCAAATATAACTGAAGCTGCAAGGTCAGAAATTACTGCTGACTGATCTCACGTGATATCTAAAATATTATGTAATTTTAAATTCGATCTTTTGAAAATAAATTTGATGAGGATAATCTACATTGAACAAGACAGAATAAATGCTTTTTTAAGATTTAGGAATTTTTCCCACTAGACAATTGTTAAATCCTTTTTGCAGTCTAATACTTTACTATGTCCGATAGACAGAGGCTGGAAGTTAAAACATTGGATGGTAATGGCGAATCTGATGGTAGAAATCGGGTACGCAGTAAAACCAGATACCATGGAATGAGCAAGCTCTCTGAGTACACTGTTCTTCAACAGCTGGGACAAGGCACTTTCGGAATAGTATTGAAGGCAACGCAGAATTCTACAAAGAAACTTGTTGCGCTGAAGAAGCTTATTTTGCACGATACTAAAGATGGTTTCCCAATTACAGCCTTTCGTGAAATAACAATTATGAAGAAGTTCAAGCATTTGAATGTTTTGCAATTAATAGATATGATCCATGAAACCTCTGAAGACAGCAAAAAGCCTGGATATTTCTACACTGTTACCCCATATATTTCATCAGATTTGAATGGTTTGTTGAACAATCCAAGAATAAAACTAACAGATTCACAAATCAAATGCATCATGATGCAGTTGCTTGAAGGAATAAATTACATTCATAATCAAAACTATTATCATAGGGATATAAAGACAGCAAATATATTATTGGATTATTTCGGTGTGGTGAAAATAGCAGATTTTGGTCTTGCAAGAATTTATCATGGGTCGCCCCCAGCAACCCCATTATCTCAACCCGGAGGGGGACAAATGGAGTATACAGGTTTAGTGGTTACTCGATGGTACAGGCCACCGGAGCTGCTTCTGGGAGAGAGAAAATATACGACATCAGTTGATATGTGGGGTGTAGGATGTGTTCTGGGAGAGTTGTACACCGGAAAACCTATCCTTGAAGGGCAATCAGATTTGGATCAGGCAGATATCATATTCAAGTTGGTTGGCTCTCCAACTGAGACAACGTTCCCAAATTGTGAATCGATCAATAGGAATGGTGTAAATTTGAAAGTCAACTATATGCGAACTTTAGAGAAAGATTATAGCCGTATAATGAGTCCTTCTGGAGTGAAATTACTTGCTGGACTCCTCACGTTAGATCCCAGAAAAAGGTTCAATGCGTTAAAAGCTTTAGAATCGGATTTTTTCAAAGTGGATCCACTTCCTTGCAAGCCTGAAGAGTTGCCAAAGTTTGAAGAAAGTCATGAAGCAGATATTAAGAGGTTTAAAGAAGAGAGGAAGCAAACTTCAGTAAGTGTTGCTAATTCTGAAGCATTGAAACAAGGATATGACTCCTTTACGCGTTCAAAACATAGCTCGGCCATGCAAATAAATCACCCAACTTACTCACAAACATCCGGTGACTCAGGTTATTTTGCTAATGGAGCTCATAGTAATACTGATAGGTTTCCTGCAGGTAGAAGAAACCCAAACTATGATCCCTCGGGTTACGATCAGTCATATCAAGGTGAATACCATAAAACATATCATCAGCCAAAATCGTCATGGACTGCATCACATGCCCTACACGCAGATCGAAGACAAAACCCTTATCCAAGATACACACATAATGCGCCACCACCACCACCAGAAGGTGGATCACGTAAATATAATGAGACACGTTTTGGAACTTTTAATCATATCGAAAATGCAGCTGTCGGTGGAAGACAAACCTTCAATGGAAAGCCAGTTCACTCGGCATCTAGAAACATAAGAAATAGCCCTCAAAATAGAGGTCATTCATTCGGTTACTCCCATGGATATAAACCAAACTATAATCAAGAAGAAAGATATCCGAGCCGAAGAGATTATTCTTCTCATTTATATGATCAATCAGATAAAAATGGATTTACTGCTATTAAGCAATATCTCAATGATCATAAACGAAAGGAAACAAGTGTTACTAATGATCCACATTCTCCTAAAAAGGCGAAAAAGGAGTAGATAATTGGGAGTGTTTTAATTTCAACATTCACAATAGTTATATCGTCATAATTTCACGTTTAAATATACAAGTAATATAGTTATTATAACCACTCATTTCATCATCTGAATTCGTTGAAGTTGGTTCAATCTGTGAATTGCCATCCGGAATATCCATGCGCATGTCAATCCAGATCCAATAGTGATGATGAAAAACCAGTGGTTTTTCTCTTCGATAAAATTTTCCAGGTTCATTCCATATACAGCAGCCAGAAAGAGTAAACTTCCAAAGCTAAGTAGAGTAATACTAAATCTCAATCCAAGAAGCATTAATTCATTTCTGTTAGAATCCAAGATGATGTTTATAATCTCCTCAGTGGTTTTGACATCACTAATAGAATTATCAACTGTCTGAACAATTGCATCACAATGCAATGAGTATGATTCCAAAAGTAGCTCAACTTCTTCGTGATCGTGATTCAGTCTGGATCTACCTAATTTTTTTTCGGTTAAATAAAGTTCCACTAATTCATCGTCATTGGCAAGGAGTTCATCTATCAGATCTCGTATTAAAGTTGCCTTTTGCTGGAATTGTGATAGTTTTTTGGAAACTAGTAATAAATATTTAAGTTTGGTCAAATCAACATCATCTTCTAATTCTTTGAGAATTCCATTCACAACTGTGACCTGGACCTTCATTTCAGAGTTCAAATTATCAATCACATCCACAAATATGGTTTCAAGGGCTCGTATTTCATATGGTAGCTTATCATTTGAATTATTTTTAAGTTTGAACGATAAATTGGCAATTAGTTTGTCATTTGAAAAGCTATTGTCATAGTTGAAGAGCACAACTGAGTCTGCTTTAATCAACGCTTTGATATGAAGAATATTGAGTAGTATTGAATTATCACGAATTAGAATAGAAGGCACGATGTCGTCATAACCTTTATCAATCTTTCTGAGATCTCGAGGAAGTAGATCGTGTTTTGATATTAGCTGACTCTTCTTGGTTTCAGATGAAATGTTGGAAAAGTCACCATTGGCGTCAAATTCAATACATCGTAGAAGAGATCTACTAATGGAATTATTACCAGAAGTTGATGATATTTTTGGCAATAAACTCCTTTGCAAAACCAAATTATCAAATTCGTCCCCTTCTTCCTTGTTTAAGCATTCGAAAGTTGTTGAAAAGCATCTATATGAATTTATATATGATTGAGCTATTCTCTGTGGGCTCCTATAAAGATGTAATGAAGCCAGCATCCGGATGTTTGTCGAATTCCGATAGCCTAAATGCCTCGCCATATTTGGCACTAACAACATTTCGAACTTTTGAATATTCTTTTAACTCCTTTGAAATATACTTCAATAAGCTATGAGTGTTATAAAGATTTCTATTTGATATTTGCATATAACACTTTTGATCTCTTTAGCCTTCAAAGTCTATCTATCTTTGCACACTCGCACCCTACCTGTTGAAAATCTACCTCAAGCAGAGTGATTGTGTCGGACCTTATGTAAGGATGTATGACGATTACATAAGCCCGCTTTATCAGATACCTCTTTGGTATCAAATAGTCTAATGATCATGGATGAGATACTCTCATCCATGAACCGTAATGACTATATATATATATAAGGAGATGAAGAAATCGTCTCTCCTCATATTCCATTCTTACTCTCATTCAGAGAGGTAGAGGGGCAGCAGAGAAAATCTATACGTATAAGAATTACGATAGATATATTATAGGTTATTAGAGAATATATTTCCGTTGGTTATATCCTAGTTCTTATTAGCTACTCATAAGTAGAATTAACTTCAGACTTGTTCGTCTAGGACTGTGATTAACCTTGTTTAATACACGGGGTTGACTCAGAAGAACAACTATTTAAATTACACGTGATACGGGACACGTGAGTGATATCAGGTAGTAAACCTTTACACCACCATTTTATAGTCTGACAGATTGATTACCTCACGTTTATATAATAATGTTGGAAAACACTATTTTTTATTAAAACAAAATTTAGGATTTAATTACCAATAGTGAATTCAACAAGAACTGCAAACTGAATGCTACACGGTGAAGAAATTGACATGCATATTTGAGGTAGATTTTCTAGATTCTCAAGTGGGTTGTGCCACGCAAGGATTTTTTACAGCTACTGGAAGGTTAAAATTAGATAAAATTGATTGAAATCATATTCAGTTCAAAAGAAAATTAAGGATGACTCCTTACACCGCATTGCGAGCATCCTTTAACATGAAGTTTGTTTACTTTTCCTAAAATCTAGTTTTGATTCAACCCCAAGGTATAAATAATAATGATAAGAAGTGACAACAATTTGCTTGCAAGCAAGTATAGTGAACGATACCATAAGGATTATAAATACAAAAACTTGATATCGATTGCTGTCAGTTCTCATAGTTTTTTGTTTTAGCATTTAGAAGTTTACACATCAAAAGGAATTTGCTGCACTTCGTGTGGATTGATACTCCTTTATTATAAAAGGATCGCTGATGACAAAGACTAGGGTGTATTCTGCTGATCAATTTGATGTTCAGGAAGAACTAGGAAGAGGTGCATTTGGAGTAGTTTACAAGGGATTTGATAAAGTATCTGGGTACGATGTTGCAATCAAGCAAGTTGATCTTGAGAGCAGTGATGAAATCCAAGAAATTCAGCAGGAGATAAAGATATTATCAACATGCAATAATGACAACATAACTAGATACTATGGATGTTTTTTGAAAGGATACAAACTATGGATTATAATGGAGTTTTTGGGTGGTGGTTCCTGCTCTGACCTTCTGACTGCAGGTCCCTTTTCAGAAGAAGTGATAGGATTTATTATGCATGAATTACTAAAAGCCTTAATTTATTTACACAATAATGGAAAGATCCACAGAGATTTTAAGGCAGCTAATGTGTTGATAAGTGAGAGTGGTGAAGTGAAGATAGCTGATTTTGGAGTTGCGACCCAGCTCTCCAATAACATGTCAAAAAGAAATACCTTTGTGGGGACACCGTATTGGATGCCTCCAGAGGTCATAATGCACAAGAGTTACACTTTTTCGGCTGATATATGGTCTCTAGGAATAACAGCCATTGAACTTGCCTATGGAAAACCACCATTATCTCAGTATCACCCATTTGACGTACTTTTCAGAATAGCAGATGATCCTCCTCCTAGACTTGGCTCTAATTTCAGTGACGAATTCAATGATTTTGTCGATCAATGTCTTCAAAAAGATCCGAAATTAAGACCTTCCGCATCAATACTACTGACTCATCCATTTATTAAAAGAGGAGGTAAGTTGCCCAAGAAAGAATTGCTGAGCCTCATAGACAGAAAAATAAGCTGGGACATAGAAACAGGAAATGATAATAAACGGTTTTATATGCCTACACAAACCGCTGCTAAGACTTCCCTGGAGCCGTTTGATCTTGGAACTCTTACACTAGAACCTAATAATACGAAACTTCATCTGGAAAACTCAACTTTAAAGCAGAATATGGTGCCATCATCACCTCTTTCTAAATCAACACCCAATGCGCTCAATACGACCGATCAGGAGCTAAAGGCTAGAAGAGCATTTAATAGAATTCTGAATCAATCCTTCAACAAAATATCAGAAAAGTACAATCTCACAACGCCACAATATGACAATTTGGCCAATTTCCAAACAACTTTAATGAACTCTCTACTTTTGAGCTCTGATGAACAATATAAAGATATTTTTGGTAAATTCCTTAAGTTGGTGCTCAAGAAGGTTATGAAATCGGATAACAAAAACTTGAAAGAAAAAATCCTCCCCACTTTATATCTAGAAATGGAGGCCAAGTCAAATCACCTTAAATCAAAAGAAAATGAAGAAACGTCTAGGGATGATGTTGAAGAGCTATTACTCACTAGATGGGCTGAAGGATTAGTTGAAAAATGGGAGAAATGAAAACCAACTGTAATATGTGTCAATGGAATTAATTTAATTGATATTTGTTAAACAACTCACCATCTAGAATTCAGTTTACTAGAATTCAGTTTACTAGAATTCATAAAAAGGTGATATATATTAATTGAACTATACACAATTCAGAGGAATCTGAAAACAAAAGAAAGAAAATAGGAAACGTAGGGCTGTCTATATGTTAAATGACGTAACGACAGTTTATTTTGAAAATGGTCTCAATTTGGAGCCGTTGATACTGAAAGAGAAAGTTTTAAATTGATAAGATTGGTGGATAAATCATCTATGAATTCTTTTTCAATCATCACTGGAAACTTTGAGGGATCATCAGATTTAGGTTTCTCAAGCATTGCTTCCAAATTTTGCTTTGGATCCACTTCAATTTGACTATCTTGTATTGGATTGGCCATTAATTTTGTTGTTTTGGATCCTTTAGAGCATTTTCTTTTAGGTGGATCAACAACGGTAACCACCTTGCCATTAGAAGTAACAATTAAGAACATCGATTCAATAAGACTCATTTCCTTGGGATTCAAAAAAGGTGAGAAGGTAGCCACACCGTTGACCATCAGATTTAAGTCCTGTAATACTCTCAGTTCTGCAATTAACTCTTCTTTGTAATTTCCATACCTTTTGATAATGGATCTCAGAACAGGAATGTATTTATCATTAAAGACCAACGTTTTCTTGCCATTTCTTTTAGGCAGTGGTAGGTCTAGGAAGAATTCAGACGACGTATTGAAAAGCAAATCGTTTTTTGAGAACCAGGAAAAGAAGGTCATAACTATGGGCATCACCTTCTTTTTACCCATACCCTTAAGGGCCACATCGATATATCTGTCAATATCTTTTTGGTCTGAAGTATCCACTTTCATTTTTTCAATTAGTTTCTAGACAAAACTGTTTCTACCAATTATTGAAAACATAATCGAGAAGAGAAAGGATAAAAGATTATTTATCGTCCTTTTATAGCTTATAAACCATGCCATGTTTGTATATCGTTTACATGGCTGGTATTTTGGTAATTACTCACCAATAACAATGGATGGGTGGCTGTCATATTCAATATAAATAATATGTATGTGACTGATCGCAAAAGTCAAGAAGGTGAAGTTCGAATTTTTTCTCTGCTAATATGTTCTACAAATGTCTCATCTATCAGTTTGCACGATCAAACTCAAACTAAATGAAAAGTAACCTTTCACAATCTCACATCAATCACAGACATAAAATTTGTAGCATATCACATCACATAAAAATAGGAAGTTCACAGATTATTCCCTATTGATCAAAGTGGAGTTCACCTAATTTTGATTGTAATTCTTTGATACTGTGTCCCTTGGCATTGGAACTAGGTGGTGTTCCTATATTCGGCTTTTTAACAGGTTTTGGAGGGGCTTTCTTTTTGTGGAGTACCTCCTTGTGCAATTCTTCTTCATTGGAATCGAATGTAGATTTAGCAGGAGTAAGTGGTGTTGTTTCAGTACTATGTGCAGGAAAAGGTTTTTTGCCTCTTGAGGGTGGAGGAGGAGTCTTCTTCATATTCAAAGATAAAGGAAACTTCGATTGGTCCAATGGTGATGTAGGAGAAAGAGGTACAGACTTTAAATCTTCTGAGAGAGCTGCCCGCTTTTTAGGTTTTGGAGGAGGGGCTTTCTTAATGACATGCTCCTTCTCAGGAATATTTGTCGGAGAACTTGAAGTGATTTGAGGTCTTTCGCCGATAGGAGGAGGTATTGGCTCCCTCCTAGGAATATGTGGAGTTATTGAATGAACAGAAGCATGTAGTCTGGTCTCTTCGTCTGAGTCCCTTCTCAAAGGCGGCACGGCAGGAGGAGGAGGACCTATTGATGCAACATCGACTAGGTTGAACTTTTTAGGAGCAGGAGGTTGATCAGCTGCAGATTTTCCCGAAGTGACAGAAGACGTTCTAGATGGAAGATTTGGTGTTGCTCTATGATCAGAAGAATGAACAAATGAAGACGGTAATGACTCAGTCTGTGGCTTTGGAGTGGGAGGTGGAGGTTGAATCTTGGATATGTCAATCAAATTAAACTTTTTCGGAGCTTCCGTCTCCTTATCAATTCCATCGCTCAGCTCAGAACCAGTTCTAGAGGGAATGTGGGGTTTTCCTGTAGTAGGAGAAGAAATAGCAGAAGAATGAGATGATGAAGAACGCTGTGCCTCATGCATCGCTAGTGCCTTAGCCTTCGCCTGTGACTCTTCTTTCATTTTCTGCATGCGGAGCTTGAATTCTCTCTCTTTTTCGAAATTCTTCTGTTCTTCAGCATTTCTATACGGTTTCGGTGGTGGAGCACCATACTTGGATATATCGAATTCCATGAGGTTTTCTTTAAATTTAGGCTCCTCAATCACCTCCTTTTTAAACCCTTTTGGTTTTTCAAGTTCTGCTGATGAATTTTGAGAAGGCCTGGTAGGCAATGCTAACGAAGACCCAGATACAGGTGCAGGTGATGGTGATAATGTAGTTTCACGACTTAGTTGAGCACCACCCTTATTGATTGGAGATGAAACTTTCGGAGGACGTGCAGCATTGGGAACTGGAGGAACATCTCTGTTAGATGTAGATGTTGGTATAGTAGCGGCTGCATGATATGGCTCACTAGCAAAGTCTCTATGTGGAACTGGAATTACAGGAGAGACATTAGAAGTTGAAACTGCACCTATAGATTGCAATTCATTAGTTTGAGGTGTATTAGCATATTGAGGTGTTGGTGGTGGTAAAGGCCTCGAACCCAAAATTCCTACTCCAGCTGGTTGGATTTCTATTGGGCTCTCCTGAATGATAGTCTGTGGATGATAAGGTACCTGGTTGGGCAGTTGACTCTGTGGGACAGATGGCGAACGCTGGTATGTCTCTTGGTATTGTGGGGGATCAGCCGGAATTTGCTGTTGGTATGGCTCTTGGTATTGAGCTGGAGCTACCTGAGGCTGTTGTTGATACGGCTGTTGATATGGAGACGCAGAAGGCGGTTGTTGATACGGCTGTTGAAACGGTTGTTGATAAGTAGACGATTGCTGTTGATAAGGAACAGTTACAGGCGGCTGCTCGTATGGAGTGGGGAGCTGTTGTTGATATTGCTGTTGATACTGAGGTGCAAGAGGGTTGGGTTGGTAAGGCTGCTGATTAGGTTGTTGGTAAGGTTGTTGGTAAGGTTGTTGGTAAGGCTGTTGATACTGAGGAACATTCGAATAAGAAGGCTGCTGATATGGTTGCTGTTGGTGAAATTGTTCATAGGGCTGTTGGGTCGATTGAATTGGTTGATCAGAAGAAGGCGTATTGGCCCATTGTTGTGGGGGGATCTTTGACGGTGGTGGTCTAGAGGAAGGTGATTGGATAGGAGGTACGTTCTGTGTTTGATGCGTTTCAACACCATGAACGGTATTCATCATGGGTGTGTTTGGATAAGACAAAGTGGACGGTCCAGTTCCAGAATAGGATAGATTTTGAGGCAGCTGTGTTTGCCCTATCACAGTCTGTTGGGAAAAGTTAGACTGGGGGAAGGGTTCAGCATGACCTGTAATTGCAACATGCTTCGGTGGAGGGGCAAATGTGTGTGGATCTTTCAAAGTTTGCAATGGTCTGGGTTCGCCTGGCTCTATTTCCTTATCATTTTCTTCTCCTCCTTGTTTATTGTTTTTATTATTTTTGTATGCGGTCTTTCCGGCATGGTAACCATACTTAGAGACAGCGACGGTAGCCTTTCCTGCTCCCTTGAGAGCAGCGACACTCCCTTTTTTAATGCTGTCTTTATTGTTATCCCAGAAAGACATTGATAATGGATATACAGAAGTAGAATTTATTTACCAAGCGGAGGGGAAATTTGAACTAAAAGTCAGTCTTTTATTTTTTATTCTGAAGGTCCATATCAGATCCTTCAGTGTTTTCGAAAAATTGTAGACCCGATGGCTCTCCGATTGAGAAACTGAACGAAACTGTTTCTACGCCACATTGTAAATTAATACGCCACATTAATAGATTTTTATGTGGCCCGTGTGAATTGTTTGTTTTATGATAAAAGAGAACGCGATCTTGAAACCATATTAGAGGTATTATCCCTAAAAATACGATGTTTGCTCAACATTAATGTAAGATCTTTTTCAAACAACAAGCCGCATTCAACCAGAGGTAAATGTTATGCGATGTCGAAGGTGTTTCTCAATAATAACTTTAGATTATTCAAAATACGTTCTTTCAGTGAAGAGTCATTAATAGATGTACTGTGCTATGACGAGTTTGATTCTAATCTTACCATTAGATCAATTAAGAAAGGGATAGTGAACGCCATTATTTATAACGAATTATACAAAGGTTCGTATGCTTCTAAGTCATCGTCTCTACTGATACCTTCAAGTTCCCGATTATATAGCAATGGAAGATCCACAAACGACAAACCTGAGTTTAGTGAAATATACAAAAATTTACAGATCAGAGTGAAAATCAGTCAATTGGAGTCAGATGGTCGTACCATCCGAATAGGTCATTTCAGATACAAACTTCTGAATATTATCCCAGTTCAAATAATTATATTCATAGAAACTATACCCGGAACGTACTTCATGTTATCCAAGTCATCACCAAAACTCTTGGGAGTTATGAATGAATTTTTAGTTAATGATCTTAATTGTTTATTAGGCTCTGTGCAACTGGATGACACATTTTTAAAGGGAGTACTAGATAGTTCTGTAAAACAGAGCGAAATTCAGAGTTTGGGTGAGGTTGAGTTGTCGTTCTCTATTGCCACATTAAACAATTCACTCAATTCAATAATAATCAATGTACCAAACAAGGATATTGTATCATTTTTTAAAAAGGAAGAAAACTTCACAGAGATGTTGTACAAGCATTTAAATAATGAAACTTCTATTGATTTTCGGCAACTCAATCTAACCAAAGTTAGATGTGATTTATATCTGATCCTCAACGATGGAAAGCTAAGATTCTCGAATAATATGTCGTTTCTTGTTGATCCATTAGCTGAGAATGATTACAGGCCTTCGATATGGAAAATCCTATTCAAGATTTTTGATTCACATACCTCCGATAAGCACATAGAAGACAAGTAAAACTATGTATCGTGAATATAAAACTAGGTAAAGCGCATTTATAAATATTTTGTAACTCTTCAAGTTGCTTGATCTAACTTTTCAAAGTCGAAATCGAAACTAGATCCGCAACCACAGCTGCTTTTGGTATAAGGACTATCAACAACCTTGAATTGTGACCCTATGAGCTCATGAACAAAATCAACCTTTGAATCTCTCAGTATTTCTAAAGAAGTTTTATCCATTATTACTCTTGCATTATCCCTGGTAAAAAGCGAGTCTTCTTCCTCTGGTTTGAAATCGCTTGTGTCCGTTAATTTAAGATTATACTGGAATCCGTGGCACCCCCCACTCTCTACTTGTATCCTTAAAGCCAAATTATCTTTCGAGTCTTCCTCTGCTATCTGGTTGAGTTTTGATGCCGCACTTTGTGTTATAGCAATGAATAGTGGTAGATTGTTGTGGTCACTAAACTGTTGATTCTGAACTTTAGTTTTGGTGAAGTCGAGCAGGGGACTGCCAAACTTTGGGGTTTCATGAGTAGAGTTTTCTTGAGAATGATTAGTTATACCTGAGAGTGATGTAGCCCGTGATGAAGAATAGTACCGACTACTGTGACGTTTCAAGATATAATTAAGAATCTGTTTTTGATGTATTATTGAAGGGTGTTTATTTATCGCTGTGCTATTGGTCATATTAGGCAAAATTGTGTAAGTTCTGGAAACTAGCATGTTCCTTTTCAGAAATTGTGCAAAAGTTCTGTGGTTCAGCATGATAGTATAGATGTGTCCATGAGTTAAATTTGATCTAGAATATTACTCTAGAGACATAACTTGAATCTACTATACCGCAATTACACATTACTAAGAAATAAAATTATTAAAAACTATTTTCTCGAACCTGAAGGCAATCCGATAGTGTAAACTTAATCGGCGCGACTATCGACGCTATTACAGAGTGGTCCAGAGCCGTCATTCACTTGTAATTGTTATTATAGACAAAACAGTCTGTGATTCTGCTTAATAGTTAGTTAATAAAGAAGTTTTGAATGATTCATGATTCATGATTCTATGCATTCAGCTGTCGGTTTGATGTTATTGTAGCATGAGCCAAATAGTTATATTAAAGTCGGGTTTCCGTCCGGGGAGTTATTTTTCCAACTTTGGTATTTCGTGGGGTGATATTGTTTGTAAGCAAAGTACAGCTGATCCGAGGAATTTAAATTGGCAATTGGTCGGAAAGAGCATCACCCCGCTTCTCCCAATGCATCTGATTTAGCATGCATGGTCTAGAGAGTGGTGTTACCTTTAACAGTGTTTATTCATGTTTGCTGCCCGCCGTAACTCTCTCAAGCAATATATGTAGAGATGGTACGATATTCACGCTTCCTTTTATTTTTCCGCCTTGTTAGTCTCGTGATACTAAGCCAAACTGACTTCTCTCACGTACCCCATATTTTACTTACCTGGCGTCCTCGATGACAGAAATAAGTCATGATGGATTTGCAAGCATTTGACTTGGTTCTCGAGGCTTCAGGTACCGGGGATAGCAAAAGAGTAGAGCGCGTAAACATTGATACGTTTTGTAGTTATGGTGAAAAGGATCAAATGTTGGAATACGCGGCTAGTATCAGCCGCTTAATTGAGTAATTGTACCCCCAGATAAATCCGGAGCCACTCTCCCAGATACTAGATATATCTCGTGTTATATCGGGTACCAAAGAACTGAATTTTCAAAACTTCGATTTGCACAAAGATATTTAAGTGATGAAGATTGCATGTACCATCAATTTTATGGAACTTTGGATGAGTTATTTTCTTTGTTGATAATTACACAGTAAGTTTTTACTTATATTATAATTTAGATACAATCGCAAGAAGAAAATGTTGGAGACTAGACGTTACAATCGATTTGCCAAACCTGTAAGTTTTCAGGACAAAGCAATGCTGAACTTTGGGAACGTACTAACATTAAATTGGTAGAAAACACGTTCGGACCACAACTCTTCGACAATGAAGACCTTACAAAGAAGCCTTTTAGAAAACTATGACCTCCCATCACTTCGTAACAATCCAGAATCGCTTCTGTCAACTTTTGAATTATTCCAAGAAGTGGAAAGCTTCAACTCAACCGATAAAACACAATATGTCAAAGTATTAGAAAACTTCAAGAAGCTGAAGCCTGCATCTATTGCTGAATTTGGGATAGAAAAAGACTTTGGTTACTCGTTGATTTATCTTGCGAATCTGTTCAAGAAAACAGGATCTGTATTCACAATATACGGTTTTGTGGATACTGCCGAGTTATCAGATGATGATATAGGATTGATCAAGTATTTGGTGGAGCTTTCTGGTCTTGATATAAACCTATTGTTCTCTTCTGACATTGCGAACCTAATTACACTTGCAAACAATACTTACCACTTTGATTGGGTTATCATCAACCATTCTAAATCAGACTTTGATCTTGAAACCCTAAGAATGTTGGAATCATTGAGCCTAATACAACCAAAAATGGTTGTATCTTGTTTGAATAAATTTTGTCAGAAACCGGTTTTCAATAACTATATCCTTGGCTCTCCTATATATAGGCGCCAATTTAATGAGAGTAACAAGGGTCGCTTTGCTGGAAGGTGGAATCTAGTTTATAAGGAATTAGATGAGAATGATAAGTGCAATGGTAATTGTTGCATTTTCGTTCAGTGTGTGGATTTCCTTGATTCATAGGTATTACATATTAAATCAAAATCTTAATGCAAGTAAATCAATTTTTTAAACAAATAAGATTCTTAAATTTTCAAATGCATTGAAAAGGAATGAACTTCAAGGGAGTTGAATCAACATCTTTTTTCAAGTGACTCTTTCTTTCATTTAAACCGCTATAACTATGAAATTTTTCAAGAATACAAAGGTAGTAACTTGCAGATAGATTTGAGCAATCAAAGGGCTCAAGATAAAAAGTTCCCATGGGCGTAACCCTACAAAACCCTTATCCTCGTCTTTACTACCCTTAAAAAATTTATTGCCGCGTTATCACTGTGTTCTAAAAAAGGAATATTTAGATGTTTTTGATATCAAAACCAACGTTCTATAGTTATTGATGTCACCTTCATTTAGTTAATTGATTCCCTTTCCCAAGGTGGCCTGTAACTATTGAAGTAATGTCTGAGGTCCGAGGGCTTGTGAGTGAGCGAAATGATCTATTCCAGGACAAAGTTATATTCATAGTGCCTCTTATAGGGAAATCTTTCAACCTGTCTGCATTGAAGTATGTTTGTTTCCTTCTATGTGGTATTTCGAATCTTTGGCCATGGAATTGCTTTTTATCCGCCTCAGAATACTTTGAAGAATGTTTCAAGACCAACCCAATCCTCGCAAACAATTATTCTTCCACAATGATGACCATTTCAACCCTATCTTCCACGATTTTTAATCTCTATCTTTCACAGAAACAGAAACATGCCAACTATCATCTGAGACTCGCTCTTGGGAATGCTCTTCAGGTGGTTGTTTTCCTGCTGATGGTATTAAGTACTTTGATTTCTGATAAGCCTGCAACTGGATATTTTGTGTTCGTTATGCTTAGTGTTCTGGTAAGTGGTATTGGTTCTTCATTAGTTCAAGTAGGAAATTTAGCTTTATCAAATATTGAAGGTCCCATATATGTTAATGCTACTGTTGTCGGAAATGCTGTTGCTGGTGTTTTGCCTTCAATCTCTCTGATGATCTCAATATTTGTTAATAAAAATGAAGACAGAGATAAAGATGCCTCAAGTTATTTCTTGACTAGTTGCGCTGTATCGTTTCTAGCATTATCAGCTCAGTGGGTCACGCGTCACTACACTCCAAAAGAACATTTAACTAATCTTCGTATAAGTGAGGATGGATCCCCGTTGATGGATCTATTAGAAAACCAAGGAATAGAGGAAGAGGAGCGCAATATTCAAAGTCAAAGTTCAGGAAGACATGTATCATTTAGCTACTTATGGTCTGTTTTGAAATTGATTCAAATAACCATATTTTTGACATTTTCATTGACGCTTGTTTTCCCCATCTTTGCATCCAATGTTTCATCCAAAAAAATTGATAAAAAGTACTTTGTCCCTCTTGCAATCTTAGTGTGGAATGTTGGCGATTTGATAGGTAGAATTCTGACTATTTTTCCTGTTTTAGTAATAAGCAGCCAGGTGAAGTTGTTAACATATGCTGTTGCAAGATTCAGCTTTGTTCCTCTTTTCATGATGTGTAATATCAAAGGGAGAAAAGGGGCTGTGATTGGAGACGTCGTATATTTAATAATTCAATTATTATTTGGAGTTACAAATGGCCAAATATTTTCGTCATGTTTCATGGGAATAGGCTCTTTGCTTAAAGATGAGGACGAAAAGAAAGCTGCTGGTGGTTTCACTGCATTTATGATCAACTTGAGCTTACTCATGGGCAGCTTGATAAGTTATCTACTTGTTTATCTAATAGTTTAATAAATTCCTTACAATAGCATATTTTAATATCAATGACGTGATTATTCATCCATTACTTATGAATCTAAATCGGATATTAGAGCAATTTCTATATGTTAAACATGAGAGGTTAAACTAGTTGCCTTCTTGAACCCTGGAAGAAAAACTTCACCACTAAAACCTGGAATGCAGCCATGCTACACATCAAAACCACATCAAAAACGGAGAACCAGAAAATTCTGCTCTCAGTAGATTTCACAGTGGATTGATTTCTGTTGTTCCTGGTCTTGTAATGTTGTAGAACACTAGACAAATCACCTAGTTTATCCTCAATTCTCTTGATTGATGACTGCATTCCTTCGACAGCAGTATTTTCAGATGGGGCATTTGGGAGGGAAGCTTTGAAGTCATCATTGACAGTGACTTCAAAGTCAACAACCTTCTCGGCAAATGTCGACATCTCATTGGAAAAACAAAATTCGTATTCTCCTGTCTGTTCACCTTTGAAAATGTATTCACCTTGTCTTTGTTTCTCTTGCTTGTGTATGTACTTTCCTTGAGGATCTTTCACAGAGATGTCAATATCGAATGAACCACCAAATTGGACAGCAAAGTAGTATCCTATATTCGTATGAGGGCTGGTGTTGAAGACGTAATAACATGATTTCTCGTTTGGTTGTAAGGTGAAAGTCAACGCAGTTGCACTGACATAGGACACTAATAGACAAAGGAAAAAGACCGTTCTTTTCATGTTGTGAAACTATTCTTGATCTAACAATACAATACTGAAAACTGTGGAATATATTTCCCAAATCCTATTACAGTCAGTAAAAAACTAAATTAAACCAGTTGGTCATATTCAATGCCATCTCAATAACAAACCACTTGTCAGTCTGTTTTCCTATGATCTGTATTTTTTATTCACCAGCGTAACTGATCCCAAACAAACTTACGTGCCCGGACGCGAATTGGGTTCCAGCGCATCATAACCGTCTAGAGTATCCACCAAGCGAACTAATTATAGCACTACAAAAAATCTTCTGAAGGAAAATGGCACGGAACTTATGAGGTTTTACTGGTTACCCTACAATAATTTTAATCAAATTGGGCACTTTGTTCGGCGCGGTGCTTGAGGGAGGGCAGAGTCTTGGATGACTCGAAAACTGGTGCAAGGAAGTTTATCATTGTAGAGATCAAATCAATACAAGGAAATGGATATTGACGTGTAGCTATAGATCTCTATTTCTTCGTTGAGTTTGATTTAACTAATAGTCCTGCTTTCGATTGAGAATAGTATTATAGAGGCAATTAGTGAGAAATGAGAAGTGGAAGTGCTATTTTTGCTTTGTGGGTGCTACTGTTGTCGCAGTTTGCCGAAGCACACGTCGCTTTATTACCAGCAAACGGTAAACAGTGTTTTTTTGAAAACCTCAAGGCGTTGGATGAACTGGCTGTCACATTCCAAGTTGGAGACAGAGCAAAAGACTCTACAGAGCAACTTAGTGCAGATTTCTGGGTAGGTGTTTCCTTGTTTTATATCTCCTTGTCTTACATGAGACTTTGGTTTTGACTTGATACTAACTAAAAGGCGTCTTCGATTACGCAATAAATAGATCACATCTCCTTCTGGTAGAATCATGAAAAAGCTAACAGGTGTCTCTCATGGAGAGGTTCAAGTTAAAGCAGAGGAAGCTGGAAAACATGAGTACTGTTTCTCCAATGAAGGTTCCAACATCCAGACAAAAGATGTTTCATTCAATGTTCACGGTGTTGTCTACGTAGATGTCAACGATAACTCTGATGATAACTTAGATTCATCAGTTAGGAAACTCATGGAACTAGTCTATGATGTCAAAAATGAACAAAATTACATCGTTGTCAGAGAAAGAACACACAGAAACACAGCCGAGTCAACAAACTCAAGAGTTAAATATTGGTCAGTCTTTCAGTTAATAGTCGTCGTGCTCAACTCCTTGTTCCAAGTCTTCTATTTAAAGAGATTCTTTGAAGTGAAAACTGCCGTTTAAGAAAAGCTAGAAGGCTACCTTATGTAATTTGCAATAAGAAACTTTTAATCAATTATACAGTAGATGGATCATTTATGAAATCCTGGAAACTGATCCGATGTATGTATCAGCTTTATGGTCAAATGGAAATAACTTGGTCATGATTAACTCGATCAATGAAGGTTATATAGCTAAGTGAGGACTCATAACATTTTATCTACATTTGCAAAAAATCAGTTAAATGGTCTTGGGCCCATTAGTAGTAAATATTCTATTATAAAATTGGAGACCATCAATTGACTAAAAAGTCTCTAACTTGCAGGTCTCTGTTAGTTTGTGGCACTAAGATCGACTACAACAACATCCAGGTATTCCCCCCTTATCCCATCTAGTATCTTTTGGACAAATAGGAGGTTCGGAAAATTTCGTCTGGCATCGTGCACTTCCGAACACCACAAAATTATACCTGATCGCACAAGCAATACCTGAACAAAACATGCAAAAAAGAAGATGCTTTGAGGAAGTTATTTATCATCCTTGTAAACCTTATTTTGATGAATTCCATTCAATATATTCAGTATTACCGAAAATGAGCTCCAGTACTTCTTCACAACAACCAAAGACATTCTACCCTCAAACTCCAGTTGAATTCAGCTCCACCTTGATCTCTAATTTGGATAATTCTCCAGAAACCAACTATGCTAGACAACAGTATTCAGCTCAATTCATTGAAAAAGAAGTGAACAAGAGATTGAAGGAACTGGAATCAAATAAATTAACCCAACTAGACTCCAAATTAACATCATTACTACTTCCAGATGATAACACTGATAGCAGATCTGTTGGTTCTGTTACAGAAAAAGTGAACGATATCAAGGATAAATTGATAAAGATTAATGAATCAAAACCTATTAAGAGCCAAGCTCTTTCTGATGCCGAAACGAAGGTGGTAAACTGTTTGAAGGGAAACAAAGACACTATTTTGAATTGCTGGGATGAAGTTGAGGCATTCAAGAAATTATCTAACGCTTTGTAGATTGCTGATCATTTTTATACTTATCCGGGTGAAGTTATATTAAGAGATAAAAAGAATACTATTGAGTACAGGCTTTGCAATAACAAAGCATGGTGAAATTTAGAGAATTATATTGTGGTAGAGCCACTCTTCATAATTTTTAGGAGGAAAGTGGTCAATTAAACTGTGATTTATCTGAGCTCTTAAATTTTATACTTTAAAAAAGTTTATGATCATGTAGGTAATATAACTTTTTATTATTTGAAGAATCACGTAGCTCAATATTCAATATTGAACCTTATGATTGTAAAAATCTACGGTAATCCAACTGCTTTATATATTAAGATCAAAGCGGAATCACCTTCACCACCTCCAGCCAAGCTCTCTATCTTCTCTCTGTTTATAACACTCACTTTGTCATCATTAAATTTGAACCATCTTTCTTGACTCAAATCCTCATCATCTTTGACAAAGCATTGATAATGTCCTGAATCAGCAGAGGAGCCCTGATGAGCAATGATAGAAGTTAACTCATACAACGAAGACGGATTTTCACCGGATTCAGGAGCATAATCGGATGGAAGTGCAGACTTATAATTTTCCTGCCACTTTTCCCGCAATTTTTGAAGCTCTTGCTGCTGTTGATTATACTGCTCCTTTGTTGTCAACTCTCCGGAGAGTTTGGTCTTTTTAAATGATCTGCCTTCCTCATCATTTTGCTTTTCAACCTTGTAAATGGCATCTCTTACTTTGATTTTTTCATCTTTAATCTGGTCATCAACCAAATCAATCAGGTCAAGTTGAAACGGAAATTGAACTTTTCTCAAAATCTTTGACTTCTTTCCTGTATCACGTTTCCAGAAGAATCTCACAAAATGAACAGTAAGATATTTAGGAAGCCTAGTGATTTTTCTAGTTATTTCATATTCGCAATTCTTACCCAAGGTTTCATTATTCTTTTCTATAGTCTCCTTTAAATTGGCAATTAAACCATCTTTCAAAAAATTAGTATTTATGGTAATGTGACAGTCCAGTTTCAGAGAATCTTCAAACCCGTAAGTTGGCTCCTCACTTGTTTCTAAACATTTAGTTTCAGTCTTGAAGTTTATTTTGAAATATTGATCTAAGTTTGGGAAATTTCTCAATAACACACCCAAAATCTGTGAATAAGCCTCTTCTGCATCTTGCTGTTTATAAAATCCATCATTTCCTCGCTCTCTGAACTGGGGAAAGTTGAGTCTCAAGGAAGTCAAAAAATTCAAGGGTGTAACCTTTTGCTTCTTGTTCTCCATTTTTTGAAACAGTTCCTTCAAATTAAAGATCAAATTTTGTTCCACATTCTGAGTGTTACCATCCTTATGGAATCCTGTCAATAACTCCTTGACCTCTTTGATATCAAACAACGATTGTAAAGATGAGTTCAAGTAGCATGAATTACCTAAATTGATCAAACCAGAAGGTTCATTATTAACATTGTAATTCAAATCATTTGGATCTAGATCTTCAATGAATGTTATTTCCTGCACTTTCTTCTCCTCCACAGGTGCCACTGGAGTACCTAAAACCATAATAACCTGTTTCTCTTTGAGGGAAAAAGTTGATAAGTTTGAATCATCTTTCAGCTGGCCACCTTTTAACAACACCTTTTGCCTATCAGGCGGAACATTGGTCAATGAATAAATTTGCAATTTAAACGTAATTCCTGGTTCATCCAGATCTACTTCAACTGGATATGTCTTTCCTGAGTTTTTAATTATAACTACATGGAGCACAAGATTGTGTCATGTTAGTATGTTAGGCTTTGAAGAGCAGGGGAGAATATGACTATCTAGTTTCTTTCAAGTCATCAATCGACAAGAAGAATACTTACCATTAACTGACGGCATTTTGAACGTCAATTTATTCCAAATCAATTCTAGCTATGTGCAATATCTATGCGGTCTCAATTGACTCTAAATCCATGTCTACTATATATGAATATCTGTACACGTAGAGATGGTACGCAAAACATGGTGGCAAAGATTAGCTTTAATCAAAAAAACTTGAGTAGCGCGCGACTACCCCAAATATTCAACAGATCCATTTTCATATATGTTCATAATCTATGGAATTTTCATTTCGAAATATCCTTACGTCTTCAAATGCCATTAGGCTCATCGGGTTGACACTTGTACGCTTTTTAGAAATCATGTCAATTGGTATTGTTATGTTTGATTTGTAATCCTGAAGGATTCAATCGTGTCGGGAGAAAATATTCTAATTGACAATTAAAGTAGTGAAATAAGAAGAATGCCACTTTTTAGACACATAATCACCTCGTCTTTACCCGAGTACTTGAAGCCTGCTAATTCAGTATATAATCTCTTCAAAAAATACTTGGTGAGAGCCCTTGAAACTGGTAGAACTCAACTTTTCATTCTGGCCTATTTGTTCGGTTTACAGTCAGTTCAGGTGTTACTTCAATTGTATGACACGGAAGGTGAGAACGAAAAACAAAAAACAGGTCAGATAATTGAAGATATAATCAGCTGTTTGGAAGAGATTAAGATGAAGCAATCAGTAAGGAAAGCACCTATTTTTAAAATAGAACGACTTTTCAAGCCACAAAACTCAGATATTCAGTTTTTGGATGTCATCGATAACAGAGATAAAGGTAGACTTTTTCTCAATAAATGGTGCCTGGATACCTTAGAGGAGGTCAAAGAGTCTTTTAGAAATAGAACAGTGGATACTGATACTCTATCACGTTTGATAGATGTTTCCACAGGCCTTTATGTTAGTATTGAACTTTTCCCATATGACGGGGAGATTTCAAAAGCGGAGGAAACAACTCAAGGAATTGAAAGCCATACCGAGACAGATAATATTCATGAAACTTTGTCTAATGATAACTCAAACAAGATATTACCGAATCACAACCTTAGTGCCGATAAAATTGAATTGAATAAACATGATGGACGGGACATTATTGATCAAACGGTCAATGCGTTATACCCAGACAAAATTTCAACACCAACAGAGAGTGATTTGAATCTTACCAAACGTGATATAAAAACCAAAATTAACTGGTGTAATTATCATATCCAGCGGATATTGGCATGCTTGAAGGAAGGGAAAGACCCTAACGAAGATATTTCTGGTCTTTTGAGTGAACCCTCGGATACATATCAGGAAGTCAACCATGAACAGATTAATAGATTGTTAAATGAATGTATGAAAATGAAGGACAATGAACAGGATGAAAATGATCTAGATAACGATATATTTAACGAAGAAGATTACTATTATGATTCAGAGAATGAAGAATATCTTTCCAAGGCCGAATTAAACAAGTTGAATGACAAATTTCCGGTTACACCTAGCGGTACGATCGTGGCTCCAGGTACAAAGCAAGGTAAATCTGTAAAGCCAGAGATTCGAAACATAGGAAAAAGTGAGTCTCCTTCCAGTTCTCATCCTGCACCAGAATCGTCACCTCCATTTGTATCACCCGCTTCTATTGTTGCTAAGTCAAATAAGTCGAAACCAAAGGAAAAAGATGTAGATCTCAAGACGATTGAAAAACAGTTAACAAACGGGGATCTGCTGAACTCAGCCAGTAAATGTTGCAGATTTGCGATGAGTGCGATTAACTATGAAGATATTCAAACAGCTAAATCTGAGTTGACGGAGGCAATCAGATTACTTAATATATACGAATCCAAAGTATACGGTTCAAGAGGGAATAGCCCTTCCCACGAAGCTGTGGAGGGTTCCGTTGTTAGCTCAGACGATTCTTAAGATATATATGATTACTAGATTAACTGTATACATAATATGCTTTCTGCCGTGTACAGATGTATTTAGATCTCTAGAAAAGGTAGTGTCTGCTCAAATTTATTACTGATATTTTCAGTGGAAGAAAAAACTGAAAAATTTTTTTGAAGGCTGCTAACAAGAGAAGACTCAGATGTTGTAACAAGAAGGCTAGGCAAAACCAAGATTACAGAAGATACCAGCTGTAATAACATCGCTGCGTGTAACATTACATTGAAATATTATCAAATTGGAGTTCTATCATACATTTAACACGGTTCTCTTGGACATTTTTAAGACACAGATATTTATTGGAACAAGGGGGCTGAATCAGACAAGATAACAAGATGAGTACATCAAACTGTAGATTCTACGAGAATAAATATCCAGAAGTGGATGAAGTGGTGATGGTTAATGTGCAACAGATTGCCGAAATGGGAGCCTATGTCAAGTTACTAGAATATGATAACATCGAAGGTATGGTGTTGTTGTCTGAGTTATCAAGAAGACGTATCAGATCTATTCAAAAACTGATAAGAGTTGGAAGAAATGAGGTCGCTGTGGTTTTAAGAGTTGATAAAGATAAAGGATACATCGATTTGTCTAAAAGAAGAGTCTCATCAGAAGAAATTGTGAAGTGTGAGGAGCGTTACAACAAATCAAAAGCTGTTCATTCCATCTTGAGGAGATGCGCAGAGAAATTTGACATCCCGTTGGAAAAATTGTACGAGACAATTGCCTGGCCACTGAGTAGAGAGTATGGACATGCTTTCGATGCATTCAGAATTTCTATAACAGACCCATCTATCTTTGATAAAATTACCCCTCCATCTCAAGAAGTGTTGGAAGACTTAAAGGAGCACATTTCCAGAAGACTTACACCCCAAGCAATTAAGTGCAGAGCAGATATTGAGGTGTCTTGCTTTTCATATGAAGGTATTGGTGCTATTAAAGAGGCTCTGAGTGCTGCTGAAGAGTTGAGCACTGAGAACAGTCAAATTAAAGTGAAGCTAGTAGCTGCTCCTAGATATGTCATAACAACACAGTCATTAGATAAGCAATCTGGTATCAGCTCACTAAATGATGCGATCGAAAGAGTTAATAGCATTATCACTAAGTATGGAGGTGTTTGTGATGTTGCAATGGCTCCAAAGGCTGTGACTGCCACCGAAGATGCTGAGTTACAGGCCTTATTGGAAAGAAAAGAAATGGAAAATGCAATGGATTCTGATGACTCTGACGAGGAATTTGATGAATAAGTTACCTAGATTCTCCTTAATTTAAACATTTTAAAGATCATCTTTAGTAAAAGAATATGCGCAATTCAAACAATGAATGCGTTAAAACAGTTAGGCGAGGCTTCTCATTCTTCAAAATCATTTTACCGTTGTACTGGCTGAATAAAATCATAAGAGATAGCAGAATCAGGATGACTCTTGGGCTAGAATTTAAATATGGGTATCAAATATAAGAGTGGTCAAAAAAAAGGGAAAGCAGATCTTGGGAGCTCCGACTTTTGAGAGTGTTTTTCTCGCTACTTTTAAGCATCAGCTCCTTGCAGAGATTATATGAAGCTGCACTATAAAACCATTTTGTGGAGTTTGCCTCAAGACAGTTCAAGCAATTGTTGAACATGTCTTTTTTGTAACCCAATAATTTAAGAGGATCCTGAGAATGATCTGTGTCAACATGCTTCCTTGCTTCAATCTCCAAATGCAGAAGGACGATAACATGTAATACTGCATGTATAACTAACACATGCTCAACCTTAGGGTCAATCGCATTGTCAATAATGGTGTTGCAGAATCTGGATATGAAGTAGATCTTGTTATCAGTAAGAGGGTAATCTGATTGAATTGGTAATTCAGTAATCTTTCTGGGTTCTGTTTCATCTTCTAATAGCGAAATAAAGTCAATTTTAGATCTCAAATATAGAATAGCAGATAAAGAGTTACAGATCTTTAGAAATCGTGTAAACTTTTCCCCAATTAACGCCTCTATATCTTTACCAGTACTACTGTTGCAGGTGGACAATATATCCCTTTCCAAGCTGTAATCAATTGATCGATTCCCAGGGGGTCTATAAACCGAGACCACAACCCTTTCAATAAGATCACAATTAGCATACCATCTTTTAAATATTTCAAAATCCCTGACGTTACCATCAAAATCCTCCAACTTAGGCTGGTCAATTGCCAAATCTAAATTATTGAAATACATTGCGGCACAACCAGTTATCGTGGTAACCCGATCACAGCAATATGCGGTCCAAAATAACCTCGTGAGCAAAGAAATTTTGTATGACAATCTGAATGCTATTGAAGCGGAGTTACTGACGCCATTCATACCGTTGATATTGCTGTTTTGGAATGCATTGAATTGGTTTCTAGCCCCAAAATTATGAAGTGCAAGCTCCTCTACAAGATTAGCTGCTCTGGTGAGGTACTCTCTAGATATTTGCGCGCCTTCTGGGGACTCTTCATGGGCACTTAACAAAAGAAAGGATTGAATTAATGTGATCTTATTGCTTTCAACTAGCTCAAGTAGTTTACATTTCCTTCTAAATGTTTCTGCTTTGACTCTTATTTCTTTAGCTTTTAAGTTTTTATCATATCTAACCCCTGTCAACATGAGAGAATTAAGTAGAATCGGGGGTATTTCTTCGATATGATTAATGATATCAGGATCAACAACGGGATATATAGGATAACTATTTTCCAAAAAAAGTTGAATCAAATGTCTTTGAACGTCCAATGATGGTTTATCAAAAGCCCCCTTTTTTTTAAGGTACTTCAATAGGTCTTCGTCGATATCGTTATCTTTGCTGTATTTGTCTCTGGCAGGCAGGAACATGTCTCTCCAGGGAAAAAAGAGGTTACAAAACTCACCATCAGATAAGGTAAGAAATGAGTCCCTACTTAGTAGTGGCGCTAAAGGCTGTGTCGAAGTTATAAACTGTGATTTTAGCTCCCCATTTTGAATAACGTTGGCATATATCTTGTCATTTCTGAAAACTGAATCGCTTTTAATATCGTCTGAAGATGATTTAAATTGGTTATCATAAGTATATCTCAAAGGACAATGTCTCTTAGCATTCTTCTCTGACAATGACGAGGAAGATATAGCAGTCTGATCACAGGTTGAGTTTGTTTTGCAGCAAAGAATACAAGTGGATGAATTAACGTTGTCGTATTCACATTTTTTGTGCAACCGACGACATCTTTTACAAGCCTTGAGAGCTCGACTTTTCTTATTGACAGAGAAAGTTGTTACTTCAAATCCACAAGCCATTAACAATGCACCTTTGCCATCAGAAGACGTCAAGCCATATTTAGGAAGCACGTAATTTATCAAATAATGTCAAAAAAACTTTGGATGAATCAGGTGCATCAAGAGCTCGGCTAGAGCCCTAAAAATTAAAGTATTAGTTCGTACCTTCTAAGAAAAAGTGCAGATAAGTCATAATAATTCAATAATTTCAATGATGAAATCATTTTTAACAACTATAGACTATCAGTTCTCAGATATAGCAATATCTAAGTTACTATAAATGATATCCAAATGTCATCTTTGAAACGAGGAAATGAGGAGGTTCACAATCTAGTGAGAAAGGCTAAAAAGATAGAAATACTGCAAAAAAAGGATGATTGGCCCCGGCAATTTCAAGAGTTGGAAACTATTCATTTTAGACTCAATTCTTATTTTACTTTTTTATCTTCAAGAAAGCATATAATCACAACTTTTGACCTTCTGAAGTCGTCTGCTGAAAAATCGATAAAACGAAACCTAGAGCACATAGATGTTGCAAGGATAGCATATCTAATACCGAAAGATGTATTATTCGAATATATTGACGAGAATCAATTTGTTCTAGAAGAAAAGCACTTCACATGGAAGGATGGATATGCCCAAAAAGAAACGGATATTTATGAGCTGAAAGAAGAAGAAGGAAAGCATAAAAACTCGTCACAGTTACTTGTGTTTGAATTTATCGATGGCAACCTAAGAAAATCTAAAACAAGCAGTTCGTATACACAAGAAATCAAAGTACCAGTTTATTCCCAGGATTCTATCAGGAAGATGATCATCAAGAGAAATAACAAGTTCAATATCGCTATTTCAAAGTTTTTGAAGGAATGTGAAGATCAAGGAATAGACGATGCTTGGTTAGAGCTTACCAGATTGGCAATTCCTTTAATCCCCAAGCCCAAAGATTTCGTGGACCCCATAGAGGAGATGGTTAAAAATTCCGTATCTGATCCATCAGAAAATGAAAAACGGATAACAATCCCTGCCTTAATTGAAAAGCTGCAACAATCAAACTTTTATGAAAATCAGATAGTTGAAGGTGGATTGATTGAGCTTCCCGGTCGAGAAGCTCATTATGAAAAGGTTGAATTTGACATACCCCAGTCTATCCTGGATGCACTAAAAGAGGCCAAAAACATAGAGAAACTTTTTTCTCATCAAGCGGATGCATTGAATCACATTCATAATGGGAGGCATGTTATCATATCAACTTCGACATCATCAGGTAAGTCATTAATATACCAATTACCTGTTGTCAGCGCTCTGGAAGAAGACCCTAGTTTGACTGCAATGTATATTTTTCCTACTAAGGCACTTGCGCAAGATCAAAAGCGATCATTAAGAGAACTTCTTAATCATATACCCGTTCTTCGTAATGTGGTAGTTCAAACATATGATGGAGATACCGAAAAGAAAGACCGAGAAACGATTAGGTCTTCGGCCTCTATTATTTTTACGAACCCTGATATGCTCCATACAGCCATATTACCTAGTCATCAATATTGGAGAAGGTTTTTGTGCAATCTTAAATTTGTTGTGGTTGATGAATTACACATGTATAAAGGGTTATTTGGATCTCACGTATCCCTTATAATGAGACGACTTAGAAGGATTTGTGCCATACTTGGTAATAATCAACTGGTGTTTATATGTTGCTCTGCCACATTGAAGGACCCTGTACGACACATGCATGATATATTTGGGATACCGATTGAGGAGATCTCGCATGTTAATAAAGATGGATCTCCATCAGGTAAAAAACATTTGGTTGCTTGGAATACTCCTTATATAGATAAAAAAGACCCGCTAGCTGGGCGAAAACCCTTTATTGTTGAAACAGCAAAGGTTGTGATCGAGATGGTAAAAAATGGTGTCCGAACTATTGTTTTCTGTGTGGTGAGGAGAGTGGTAGAACTATTAATGAAGGAAATAAGGCATATTTTGAAATCAACAGGAGAAACCGAACTTATAGGAAAAGTCATGAGTTATCGTGGTGGTTATGCTCCAAGTGATAGAAGAAGGATTGAGGGTCAGATGTTCAATGGCCAATTGAAAGCTATTATTTCCACTAACGCTCTAGAACTTGGAATTGATATAGGATCTCTTGATGCAGTTGTAATGTGTGGATTTCCTATATCAATTGCAAATTTCCATCAGCAAAGTGGTAGAGCAGGAAGACGTAATAATGATTCCTTAACGTTAATTGTTGGCGGGCAAGATCCTGTAAGTCAACATTTTATGAAGCATCCGTGTGAATTAGTCGAAGCAAACTATCCGGATTTGGTTTTAGACTTTCAGAACATTTTAGTCCTAGAAGGTCATTTACAGTGTGCAGCCTTTGAAGCTCCGATAACTTTTGATTTCGAACGAGAGTTTGAGTCGCAATATTTTGGTGATGTTGCAGTTGTAAAACATTTGTGTGAAAGAAAGCTAGTACATGATCCCAGCAATAACACATACCACTGCAGTTCTAAATTCTTACCTTGGCCTCCATCTCTAGTTTCTATAAGAGCCGTTGAACAGGACATGTTTGCTGTGGTTGATATTACAAATGGAAGAAATGTTGTTATAGAGGAAGTTGAAGCATCTCGAACCAGTTTTACCCTCTATGATGGAGGAATATTTATACATCAAGGATTACCGTATCTTGTTAAAGAATTTGAGCCTGATGAGAAATATGCAAAGGTAGAAAGAGTTAATGTTGATTGGATTACTTCTCAGCGTGATTTTACAGATGTGGATCCCTCTGAGATCGAAAAGATCAGATCAATCAACTCGAGTGATGTTCCCATATACTTTGGAAAAATTGAGTCTACTACCGTGGTTTTCGGATTTTTTAAAAAGAATCGGGAAAACAAAATATTAGATGCAATTGAAGTCAATAACCCTCCTGTTGTAATAAAATCTAAGGGTTTATGGATAGATATACCGCAGAAGGCTTTAGAGCTGATCAAAATGAAGTCATTAAATGCTGCTGCAGGAATCCACGCAGCTCAACATGCTTTAATGAATGTATTACCTCTATACATAATATCAGGATTAGATGAAATACAGACAGAATGTAAGGCTCCTGAAAAGGAGTTTGCGAAACGTCAAACAAAACGAAAGAGACCCGCACGACTTATCTTTTTCGACAACAAAGGTGGACAGTTTGGTTCTGGGCTTAGTACCAAAGCATTTGACAACATTGATTCCATTTTAGAAAAATCTTTGGAGACCCTGGTTGAGTGTAGCTGTGACTGGGGGTGTCCTGATTGCTGTGCTGCAACTTTTTGTAAGGAAAATTCATTAGTTCTATCAAAGTATGCTGCAATTATTATATTGGCCATTGTTTTGGGGCGGGAAATTGACATGAGTTCTATTCCCTCTGGACCAGAGCCAAACATGCCTTTCATTAAGGTCGAGACTGTTATACCAGCAGATTTAGCATCGGTAAAGTTTTCTCAAGATGTAGAGATTATTGACGTCAGAAAAGCTGATGCTCCTTTAACTCCATGTCCCAAAGGTGAAGAAGTTCAAGTGGTAAAAGTTAGACCCATTAAAAGTCCTTTAGAATCATTGGTGAAGAAGGAAGATGTCAACCAACTTCCTTCTGACTACTCCGAAGATGAATTTAGCGATGATGAACTAACCAAACAATTATAATTGTATATTCACTGATAAAGTATTGAGCGACTTATAAACCTTCCCATTAGAATTCAAATACAAAAAACTTGTTACATATGCATTAAATATATAGTCTTTAGATAATCAGAATTCCTCAGAATGGGGAGAGACTTGAAGATATATTGGTTGTACGAATAGATGCATCCTCCAAACTTAGTGTACGTAAATTTTTAGCTGCATCAATAGGTTTGTTTACGCCATCACTGCTCCAAATAGTGGAGTTCGTGGACTGTTTCGATTCGGGTTGTGTGCTAGGATTTGATGTGCTCATATTTGACTTGGAGTATGAAGTATTCAACTGTCTTTTAACCAAAGCAGGAGAATCCTGCAGTCTCTTTGGTTTCGATAATCTGAAAACTTGTTGTACTGGTCTTAGGTATATTGAAGCCAAAGAACCAATATTCAGTTCTAACTCTTCTAGTATCTCTGACGGCAAACGGTCATTATAAGATTCAATTGTTGGCATCTTGGTTTTGATAATCTCTCTGATATGATCTTGATGAGAAGATATAAGTCTCCAGTAGAAAAATCCTCTATCCCTTAGATCTGGATCATGACTCTCTTCAGTGACCTTTTTGAGGACATCTAGCACAAGATCTCGACTTTCTGTATTATTTGGATGACAAACATAGAGTTTGACAATAGTAGTTAGCATTGCTAGTTGAACACTCGAAGTATCCTCATCAAACCCGGCATATAATTCCGTTATGATTTCAGTTGAGTTCTCAATAATCCGGTTATATTCCCCAAGAATCCAAACAATCGATCCTTTGGACTCAGGCTCAGTAATTAGATCCACATTTTCAATCAATGCATCAATAAGAAAATTGAATTTCCCAGGGTACTTCCGGAGAATGTCTTTAATTATAATTGCACCTTCTTGAACAATATGTGATAACGAGGTAGATAAAAGATTATTCAAAACCGAAACACACTTCTCTGAAGTGGATTCTATCTTGACAGCAAGATTACCGATGGCTCGTATAGATTTTCTAACCATTTGATCGTCAATTTCTAAGGCATACTCCTCAAGTTCCCTTAAAACAACGTCAATATTTGCTTCATTAGCCAGTAAAAAAATAATCTCTAGTTTGGTGTCCTTTATATATACTGGATCGTCGAACTGACAGAAGAACATTGTGACCTCCAGGTCAACAACGTTCAGCTTTTCAAGCAGGAGTAGAATAACATTTCGCATAGCCAAAAATTGTATTTCAGACGGCTTTGACATGAGATTGGAAATAGCACCTGATATACGTCTAGGAAGGACAGGTAAAACATCTATTAAGTTCATCACATAGTTTCCAAGATATATTATAACTTTCAGTGAGTTCAGAACAACCGAGGAATTACCATGTTGAAGTAGAGGGATACACTTTTCAATTATTTCGACAGCATCTGATTGCTCTTGTGGAACATAAGCCATTATGGAATTCAATATGTAAATCTGTGACCACTCATTGCAGTTTTGGAGGTATCCCGCAATACGGAAGCAATTATTTTTGTCGATAGTCAATTTCAGTGAACTGTCTCTCTCAGTCAAGTCGCACAATGAACTGAGGGCCGCAGATACCACTGATATATTTGAATCATGAAGTAGATTATTAAGAGAATCTAATAGATCTTTGTTATATGGATCTGGGATTTTAGCATAAACTTTAGCAACCGTATAGGCCGCAGTTCTTCTTACATAGGGATCATCATCTCTCAATGCTTGTTTGAGTATCGGAATTAAAGCTGACAAAAAATCGGGAAGCTGAATTGAAGATAGAGTTTTGATGGCAAGACTCTTGATCATTGGAGATTTGCTTTTGTCGAAGTCGGCTTTAAGTAAAGGTAGGATCTCTAGACTCTCTTTTGGTCTCTGAGAATAAAAAGTAGTAACAAAAAGATATCCCAGACGTTTGATTTCATTGTCATTTTGTCCATATTCCTTGAGGATATTGATCACTTCATTGGTAATTAACACCACCTCATTATTTCCGATAGTCATATTTGCTATTATTTTTTTTAGTATGGTTTTGCGGTACACAGAAGACTTGGGTTTCTTTTCGTGATTTTTAAGATCGGCCAAGATCTCAGAAGCCTTTATTCTAGTGTACAACTTCGAATCACCCATTGTCGTGCTGTACCTACTGTATCTGTTTCCCTAAAACTTCTTTCAAATACGTGACACTCAGAATCCAATTCTATTTGTAAATATGGAGTTGCTTGGCTATTGGTCTCACTTTGCTGAAGGTATAAAGTTACCTTTTATTTCGAGATTATTTTTTTATTTCATTTCAGGAGGCCTTCGAAATCTTATCAGGCTTGGGTTTTTCACTACTTCAAATCATATGGCAGAAAAGTTATATTGATATAGAAAAATAGAATACAATCAATCGGCACGTTTTAGACTCAGTCTTCTAATACTATCAATGCCCAGTATATAGCGGCCAATTGTAAAGAAATAATCAAATAAAGATAACAGGTAGTAAAGTAAAACCAGTTCTTACAAAACTAGATGTGTGTATAGAAGTGTAGCAATAGAGAAAAGCAAAACAAATCTATGCATCAGAAAACAAAGTGATGATCAGTCACAAGCTTCAAAATGCTATTACCACTTTAATAAAGTCTAGTAGTTTTCCCTGATGGCTGAGGAGCAGAATCATGCAACCATACTTCGTCAAGCTTGGAAGTGACAGCAGCAACTGGAGATGAAGATAAAGAGGTGGCATTTTCTTGATATTGCACCGGTGAGGGTCTAGCAGGAGAACCTACACTCAAGTTTGACCCATTGTATGGACCCCTTATCTTTGGACTGTCATATTCAGGAGCATTATAATATAATGATCCGTTTGAGTGAGCATCATTCTGCAATGGTGTTACCGGATTTGACATTAAGCCATCACTTCTCATTGCAGGGGACATCGACAATGGACTCTTGCCAGCGCTAGGTTTCCCCAAAAGTTGTGGTTCTCCAAGCAGGTTAAACTCACTTGAATTGGAAGATGAATCCAACAATTTTTCATCCCCTAAATCAATAAAGTCTTCAGTAGGATCATAATTATAATCATCATCAGTATCCAGATTTTCCAGCTCCTCTAACCTCTCCTTACTATACAACAAACCATCTTTGAAGGTTTCCACCAAGGAACCAGAGCCTTGCCAGCCCTTTGATAGTTTGAAGTTCACCATTTCCTTGAAAACTTGCAGCCAATCATCGCTACTCCAGCTCTCTTTTAAAGAATTATCGATATTGAGCGCAACAAGTTGATAAGAGTTTTCATTGTCCAAGTACTGGGTATATGGGAGCTGCGGTAATCCAAATAAAAGAGACTCTTTCCGATCCCTACTTGAAACAAACTTATTCGGCCTTCCATATAGCCTGAATGCGTTCATAATAGGAATTAGCAATCTAATCATTGTCTCTGATGGCTTGACACCAGAATGTGTTTCAGGTATTAGATAACACAAATGAGTTTCTTTAAGTTCAACACCTTCTTTGAATTTTGATGTAGCACCAACATCAGATCCATACGAATTAACCGATTGACTTGAATTGACTCTATGATGACGAGCAAATTTTGTCAAGGAATTTGATCGTGAGTGAGGAGGAGATTTTGCATGTTCTGAAGCTGAAACTTGATGCTTTGATCTCAATGAAATCAATGAGGAGCTTGAAACCTTTTTAGATAACCCAAAAGATGATGAGCGGCTTCTTGAATTACCAGCCAAAAGAGATCCAGGGTTGACAAATTCATTTTCTCCAGCAATAACTTTCCCAAGCAAAGTTTCGTTGACATGACATTGACCAACAAGTCTAATCAGGGAATTATTGTCTATGAACTCCGGATTTTCAGGATATAAAGATACACAAGATCTTCCATGCACAATAGACGCAAGTAGGAATTTCTTAGACTTAGTTGGCGAGGTATAAATCTTGATTTTCCCCTGTTTCTTCTTGGATCCCACATGTGGATTAATAACCACATAACATCTAATCCATTTATCATTCAAAAATGGAAATCTAAGAACACACCATTCTTCTACAATGTTCTTATTACTTGGAGCCAATAAAGTTCTAATATCGGAGAAATAGATGGCTTTGGAAGAGAAAAGTGCCCCTGTAAAACTCTCTTGGAGTTGCTGGTATTCAAACTGGGCAAGAAGGAGACAGGAATAAAAATAATCTATATCCTGTTTATTTGCTAGTCGTATCATGTAACACTTAGAGTCTGTGAGCTGTATCTTCAATTCATAGTTCTTTTTATTGGACAATGGATCTGTATTGTGTATGTAATGAAATTGAGCATCTGAAATATTGATATAGATGGGTTTGAATCCGCCATTGAAATCATTACGAACTTCTTCAGCAGTGGATGAGTCCATTTCCCATATAACCAGTTCTGTTCCACTTAGTTTGGCATTGACTATAATCCAGTCAAGAGCATCGGAAGGAACAGAAGAATTGCTCAGTGGTACTTCAACAAATACTTCACAATATGATCTTGCTTGTTGCGCATGAATCAGAGTTACAATGGGAACTAATTCCTCAGGAAGTGATGATACACCATCTCCAGGTTGAGAAAGTGCTTTATTAAGAGAAAATGCTCTGGAACTGGATCTGGAACGTTGGTGAGATGTTATCGTGTTGGATTGACGAAGGAATGTAGTTGGAAGAGACGACAACCTTTTCGAATCACTAATAGACAATCTCTTCGCTGGACCGCTATTAGTTCTTCTGGTTTTGCTATCAGAATTTAAACTTGATTGGGAAAGATCTCTGTCTCTGGAGGTCAAGGCTCTCGGTTTGGGAAGTATTTGAGAATCAGAGGTAGATCCATGCTGTATATTTGTTGATATTGTTCCTGCTAAATCATTGATTGCATCACTTTTTGGAATAGGTGGCAGTCCCTTATTTATGGCACTAGAGGGTGTAGTCTGACTATTCTTAGACCGTTTGCTAGAATCTGACTTCGTCTTAACAGCTCCGGTAGTCTTTTTCTTCCTCCTAAACAAATCCCTAAATCCCATGATGTTGTAGATGAATAACGAGAAAAAACGCAATTTGTGATCCCAGAAGTAGATACGGATTTAATATCTGTGCTATATAAAGCAGACAAAAGCTGATCAACACTTATCCAGAAAACCCGAAAACACCCAAACAAAAAAAAACACAACAACTGTCTTTTTCGATTAAAGTAGTTGCTACAATCAATTCGATAGATATTACAACTTATCGAAGAGAGAGGCAAAGTAACAGGTATTTATGCCAAGCGTTGCACCAACCTATAACATTTGAATTCATACGGTTTTTATTTCCGTCTCCAACTGCTATTGAGCTGGTTGGAATGAGCTAACGAAAACTTTCATAACCTTCCAACGGGGCTTTTTTCTAGTGCGCCGCGTCGGATATTTCAAATGTCCTTTTAGTATTCATTCAGTCCAAAAATATCACAATAAGACACAGGAGTTGTATACTGTACGTTCTAACCAAACTTATGCATGGCTCAGCTACTTTTTATAAGCTAGGAAGCATCACATTCAAAAAGTGGGTGAGGTCTGAACTTCAAAAACTATCTGTGATTGCATAAACTTATTTTTAAGGTAAAACTCTGTTGTGCAAAGAGAATCATTTTAATCGATCATGATTCACTCAGTACTGATATGTATGTTGTACCCACAGTTTGATAATGATCAAATGAGAAGGAGATCAAGATACTAACATTTCAAATCATCAAAGTCAATACTAAATGTATTCCGAGATTAATGAAGTTTTATACTCAAGTTGATATTCTTACTCAACAATTGCTTCTACAGCAGGTTTATCAACTAGTCACATCTCGGACAGATGCTCAATGCTCTTTCTTAACACCTCCACCATTGTTAGAGAAATATAGGGATATAAAAGTCATATATAGACATTACGCTACACTTTATTTTGTCTTCATAGTGGATCAACAAGAGTCGGAGCTTGGAATCCTGGATTTAATTCAGGTGTTCGTACAGGTTCTCAATACTTGTTTCAAGAATGTCTCAGAATTAGATTTGGTATTCGGATGGCAAGTGTTGGAAGCTGCATTAGAAGAAATAGTACAAGGAGGTATGGTTATAGATACAAGTATTAAGAAGATTGTTGCAGCAATTGATGAAGCTAATAAACAACAAATATCGTCAACATCCACCACTTCCGTTGGATCTACACTCTCAGGCGCAAACTCGTCAACTAATCCTGTCAATGCCATTAGTAATGCATTAGGAAACATTAATAGTACTCGTTTTTTATCTAGATGGTCTGGCAGGTGATCTTTTACATGGGGATTATTTTTGAAATGATTATATTCATTGGGAACAAACTTTATTTATAGGCATACGTTAACCTATCTTAATTCACAAATACTATCTACAAGAATGGCGAAGGCTACCTATTAATCACCAAAATTTGTACCATTTCTTTTTGACTTCTTGATTCTTCTTAGCTAAACTTTCAGTCAACTCCATCTCTTCTTTCATCTTCGAAAGCTCATTTTTTTGCTTTTCTGATGCTTGATCTCTTTCAAATGCCTCCTTTTGGACTAACAGCGATTCTGACGTCCTTTTGTAATCTTTATCCCAAGGCGAAACTATTGGGCCGGTTTTCCATATAGGATCATTGGATGCAGCAGTCTTTTTTGCAATTTCCATCAACTCATACTGCTCCCTTCTTCTGAGTTCTTTGTTCCTTTCGTAATCAGCTCTCAACTCTGGGGAAAGACGGGCAACTAGTTGCTCCTCTGTCGGTGTCGTGAATATGAATAGAAAAACACCTAGACCAATAATTCCTCCACCGGCTATTAGTGATCTTCTCCAGAGAGCTTTATTCACTGGATCAATCAACATGTTGTTTAAAGATGGGTATGTTTAGTTCCGATATCTCTAGCCGAGCTTTCTTTATCAATCATACTGACACTTTATCACTCTAATCTAAATAGTTTTTTTTTAAGAGTTCGAGATGAAAAATCAAATCGTAAAATTCGCCCGGGTAAATAGCACAGCCTAACATGGTTCATCATTTTAACTAGTTTGTTTGAACCCGCTTCTTTGTTCGGCTCTAAATAGCTAGCAGGAATACAGTAATGTTCACCGAGTATCTCTTGGCTCAAGCTAGTAGGGCAAACTCAGATTATTGGTGAAAAATTTCGGTTCATCGTCACAATAACTTTGTATACTTTTTATGCTGTTATATATATATATAAATATATGGATTCTTTATCTAGATTGTTGAGAAAATAGGTGTTTAACTACCTATATGCTAAATGAAGTCAATTACAGCATAAAACATCTCACCTTCGCATTAATGACTGATTTATAACTTCCCTTCGCTGAGAGTGCTATATTCTATAGCAACTCCTCCAGTAAAAAGTACCCTTTGAAGCTGATCTTCGGACATTCCCTTGATGATTACATGGATGTGTGGAATGGACTTCACACTCTGCAAGGATGCCCAGTTCTTGAACCACGCAATACGTTCTCTTGGAATCTGCAACCAGTCACAGAAGGTTTTCCTGATGTAGTGTTCAATTAATCTTTTATCCTTTTGAGAAATATCTCCTACATCAGATGTAGGGTCGGGAAGAAGCTGAAACTTCAACCACACGCAGAGATGAGTAGTATCTGGCTCCAAATAATAAGGAAATGAATTAGGAAGTATTGTCATATCACTTGAATTTGCGAAAGGCCGCTGATCTGCAGGTTTCACAAACTTCTCTATTAGCTCCTGGGAAGAGGTTGAATAACATGTATTTTCTGGCACCCATTTGAGCTCATGTACTAGTAAATAAGTCACCATATCATAACCATTTTTCTTCAAAAACTGTTTGTGTCTATTATACTTCTCCATGCATTCTGGAGATCTAGTTAATAGATGAATGTTCCCAGATTCAACAATTTCCTTGACAGTATCAAAAGGGATTGGTGCCGTATCCTGGATTTCAGACATTCTCAAGTCTATTAAGTTCTATAAAAGTCTAATCGATCTCAGAATTTGGGATTGTTTATAATAATAGTTAGCAGTATTGAAATCTGAAGGGGAACCGAACCAAATATTAATATCAGAACTCTTATCTATATAATCCGCGAGTTGTTGGCACGTTTGATGACGTAATTAACTTCCAATAATAATACAGTCTGAATCTTGTAAATGGTCTCTACTAAAGCGCTGAATCACTCCTGCTTTGATCAATTTCATCAGAAATGTACTATAGTTGTGGTCGGTTTCCATTGCTATAAGAAAACTAGGCCACAAAGTTCTCAGGAATGTTCGAATCCAATATTACATCCCCATGTTTCTAGAATCTTCTGGTAAATTCAGTTCAACTTTTTCAATGTAGAGCTAAATGCTAATACAAGATCCATTTACATTTTCATTTCTCTGCCCAATACTACATATACTGTTTGGTCCCCCAGTAAAGAAAGCTGAAATTAAAGTAACGATGGTGAACATTTGTGTTTTGTTAGGAAGTGGGCAATTTTTAATCGAAGGATCAGCTGTTAATTTTTTCGCAGACAGAAAGGTTAATTTAAAGCGGCTCAGTTCTCGGGGACATTAATTATATATTATTTTCTTGGGGTTGTGGTGATAAATCGTCAACTTTAATTATTTTACTTTACAAAGAATCTTGCAATTCCTTCATAGGCTACAAACTCAATTGCATAGAGACAAATAACAATGGATCAAATTTTTGAACAGTATTTGAGGGATTTGCTATCCCAGCAATCATCCAGATCTTCATTCTCTTCTCCTTACTATAGGCAACCACAAGAAAGAAGAACCCAAAACTATTATGAACAACCTCAGGAATATACTGAGTATTCAAGAGCTCCATTTAGAAGACAATCAAGGAGGGCTAATAGAGGTTACCCGATTTATCCGGCACCTTTCAGCTACGGGGTTCCTGTGGGTTATACTCAGCCATACATACCTCCTCAATATTACGGAGGATATGATGACGAATATGAGAATGAAGATGAGGCAGAACCAACAAATTCAGAAGAACCAAGTGGTCTCGGTCTAGATGAGGTTAAGTATAATGAGCAGCCAGATCAGAGTAAGAATAATGGGGTGCAGTACAGATCATTAGATGATGTTTTTGGACCTTATTTCTCCAGGCTCTCTCAGCAACAACCTCAACAATATCGTTACGATCCAGAAGAGGCAGGTGAAGATGGGGAAAATGATCCAATCAAGGCATTGATTTTAAATGCTTTGAAGAAAAATAATACAGAAGAGGAAGCCCAAGATGATGCTGCTATTCTTGCTGCTGGCGAAAACAAGGGTGACAACGAAGAGGGTGATGTTAATGAAGAAGCCAAATCTTCTGATAACAGTGATACTCCACATGCTCCAAATTCGACTCCTTTAGATAAGTCAAATGCTTCTACTATTGCACCAGCTAAAGCTAAGGTTCAACCAAAACCATCCGCTCAGCAATCATCTTCCAAGCCAAAACTTAGAAGAAAATCTACAGCCTCTTTGAACTTACATTCAAATCAAGGTCCTGAAATCAAAATTGATCCATTGCAAATATCAGCACCTCAACTGAAGCCTTCCTTGCCTTTTTCTCCTGCTGTGAATGTATACGATTTTCCTGAACACTATATTATTGCAGTCGCTCTACCTGGTGTCTCTAAAGAATTTGTGGATATTGATTATCATCCTACGTCATCAGAATTAGTTATTAAGGGTGAAGTTAAGAACAAATTTCTTTCTGATGACTCTACAGTTGACAATTCAAAGTTCTTAAAAGTATCTGAGCAAAGATTTGGATCTTTTGAAAGAGTCATTAAATTACCATCCTTCCCAGATGTGAAAGAGGAAGAAATTTCGGCTGTATTCAAGCTTGGTATGTTAGAAATTAAAGTTCCTAAAGTTAAGGAAAGTGAGTTGATAAAGAAACCAAGAAAAATTAACTTAGAGGATATTCCAGATGAAGAGCTTGAAAGAGAAAGCAGGACTGGTTACATCTAAGGATTTACGTATTTTTATTTGTTTGATGGCACATAATTTAAATATAAGAACTTGATTTATCATTAACCTTTAGGCAAGATTGATTAAGCAGCATATTTTTCGACAATAGAGTCAAAAACACTGTTCTTCTCTTGTAGATCGAGTATATAGTCTGATTTTGAATCCACCTTTTCTAGCTCAGAAATCAAGCTGTCATGTTCTCTACCTTGTAAAATCTGAAATGAAATTTTGTTGATTAAAAGATCGACTTTCCATTGTTCGAGTTCCTGACCACTTCCATTAGTCTCTAACTCTTCAATGGCATTCAAAATATCTTGTGATTCAGGGAAATGTAGCAACTTAAGATTTGAAATGAAAAGACAAATCAGATTCTTGATGGAAGTGGTAGTTTCATTTGAAGAAAGTTCGTCATAAAAATAATAGGCTGATTTAAGGCTGTCACTATAGCTCAATAAATCAAACCAAGATTGTGATAAAGTGAACACCAAACTATCCTGAGAAATCTTGCTAAAACTGGACAAAATCTTTGATGCTTCTTTAGTTTTATTTTGCACCAGGTGAATGTAAACCAACAATGAGACATTTTCAAACCCTTCAGAAACGGATAGAAGTTCTACAGCAGAGTCATAGTCTTGAAGGCTAACGAAATACAGAGCTCCCAACAAATTGACAAATTCGTCATCTTGATTCGAGGACACCAAAGCTTCAAAGTCAGAAGATTTGGATTTACCACCTTGAAGAAATTTGACATATAGCTCTAATGCCTTAAACTGTGCCTCAAAACCTTCATTGACTTCAGTCGAACTAATTAGTGAAAGAGCAGCATTATAATTTTGTAGAGCTATCAATGATCTGATCTGATATTGATAAGCTTTCAGCTTGTTCTCTTCACTAGAAAAGATTAAGTCTTTTAGGTCTAGTTTTGATAATTCAGAGTATTTTGCAGAAAAAAACTGCTGACTCAGGTGATATAGTTCACTAGTGTCACTAAATGGATCCATTATTGCTTAATCACGTAGTCCTTATATAAATACAAATATCAATTTTTAACCTTGTTGTTCGTTGTCATTTTTAAAACATGTAAATATATTACATTTTTGGATCACAACTGTATTTCAAGTGCACGGATGCAATTTGGAAGTTATTTTGCTGGGGATTAGAAATTGATTATGTCATTAAACAGCTAATTATTTGAGAGAGAGAAGTTGCAATACTCAATTGCTTCACTTAACAGAGAACTCAGAGTAAATCGTAGAAAAATATTACGAGTCATTTCGAAGCCTGAGAATCAACAGCTATAGACATAAATACGTTGATCAAGGATTGCCAACCAAACTGGCTGACATATTAAGAATATTCAGGTTTCCAATCTATTATTCTAAAAACTGAAAACTAAAACCTCGACCTCACTTTATAATCTACAATTACGACTCATTTGTTAGCAATATAACATTTATCCCTATTTCATTAAAAGTAAAAAATCCCTGTAATTTACATAAAAACAAACACCTAAGAGAAGATAAGAAATTATGATCTCTCACCTCTCAATCTTCTGGCCAATTGAATATCCTTCTTTTGAATAGTAACTCTCTTGGCGTGAATAGCACACAAGTTGGTATCTTCGAAAAGAGAGACTAAGTAAGCCTCAACGGATTCCTGCAAAGCACCGATAGCAGAGGATTGGAATCTCAAGTCGGTCTTGAAATCTTGGGCAATTTCTCTAACCAATCTTTGGAATGGCAACTTTCTGATCAAAAGTTCAGTAGACTTTTGGAATCTTCTGATTTCTCTCAAAGCAACAGTACCTGGCTTATATCTGTGAGGCTTCTTGACACCTCCAGTGGTTGGGGCGGATTTTCTAGCTGCCTTGGAAGCTAGTTGCTTTCTTGGTGCCTTACCACCAGTAGACTTTCTTGCTGTTTGCTTGGTTCTAGCCATTTTGTGATGATTAAACTATTTTACTCAAATAATAAATTATCCAGTATAATTAGTATGATTAATAACAAATAACAAACAAATAAAACACTTTCGATAAAGTGCGAATTTCTCTTTATTTATAATAAAATGTTGTTCGCTAGTTGATATCTATTTCCACCATCCCCACTATACAAATTATGTGTTCTTATTTGCCGCAGTTTCACGCCTAGTGGCGAAAAAGTTTTTCTTGCTAACGATTAGCGTAAAGTATATGGCATGTTGAGAATGAGTAGAAAATATTAGTGCTGCTCTTTACGCAGCGCGATGCGTAAAGAAGGGTCCTAATAATTCAAGATATATCCGCGAGATGGCCATAGTAAATGGGAGGATTTCAACATATTAGAAGATGGTTCAGAATTTACGCGGGCTTATAATGGTAATGAGCGCGATGATTGGCCAGGAAACGAAACAGAAGATTATGGTGGGAGGATGAGCGAACCTAGGCATTTTGGATGGCGAGAAATGTGATGGTCATGTAGAATATCTTTATAAATATAGGTAAATATCCTGTTTCTATATTACAAATTTAAAATAAGAAAACTTTTTTTAGTTAACGAATTATAATCACAAAATGTCTGGTAGAGGTAAAGGTGGAAAAGGTCTAGGAAAAGGTGGTGCTAAGAGACACAGAAAGATTCTCAGAGATAACATTCAAGGTATCACCAAGCCAGCAATCAGAAGATTGGCAAGAAGAGGTGGTGTTAAGAGAATTTCTGCATTGATCTATGAAGAAGTCAGAGCTGTTCTTAAGTCATTCTTAGAGAACGTCATCAGAGATGCTGTGACCTATACTGAGCACGCTAAGAGAAAGACAGTCACTTCATTAGATGTTGTCTACGCTTTGAAGAGACAAGGAAGAACCTTGTACGGTTTTGGAGGTTGAGCGAGATGTATTTTTTGTGCTTTTTATAATTATAGTTTCGGGATATTTCGGGAGTATATCATATCATCGGTGGCAATGACGCCGACTAGTTCAAACGAATGTATGAATTTAATTTCGATTTAGTTGTAGCTGCTAATATGCATGAGATAGTAAGGTAGTTTATATAGCCTAAAAGGTGTCAATAAATAACTTGTGCTGGTGAAAGGATGTATGGAAGGTAGGGTAAAAAACTGAAATAGTGATGAATGTTTTCGAGGGGGCTGGTGTCATTCTAGAAACCCTAGAAAACCTAAGTTTATTAGTGGAAACCACAACATATTGTATAACAGAAGACTCTAATACTCCTGCTCTCCATCTGCAAAGAAAGGCTTGCAACATCCATTTAATGAATTCAATATTGCTTGCTAGCTATTACTTCTTATTTGTTGTTTTCCTTACATTTAATGTCCTATCCCTACTGCCGATTTTAAAATTTTTCTTCCTCTATTGGTTGCTGAAAATTTTTTTTTCAGCAGGGACCAGCCGCGCTCCCCCGCTGATGGCCTGTGCGTTTGCCTTTCGCCTGCAGCACTCCGTGCAGATGAGGACAACGAACAAGAAATTTTTGTAATTTTTGCAATTTTTTGTCCTTTTGCTGTAAAATCTAATATAAAAAAGAGATTTCTGTATGTGGGCAAAACCGAACTTTGTTGAAAATCGTTGTTTTTTACAAATTAAAGGACCCCAAAGGACCGGTTTTATATCTAATTTTTCACTAGTTGAAGGTTGGATACTAGCTGAATACTACTCGGGAAGGGAACGGTTTATACTGGTACTCTTCTTTTGTTTGTAGTATTATACAAGCTTCATCAGAACTCAAGTTTTTTTCTATAAAAAACAGAGATTGAAGCGACTGTGAGTCGTATTTTGATTGGAAGAACAAGTTTGAAGATTCAAAGTGATCTATAAGATTAGAGATATTAAGTTATCTTGATCCTCTGGTTCTCCTTCATTTAAAAACGTCTCTCAGACAACTTGATTTGGCCAGATATAACCATCGATCTGTTTTTTTTTTGCTGTACCAAGTTACCAAAGACGAGCTTTTAATTAAGTCATCGTCCATATTATAAAATCATTCAAAAACTGGTTTGAGTTTTCTCTACCTGTATCCAAAATGTTTGCAAGTGCTAAGAATTATTTCTTAGAAGGCCATTCTAATCATCACCAAAATTCTCAACATCAACCCTCAAGTGGGGTTCTACCTCAATATCACCAGCGTCATGTTTCTTATCAACCTCCAGTATCCACTCAAACATATTTAGGGCCTGTTTCATCCCAAAACCCACAATATCGTCAACCATCTTTACAATACTGTGGAGGATATTACGCCGGTGTTTGTCCATCGACTTCAGGCATGCAGCCGGCTACCACGGAATATTACTCGTCTCATTCAGTTTCATTACCCCAACAGCAACAACAACCTAATCAGACTAACACAGAGCAACAGCCAACAACTGGTGGTGTGTCTTCTGTGCTAGATTATGAAATTGATCAAATGGTCAGATTTGTGTGTTGGCTTTGCTATGGTTTGATGAAAAGAACCGATAATCCATCTAGTTCATTCCACACTACTGTGAAGTCAGTTTTAGCTGCCACAAGGCTACCAAAATCAACTATTGTATTAGCATTGCTATATCTATCAGAGAAAATGGAAAAACAGGATGAAGCGGTTTTGAGTAATTCAGAAGTTTTTGAAAATCTAACGATTTCACTAATTCTGGCAAATAAGTTCAATGATGATAACACTTTCCGGAATAAGTCTTGGTCTGATGCAACCGGCTTAGCTGTGGATCTCATAAATAGATTGGAAAAGGAATGGTTGTCGGATGTTAAATGGAGGCTACATTATAGTGATGGGTTTGCTTGTATTGAGGAGTGCTGGAAGACTTGGTGTGAAAAGTTCCAAGCTAAGCCATGCACACAAACAGTTGCTGAATCTTATAACTCACCTTTGAGAATAAATTCTTCTAACTCATCACATCAATACCGCCAACAACAATCGGTAACTCCACATGAATTTAGATCACCATCAAGCTCCTTATTTTCCGATAATTCACAGTTTTCTCCAATTAGTACTTCAATAAGTTCATCGCCTTTTTTCAACGAATATCAGCAATCACTGCCACCACCAGTGTTTGAAAATCCTTATCAGATTCAGTATAATTCCTCTTTGATGGCATCCCAGATCTCTAATAGTGACTACTTCTCATTGTACCAACAAATGAATAGCCAGCCAATTATGAAACCAATTTCTACTTCTGTTGCTGCTAATGTTCCTCAGCGTTACTATCCGTTGAGTCATTATCAACAACATATGATTCCATCAGTAATGAGTACTGGAATCTGTTATGGAGGACCATCCATTAGTTATGGATCTAGCGATTATTTCCAGCAACATCAACATCAACAGCAGCAACAACAGCAACAACAGCAATACCAACAAGACCCGCAGTCTCAGCAGCTTTACAACTCAAACAGTTATTGTGCTGCTACTGCTTGTTGAATGATTGTATCTCTGTCTCTGATTTCTGATGTCTCCTGTTACTTTGGAGCATTCTGCAGGCTTTCTCTCCGTTTTTATTTTTGGTATTATTGGGTTTCAAAAATACAAAAAAAAGTTTAGTTTGTTTTTCAGTTTTTGAGTCATTAACCCATTTCATGTTACTACTTACTGTCTAGTATCTGCTGAAGGAATAATTTTGTACATGATCTGTTCTTGAAAAAAATATTATCACAACTACCGAGAACAGGCAATCGGAGGTACTTTAATACAGTAGTAGGGCAGCAAATTTATTAAACCTTTTAATATTTATTCTCCGTCTGTTTTTTTTTTTTTCTTTTTTAGTGCAACACCTATATTCAGAATATATCTAAAAACCGAAGGATAGGTTTTAACTCAATAACATTCAAAGTTCCAAAGAGTGTATATGCTATGATTATTTAAATCATGGTGCTTCAATTTTATCTGTTAAGCAATGTTAATTATATTGAGGTGAAATAATCCAAAAACTTAAATGGTGTATAGATGTTTTGTGATAACTTTGCCTACATACTGGAATTTCAGGTATACCTGTTAGCTATCAATAACAGGGAGCAAATCTTGATCCTTCATTTAAAATAAATCAATAGGTAGAAGTTCAGTGACCAACAGCAAAACATCTTGTGCGTGCAACTTGTGAAACAAACTCCCATTACTATATTGAGCCTGCGTGGTATCTCTACTCAAATTATCAGATATACTCTTTGAAACAGGAATTCAACTTTTACGATGTCTCTGCAAATGACAATAGTTTTTGGCGTTTTGGTGTTTGAAATGACACTCATGAGCATTTTAGTGATGCCATTACCACACCAGATTCAGGATGCCGTTGTTAATACCTCATATAAACTTTTACTAAGTCAGAACGTCAAAGTAGGTCTCGGATTTGGCCTATGCATTGTAGGAATGCTGTTCTTGGATGCTTTGAGAACCTCAATTCCATCAAATCAGGGTGACTACCATCATGGTAGATATGGTAGTGAAAATGGTGGAGTAATTCCACCAGCTTATATCGGAGGCCCTCGCTGGGGAGAAGTTAAAGTCAGAGAGTTTTACGCTCAGCGCAACCTTTACATCACTGGTGCAATTCTCTTTCTAGGGTTGGCGATATACTTCAATATCTTACTACTGAAGAGCTTGGTAAAGAACAAGAAGCTCTTGATTGAGGCAAAACAAAAACTTGAGAATAAGTCAAAAAAAGTTATATCTAGTCTTGAGTTTGAAGAGCTAAAGCAAACTTTGAAAAAAAAGCAACTGGATATAGAGAGTTTGAAAAAGCAGATTAATGGATTACATGCTGCATATCAACAGAAGGCTGATAACTTTTCTGATTCAAAAGTTACCAACAAGAAAGATGAATGATGTTTCACAATCCTATTTTGTCCTGATTATATAAAGCGTTTCCTTATTGCTACTTTAACTTTTTCATCGAATGCATTGGTTGTTGTTTCTTACAATGTAACTCTATGTATTTGTAAAACTGCGGCTGCTATGACGATTTTAGAGTCTCGAAGTATGTCTTATATTGGAACTGGAAACTATGATCTGCATCAGAAAATTAAATTGAAGGTTTCTCCATGGGTTGAAATTATACGAGATTGTCAGAGAGATTCCCATTTAAAAGATTCATCATTTTTACAGATAATTGTCCCTTTATTCCAATCTGAAGACACCTTTTCCAAAGTTTCCAGCCGAGACCACCAACTTACTCAAATTACCAGTGAGATCCATCTCAAAGCTATTTCGAGTAATTTACTAGTCCTGGGATGAAAGCTTCTCTGGATATGGTCACAGAAACATAAATAGCTTGTTTTTAGTGGCATGATCAGAGGGAAAAGAGTACAGTAGCATGAACATAAAAAACAGTTACTTGGAAGAATTAACTCAATGGAAGAAAAATAGAAAAATGGAAAAAAAAATCTGAAAAAAATCCATTCCGTCTGGTGGTAAAAAGCAGGGCTCCATAACAATTTTATCAGATACAGTCGATACGACCTGGAATTATAGATTCCAAAACAGATAAAACCACCATTAAAACAAGAGAGTTTGTTAAGGCGTACGAAATCGAGATTATAGATTCTGCTAAGTTTGATCTATCCCTTTCTTGGAAGAAATTTCACATTGGGAGGTCTAAAACAACTAGAAAAATAAATAGAAAACACAGTTTCAAGGATTGCTAATACTAAAATTCAGCAACAACATGCAGGGTTTTGCCAACAAGAAGTATGATCTGCCAAGACCATATTCGATGAAACCCAAAAATAAGAATCATTTAGATCGAATGGCAAGGAATTATTTCACAACACCTCAAAGGAAGCTGCTTGGTTACATTCTGTTTTTACTTTTGTTTTCCCTGGTTGTTCTTCAATGTATCCCGAAAAAGGAAGCTGAAGTTTCCTATCAGTTGGAAGATCCTAGTTATAAACCAAATAATCGACTCAAGTCTGACTTGTCTGATATCAATACTAAGATGGAGCTGAAAAATGATATATCAAAAAGCAACACAAAGAAAGATAATTCCAAGAAAAGACCATTGGATGAAGACTATGAAGCTGAATACGATGCTATAATGTCAGAACTTGAAAAAGAGTTATCTAAAGACAATTCAAAATCAAGTACTACTAAAGGTACCACCAAGGGAGGAAAGAAGAAATCTGGGGACTCTGAAGACCTTAGAGATACGCTTACTGAAGAAGATCATCAAGACAATATTCAGTTAACTGACTCTTAATTTCATTATGTCGTATTTTATTATTAACCAAATGTCTGTCAATTTTCTATGAATTTTTGTTTGTTTTATTTACGTCTACGTCCTTTTGACATTTAATTCAGTTCTTGATATAATGTGCATACTCATAAGTCTCATCGCATCTCACAGTAATATATAAAATTTGACCTGTAAATGGTATGTTTCCCATAATACCTAATTAATTCCTTTCACCACAGCATCAGTTCTCTCCTGCCAAATTGTCTTACCAGTACATGTGCAAACATATTTATCATTCTCCCAAACTCCAGCACTCCTAGCAATTACACCACAAAGTGAGTTGGAAAAAACCTCATTTGGTTTTGTAGAAACAACCAAAGATCTACCAATTAAATCACTGATCTTGAGGGGGACTTTGACAAACTCTTGACATTTGTAAAGATCACCATCCTTGACAGTGGCTTCCAAAGGAGGTAAATCATATATGGATTTTCCTGTTGTCAGAGCACCTTTCCAAATATTGCCACTTTCTCTGAAACTTGGAAAATATTTGCCCTTTGGAACACCAGTCATAGTGAAGTCAACTAACATCTCTTCTGGATTAACAGACACCATCCTTGCAAGACCCTTAACAGGTGTCTGTTTGTCATTTTCATCGAATGACTCAAGTATGCAAACGGCAGCAGAATTAGGTTTTCCAGTTCCCCTTATTATAGCGTCCTTACCAATACATTGAATCGCTTCGATCACTTTCGAAGGTGCGACAGAACCTTTAACAGTTACCTTCTGAGAGTTTAGATCGACGTCAAAAGTTGAAACACCTTTCAAGGGTTTGATTGCATCAGAGACAGAAGTAACGCAAGAATTACAGTGTAATGGGACAGCATAGACAGCCTACAAATATTTTCAAAAAAATATTGTTAGTAATCATTTTTCCTTAAATACCAAGACCCATACCCAAAAACGGCACAGCTTCTCAAAACGTAACACTCACTTCAAACTCATCATTCACAGGTGCAGGCATCTTGATGATTAGTTAGTTCTTTTCAAACGATATAGAAAGAATATAGAGATCAATAGCCACTTTTAAATAATTACTAATCCCCACAAACCCAAACTACTCTTTTTTATGTTCCTTCCCGTGAGAGTTTGGAATGGTTCTGGTGTAGAGATGTACTCGCGTTAGGAGTAGTTTAGTGAAAACCGTCTATAAGTTGAATAGAAATAAATATTCACCCTACAAAAACATAGTAAAATTGAGCTTACCTGATTCCAACTAGTTGGTGAACAAAGAGTTGACAGCAAGGAAGTTGATTGTCAATATAATGAGATGATTGGTAAAATCACTTCAGCACTTTTCAAAAAGTATTACACCCCTCATAATAAAGCAATTTTAAAGTATACTTTCAAATCATCTTTAGTTGTTCTATCTTGGCTTCCTGTAGTCTATATCCTTACGGAACATGTCGCCTATGTTGGTAAGATAGAAGGGATGTCCATGAAACCAACATTTAATCCACCCTCAGAAAGTGGTTCAAGAACTAGTCAGTCCAAAGATCATGTTTTATTGTGGAAATGGAATGCTACGAACATATCGAATTTGAACGTCAACGATGTGGTGTTTTTGCGATCTCCAATAAATCCAGAAAAGATATATACTAAACGTATTAAGGCAAAGCAAGGAGATCTAATTGTTCCTAGATATCCTGATCAAAGAAATAGAGTTCTTATCCCGGTGAATCATGTTTGGGTTGAAGGGGATAATATACATTCAATAGATTCAAATACCTATGGGCCAATATCTTCGGGAATGATACTAGGAAAAGCAGTGTATGTCATATGGCCTTTGAATAGGATTGGACCCATACCAGAAGGTGGTAGGGAGTGTCGAGAATCTAAAATCAAAGGATCGAATTGGCCTGGCGAAGGGATAGAGTAGTTTGTTCAATGGCTTAAAAAGTACGCTACCGTATTTTGGCATGTACTAAAAGCATTTGACTCGACTCTACAACACGATAATGTATATACCAATATTTTTTACTGTCATGTCAATAATGATAATAGATTCTCTATAATTATGCGTATAGATGATTGATAAGCTACATAAACCTATTCAATTTCTCTTCGATATTGGAGTATCGACATGTTTTTCAAATCTCTTGGAAAACCTGTTTTGAAGTTCTTGAATCTGAGCATGGTTTTTCAGTAACTGGGGTAAATGCGGTGGGGTGGTGGTTAGCTTTGAAGGAATAATGTCCCGAGCAGGAGAAAAATGATTCATAGCATAACTAAGGGAGCTTGTGGTCTTCGAACGGTGGTGTAGAACTCTTCTTTTTGGTAGAGAAGGTAGTCTAAACAAATTCTGAGTGGGACTGTTTGGCTTTTTCATAGATTTTTCGGACTCGTTCTCATTAGTTGGGAATGAAAAGCTGAAAGTAGAATCAGTTGATGATCTATTGGATTTAATACTTCCTTTCAAGCTTGCTGTTCTGTTCAGTATTGGAGATCCATCGCACAGACTATCTAAATCTAAAGCTCTACTTCCTAAACCTCCCAGCTCTCCCAATAATTGACCATCTTCCATCCCTTCTCTGGACCATGATGAAGATCTAGGTAGCTCAGTAAAGATCTCATCGGTGAGAGGCTCAGCGGTAGAAAATTCAGAACCTCTGAACTTGGTTATACTCGAGTTAACTCTTTTAATGGTGGATTTCGTAGATTCTCCAAAGCTCAAGACAGATGTAGCTGTATAACTTTTTCTCAAACTCAAGGAGTCACTAGATAGACTTGAAAAGGAAGAAAAACTGTTGAAAGAGTTTTTCCTATTTAAATTCAACTTTGAATCTCTTCTCAATCTGGATAAACCAACTTCACATTGATCTTTATATTGTGGATCGTGCATCTCAACATAGTTTAGTGGGTAGCAGTTTATTCCATTGAATCTTTCATAGAACTTTTTGTATCCACCTTGAAGAATCACTATGTCGGGATAGTACAAATTTGGGTAATAGTCTTTATTTAAAAATCTATCCCAAGTTCGCAGCAAATTAGCCATTAGAGGTCCTCTATGGGATGAAAACTCACAATGAAAGATCAACAGTCTTCTGGAAGAGGATGCTTGATCCAATGGGGTTTTCGTGATCACGGACTCGCTTAAAAAAAGTTTCTCTAGTTCCTGCTTAGATGATACATTTAAAGCACAGTCTATATGTCCTCCGTTGAATTCATACTCAAATCTGCAATCAATAATCATCAATTCATCAAAATATTTGGAGAATTTATTTTCCTTTTTATCGTGACTCTTGAAATTCACCATTATCTCATGAAATTGGTCAACATCTATATATGGTAATGTGCAGTCATCTGCTTTGAATGTTTTTATTCCGGTTTTCGACAAAATTGAATTATTAGTAGTAAAATCTGACTCGTTCAGTGCACTGGAATCAAATCTGAGGCTGCTTATTGTACTTGTAAGTTGCGATGCCCCTGCAGAGAGTGGCCCACCTTCTCCCCCTGTCGAAGAGGTAGAAAGTTTAAACAACGGAGGTCTAGCATGATACGAATCAAGACCTTTCACATCGGAATGCAATGACTTTGCATTATTAATTTCTTTGGTGGATTGGATCATCGATGTCGCCCTCTGAAGTCTAGAGCGCAAGTTCCCGTTTAACTCCAGTCTGGTTCTGATATTTCTACTTTTCTGTTGCAAAGGCGAACCAAAGTTCATGGATGAATTGCTGGCTTCGTCATTATTTTCATCACCATCTAATCTTTCATTTGGTTCTTGGTCTGAATCAGCGTCTTCGTTCTCACTGGCAGAAGATGATGATGTAGAACAGATTTCGAAGCTCCTATGCTGAGGATTTATCAAAGAAAAGCTTTTTTTGAGTCTGTTATTGTTGATTATTGCGTTTGTTTCCGGAGAGATATCGCATCCTCCCTGGATATCATCTGCTTCGCAATTCTTCTGTGGAGTTGGAACAGCTAAGGAGTCAAAAGTCATAATCTTGAATAAAGTATTAGGGCTTCTAGTCACTTCAGATTGTTGAATAGATGAAGTGCATCCAGATTTCGATCTGTTCAAAAAAGGAGTAGATGTTATTGGTGTGGACTCATTAACTGCTTCGTTGTCAATGAAAGACTTTGACCTGGTGTGAAAAATTGAAGATTGAGTCGTCGTAGATAAACTTGGACAATTAAACACAGAAGATGACGAACTGGATCTAGAGTGGTAAATTGACGATGAGAGAGAATTAGATTTAAAGGATGTACTAGAGGAGGTCTTTCTCAAATGTTTTCTATTGAATATCAGTTTCTTGTTATTTTGTGGTGCATTCAAATGGCTGTTTGAATCATTGTTGAAGCATAGAGGTGCACTGATGTTCTCCTTATTACTTTGAACTGCCTCCTCATTCATCATACTTGGAAGTAAAATCTTCTTTGGATTATTGATCTTGAAATCCGTATTGTTAACATGAAAATTTGTTGAAAAATCAGCAGCCAAAGCCGAACAGGTAGGAGAGTCTACTTTAGGACTCATTGTCAAAGGTCTTTTTAATGAATGTGATCGCTGGTGAGAGATTGGCCTTAGTGGCAGTGATTTCGATTTAGGCCTCTGGGCTTTGACTCCAACATTGAATAATGGAGATTCTAGAAGTTCATGACCAGTGATTGGATCTGAAGACCGATTGTAGCTAGGGGAATCAACCTCCATATCTCCATTCATGATGTGGGGTTATTCTTGAACGGAACTAGTAGTAATATTTGAGATAAGCGGTGGTAATTCAAGAGATGTTATTGAATAATACAACGAATGTGACAAGCGATGTCCGGAATAGAATCTCAACGCCGACCTGCTGATAGGGTCATGAACTAGATTAAAAAGTGTTTGTGACTGATCACAGAAATTCAATGAAACTAGTATGATATGCTATAACGATAATTGTGAAACTGTCAATTTGTGTAGACTTATGTCACCTGTTCAAAAATGATAAGACAGTAGAAGTGATGCCGAGGTCAGAATCACTGGTGCTTTGTAGCGATTGAATTCAAGAGCTCTATTAAACAGACCAGAGGATTATAAGGGTTGTACAAATCTAAAAGATCGGTCCAAAATGGGGCCAAATACCAGTTATAAAAATGACGTTTTCCAAAGAGCAGATATGGAATTAATTAATTTAATCCGATGAACTTTTGTGTGTCAGGCATTAATTTGTTAAGAATATGAAACAAAAATTTCTTTACACTGATTCACCAGGGTTTTTAGCTTTTTGATGGTATTTTCTACGCTGAGAACTGGCTGTAATATGATATTTTTGCATGCAGTGATGTCTCCGTACAATTCATGCACTATCAATCACAAACTGTTCAAAGTTCACAGCTGCTTATAGTAATCATCCCGTGAGTATTCACCTAATAATATATTATAGCATGTTGGTACATTAACTGATATTTGTTTTTGAGTCCTAGACATTGTTATCAAGCCGCACCCCTTCTGAGTTGGTAAACCTTAAAACCTTAAACAGGAATTCTATCGTCTCTTTTTGCAATGGGAGCGAAAAGCAAATAGTACAAATTTGGATCTCCATGTTTATGAGTTTCCATATTAGGAAATAGCTCGAGGTGTGTTTATTTTGAATAGAACGCGCTTGTAGGGTCTCTCTCGTAGGAAGAGTGGTGAGAGAAAGAATACAGGTGAAGCAATTTCACAGTGCCCGCATAACAGCAAGTATCAATTGGTAACGTCTGGAGTCAAAAGCGTTGAGTTTGGAACAGATAATAATCGGCATATAAGTTCAGCAATCTTGAGCGAAAACAAAGTTGTGAATGTTTTTTGAGTCCGTTAGGGATTTACATTCCAATATCAACCATGGCATGGTGTGAGGTCTAGATTTAATGTTTCAAACACAAATAGCATCATATCGCTCCCCTACATTTACGCTAGAAACAAATTTAAATATTCTCGTTCGCTGTCACTGATCTGAGATGAAGACGTAGATTGACACTCTGCAGCCTAGTCACTGTAGCTGCATTGGCTCGTAAACCTTACTTTTTTCTGCGACCTCTTTGTTATTACTACATTCGCTGCATCTCTCTAAACGGGTTCTCTATTTCCTTCCGATCCTTCATGCCACATTTTATCTACTTTGGATTGATAAGACGGCTATTGTTAGGTGGAGTCCTGTTCTTTGAAGTTTGTGAGGCCAAATTTCAGGATCATGCGGCCCTGCTCTGCCCCGGTAAATGATCTTCTGCCACGTCCCTGAACCAATGGAATCGCTGAAACCTCCGAGTTACTTCCAATATGACGGTGTTCCATCTCAAGATTTGTGAATTATATCACCAAGTGCAGATTTGGAATCCATAATATACACCAACAATAATATTCAGCCTATTGTTTATATGTAATTGAAGACTTTAAGTAATAGTTATTAGTTTAAAATTATTTTTGAAGCTTGCGATCTTGCAAAATCATTTTCCTTAAAACCACTATTGTCCAACTAACAAATAGAGTTTAGAATCTAAAGTCTAATCCAAAAAATGATGAGAGCACTAGGTGCAATCTGATGGGGTAACATTTCATCCGAACAGCTAATTTGTTCTATTATGGAAAATATATCACCGCTTTGCGCGTGATTTAGTTGCGCAAGCTACCTTAACTTAAAGATTTTATTATGTGTAAACAAACGTCCCGTTATATCTCATCATAGATACCTCATGCGAAACGGTGGTGTTCAATGGTTTACTCATGTCAAATAAGGGTCTGTTACAGCGTTTTACATGAGCAAAGTCGTCAGAGAGGTTGTATTAATCTTCCAGATGTAAGCACGATATTTCGATTGAGGCGTAGAGAAGTAAATGAAAGTGCCCTGAAATTAAAATGAGCTGTTACCAAAAGTAACACATCTAACTAAAAGTACATAAGGATTTTCATCAAACTAAAATATGGTGTTGAAAAGTAAATAGTGGTCGAATATGGTTCCACTTATTGAAATCACCATACGAAAACTCTAGTAATAATCCTACGAATCACTAGCCTGAAGATTGTCTAAAATATCCTGATACTTTCCATGGGTGGCATTGTTCGCCTTTTTTAACTTCTTCTCAGCTTGTGCATACCACTTCTCTTGCTCATCGCTTCCAACATCAAATAAATTACCCATTGTGATTTCAGCCTCCGCGATATCCACCCAGCTTTGAGGATCTTCGTCATCCCAGGTATCCTCAAGATAACCTAAAGCAGTTTTTACTAATTCTTTGGCTAGTCTCTGAGCCTCAGGAGCGGTCAACCCATTGATCTCTTCACCATCATTGTCATCTTCTTCGGAGCTATACAGAATAGTTGTGAACACATATATTGGTTCTTCGGCCTCCATTAGATACGATTGACCAAGTTTCTTCAAAATCTGGCGCCTCAAAGTTGCATTAGGATTTGGAGATTTTTTCGAAAGCTCTAATAACTCAAGCATAGAGTCTCTCCAAAAGTGGTTGTATTTATCGGAGTTTTGAATCCGGTATAACGGGTGTGACTTTTCAAGCTTGACTCCTTGTAAAATATTATCCTCGTCATCACTTCCCTCAAAGTCACTATCAAGTCCATCTACTTGTTGTCGGCCAAAGTTATCCACAATATCAAGTAAGTCATCAAGGGAATTGAGTATTTCCAAAGTTTCCTCGTTACTAAAAAAATGAAATTCTCTTCTTGATTCTGCTTCAGAGATAGCCTTTTTAAATGTCTTTACACTATCATCGAGCAGGGTCGTCACATTAGGAAAATCCTTCACATCAGATTCAAGACTCATTTTTGAAATGAATTCCAAGGGTATTCTGTCGATTAATATCTTTGACTTCGAAAAAAGTAACACTGGATCGTTAGGATACTTGATTAAACCATCTGATATTCTTTCTAGAGAGTTTTCAAAAAAGTCATGAACTGTATTTTGCTCAACTTCTGGCCTCTCTGCCTCAGACTCTTCTATACCTGTATTGAATTTAGCAAGATCAGATAATGCTCTAGCATAAATTGAGTAATACATTGGAGTGAGGTTGATCTTTTCTTTCCCACCATTCTCCTCGCAATTTCTTAAAATTCTATCACATTCATGAACAATACCATTCAAAATGAGTTCATTGTCTCTTGAAGAGACGGTCCACGTTCTCCATAAAGCTTGTAGTTGTGCTAATGTATCATCAGGGTTCACTTCATCTTGAAGTTCAACCGTTAACTCATTGGAAGCAGTCAAGCTCTCCGTTTCTGGTGTGATTTGTTTGCTAGTTTCAGAAGTTTCTTCCCTGTCTTTTACATGTTTTAATTTTTTGGCTTTAGAAGCTTTGCCAACTCCAAAAGGTCTTTTTGGAGCCATCCTGGTGATTTTGTCGGAGTTTTCGTGTGATTCTTTATTGTATCAGTTATACCTTATCAAACCAAAAGTCTAAAAGTTATCCATCCGATTTCATGGTGATAAATTTTGTGTTCCCACCTGAAAAATATTTTGATGATGCAGTGTACGGATGTATATTTAAATTGCATCTTTCCAAAAAGGTGTTCCTTCTTGATATTTACCCCATATTATATCCTGTGTACCAAAGCTTACCTGATAAGACAAATGAATGTAACTACATATGACATTTTATGAAGGAAGGGAATCTAGAGGTAATGGCAAATTTGACTTATCGTATCAAAAAATGTAAATGATTATTACGGAAAATGAAAATTTCCGAAATGTTAAGTTTTTTAAATCTCAATAAAATTAATCTTTCACATTTTCCAAAATATAGAGAACGATACAGTACAGTAGATAGAGTCAACAACTTTCCAAACTGTCGTCTTATTAGCTATACGGTAGTATAGTTCATGTTTTTGCACCAACAATACTGTTGTAGCATTCCGTCATCCTTATATTTCGGGGATTGCTTAACAACACAGCCTTAAAATATCAATTACCGGATATACCTTGCACGTGATATTTCAAATTGTGGCACACTGTCATGTCTTGAAAAATCTGAAAAAATAATTATATATTATTGTATTAGAAATCCTATCTGATAAGAGTAACAGGCTAACATGGTGGTTCAGTGGAAAAGCTAGTTATTGAAGCTTCAAATTGTTCAAATAATAATGACTTCTCACGCCAAATTGTTGACAGCATCTGACTGTAATAATGAAATTCATTTGATAATAGACGACTCAGAAAATCTTTCTAGGGTTGTGACTAGCAGGATCAATTTTGTGCTAGAATCCGGAGCAAAGCCAGTTTTGATCACAGAGAGTCTGAATGCCCAATCTATCAACAATGCTCTTTTTGAGAAACAAGATCAACAGTTAGACATTATTAACAAGAGGTTTGAACTACAGGACCTAGAAAGATTTGGAAGATTGGATGTGGATAACATTGTCGACAGAGTTTTTGTTACCTTCAGAGGTAAAGAGGATACCAAGAAACAGATATATGATAGATGTCGTCGTCTTAGAATACCTCTTAATACAATCAACTCATCTGAATTCTCGACCTTCACAATGCTTTCCACCTATAAAAAGGGTGATTTTTTCCAACTTGGAATTACCACTACAAACCAAAGTTGCAAATTAGCAAATAGAATCAAAAGAGAAATTGTTCAAAAGCTTCCGGAGAATCTCGAACAAATAATACAAAATATTGGAGATCTTAAAACTCGGATTAAGTTTGAAGACAAAGAAGATGATGCGGAAAGTGCATATGGGGAAGATGACAATGATTTACAGAGGTCTAGATGGCTATCTCAAATTATTGAATATTACCCTTTGAATAAGTTATCAGACATTTCAATAGATGATCTGACAGATGCATATGCTAAAAGGCAAGAAAAAAGGTCAAATACATCTATGAATAGTAAGAAAGGAAGAATATCACTGATTGGATCTGGACCTGGTTCTCTGTCAATGTTGACTGTTGGTGCTTTAAATGAGATATACGAAGCGGATCTAATTTTGGCTGACAAACTAGTACCACAACAGATATTGGATGTAATACCTAAGAGCACAGAAGTCTTCATAGCCAGAAAATTCCCTGGAAATGCTGAGAATGCCCAAAGAGAACTATTGGAAATCGGATTAGAAAATCTTAACAAGGGTAAGCATATCGTCAGATTGAAGCAAGGGGACCCATTTATTTTTGGTAGAGGTGGAGAAGAATATCTTTACTTCAAATCTCATAATTACACTCCTCTGGTACTTCCTGGGTTAACATCTGCCTTGGTATCCCCTATAGTCGCATCGATACCTACCACACATAGAGATGTGGCTGACCAAGTACTTATCTGTACAGGAACAGGCAAAAAGGGAAGATTACCTATTCTTCCAGTATTTGAGAGCAAAAGAACTGTTGTTTTCTTAATGTCATTATTAAAGATGGTGGATATCTTACCTTTACTATATGAAAAAGGGTGGCCTAAAGATTTGCCCATTTGTGTTGTTGAAAGAGCTTCATGTCCTGATCAACGATTAATAAGAACAAGATTGGGGGATTTGATAGATGTACTAAAAGTTGTTGATTCTCGTCCTCCAGGATTACTTGTTACTGGGTATTCATGTGATGTGATATGCAAACTCAAGGATAACGAAAAGTATAAGATCGAAGAAGGATACACCGACTTTTCAGAATACGACCGTGCAATCACTGATAATCTTATATCTGGATCGATGAACGGAGTTTTATCCACTTCTAGTGATAACTTTGCGTCAATCAAACCTATGTATTGAACATAATTTAATTTTAATGAACAAGCGTTATAATTTAATATTTGCCCAAGATAACAAACAGGTTTTGGGTTGCGAAATTGAGTCACACTGCATGTGTTTTCACCTTCTTAAGTGATAACATTTATGTCATTTTACTTTATTTCTGACTGATTTGAGTAATAATGAAACTAGCAAAGTGAAAATTGTACTAAATTTTTTATGAGTGCACTAGACTCTTTCGTTTGGTTGTTGATCTTTTAAAGACAACACAAAAACAGGTTTCCTGTTTACCTTGGTCCTTTCAGTTTGTATGTGGGAATTGTTACATGCAAGTTCGTTTTTTAGGGGTGGGCCGTATCAAAAACCCCACTCTCAATTATATATATTACGGTGACAAAGAACAAAAGACAGCCAAAAATCTAGCATAATACTTTAAGGATTGTTTTCCTGATGAAAAAAATACATCGTTAATGTCGGCTACTGCGGTAGTCTGGCAACTGATAGTTACGCATGTAGCCATTCATAATTTGTTTTCCGAATTATCCGTTGTGCCACCATCTACCATGAATACATTTAGCAAGACAATAGGGGATGTCAAGTGGGATTATTTAGTCATATATACAATTGAAACACAACAAACTAAATATAAATAATTTATGGCTCAGTTATTTTATATTTGCTGGTAATAATATTTGGGAATAATTACGCCGTTTTAGAACAAAAATAAATTCCTGTACATAAAAAAATTAGGGTTGTATATGTTTTATTCGCCTTGATAATAATAGTTTTTATATTATATTTTGAACTCAATTGGAATTTGTATTGAATTAGAACTATTAGAACTATCGATATCACTTAGAGTGTTACCAGTCTAAAAATGGATTCTTCAAAAATAATTGCAATTATTCTTGGTAAGTATTGAGGATGGGAATTGAGGCAATTAATTAAACTTCATTCTTGACAGCAAAGAGATTGGTAGTTTTCAGTTTAATATTTATGAGTGAACACAATTACTAACTGAGATGGTTGCTATCTAGCTATTATCTTCCCACCTTTAGCGGTGTTCTTGGAAAGAGGTGTTGGTAGAGACTTACTTATCAACGTTATCTTGTGTATTTTTGCTTGGTTCCCAGGTATTTTACACGCTTTATATGTTGTTCTAACCTCAAATTAGGAGGTATGATGAACAATTATATGTGTGACTGTGATTAATCGTCACAGCGATTATTGTGTCCGTCATTTGAAGTCTCAAGCTTTATGACGTGAATTTGTACTAGTTATATTTTTGTTACAGAATTGGACATGTTAAATGTATTTTATCTGTCCTACTAGGTTTATATTTTTACAATAAAATACGATTAATCGTTTTAAAGAGTTAGATGTATTTGTAACAACCACTGTAATATAATATGTACAAAATAGCACGTCAAGTTAACATATCCAAGGTGAAAAACTCAGTAGCGCCTTGTCCTTATTGAAGTTGTGGCACCAAAAGATCCATAGCAGGAGATTGAATTAAAGCAACACCAGCCTTTAAGAATTGCATATGTTAGTATCATCTTAGGTTTCAATATATCCAACATCATAACTTACAATAAACAATCCAACGTTCAATATAATCTTAAATGTTGGAGAGGAAGTGAATGATTCCTTATTGGTTTCTTCAGCAGCTCCTGGAAAGCCCGACATATTTGTTTCTGGTTATTGTTCAACAAAATTAGACCGGTTACACTCTAATGTGATTCCGAAATATCTTCTGGCATCATATATATTATTTGTCGTTGATTATATCTTAATACTAAATGACTACTGCTCTACTTTCTGGCACCGAATGCTCTGGGAATGGAAAATTTTCATCATCTCATCTCTGCACCGGAGGCGCTTGCTCTAATTGCTTGTGGCTTCATCTTATGGGAGGGGACAAGAATATCTGATTCGTCTACAGGTGTAATTGCAGATGCTTAATAGTATAACAAGTTGACAGGAGAGTCACAATATACCTTTATAATCCCAGCTGTATCATATTAGCACTATGAATCTATTTAAAAATTGCAAGGCCACTATCGCTCCCAAGGTACCAACCTCGGTGTCCATCTATTTCCGACTTGGTAATTACACAGCCATGGTTTCTGCGAGATCCTCTTATCACAAAGAGTTGTAAGAGACCTTACCTTTCCGGAAACCATAGGAACGTTGATATTTCACCATGATGACGCTATCAGGGATTTATAGATATAAACTGACGTATCTTATGGTTTTTGAGGTAAACAACGTTAAGTTAAAAGATCCTGAAGGCTGTGATTGAGATCACCACCCCCCATTTACGCTTGGCTTAAAGACGTGGATTGAGTCAAAAAAGAAAGGGTGGCAAAAAGATAACGATAATTTGTGGCAGAGGAGTTTTATGAGTAACAGATAAAGCTTTAATGAATCCGATTTTATTTATCGAAGACAAACTGTATCGACTTTGAGTCATAAATTAGATTATCATATATCTTCATATATGGCAAAAAAAAGAAGGTACAAAGTTGGTGGTGAGACTTAATAGAAATAAGATATCAGAGTGAATAGGAGTTTGTTATTGGTATTGTGAGCAATCAGAAGACATATATAATATTACGGCAAACACAAATATGAAAGTTAATGTTAAGTTGAACAACGAACAGTCTCTGCTAGTGACTGTTCCTGATAATGCAACTGTGGAGGATCTCAAAGTTGCGGCATTAGTGGCCTTGCCTCCTTCCATAGAGTTGAATCGATCGGGTGTCAAATTATGGTATTCCGGAAAGAAAATGGAATTTTCTAAAGCTTTGTCATCATATGGAATACTTACCGACTCGAACTCTTCTATTTACATGACAGCCTTAGATGAGTCTTCTTCTGCACTCTCTGATACAGAGGATGCTGCTACAGTTATAGAACAGCCAAAGACCAAAGTCAGAAGAAAGTCAAGCAAAAAGTCAACAAAGTGTTCATTCCATAACTGTAACTCCACCCCTCTTAGAATGGTTGGTGATTGCTCATTTTGCAATGGTAAATTCTGTTCGAAACACAGACTATTAGAGAGTCATAATTGTAAAGGACTCCAGACCTGCAAGGAAAAGAGCTATGAAAGGAATGCATTGAAGTTGCAAAGTGAACAGACGGTCGCTTCTAAAGTCTGATTTCGCATTTTACTTCATTAGATGCCGGTTTAATGCTACTACGAGAACTTATGATGTTTATGCTTGATTCTTTCCCGCATCGACATACTTTTTCTGAACCTTGTCATGATTTGTTTTTGGTTTCTTGTAATTAATTAGTGAGATAGAGAGTTATTTACGTTTCGTCCTATTGGCAGCAATGTGGCTTTCTTTTGTTTTTTTTCTGATTTTTATTTGCTGATTCTATATTGTTTTTGTATTGTTTTTAATAACGAATTATATCATATAAGTCTATTTTGTTTCAAAGCACTTAGAACACCTTCTCTCACATTTTTGAAGATCCCAAATGTTGGTCTAGCTAGTTTCGGATTCAAATCGAAATCCCCGTCTTTGTACACCCCAGTCTTGACTAAAATTGATTCCCATCCATAATTGTTACCCCCTAGTATATCACTCTCTGGATTATCTCCAACCATATACACCTTTTTGAACGGTGTCGTTTCTGGAGCGACATTCAACTCTGGTAGACAAATCTTACCATCTGGGTCACCAGTTAACAGTTTTTCTCTCCAATCAATTAAAATGTGATGTGCATAATCATAACTAACTTTATATGGTTTTCCCAATGTCAGAGACTGCAGAGGCAAATTATCGTTTGTGTGAGAGTAGAGAGCCTGCAACATAATTTTGAAGCCTCCCTGACCAAATCTTGGGAGTTTGAACTCATTAGACCACAGTAAATCATTGTTAGAAAAAATGATAGGTATTGCAGGCGTACTTGACGCCTTTATTCTCCTTGTTCCCAAAACACCATTCTCCGAGTTTAATAGATCTAATGATATTTGAATATCTGAACCCATATCTCTCGGATCATTAAAAACAAGAATCGAATCTATAGGTTCGTTTGTTCCATCAACAGTAACTTTGGAGATACTAGGATCCATTCCCCAACTATCTATTTCATCGTTAGTGTATTTATGGAAAGGCCATATTTTAGGATTAGATTTTATGATATCCACAGGTCTCAAGACTTCGTGAAATCCATAATTCTGAGCCACTTTTCTAGCTGAATCTGCTGGCCCTCCAACAATTAGGACACGGTGATGCTTATTTATCAATGATTTTATTGGTGTATGCGATTGAACTATCTGGTTTGCATTCAATTGATGTTTAAGATTGAGTCTTTCAGAGATGAATTTGCACCTGGAAGACTCAAGAACTCCCCCTCCATTAGTGAACAGAATAAATGGAACCTTGAGGTGGTGTAAAAGTTCTAGAGTCTCCGAGGCTCCTTCTATTGCTTTTGATCCCTTAACTAAGACTCCATCAATATCAAATACAAATCCAACATCTTCTGGTATTAGAGCTGTATTACTTGCTGATTGAAGAATTACTTTGTTGGTGGAGAATCCTCGTCTCAGTGGGAGATTCTTGCCTATGCTGAACCAGCAGTTCAATGATCTTCCAATCAGTAACATAACTAGGGGTTTTCGCAGATCGATTGGATTTCTATTCCTAAGATTTCCTTATGATCAACATCAAACAAAGAGAGTTGAGTCAAGAATACAATATTAATTTGGGATCTTGGAAAATCAACAACTAAGAATGCAGATTAGAAGCGTAGACTAGACACAAGTACAATAACTGCCAAATTGTTATCGGGTAAATATCTTTTATAAGATTAACGTTTGTGGGATAGATTATATCTATAGTTTTGCACCAGAAAAAGTCATTCAATCATCTAGTGTTTCACTACAATGTGTCCATCCATTCCCACCTGAATACAGTGTATGAATGATATGGTTCGCTTACTGGCCATATTAATGACATTTTTCTCACCATTGAAACAAAAGCATGCTGCTCTACTGCATGATTTCGGGTGATTTCTACAATACCGTATCTTATTTGGTTATGCAACTCTTCAAATACAGATAGACAGAAACCAGAAACCCAAACAAATTGTAGCCCACTAACTCAAGTAAAGTTTCCTGAGGTGAAGAATACAGAAGAGGCGTGGAGTAGATGTGGAAGGACCCCAGAAATCGGATATACGTTATCGGTATCAAAAACAATTACCGGAAACATTATCGGATACCAACTTCCTATCATGAATATTTTATTCCGTAGACCTTCCTCATTTGTACTTTAGGTGCTCGCTAAAATAGCGGATACTCCGCACCGTATTTCAGAAAGGCATTACAATTAATCATTTATTCAAGGAATTTCATTTACAGTTTCTATAGAGCAATATTCTAACTAAATTTAATTATTATTCCGATAGATTTAGTTAGTTTCCATTCACACTGAAATTAGTGGTAATTTTGGCTTGAAATCTTGGGACAAGCAAACATGAAATATCATGAGCTTAAACTAGTCTCGTGAATATATTTGCAGATGATTATTATTAATAGTTCATCTGTTTCTGGTTGGCGGAAAATTAGACCGTTAATTTTAACAGAAAACAATAGGGATCTATTGTTCTCAATAAATAAATAAATTATAAATTATATTTTGCTAAGAGTCTCGAACGACATTTTCATCCCGACGGACTTCTATTTTACACCACCACATTAGCTAAATTAATTATCATCATAAATCTGGTCAAATAGACGGAATGCATTAGAAATTGTTTGAAGCCACTCCTTGTAGCTCGGTATAAAATAGCGATTATAAATTAGCGATTATAAATTAACTAGAAGCGATCCACCTCTTATTAGCCCAGCCTTTGACAGTAAATTGGGTATCAGGAGTAATATATCCATATGGCTTCAGACATCTCTTATTGTTAGACTGGAAATCATCCAAATTTAACCATGGTAAAAAGTTACCAGATGTTCTTACAAGACATTTGATATTTCCTCCATAAGCAAAGGAAGAATCAGATAAGTTGATATATTGCCTTTTAGACATTTGCGATAAATCAGGCCTGGCATCTAAAATGACATTACTCCATAGTTTTTCCCTGGAAAGCAAACCAAGTTTCAAATACTCCCAGTAATGACGATCTTCAACATCTTGATGATCAAATTCATTAAGATATTCATCGATGGAGGTGTATCCAGATTCCAAAAATTCTTTTTGGTAAAGATCCAACTCATATTCAGAAATGGGAATACAACCTGACACCCTACAGGAATAGTCTAGGGCATAAAATCGAAGGAAATCAGAATTAATTCTAGGCTCTCTAGCTCTAGAATTAGCGTACTTTATCGGCAATCTGGTGATTGGGCCTGAAGCGTTACAGGGTCTATTAATTTTTGATGTTGTGCGGAACGTTTTCAAAGGAATATCGTGAATTTTTTGCAAACTGTCATCATGAAGTTGATGCTGGTAATGTATATTAGTCTTAGCGATGGGTAACACATCATCTGTAATTCTTTCGTTGAATAACAGGATACCCGATGAATTTGAAATGAGTGAAATACTTTTCAATGCGTTCAGTGACTTTGATAAGCTTGAGTATAACTTTTGCCTTTTAGTTATTTTCTTTAGTCTTGGTATTTCTAGCGTGCTATGAACATTATCCGTTACTAACTTAACAGATGCTTGGGCTGATGAAGGAAACAGCCCTATCATAGTTTTTGGAGTTGATGCAAGCGGATGATTCAACTCACAATTTACTTCCGATAAGGAAGGAAAACTGTGACTTGTCCCATACGATATTAAGCTCTCATTATCCACACATATCTCATCGCCATCCTCCTTTTCTATTGACGTATCGCCTTCGTATGAAAAATAACCGTCTTCAGACGAGTAAGAGTGATCCCCCAATGATGAAGGAGGGGAATTTGTAGAACTTGTGGACGATGCAGATAGTTTAAGACTCCTTCCATAAGAAGATTTTCTGGATATCAATATTGATTGTAGCGATGGTGTGGTTGATATTAAAGTCATTGTGTTCTCCGATAAGGTAGGTTTATCAATCACGACAGGTATTGGGTCGAAAGACTGGCAGGGGTACTCGGTTTCTTGTATAAAGGACTCTTCCAGCGTGAGCATCTTCAGGTATTTCAAGGGATACCAGCTCTGTATTAATGTTTCTTACCAGTTGTTCCTTGTTTACACCTGTTATATCCCACTTAGAAACGACATTACTGACTTCAAATATCTTCTAAATTTCCAAACACAAGACCACCTGTGCAGTTTCCCAATCTTAAATACTCTTCGAGCCTCACCATATAACACACCGGAAAACCTGTTATTCCCTTTTTGTATAACCTTTTTCATATTCCGTGGGAATTTCTTGCCCCATTTTTGTGCCTAATAGGGAAGGCGCGGGAGATTCTTCTATTCTCGGCATGTCGGATACCTTGGGGTTTCCGGTCATCAAGAAGTTCCTACAAAGAACATAGATTGAACAGACATTATAAGGGAAGTTCAGAAGATAAGTAAGCAGAAGATTGTATATGGATTCATCATAATAATCAAGTAGTTTTCCTTTGATTTGCTTAACTCTATTCCACAGTGGTCTCAATACCAAAATAAATTGTTTATGGCTAAAAGCTCATACTCTCAAAGAATAGATTCAAACTGATGACTACCAGTAATGTTAGGTTGGTTCGGCAAGCCAGCGAACGGCGTTCCGTAGTCCCCGTGGCCCAAGACAATTTTTTTAACGGCGCACCGTTAGACGGGGAAGCATCGCTCTGCCGCATCTGCTGCACTCTGATACGGGGATGAGCACCAGTCACCATATGCCTTCAATAGAACCAGTACAAGCTTTCTGCTAAGCTTTTACCCCTTTACAGGTACAGTACCTAAATGTTCAATATCCAAAATTTAAACTTTTGTTGAGTTATTCTCTTCCGGTCAAAATGTTGCGTTTTGATCACCATTCGACATAAGCATTAAAAGATGTGCAGATTGACTGCACAAGACTTTCAAAGATAGCCTAATTGGTCACGTGAATCAAGTATTTGGTTTTGATAATGAACCTTCAGATAGAGGAATCATTTTAATCGGAACTCCCTATTTAATCTCAATTAACAGTTTTGCTACTTCCAATTTTCTTGCTGAACACAGGGAATAGTCATTAGAATACAAATTCATGCGATACGAGCTGATTTCCTTTGAATTAGTAAAGTAAATGTATATAGGATATAAAAAAGAGAACTATTGATGCCTGTTAGTTTTCTTTATTACATTGACAACAATCTCTTTTGCGCACTAGAGAGAGCATCAATAAGGACATCCAAATCTTCTTGCAATTTGGTTGTTCTGCTAGCTATAACTATATCTTGTTCTTGATCGATTAACTTCAACAGGTAACACTCACGATCTAGATCGTTCAATAAAAGTTGTTTCTCGTTCAAATTCTTCGATATAGTAGATAGTTTCTCAATATAACCATTTGTGAGTATTGTCAGCCTTTTTTCAAGTTTGTGGGAATTTGCTGAAATTGACTTTATAGTCTGAATAAGTTCCGTTGCAGATATTTCATCGCGATCAACATCCTTGAATACTGCTTCCTCATAATCAGAATAATTAAGACTTAGTATTTCCTTGTCAATCATTTCTTGCACAGTTTCACGAATTTCTTCATCTAATCCATCTACTTCTGCACTATATGCACCATTTTCTAGTTTCAGATAATCAGATTTCATCAACTTTATGGCTTCAAAATTAATACTTTCTTGGATGCTTGGTATTTTCGACAGACTGATATTACCAGATAAACTTGGAATCGGAAGCCCCCTTTTAACTGCTAGGTTAGTTGTGAGCCCTCCATAATCTGCAAACTTATCAACGACTTTGTCATTGTCATTCTCATCTGTTTTGTTAATAGATACAGAGTTTTCAGGGCCGTTTCCAAATATATCGACATTTTCGTCTTCACCTATTATGTCAATCTCAAAATCATTAAGAGGTTTTGGTAAAGAATTAAGTTTGGACTTTAGTAGGGTTTTCTTATTAGATTGTACTTTATTATCAAAAATCTTTGGCGATAGACCAGCATCTAATGCACCATCAAAATTCTCATTATCTGTATCATTATCAGGTTTGGAAAATAGAGCAGAACGTTCATATTTGATTTGATGAAGCTCATTTGCAGCTTTATTTATTTTGGAATCAATATCTACCGACATTTCAACTTCAGATTTCCCAGGTTCTCCAGGTTCACTGAATAACAATTTTCTTCTTTTGAATTCTGCTTCTTCCTCATCATTCAATTGATCTTTATAAGATACCGATTCATTTTGCACTGATACCTTGTTAGCCTTTGAAAGCTGGTCTCTCTTTCGCTTTTCTTTCTTTTCTTGTTTATCAGCCTCAGGATTTGTAATCGAATGTTTATCTATTTTCTGACCAAATTTTGATTTGTCATTTAGATTTTTAAGTTGCTCATGTGTAGTATCAAACCTTCCTTCTTCAGGCTGTCTTTCAAGAGCAATATCTCTGTTATAGTCCATCTGTGTTTCGTACTTTTTCTTATTCTTCAATCTGGTATTGATCCCCACTTGTTTCAATTCTCTACGTTTCTGAAGCACTGCAACCCTTCGACTTTCAGAAAGTAATCTCTCTCTGGCCTTTCTTTTAGCTTTTTTACCCTGTGTGTTTGCCAAACGTGCTTTTGCCTCACTAAGCATTTCACGATCATCATCATCAAGAACATCCATATCTGGTCTTGCAGGTTTTGACTCGGGATTTAGATTTAAAACATCCACACCAGAGACTTGTTGTTGCATGTTTCCAGTCAGCGTAAGGTCTGACTGGGTTATATTGTCATCTAGTAGTTGCTGATATCTTTCAATGCACTGGTTAGAAGTTCTATTCATCAACAAGCTTATAGAGTTCCATTGATTCGGCCGAAGTAGTGCAAGATTTAACAGCTTGTGATCCTCCTCCTTTGTCCATTCTAACTTCTTAATCGAGGGATTTAGCCATTCTTGCCATCTCAGTTTACATTGCTTTGCCGTTTTCTTTGCCAACAAAGAGCTCACCCTAGACCACTGATTCAGCCCATACTTTGAAATGGCTGCCTTTAATATTTCGTCCTCCACATTGCTCCAGACACCACCCTTCACATATATTGGTGCCATTATTGAATGATTTGAACTAGTTTGTATTGTATATTACAGTTGTTGTGTTATCATCCTTTCAAAAATCGTGGGTAAGTGCAAGTTTATATCTCTTATTGTCAACCAGGAGACATATGAGCTAAAAATTTATTGCTGCCATTTTTTGACATGGGGCATTAAATTAAAAATCTTGAAAAAGGCCAAATAAACCTATAATTGCATAAATAATGTAACTACTATATAATGAATTTGGTTTGTTGAAAGAGCAGGGATATTCGAGAGACACTCAAAATTGTGTATTTAAAAGGCATCACTGTTAAAAAGTGGATGTAACTAAATGAAATATATCTTCATATCCGATATACTACAATGCCTCTCGTTCCGAACTTCAGGCCAAAACACCAGAAGCTAATTCTCCAATGTTACCCATCAAAAAAACTAGCTTTGGCAGATGTTAAACCCAACAATGCAGAATTGAGCTATCTATTATACTATGCTTCGACTAGAAGAACTAAACTAGAGAAAGTTGGTAATTTCTTATACAAAAAAACAAAAAGTGATGTTTCTCATGCAAGAGTTGGCCATGTTAAAGTGACTCTGTGCATATTGGAGGAGTTAATTGAAAAATGCTCTGATGATTTGGGAATATTGGCTATGAATATTATGGATATATTGAATTTGGTAATTCACACAAACGATTTGGGTACCTGCCAGTCAGCATTACAAGTTTATACCGATTTTTCTAAAAAGGCTGGTTTAAATCAGAAACAAATTCTTACTGGTAATGTGGAAGTTTTGAAGCAATTCTTGAGAGTTTGCAGTACACTAGTGGGATTTGGAGCAACCAGTTCTAATGAAGATTGGATAAAGTTAGGGTTAGAGGCTACTCATAACGTTTCGAAATATATCGATCCTAGCATCAGCAATTTCGGACATTTGAAGTTGACCGAAAAGTCAGTGGATTTGATTTTAGATAAGATTGACAAGCGTCCTGCCAACTTAAGTCTGATACGTACAACAACCTATTACTCTTCAGAGCATCCAGAAAGGAATTTCTCTATTGATGAAATGGCGATCGATTCATTAAAAATGTTTTTTGATACTACTCTGAAGAAGCAGGTGGACCTTACGACAAAAGCTATAGTCAAATACATTATCACTCACTCGGTAGAAATAAGCTGGTTCAACAGATTGATTGAGACTTGTACTAAGAAAACGCATATTGAGTTGCGGTATAGGATTGTCTCCATCTTAATTTTGGAATTGGATTCTAATAAAGATCCACAAGCAAGAGAAACTATAGCTAATTTGATATCCAACCTTCTCTCCTCTGAAGATGTCAATATGGTTGGATTACCAGTAAGAGAAATACTAAATGATGTTTTAAAATTTCAAAAGGAATTTGCCTTTGCAAAGGATGCAGCTTCTCTCAATAATGGTTACACGGAAATTATCAGAAGTTTGGGAAAACATATTTATTATAACAACCAGATCAATGACATGATAGAAGAAATTTTGAAGAGATATTATCAGATAGTCACTAGCAGTGAAATTTCAAGATCATCTGATTTTGTTGATATATCTGACTCATATATAACAGATGTGGAAAGTGTTTTTCAGGCAACAAGGGGTAATAGTGTAATTGACTTTAAAAAGTCAGCATATCCTTTAAACTTGCTAAACTTTTTATACTACGTCCTTGATTTCAACAGTGCTCCAACCTTTGTAAGCTCCAATGAAAAACATTTGGTTCAAGAAAGATGGTTCATCTTATTAGAAAAATTCTACTGCAATGAAGTTGATCGAAAGGCTTATTCACAGCCTAATTTTGAAAGTTGTATTATCAATAAGAGTGACAATCCAATATTACTTATTCTTCATTTAGTTGAAGTTATTGCAGACAACAACACTGTTTCACTTAACATTAGAATACAAAAGACTCTTAAACAAGTAGTTTTTTCCTTTGGGATCAACTTCTTGGTGAACTTTTTGAATTTTATTAACTCTTGGCTCTCCAATACTGAAGATTTCAAGTATTCCTTATGTTTACTAATACTCCACGATATATCTGAGGCCCTGCAAATTAGTGAATTGGCTTTATTGTCGTACTCAGAAATAAGCAATAATAAGGCAAAAGGAATCTGGTACGAGGAATTCTTAATACCAACCCCCGATCAGTCAACTATAAATTTATCAAAAGATCAGATAAACACCAAAGTCACTTTAGAAGAAGTCTGCAACATTTTCTCTAAATATCCAGAAATCAAAACTTGGATAAAGGCCTCGGGTTTCACTATTCGAGACGCTCAAACTTCTCCAATTATCGTAAAGAACTCTCCAAAACTTTTTATTGGGCATTCAACTACTGCTACAAACTCTATTTTAAATAACTCTTCATCGACTGTGAACCTGCACATAGATGGTCACACGACACCACGATCAGCCACTGCGTCGATCAACAATGTATCAATATTGAACTATTCGACAGCAAGATCTATAACTTCATCTAGACTCAATTCAAATTCTACGAATCTACGAGAGTTGAGATCAATAGTGTCAGGGGATTCTCATAGACCATCGACATTGTCTAGTCCAATAAACTCTTTAAGAGCCAGCGCTCCAAACACTGCATCATCAGGCGGAGTATCTCATAAGAAAAGTGGGTTGGCCTTTTGTATCAATGGATTAGATCTCAGTGATGACAGTGATAGTGATAGTGACGACGGCGCTGCTGCTAAGGATAAACATACAATTGGGTTACCTACAAGGAATCCTCCTGATACTTCGAATGTCGCTGAAAACGGAAAATTCGGCAGTGGTAAGTTGGTCGCTACTTGAGACTATCACCTTTTTGTTTCTGTCATCTGTATACATTACAAAACTGTCTGTACCATTGTTATACTTGAAGTCTTGTAATTTAATAAAAAGCTAAATATTCATTATAAGACAGAACGTACACACTATTTGTAACCGTACACTTGAATAGTTTCCCCTGTTATTTGATTTACTGTATACTATAGGTCTCCTCATATGAAAAACAGAGGATAAAAACAGATGGAGACCAGTGCAGCTAGATTTCATTGGCACGCATAATGGGGACCGTGAACTGACTTCTAGTTTATTCGTCGTCGTCGTCACTGACAACCGCTTCATCATCATCATTCAAGGCATCAAATGCATTGAACTTTGAAACTTGAGTGATACCAATGTTATCTCTCGAATCAGCACTTGCTTTTCCGGAAGATATTTTAGAACTGCTGGTCTTAACTTTCATGGTATGCTGTTTAATCTCTGGCTTCTCTTCAGAAGTAGGCTTTTTAGAAGGTTTAGGGGTCACAAAGGATGTCCAACCATCTTGATCAGTGGTCTTTAGTTCCTTGAACTGCTTCTTCTTCTTGTGGTGGGTAAAAGACCTTCTCCTAGGACTCTGGTCTTCTAATTCTTTCATTGCTTCCTTCACATCTTCGACCAGTTGAACGAACGAGGTCAAGTCTGTACCTTCCGGCAAAACACCGTGAGATTCAAATTTCAACAATTCCTCCTCGGTATATCTTTGAACCATTTTCTGCTTTGTCCAAGTCCAATACAAGAATTTACGAATTGTAAGCACTCACGTGAAACAAACTACCCTCCTTGAGTCTTTTTAAAGTTCTTGTATATAATAAAACTTGTTTCTATTCGATGTCTTTTGTAATTTAATTACATTTTTACCAGAATTCTTTCGCGATTCGCAAAATTTTTTTTCATGAGCCGTTGGTCTAAGGCCGTATTGATAAAACATCCGTGCACACCATCGTTTTATCCTCTTCTCTAGGAAGGAAGCGGTACGTTCATTTTCTTTCACACTACTGTTTTGCTTTCAAAAAAATTAGGAGAGAGCAGACGAAGAGTTTTGGCTGTGTACTGAATTAAAATTTTCAAAATGTTTCTCTTTTATCATTATTCTATATTTTCTGATGATAAAATCAAAATTATGTTCCAGCTGGAAGTTCATTATCAGAACATCAAACAATGGCAAGAACTCTCTCCAAGGTAACTAAACAGCTTCAAAGCAAAAAAGTCCTTTTGCATCCTAAGGGAAGGAAGGCAAAAATGTTGTCAAAGGCTACTCTTAGAGACGAGAAGGTGATGAAGAAGAAACAGATTCACAGTTCACAGAAGGCAGATCAGCTACAAATCGTGGCATATTTCCAGGAAGCAATATGTATGGAGAGTCTTTCTGAGAAAAGCACTTTCACAATGGAAGATATGAAGACTTTTGTGGAAACATTCATTTCCAGAGATGATGAAGAGCTGGAGAGGTTAAAGTCTGAGAGAAGAGCCGGAAGACCTGCTTCTAAAAGGCAAGATTTATTGTCAATGAAAAGAAGCCAGGAAATAAATCTTTTTGAGACTGGATGGAACGTTCCAGATTTAACCGATCCGAATAATGTGGAAGTTCTTAGACAATGGAAAGGAGATAGAGGTGGATTGACCGCTGTGAAGTTCGTCTCTTTAAAAAAATAGTGGAAGGTTCCCCATAAAATCCATATAATATAAAGGAGTGTGAGCGAATAATTACAAACCTTGAATGTATAATAGAATAAATAATAAGATTCATAATGATATTTAATCAGTAAAAATCAGGAATTAATATGAAGATGCAGTTTCTGAATGCTTCCTGGATTGCCGAATTTCGTTTCTCAATTCATCAAGAGTCTTGATTTCATCAATATCCAACATATAACTCAATCCATAAATTATTATGAAGCCAGCCCCTATAATGGAAAGAGCACTCTTTACCCAACTATAAATACGAACGGATTTCCTCCTAATGAATACCAACTTATCTCTATTTCCATCTAAAAGCTGCCAATTTTGGGCAAGCAGGTTATTGACCTTTTTTTGGTACAGTTCTGGAGCACACTGCAATCCAGACAAAAGCTCACATATGGTTCTTTTCTCTACTTTACCACCTTTAAAATCAGGAGCATATTTTTTCACCTTCTGTATAGAGCCATCGCTATTCAAGACTAAGAAATCAAAACCAGATAACTTTTCAGTTCTTGAATTCAAATTCTCAGAATAGAAATCAATTGGATTGTTATCACGTCCTTGAAAATAACTGCTCAGCACAAGGGTATTCGGAAGCAATACAGGAGTAAAAAAATTATTGGATTCTAGAGTTCTAGGATTCCCCGTTAACTGCTGTTTTGACCATTCATAATTCAACTTACTTTTGAATATTTGATTTTGCTTCTGATCATTTTCAGACTTTGCTTCTTTGAGGAAATTTTCAAATTCCTTGTCAGATCCAACTCCATCGGATTCTAAATGCGTTGAATGAAAATTGATCATAGAAGGCATAGGAGTAAACTTGGTCATTTTTGGCAAATCATGAACATGATTATCTCTGATTTTCAGTTTATTCATTGAGCTCAACAAATGCTTGAAACTTTCTTTCTTTGGATGATCAGACTTGCTTTGAAATTCGGAATCTTTTATCCGTTTTTGTTCATCATGGAGCAAGACTCCTATTGTTTTGGGGGATTGTGGTACACTTGATTTATTGACTCCTAGTAGTTTTTTGGATTGTTTCGTCGTATCTTTGATATCCATACTGAGGGGCCGCTCAGCTTCTGATTCCACCTTATTATTTTTGACCTTGGAAGCATCATATTTATCAAGTAGATAATGCAAATAATCGCCATTTCTTTTGAGAGTTGTGACAAATAGAGATACCTTGTCTCTATTTTTTATAGCCCTACTGTATTGGCAGAATTTTTTAAAGTGCTCTATATCAAACTTGTGGTTATCATTCTGTTTTTGTGAATTTAAATAGTTTTTAAAATATTCAAGTTCAGTTTTGAACACCTTGCTAAAATAAGGAAACCCCAATGGTTTCAAAGATGTGTCAGATGAAGATTTAGTGCAATAAGAATTATCAGATTCTTTATCAGGTTCCGGGTTTGATTCTTCCTCTGGCTTCTGATTTGACTCCGATGTTTTGGTTTTTATCTTTTTGAGTGTGGTCAGATCTAACCGATCAGAATGCATGGTCAAGTTGCCCAATGAATTAGAAGATCGGGTGCCATCTGATTTAAATTTTGCAGAGGATGCCGATTTTTGCTTGTCTTCACAACTGCCCGATGAAACCGCAAAGTAACGCCTTCCAGGATTATCAAGAGTTTTGCATACCGCACGTATGTTTAAACCCCATTTATATCTGTTTATCATCTTTATTTAGGCCTCCTCTACTCATTAGCACCATAGATTCACGCAATAATTGTCTGTATACGATAATAGCTTATCTCAGGAAAAATGGCCTTACGGAGATTATTTTATTTTCGTAGATTAACACCACTTATGTAGCAGATGGAAAAGTGCTTCGCGGACTTGAATAAAGAGGAACCTTTGACAAAATCGAAGTTACGAAAATTAGTTAATTACAAGCTTATCCTGATATCTCGGTATCTGGTACTAGAAAACAATAACTATATTTCCATGAACAAATGTGCAAATTAAAAAAAAAACAAAAGTTAAGTTATCAAAACAAGAATCACTAGAGAGGAAAAGTATACATCAAAATGAATAAATCTTATAAGACAGGATGAACTAGGTTTATGACATACAATTGAATGCTTAAATCAGCAAATAGAAACAACAAAATTAACTGAATAAACAAATAACTTTCGTCCTTGTAAAGATGATGGAATAAGACTAGGAACATGACTCACTTTTTTCTTCCGAAGAAACCCCTCTTCTTCTTCTTATCTCCCTTCTTATCCTTATCTTTATCGTGCTGAGGAATATAAGCTGGCGTTGGTGCAGGAGTTGCCTCAGGGACTGGAACAAGGTTTTGCGATTCTATCCTTTCAGGGCTAGAACTAGAGTGGCTGCGTCCATTGTCTTCTGCAGTTGGAGGAGGTGAAAGAGGTTGCAGATTTTGTTGCTCATTTATAGCCTGCTGCGGGATTCTTTGCTGTTCTGGTAAGGACTGCTGAGAATTTGGGAGCTGATTCTGTTGTTGAAAGGAAGGAGGTTGTGTAGGGTAGTTATGCAGGGCATGTTGTGATTGAGCTTGGGAATACCCGTTTGACTGCTGGAACTGAGGGACAGATTGAGCATGTGGCATGTTATATGGGCCCGAGTTGTTAATCCCCAAACCATTTGAGCTGACGCCCTGGTTTCGTCTAGTCATCGTGTTCAATGTACCGGATGAACTTTGTCTTAAAGGATATGGCTGCTGAATATTATTTGATGGCATACTTGGCATCATGGAATGTCTTGATGGCATACCTCTGGTGTCATTACCTAATGGTACGCCATTCAGGAGAGCTGTTGACTTTCTATTTTTCCTGGAAGTAGGCTTGAATGGCCTACCTGACTGACGGGAACCTTGATTATAGCCCATATCTTGACCCTCATAACCATACCCATAGCCATTCACACCAGAAATCATAGAGGAGTTATCTTGGGGATATGATAAAGGCATCGAAGGTCTTCTACTAGGCTGTTGAAACTTTTGAGGGAAAATCTGTTGCTGGTTTTGCAACCCTTGAGGTGGAAGGCCATGCGGTAGATTTTGTGAAGGAATGTATGATGGAGATGAGGATCCATTGTTCGGACCCTGGCCCATGTATCCCTGTTGAGCAACGGAAGAGGGAACTTGGGAACCATACATAGGCTGAATACCCTGTTCATATTGTTGAGGATATTGTTGTTGAACATCAGCTAGATTCGTTGGTTGTTGTGTCTTGATAGGGTTTCCATATTGGTCATAATTAGGAGATTGTCTTTGATGTTGTTGACTGTAAATACTTGGAATTGGCTTTGGCTGATATGCTGGCTGTAGCTGAGATTGCCCTTGCGAAGGTGGTGTTTGTTCTGAAACAACATACGCATGTGCCATTTCTGATAATTCTTCTAAATCATTATCGGAGTTTTGAAGCTGGGCATGTCCGTTTTGAACTAGTGGCTGCCCGGAAGTCGATGATTGTTGGGGATATGCTCCTGGATAAGGAACCGGCTGTACTTCCTTTGGCTCAGCTATGATCTGTGAGCTGGCTTGAGAAGACTGTTGCTGTGGTTGGTAATTAGGCTGAGATGAAAATCCTGGTGTCGGTTGATACTGTTTTTGAGACAAGTTAGGAGCGGCTCCACCTGCTGCAACAGGAGGAGCTTGAGAAGCACGTGTAGCAACATTTGGACCTGGCTGTTCCAACTTTGCCTTTGCTTCATTCAACTCTTTCTCTTTCAAAGCATTTTTAACTGAAATATGATCTTGTGCTAATTTCAATTGTTTAATGTTTTCTGAATTTCTTCTGATCCAAAATAAAGAGCTAGCATGTTCCACAGTAGAAATGTTGTTTGTATTGAACTGAGTCATCATGGCATAAAGAAATTCCAGATACGGAGTCTTCACCTGAAAGTCATCAGCAATCAGTATTGGCTGAAGTAATAACAGATCCATATAGATCTCATTTTGATTGTAAAAATCATAGAATAATTTAGGAGCCTCCGAATAATCATCACTGAGATTAGTAACTGGATAGAGTTGGGAAAGCCTCTGAAGGAGAGAGGACTCATTGTCATAACTCTTGAAAAGCTTGCAGCCCATTGTCTTTATGACAGTAATAATTTCATTAATCAAACCACTTATCAAAGGCTTCGCAAGTATCTGCTCTTGTAGCTGGTCTGGGAATGGCCTCTCGAAGAGAATCGAGAGAGGCTCCACCGCAATTTTAGGAAGTGCAAACTTCCATTGGTATGACAAAAACTCAAGCGGAGTGCTCAACTTATAAACGTCAATTCCTGCACTTTCAAACAAGTCAGATATCCTGTTTATCAAACTGACATCAGTCGAAAAGTATTCCGATTCAGTTCCGCTTCTTCCAACGTACAGCAAATCACTTTCTTTCTTGCTTTGGTAAACAATATAGTTGTTATTTCCCACCAATCTAATATCATAGTCTGACATAATGGACAAAATCGGAACCTCTGTATCCAACTTTAGTGAAAGTTTGACAAAGGGCTCTAGGTTAACGAAGTTTGTGGACTCAATGATGATCGCTGGAACATTGTTAATAGAGAGCTGTGCCTCAATTACTTTGGTTAGTTTCAAGAATAGAGTAGAAAGTTCTTGTAAAGAAGCAGCGGAAACAAATATAAAATCTGTTTTGAGGAGCTTTTTAGAGGACAGGACAGAATCCAAATAACTATCCAGATCACTGTAGGTGTTTGACAAAGTATATCTGGAATTACCGAATTGTTTCGAGGACCATTGGAAAGTGCCATTTGGCTTGTACCCTTGTGCGGTGTCTAAGTCAGTGTTCACGAAAGACACATCACAAGTTCTGGAATTGAACAATCTCCAGTTGTAGAATGCCAGATTAGGATGATTTCCCACTGACAAGATGTTGTATCTAGATGTCATTGTTTATCCACTAAAATACAACTGATATGAAGTTGAAATATATCCGTTCAACAATTAAATAGGCTGTTTCTTTTCCCGAAATGCCTGTTATTTGCTTTTTGGCTAGTCTATGAAGAAAAAAACAGATATTCTAATAAATATAACAGATATTGGTTTCTTGCTTTGTATCCAAATGTACCTTTCAGTAGAATTCCTTTGAAACACGAGTAACAAATAGCTTTTACCGCAGCTTGTTCTTTGTCACTTTCACCTATTGGAACACCAATCTTCCACTGTTCAAGTAGCTACTTCAACCCAACGTTAAATAGGTATTTTGTGCTACGTGAAATTGCTTACATCTGGTGTTATAAATGCTTGGGTTTTATTCCGAACAACATAATTTCTTTGTTGTCACTGTAAACGGATGAAGATTTTTTCCTGCGCGCCAGCCGAGTTCATAATCTCTTCACCCCTAGAGACTTAAATATTTTCTGTACACACTAATTCGGAAGGATTTCCAGAGGGGGACCATCATGTATTTACTACCTATTTTTGGTCCTTCCTAACCTGTGACAAACCAATAGATCCCTACAGTTATTGCTAATTACCTACTTGTTTACCCCCTATATTTCAGAGAGTGTTTGCATTAAGCCTCATACGGATATTAGCCCTTTCACGAACAAGTCGGCTTCCATTTTTACCTGAGACAACAAAAATATACTATCAAAACTTGTTATTGAACAACATTATATAATAATTTTTACGTAAACGTCTACTCTAATTAACTGTAAAACAGATGGCTAGAGTATGTGAACATGAGGTGCAGTAAACACAACTATATTATCCTCCAACTTGACCCGAAGGTCCTCCACAAAACATAGTCTCAGCTAAGCCAACATTACGACTATCGACTCAGATTGGAACTCGAGACGATATGCCTCGTTTCTAAGAAAATTTTCAGCCATTTATAAAAATGGACTGTCTACTACTGTTCGAAACAACGTAATGTTCTATCTAACAATTTATTTTAAACCATCGTCTGTTCAGGCGTCGCCGCAGGTAGTCAATTCTGCGGTGTGAAGGCCTGTAGCAAACTGATATGTCAAAGATTTAGATTCCGAACATCCAATCGCCTCACCCGCTTTTGGATAGACGGGGACTTAAAAACTGGACTTCAGTCAAATCGCTACCCACAGATGAAAGATAAAACAACGAAGAGTGTATCTCCGGTTGATGAGCTATGCTTTGAGTCTTTCGGTCATAATCTCTTGGACAATAGTAATTAATCTTTATGGTGTCGCTTCCTGTGGCCATGTTTTCGATGTGATTTCCGTTTTCCATACAGAGCCTCTAAGGCAGAAACTTCTTCCTCTTCGATCTCTTCGATCTCATCATGATGTTTAATATCTGAGTCATGTTTTCTTATTAATTCACCACATCTGTCTATCCAACAGGGTATAACGGGTGCATGCATTTCATTTATTTCTAGGTGCTCGAGCCATGATGTCAATTTCTTAACCCCCTTTGAGCTACCTCCAGCTGCTTGTAATTTCTCGACCTCTCCAATGACCATGAAATTCTGTAGATTTGCAATACTGCCAACTTTATCCTGTAACGTTATGAAGAACATATTTCTAGAGTCTAGCCGAGATATACGATGACCCGAACGATCTGAAAGACAAAGCAACCCTCGTCTTTTAGGCCATCCTCCAGTTTCCTCACATATGCGATACTCATTGATGTCAACCAAAGCAGGACATTTGGCCAATGTTTTCGAGGAGCGTTTAGTTATGAGGCCAGCTCTAACAAAGTGATTAGTAATATCGACTTCTGTCACCAATGATTTCCGATATGATACTCCCTCACCTCCAAATGTACCAGTGCACAGATTTAAAAAATTGGAAGTAGTTATAGGGTATTTATCGCTGTAGAGTTTGAATGTCAATAGAATGGTGCTGTCTATGGCGTCATTTCGAAGTCTTATGAAACATCGTCTATCATTCGAATGCGTTGACATGTCAAGAGCTTCAGGTTTTCTTTGTCAATGTCAAAAATCTAGCTAGTGATTAATAATATTGTTTTCTGGGAAATTCTTCGGTGTTAGTTCTGTGGCTGCGAGTGCTGAGCGATATTTGCCATTTTCTTTCAAGGAAATATGCTCACCTTAATGAATTGTTTTATTTATAAGTAAGCGGGCTGCTCCTTTTGAAGATAATCAGTAACTTCTGTCAGTATTAATCATTGTCTCCCAAAAATAGAACTTGAAATATGTCTGATCACAAATACCATTTTGATGTTACTATGGCTTGCTCAGGCTGCTCTAATGCAGTTAACAGAGTCTTGAACAAATTGCCTGGTGTTAAGAACGTGGACATATCGTTAGAGAAACAAACCGTTGATGTTGTGACCCAAAATGAACTAGATTATGACACTGTTTTGAAAGCCATAAGTAAGACCGGAAAGAAGGTGAATGGTGGAAATGTTGTTGTTTAGAGATTGAATTATAGCATAACCATCATTGAAGACGTTTAGATCTGTTTGGAGATATAGCGGAAACGATAATTACTCTTGTTGCAGATACATGAAACAAAATTCACTATAAATTATACTTATATAACAATATCTCCTCTTTAAATGATTTGATGAGCGAAAGGTTCCGATTCATATATTAATCTGACTGTATGAGAAATACCGAAGTAACATCTTATAGTGTTATCTCATAGCCGGGGAGCATAGTGGATACGATGTCAAAGCCAGTCTACCTCCATCATTGAAACACTATTAAAATCATTAAATTTATACTGCAAGATGCCTCCAACAGAATTATCACTGACACCAAGCGTCAGCACCTCATTGAATCCATCATCCGTTGGATTGAAACATAATCCTGTAACTTTCCCAAAAAAATTAATGTTTTGATATCTCAAACCATTTTCTGAATAACCGTAGTTCTCATATTCATTTACCCTATGTCCATCCTTTATTCCACTCAATAAGTTTCGGTTGATATCTACGATATATGCGTTATCAATCGACTCAGCAAAAGCCAAGAAGTTGCAACCTCTCACATTATTGAACTTTAAGTTACGCACTGCACCTTTGAAGAAACCCGATATATTCACTAATGATTTGTCAAGTTTTCTTCGATCATATAGTCTTACAGTACCATCTTGATTCCCTGTAGCTAATAAGTTGTTTTCATTCCAATCACAAGAGAAAGAAAAGTCATGGTGGTGTGTGAATATCTGAACCGGGTCATCTGTATTTATTCGCCGATCAATAATCACTGATGATGGAGAATCTCCAACCAGCAGAAGTTCCATAGGGTTTGAAGGGTTTTCTGCTATGCAATTGATGGGATATTCAAACTTTGATTTGCCTGTCAACATATTTTTCTCTGCATTGTAGCCCCTGATATATCTATCATTGGATGCTATTATCATATCAGCTTGTAAATTATGTTGTGACATCAGAATATAGTTTGTTATTCCATTGCTGTCATTAGTGATTTTCAGGTATTGACTTTCGCTTGTACTTCGATTTTGGGTCACCATAAATCCATTAAAAGAACCAGCACACACATATCTAGAATTACAATTCAAAGTGGAAATCTTGAAGTCGGAATCTAAACTGAGGATTGTCTCTGTGGTGTTATTTTCTGGATCAAGTTTAATTATTTGGAAGTTATCATTATCATTTTCTGATGAGTAATAGATTTCATTCTTTCCGAGACTTGATACAAGGTTTCTAAGCTGGAAATGGACTAATTTGGGTTTGGGAAGTGAGAAAAACCTTTGAAACTCAAAGATCGTAGTATTTACTTGATGTAAATGGTAATCAGTGTCCATACTGGCAAGGGAAATAGAATTAGCCAGGTGTGTATAACTATTAAATAATTTCATTCTTTGATTGATCATTTTGTATCTTTGATACTGATTTTCCCATATCAATCCTTGGATATCCATGAAGCTATCTGATCTAGAATTTTCATTATTATAATGTTGAACAATTTGACGATTAACAACATTCTTATTTTTTGTTAACATAGATTTGCGCAGTTGGTAATTATGAATGAGACTTCTCACCTCATTTTTTGATTGGAAGTCTTTACCAAAATTGTTCAATGATGAATACACAAACTCAAAAAAGTCATTATCAAGTTCGTAGACACCACCAGTTACTCCAACGTATTCATCCTCAAAGGTCCGTAGAAGTGAATAATACCGATTAACATTCAGTTCGTCTATTTCTAGTTGTTCCATGATGATACAGATAGCCACACTTCAAAATAAGCTTATAGAATCCTGCAACTCTCCAGAAAATATAACTTGGAGGCAGTTTCCTAAGTTCGACAAAGGAGACAATATTAAAAAGAATCACCGATATATTTCTCTAACAAACAATATATTGTGAAGCTTTTCAAATAGAAATCAACTTCAAATTTGAGTCAATTATGAGATTATTGAGTAAATGTATCAGATAGCTAGTTTTGTGATATTATGGAACTCGATGTAATAAATCTCCTTTTATTGGCAAAGAAAGGAGAATTTTAAAAATATATGGTATGATTTGGGTATTCGAAACTCTGTGTTAAACAGTAACCAAGTTGAGCAAAAAAACCACAAATGTAGCCCAACCGTTTTTAGTCGCAATCCTTTAAATTCTGGATGTATATTAAAATTCGGTATACTATATATATGGCTCTTGCATCATGAAGCACCCTTTATTTAACTCTTTATTTGGATCTACTTGATATGCTTTTTATCATTTTGACACATCTCTACACTATAAAGTTTTTATCGGAGGAAGAAATATCGACGTTGTCCGACCTTAGCGACCTAGAGTCCATCTCCTTGAAGAATGGGTCTAAAGGGAGCTCCAATTGTAAATTGATTAAGGTTCCACCCATTTACACTAATTATGAGGCTGAATAGCCGTTATACTAACCTTAGTAATTGAAATTGATATTGGAGTGTAATAAGTGTGTGAGATCAGGGGTTCTTGAATAACTAAATTGAAAGTTTCAAATACTGGTCAATTATTTCTCTACCCCACAATTTTTCTGTGTTTCAAATCTGAGGAGTCAATTTTTTCCTTTCCTAGATTATACTTTTATTATTGGTCAATATCACCGCTTCATAAATGAAGCTAGTTAATGTTAACTTGATATCAGAATCTTGAAGTGGAATCATTGCCTTATAGCTAGTTTCAGTCGTCGTAATCAGTGATGGTCATTAATTTCGTTTATGACGCCAACTAAGTAGCTGTTTCAATTAACCTCTTTCAACCACACTCAATTGAAAATCAAATGATTGACTCTTTCGCAAAGAATAAAAAGCATCACCAGAATTACTCTCTAGGAAACCTTCCCGAATCCAAATGCTCTTCAGGTACACAAGCTTGTATTTCTTCTCTGATGCCTACAACTTTGGTTAAATCCGATCGGCGACCGATGCGTGAGCCTCAAAAAAAAAAAAAAGTCGCTGTGTGTTTAAGAAACATTGAAAAGAATGAAAAACTAAGTTTGACTGAATCTTCAGATATAACAGATCTGATCGATTTACGTTTTTTTGGGAACAACTTCACTGGAATTATCAGTGCATGATATAATTCAAGAATTGTTCTTATAAGTGGAAATAAAAAATAGTCCATTCAGTTCTGTATTATAAAGAAATTTTTTCACTATCAATGGAACGACCAAATGATATAGAAAAGAGAAAGTCAACTACTAAAAACAGACTCTTAAATTATATCCAACAAGAGCCAATGGTCTCTTTAATATGCGGAGGCATAGCAGGAGCATTATCAAGAACAGCTGTTTCTCCAATGGAGAGGGTGAAGGTCCTACATCAGGTTCAGGGCTCGACGACATCATACAATTACGGACCTCTCAGGACGATATATCAAATGTGGTTAGAAGAAGGGTATAAAGGACTTTTCAGAGGTAATGGTATTAACTGTATAAGGATAATTCCATATACAGCAGTGCAATATTCGGTATATCAGGATTTGAAGAAGAGATTGATGGAACCAGGAGAAGAGAATTTGAACACCATCAACAAACTATTGGCAGGATCAATAGCTGGTTTCGTTTCCGTATTAGCCACATACCCTATGGATCTTGTGAAGACAAGGTTATCAATACAGACTGCAAAATCATTAGAAAATTTAAAGAGTAGAACTGTCATAGATGGCAATTCGAAACCCCCAGGAATGTTCGAATCCATAAAGACAATATATCAAAAAGAAGGTGGTGTCAGAGCCCTGTACAGAGGGGTAATACCAACATCATTAGGCGTTGCGCCTTATGCAGCCTTGAACTTCACAATATATGAACAACTGAAAGAATTTACTCCTCCTCAATATCGGAACAACACAATAGTATCCCTTACCTTGGGGGCTATTAGCGGAGGAATTGGACAGACTCTTATTTATCCGATGGATATTTTAAGAAGGAGATTTCAAGTGGCGACATTAGCAGAGGGCTCGATGGGTTTCCATTATGACTCTACATGGGATGCTCTTTGCAAAATTGTGAAATATGAAGGAGTTAAAGGTCTTTACAAGGGCTGGGTGGCTAATATGTGGAAAATTTGTCCATCCATGGCTGTTCAATGGGCATCTTATGATCTTCTCAAAAAGTCTATCTTGTCTTTATAGAAAAAATGGTAGGGAAGTATCCGTTGTTTGGATCCATTTTAGAAACAGTCATAATACACATCAGATCATATACCATTCATATGCACCCAACTGTCTTCAGACTTCACCTTATTCTACAGTATTCAGACTTGAAATGGTTCATCTCAATGAATTTATAATGGCAGTCTTGGGAAGAGGCAAACACTCTGAACAAATCTTCACATATCAAATCAAGATGACAGAACTGTTCATTATTTGAGACAATTTGAATCATTTTTCCACACATATACACGTCTATAACTTCAGGTTATTGTTGTTTTGAACTGTTTATGCCAGCTGTATTATTAAGATCAAAGTCTGCATTGTCTGTATATCCTATTCGGCAACTCCCACGGAAAATTAGGTGCCTAGAATTACCAATCACACATTGATTATACTTCGAGTGCTGGGTTTGTTTTACAATGCAGGAAAGCGGTCGTGCTTTTAGCACTTTTCTGCTGCAACTGGAATATATCTGTTTAGATAAATATAATAGATACCGCAAAAACTATTGTTATTTGCTAATCGATATTACTTCTGGATGATTGGATGGGAAGATTCAGCTAGCAATTCTAATATCATAATTTAAGGGTAAATATCTTTTGCCACCATAAACTACAATTGTGATGCATACTTTTATGTCTCGTAATGCGAGTGTTACAATAGAATCGGTCATATACTCACCTCACTTCCCAGTATCCCTCAATTTTGCTTTCTAACCTATAGCGTATCGAAACAGCAAGCCCAATCTCGAATTTCCAATCGCACCAATGGAAATCACTATTTCTTATCAGTAAATCTAAGCTTTTGTGTTACCCTCCCAAATAAACAATAGTTGTTAAATTGCATGTTGCAGATATAACAATAGCTCTTATCACTAATCATCCTTCCGACAATAGATATTGAAATGTCTATTGTCCTCTGGTATTCAATATTTTCACACCTGCTTTAAATGTGGAAATTCAATTACTCTAGGCCGCAGTTGCAATCCGTTGCCTGCCTCCTTCGAGATAGATTAAGCCAGTAACCAAATAATCCCCTTTATAAATCCCTCATTTCCTTGCCTATATTTTATTATACTATATCTGATAAGAATGTAAAGCTTTAGAGATCAGTATAGGTTCAAAATACACTGTATAGGACAGTCATTATAGAAAGAAAGAGTCATCGTATAATATTGCGCTGAAAACATTTTCGGCACGCGGAAAACTACTCACCCCTCCCGTGCAACAAAGTGGAGAAATTAGAGAAACACTTGTCGTTTGGAGAAAGTGGCATCTTTTAATCATTTGATTTTGTTGACAACTGTCGTAGTTGTAACACTCATTACGCCACTGAAGTCTACCTATATATAATACCAAAGCTGGATATCAAGCTACAATAGAAAAAGAAAACTTCAGTTCATTTAACTGACAACACTATTATAAAGACGATTATTCCATTTCCTTTCGTCCCGATATCGACAACAATAATTATAGACTATTTGGGGTTCCTAAACAATAATTCACGCTTTGCATCAAGAAACTCCGTCAGTTTATTTTTATAAATACCGTTTAATATTTCAGAGATGTTTTCAACTTCATCAACCTCGGGTGATATGGAATCTCCTATAAAGCTATTGAAAGCCGAAATTGAGAAAGAGTTTGCAGAGAAAAATAGTACTTCTCTTCAGATATGGAAAATGTTCAACAATAAGAATACTCTGCTCCCTAACAATAAAAGAATCCTTAACTTATCATGGAGGTTGAATAGCATAGATAGTGTCAAGAGACAGAGGAGATCTACTTGTGGAGTCCAAAAACCGAAAAGCATAAAAATGAGGGATAACAAACCCTTTTCAAACCACAATCTTTCTCTACTGAAACAACACGACTCCGATATATTAATTCATCCTACTGAAACTCCAGATAATCCAGAATTCGATTACATCCAACACATTAGAAGAATATCAAAGGAGGAGTATGGAATAAACCCTGATTTGCCTCTTTCTGTTGAACAATACCGGTCTTCCCTCTCCTCCAATGATCACGAGTCAATGTTTTCAATGACTAACCCTATCAACATAGATATGGAAGGTGCATTGGACTCCAACGATTACTTTTCACCTGAGACTAGTCATTCGCTTTCTTCTAACACAAATTCAGTGTTTTCAACGGCCAATCCTACTTTTACCTCTGCAGCACATAGTACATCAGGACCGCTATTCCATAACTTTTATCAACAGGGAACGACTGGTTCTTTCCAACAATCAGAGAAGCATAGCGAAAATACAAGTAACTTCAACGATGACTTCAACGTTGATAGTTTCTTGAAATTTGATGATAATTTCAACGAATTAATGGACATGGGTAAATTTGAGGAGATACCAGAAAAAACTGCGGGGTTGACTCATGCCGCGCAACAGAGAAAAGTTCAGAAACAACCACATAGAAATGACCAATCAAAAGAGGGAGAAATGAATGGAACAGACTACAGCTTGATAAATTACATAAACACCCTCGAGGTCTCACTTGATAAGCATGAGAGACCATCAAGCCATAGTCACAATAACTACGAACAATCTCCATCATTGAATACCTCACCTAATGTTCATGCCAACCAAACACTAAAACCTCAGATGTTCTCAAATCTCTCCACATCTGGTTCTGTTCCAACGATGGTTTCAGGACAAACTCCATCAAGTTTTAGCACAACTTCAACTGGTCCACAAATGAGACCTACAAGGCAACCTATTTGTGAGAACTGTTTCACATCAACTACTCCCTTGTGGAGAAAAACCTCTGATAACAGACTGTTGTGTAATGCCTGTGGTCTTTTTTTCAAATTACATGGTGTTATCAGACCTTTAAACAATGGTACAACTAATCATAAAACTACTATTTCACAAAGCAATCCCGGTAACAAGAAAAAGAGATTATTTGGGGATGTGGCTTCAGATCGTCCACAAGTACCGGAACAACAACAGGCCAGTGAGTCAAGGCAACTGAAATCGGAGTCCTTTAAAGCAGATGAAGCACAAATGGGCGAAACATTTGCTGGAGATTGGGATTGGTTAAAGTTCAATGTGTAATGCTACATCTGGTATATTATTCAAAAAAGGGTGTCAGGGTCATAAAATTGTGACAGGGGTCAAAACATTTGATGTTGAACTTGCTTCTTAGGTTTACATCAGGGAAAAATATCCACTAAAAAGTTTGAAAAGCTGAACTGTTCTTACAGAGCAGCGGGTGATAAATTATGTTCTTTTACTCAGACCTCTTGTGGCTTCTGTGACTGATTTAATTTATTTTTCTGTTCCATAGTTCTGCTGTCTTAGTTTCTACTTTTTATAAGTATACAAACATTAAAACATATCTATATATAATATTGTGCGTACTGTGGAAGTGTGGTAATTAAGTAACTATGACGTACTTCAGACAGATTTGTCAAAAAAGTGTTTCAAATGAATTGATTATTATAATGAAACGTTCACATTGAGTTTTCCGGCACCACTATTTTTCCCAGAGTAGACGCTAGAAGACGTTGGGGTTTTCCAAAACTGTAGTAATGAAAGCCAAACTGAGCTCCATGAATACACCGAGTTGATCAGTTCACCCCCTGTTTCTTCACTGGTTAATTCTTGAATCACCATGTTGGAGAGTCTATTTGACAATTTCACTCTGGAGGTAGGCTTTTTCGTCATTCTTGACTTGCGAATTTTGGTTCTACTGGATGATTTGTTTGTATTGTGACGTAGATTAATGAAAGCAGATGAGTCCGAAATATACCCAGTTGAGAGCAGATTGATTATTGATCGCCAGATACGTTTTGCTGTTCTAAACCTCGAATAACGAGGAGGGGGCATAGATCTCATTCTCTGTCTTTCAGTAACCAGTGATCTCTTTATGTTATTCTAGTTTCTTATATTTGTAAGCAATTATGTTTAGCAACGTTTAAGTTATGGACTTGATTTGATTGTAAACACTGCTTGATTATCGCTTTATCCCTATTTTTGGCCCTCTTATCCTCGCTCAAAATATCTCTGCGCCGAATAACATTATAAGGTGGAGCACAGCCTGAATGTTCCCAAAAGGGTTGAATGAAAAAAAATCCGAAGAAACACAGATTTATCTATCGAGTCCAGATATTGACGTGTTAGATTTGAAGCAGAACAAAGGAAGGAACTAAGGTTTATCGATAATAACCTATTATATCTCTACCATATAATTGCACATTAGGTTTCCTTCATAGTATACATATTTGTCAATATCTTTAACCTAAGTTTTATCATTGACACAACAGGAAACAGGTTCGAAGGGAAGATGAAGTATGGATTTTTTTTCTCTCTGCTTCTGGCTGTACTAATGGCGGTAGTATTGGCTGAAGAGGATTATTATAAGGTATGGTATTATATATTGAAACGCAACATTGAAAAGTTATGATCTCGAATTACTGACAATTATCACATAATATAGATCCTTGGAGTGTCAAGAAATGCAGATGAGAAGGAAATCAAAAAAGCATATAGAACTCTCAGTAAGAAGTACCACCCCGACAAAAATTCAGGAGATGATGAGGCTCAAAATCGATTCATGGAAATTGGTGAAGCATATGAAGTGTTAATGGATTCAGAGAAGAGATCCATTTATGATCGTTACGGAGCTGAGGGGCTAAAGAGAGGTGGTGGAGGCCAACCACATCACGATCCATTCGATATGTTCTCCAACTTTTTTGGGGGAGGAGGACAGAATTTCAATAGAGGTAAACCAAAAGGTAAGGATATAGGCTCCGAAATGTTTTTCACTTTAAAAGATTTCTACAATGGCTTAAACACTGACTTCTCTTTGGAGCTACAAGATATTTGTGACAAATGTGAAGGAACAGGATCCCAGGACGGAAAGACACATGTTTGTGGATCTTGTAAGGGTAAAGGAAAACTTTTAATGAGAAGGCAATTGGGCCCTGGTATGTTCCAGCAATTTGAAACATTATGTGAGCATTGCCGAGGAACAGGAAAGCAGATAACGCACCGTTGCAAAAAATGTAAAGGTGATGGGGTTATGCGATCCATTAGAACCTATAATATGCACTTGCAACCTGGAACACCTAGAGATCACGTCGAGATCTACTCGGGAGAATCTGATAAGTCGCCAGATTGGGTTGCAGGTGATCTCAGGGTTGCTGTTAGAGAAGCTAGCAATGGACATTTGGGATATAGACGAGTGAAGAACAATCTATACAGAACAGAAGTTCTTTCCTTAAACGAGTCGTTGCGTGGAGGTTGGCAAAGAGAGATACCATTCTTAGATAATTATGATGCTTCAATCAAGGTCTCTAGAGAGTCAGGGGAAATAGTGTTAAATGGGGAAGTTGAAGTTTTGAAAGGGAAGGGGATGCCAATTCAGAACTCTGTCGATGAGTTTGGCGATCTTTTCATTGAATATGTAGTCATATTCCCTGGTGGTGACAAAAATACAGTGTTCGCTCAACACGATGAGCTTTAATGATAGGCCCAATATATTCTAATTCATGTGACTAGCGGCTTAAAGGGCTAATCCGGTAACGAGCTGGAGTTTTGAGCAAGTTAATGATAAATAGATAGATAGATTCTTATGAAAAATAGAAGTTAAATAATCAATTCCGTGATATACGAGTGAAAAGATTAGGATAATCATGCTCTTAAAACTTTCCTAATAGGGTAACAAAATAAAACCCATCAGAATTTCTCCAATAAAAATCGCCATATTACTATTAGGGATTGAATTAACAAATTCTTCAGAACCTTGTTGACTTTTGATTGCAAAATAATGACATAATGTCATACTCAAAGTTAAGTAGTGAAACTAGTTTCTCATTTCAGAAAAATTTTTGAATATCATGAGAATGTATCATTTAATCGTTGATCGGATATGTCTTTGAGAACTGAAAGGGATAACTTATAGCAACTATTTCTCTCAGATCTGGGGGGTATTATTATTTACTATTGTTTCATCAAATCACATGATAACTATTGGCTTTCTTCTCCAAATTCTTCATTACTTTTCCGTGTCAACTAGCCTAGCAATCTAAAATAATCTGTGTATGCGCAATCAGCCCTCTGAATTCTTTCCCTTCTTAGGTCTGTGATATAGACCTCCTCAAAACTGCAAAAAAAATCTTTCTGGTTGATCTGCAACGGAATTTGTTATCTGTCAGCTCGAACTTCCCTTTTTGAGATCTAAATTCCGCGCTCACTCTTATCTGAATTTGAGTAGATAAGTTTAAGGATGAGGGCATCACTAGAAACATCGTTGTATATATAAACCTAGTCTGTTTCCCATTGTGGGAAGTGAAATGAAGCCCAGTGAATTAATTGTAGACCAATTAAGAACTCTACTTTTATTCATAAAACTCAATGTCAGCCGCAGTCATCAAACCAGCTCCTCCATCAGAAGAGAATGCAACAGAAAAGCTCCTTCCTGGAGAACACACTCTCCCTGCCTCTTGGTGGACCTCTCAGAAGGTTTTTGATTATGAAAAAAAGGCTATTTTTTTCAGATCATGGCTCTTTGTTACACACTCCCAGAGATTTAAGAAAGCTGGTGATTACTTTTCATATAACTTCTTGGGCTTAAGCTTTTTCCTAATCAGGAATAAGTCTGGCGAGGTTAAAGCATTTCACAACGTCTGTAGACACAGGGCTTATCCGGTTGTTAGGAAAGAAAAAGGTTCCTCTATCATTTTAGGTTGTAAATATCACGGGTGGTCCTACAATACAGATGGCCTTCTAACAAAAGCCCCTCATTTCGATGCTGTCGAAGGATTCGATCCTAAGGCTAATTCGCTTTTCGAAATTAAAACTCATGTCACTAAACAGGGTTTGGTTTTCATCAACTTTGATAACACTGACGATGCTGTTCCTTTTGATACATTCTTCAAAGGTTTGGAAGACGAGATGTCAGAATACGATTTTGATGATTATGAATACCATATGTCTTATGAGTTAGATGGAGAATTTAACTGGAAAACATTGATGGACGGTTACCAAGAATGTTACCATTGTCCTACAGCTCATCCTGGTCTCAACTCAGCATTCAAAATGGAGACCTATAAGGTTGTACCAAAGGGTAACTACTGCAGGCACTATGCTAAAATTGTGGAGGAGGAAGTTGAAGAAGTTCAGGACAACGCTGATCCAGATGTCGAATCCTCCTGGTTTGGTTTTGGCAAAAAGAAGGAGACTAAGAAGGAAATTAAAAAGAAGGAGAATCCAGGTGGAACTTTCAATGGTCTCTGGTGTTATCTTTTCCCATCCAATGGTGTTAATTGTTATTCACCTGCTTTCTACTCCATAAGAGTGTTGCCTATAACTACAAACAGAACAATTCTTCAATATGACATCTATACGAAAAAGGGTCTTGCTGAGGAAAAGAAGAAAGAATTTGTGGATTTCTTGCAACAAGTAGAATTAGAGGATTTCAACCTATGTGTTTTAACACAAAAGAATTTAAACCAAGGAGTTTACTCCACCGGATACTTGCATCCATTAAAAGAAAGGGGAGTTTTATATTACCAAGGTCTCGTCAAGAAAATGGTTAAAGAGCATTATGAGAAGGAACAAGAGGCAGGCAAGGAAATAAACCCAGCAAGCTTACGGGGTAGTGGAAATTCTGAAGAAGCGGCAGAGCTTGAGGCACTATGCTCAAAGATCGAATGCAAAGGCTCCAATCCAGAGACTTCTGCAGGTTTGGAGTGGTAAAGTTGATGAAAGCACAGAATTTATGATCAACATAGCAGCACTTTATATATTAATAACTTACTTGAATAATCGTATAGGATATCTATTGCCATTAAACATAACAACTATTAAATTGAAAATTAGGGAATTCCAATCCTATTTGTAGATAAATAGTATTGAATTCACCCATTCCTGATAGAATTTATTTCTTCGATAACATTTTGCCTTAGTGGACTATCGATGAATAAGCTTTCGATTAGTGTAATCAGCTCATTGGTCTCCAAAGCATAAAACTTTGCATCATAAAAATCCTCTAATATGCCTTTCAAGTTCGAATCTAGGACCAATTTTATTTGCTCGAGTTTTTGATAAGACTGGATTTTCTTGATGTTTTCGGCTAAATTGGAATCAGGAAGGATGCTCTGCAAAATTCCGTCCAATAGTTGCGACAGGGACTTTGATTCCTCAGATCCAATCTCAAATCTATTGATTAACCGCTCGTTTATATAGTTGCAAAGATTATCAGTACAGCTTGCCAAAATGTTGCTGCTGACCATGATATTCAGCTGACTCTTCTCATTAAACTGAGAATGAATCTTCTCAAAGTAGTGTTTCAACTCTAAAGTCAATATTTCAACCTCTTCCTGTCTCATGTAATCATCTGTAGAGTTATCATTAAGTAGTGAGCGTTCATATGGCTTTATCTTTTGGAGAAGATGAATGACGTATTCATCAGACGTGGACTTGATGAACTTTGAGTTCAAATCATAACAAGAAGTGAGATTAATATTGAATGACGAAGACGTACTTTCGATCAAATTATTGAAGTCATTGTAAAATAATATCTCATCCGAATAATATTCTAGGGGGTTGGATTGTATAATCATGAAGAAACAAAGCAATAGTTTTTTAATATTCGATTTGAATTCAGAGTCAACATCTTCGAGATCAGAATTCGACTTTGTTCCAAGTTTAAGCTGCAAGTCATGAAAATTCTGATAGTAATCAGAAATAATTTGCTTCATAATATTCGATATCTTGGAATACTTATAATTCCAGGTATTTGGGGTATTGCTAGAAGGTGATTTGCTACTGATGGATTTAACACCAAGATTTACATCCTTCAAGTCATCTTCCTCCACATTCCAATTTTCTTCTTCATCCCAGACATCCCAATCACCATCAGCAGCATCATTGCGAGTCGATTCTTTTTGAGACGAAGTTGTGGTCGCTATCTTTTTTGAGGGAACATCAAAATCGTCATCATCATCAGGCCATTCATCATTCCAGCCACCATCTTGTAAGTCTTCTGATTTAGATTTTTTTGAAGATTCCTCCAATTTTGGAGACAATGATATTTGATTTGCAAGAAGTTTGGAAGTTTTGAAAATGCCTTTGTATTTATCCAACTCCCCTAGTTTAGTGAGTCTTAAATCTGAGCACACTAATTTGATTTCATCCATTGATTTGTCAACAAGATCGCCTATCCAATAACTCACAAGCTCTTCTATCCAGAATTCCAGATCGCATGATCCATCTTGAGCTAACAGCTCAGATATTAGGTGTAATTGAGTGATTGTGGAGCTTTCTTTTTTATTGGAGTCAAATCTGTCTAGAATCAAAGGGTATATATTTTCCTGGTCAAAGATTTTAGATTTCAGTGACTTCATTATTATTCTTTGTATGGTTGATCTTAATGTAGCAAAAGGATTATATCTCTCTTTAATATAATTAAACTCTAGGAAGAAATTGAAAAAGTTCACAATAGACTCAATTGATTTCAAATATATTTGGAAACTGTTTTTTTCGATGGACTTCAATTTCAACTGAACTAACTCGGAATCATATGTAACAGATGCCAAATAGCCTGTATCTAGTTTCAAAAGAGTTTCTTCTAGCCAACCTCCAAATAGCTTATTGAAATTAAACAGCTTCGAAAGATTGTCGTTTTCATTATCAAAATTGATAAATCTATTGCAGTAGCCTAAAAATTCTTTAAAGGTCATGTCATCTATTTTGTTCTTATAAGTTAACTCATTCTCCTGATTGAATGATAGAAAATTAGCTAACAGCAACTTTATCAGTTTTTGGATTCTTTCTTCATACTTAATAATCTGTGATTGTATCTCGTCAACAATCTTAGCAGATTGGCGATATGTTTTTAAATTTTCACTCAACTCCCTCGATTTCAACTTCAGCTTATTGAATTGAGAGACTGATGTCTCAAAATTGATGAAAGTCCAGTCTTCATTATTATTAGCCTCCTCGACAGTCTCTAAAGTTCCCAATTCATTGATCAATCCATTAATCAACCACAATTGGTTACAAATTTCCAGCTGTTCAAGATAATTTGAATCCAGTTCTTTGAAATGATGGAAATTATTCGAAGAAGTATCACCTGTTACAGTTTCATTCAGTTCTTGAATCAGTTTATATTTGTCATAATTGGAAACAAAATCCTTGAGATAAGAGGTGATCTCTTTTAATCTTCCCGGAATTTCCTGAGCCTTAACATCAATATCCATGCTCATGAACTGTAGTTATGATTAAGTATTAAAATGACTTGGTCCCTCTCTCTATCTTTCTTCACTCTCTGCCTTTATTTGTTCAAATCTTTCTACTTTTTATGTACAATCCAAAACAAATTACCTGTTTTCGATCTGTTTTGGTCGTGCGCCTTGGAGGATTTTGGCCGCAGGTTCTCGGCTACAAAATATTAGGGGGTCTTCTGCTACCGGGATGAACATTTCCAAGAAACATTTACGAATATCGAATAATCAATAAATCAAGTGGTAATAGTACACTTGAACCCAATATCATTTAATACATCAAGTTCCCAAATCATAAAACTATACAATGAATTTTTCACCCCTCTTATATTGTCAAGTACTTATCCATGATCTTCTCAGCCAGCTTGAGATTTCCATTATAGCTGTAGATCAAATACATATTGTAAGCTGCCTCACTTTTCAAATCAAACGTACCATCTTCAATGTCAATGTTCAACACTTTCTCGTAAAATGCAAGAGCTATAGTATTCAATCCCAATAAATTAAAACTCCTACCAAGGTTGTAATTGATTTCCATTTCGCTAAACTTGTCACCAGAATTTCTCAGTTTTGCATATTCCAGAAGGAACGTCAACCCCTGAATAATCTGAAAGTTTTTGTTGATAGTTTGTCTTTGCATGGATCTATGAAGATTTGATAGTGCCATAAGGAAAACCAAAGATGGTTCATTATAAAAATCTTTGTAAATCTTTAAACTGTAAGTCAACGCTGCGCTATAAGACTTATTGATAAAAAGAAAGGTTGAGTAGATGTAGTTCAACAGCGGATGATACTTCGATGTGTCCACATTAGTATTGGTTATAGCAGCCATGCCAGATATTTCTCTGCCTTCTTTCAGCGAATCATGAGTCTTGATCTGTCTTAAAATATACTTCTGATTGGGGGCATCAACATATGGATGGTAAAATAAATCATTTGGTTTGCAAGCGGCAAGGAATGTTTTGAGAGCAGGTGCTGAAAATTGAAAATCATTCATCAAGCCTCTCAAATGATTCATTATGACAGAAACGTCCTCTGTAATGAATCCAACAGAGAGACCAACAAGTGTCACAGTCAATTCTTTGTTCTTAAAAACGTTAACATGCCTTGCAATCTCTTGAACAGACAATGCATCCTCCACATTCCCTTCATGTTCCGATATCATCAAGGAGTATTTCATAAAAAGGTCAAACCAACTATCAAAAGATATACCTTTGAATTCCTTCTCTGGAATAGGTATGCGTTCACTGTCCATCTCTTTTGATAAAATCATTTCATCTTGTAGATACGGCAGCCTAGATAGCTTCTGATCTATGCTTAACTTCTCTGTTCTCCTTCTTAACCCAGTGTTGAACTTTTTTGCTTTGTCAGAAGAAAAGAAACACCTATACGTAGAAAAGACTTCAATTAATTCGGAGACGAGATCTATCCACATAGATGCAATAGAAATTTTATTCTTATCGGACATTGTTGCATTTTCATCTTCAAGTCTCTCTAACAACCTATTGGCCCTAGCATAGGCTTCTTTAACACGTGTCGTAGATTTCAATTCTTTTTTATGTAATACCTCTGGAGCAAGAGGTGTGGTCTTCTTTCGCTTGGACTTCTTAGAAGGGGGGTATTCTGCAATTAAGGCCAACTGATCCTGTTCCTTTTCTAGTAAATCCTCAGAGATTGATAACAATTCTGAATCATTATCACCTTCAATTGAACCTCCATCCATCAAGAGATTTTTTCTTGCGCTAGCTCTTTCTTTGCTACGTTGCTCTTTTGCTTCTTTATAGAGCCTTGTCATACTTGAGATATCATCTAAATAGAAATATATCTCTGCCAATGATACTTTCAGTTCCACATTGTCAGGATCATGCTCTAAAAGTCTTATATAGGCCTCTTTTGCGTTCTCAAAATCTTCTGTCTCTCTTAAGCATTTGGCGATTGATAAAATCAACTCAGACGGGCTACTCTCATACATGTATGACACAGGATAGAAGTATCTCAATGCTTCTTGGTATAAACCAAAGGCCTCCAGTTCCGTTCCAACCCTTAAAAACAAATCTGCAGTTTCTTCGATTGATTGAGACAAAACATATTCAAAATGTTTCAAAGCCTCCTCCACATTTCTAGAGTTCAACCTGAATAAACCTAACTGGACCCGTATATCAATGGGTAATGAATATTCTTTTGATTTTTCTTCATTTGAAAGATTTTGAAACTTAGGATACTCGAATCTACGGTTATCAAACTCAATATCTGTTGAAGGCAGATCATCCCAGAACGTCTGAGACTCACGGAATTGAATCCATCTAGACACCTGCTTCAAAGTCTTAATTCCAAGTGACCATGCTGCCTTCTTACCATAAAGTTCTAGTAGAATATTTAGTTCTGACCAATCGAACTTAATGGTCTTGAACTCAGGAATAGACTCTACCCCCAAAGACCTGCGATGCTTCATATTTTCATCCAGAATCTTGTTGTACATTGTAATAGCATCATTCACTCTATTTTCATCAACATAAACTTTTGCTAGCTCCCTAAATATCTTTGGTTCCTGTGGCATTATATTTTTGAGTTTTTGTAGACTGTCAGAAGCCCTTTTAAACTGACCTCTTTCTCTATATAGACAAGCTCTTGCAAAGATGGAATCATAATCTTTGTTATTGCTAGCGGAAATTGCTTTTGAATAGCAATATACTGCCTGTCTTGTATGCTCAAGCTCCACAGATAGCTCTGCCAAAGTTCTCCAGAATTCATAATCCCATGAATGGATGTGGGCAGCAAGAAGCCAGAAATTTGAACATTTGTTGTAATTTCCCTGGAGTCTATAGATTTCTCCAAGAGTTTTATAGGCACTGAAGTTGTTTTTATCCAACTTCACCACTTCTAAATAAAGATTTAAAGCCACTTGGAGGTCGCTTCGGACAAATGCCTCGTTAGCCTCGCTAAGAAGTTGTTTGACCTCTGGAGACAATTCTTCTCTTCTGATTTTTCTCCTCATGGCAGCTAGCCCTCCTTTCTTCTTTCCCCCTTTCTTCTTCTTCACCTTGAAATTTCTTGCTTCTCTCAACGCGTTTCTAAACTCAAAATCTTCATCTATATCTTCATCGTTGAAATCCTCATCGTCGTCATCACTGAACCCAAAGCTGGTAGAGGGAGGTTGATCATTATCCTCTAGATCTATGTCATTGACATCGCTTTCATATTCCTGCTCTTCTGCAATTTCATTTGCATCAGGGTAATCATCAGAGAATTGAATTGCTTCTTCGTTTTCGTAATCCTGGTCATCCTCACTGATAAGATCCCGAAGAGTCTTGGTGTTTGTGTCATCTAACAGGAAATCATCATCGATATCCATTTGATCGTCAGACATAGTGTCCAATTTTTCTATCAATTATTAGGATTTGATCCACTAAACACAATTCATAAATAAAACAGCTATCTTACCCTTTTTCATAAGATTGTTTATGGTATTACATAAAAAGCTGGAGTGTTTTTGGTGATAACTACATATTTATTTTTTGTTTGCGAAACTGTTTTGCATATTATATTATAATGGTGAAATCACTTTAAAGTGGCAAAAATAGCCAAAGAGATATTATAAGAACAGGGACTGTAAATTTGAAGCAAAATAACAAGTTAATGAAGCTACACCTTGAAGCTTGATACTAGAACTTCAATTTGACCCACTTGACAACATAAATTACTGATCACTTTTCATGTTTTCTAACTTTGGACGATTCAACTTTGGTGATGCTCCCCAGTTTGGGGGATTTCAAATGGGTGTTCCCTTCAACCAAGGATTCAATGATTATTTCAGGTGTTACCCTATAGCTATGATGCCAGATACGAGTCGGAAAGATGCTGCAAATTATGGAGGCAAAATTTTCTTACCACAATCAGCTCTTCATAAATTAACTATGCTTAATATTAGGTATCCGATGATTTTCAAAATAAAGTCGGAATCAACTGGCATTTCCACCCACAGCGGTGTTTTAGAGTTCACTTCAGAAGAAGGTAGATGTTATTTACCACAATGGATGCTGGAGACACTTGGGGCTGAGGCAGGATCATTGGTTAATATTCAAAATGCAGATTTAGCTCAAGGTTCCTTTGTCAGGTTGGAGCCACAGTCTGTTGATTTCTTGGATATAAGCAACCCTAAAGCTGTTTTAGAAAATGTTCTAAGAAATTTCACTACACTAACTGTGAATGATATCATTCAAATGCACTACAATGACCAGATATATAAAATTAAAATCCTAGAAGTCAAACCAGAATCGGATTCACATGGAATTTGTGTGATAGAAACAGATTTGGAGACAGATTTTGCTCCCCCAGTTGGATATGTGGAACCTGATTATGAAGCTATGAAGCAAGAATCTGGAAAGTTGAAAAAAGAAAAAGCGTTGGCAAATCCATCTTTGAAAGGTGAAGGCTCGATGGCAAAACAGATTAACTATGGAGCAATTTTAAGAAATGCTTCAAAAGACTCCACAAAGAGGTTTGAGGGTGAAGGGTTGAAGCTTTCTGGTAAGAAGATCACCGATAAAGAAAAACAGAATGCAGATCAGTCTTTTGATCTGGGGGAGCTGAATCTTTCAGGTCCTGCAAAGCCTCTTATTCTTCCAGAAGGGTCCCTTTTTTTTGGCTTTCCGGTCAAACCATACAAGGATGAATTTGCAGAACAAGAAGAAAAGCAAAACGAGGAAAATAGAATCACATTCCAAGGACAGGGTCAGTCTCTTAGAAGTAGTAAAAAGCGCAAAGATAAGAACAAGAATTTTCCATCTGTGAAAGACAAAGGGCGGTCCCCAGAGGCGATTATCATTGATTCAGATTAGTAGAAATCATGTGGCATTAATAGTGATATAATTAAGTAATATACATAAATCGTTCTTATTATTGGCTTTCCCGTGCGTTTCCCACTCTTTTTTCTTTCGAAGCAGACTGTAACAGATGTAAACTTATTCCTACATAGCCATCAAATCCAAAATTCCTTAAATTCTTCGTAATATCGTCATCAACGTTCACGAGCTTTGCAGATCGCAGCAAACTCGCAAGTCGTTTCATTCCTGATGTGTCCCAAAGATCATCAGTCCTGCTGTAATCATGAATGGAAGCTAATATAGAGCTGGTCCATGTCTTATATTTAACAAATGCATACAGGTAATTGTCGTTGGGTTTGTTCTGCTCCGAAAAAGCAACATGGTTAACAGGACCAAAGACTTCCATGAGTTGTTTGATTAGATCTGGAGTTATTAAGGCAGTCATTTGCTTTTTGTTTTTCCATTTCAAACACACAGTAGGGGGAGAGGAAACTGTTTTATTTATGCCTATTGGTGAAACGTTGTTAGCAGATTTACTCAATTGTTCCCATTTCTCCTTTCTAAGCCTATCGGTTTCTTGACGGAGAATCAAAATCTTTCTTTTTCTCTGTGATACTTTAGTTTTCAATTTCTGATGTTCCAGTTCACTACCTAACAATTCTTCTTTCAACTTCTGTTGTTTCTGTGTTTGTTTTATTTCTGCTTTTTTGAAAGCATTCTTTCGGTTCAGATGTGTATCGTATTTGTTTTTCCACTCTCTATCGGCAAGAACCTTGTAACTGATAGTAATCTCTCTGAATTCCTCCTCTGCATTATCTGATCTATTTTTATCTGGATGCAATACCAGTGCTCTTTTACGATATGCTTTTCGAAGTTCTGCACTTGTCCAATGGTTTGTTTGATCGAGCTTCAATAGTTCATAAGCGGAACTGGTTCTAGAAAGTAGCCACTCATATTCCTGGTTGGTGACGGAAGACGATTGCGACATTTGGGATTGATTTCACAGATTCTTTGTTACTGATATCTAATTCATCTTGATACAACCTGGATCAATATCAATTTAGGTAACTTGATTAAACTGGTTTAATTGATTAACGAATAAATTATCAAAATGTTTGTTCCGCAAGCACTAAATAAATTCAAAGCAGGTAGTTAGTTACCCGGGTAGATCTATGATATAAAAAATTTTCCATATTTAAAGGATTGGATTGCAGATTGAAGGTTCTTTCGTTTTTCAATATCCAAGTTTTACTGAAGAAGGTCTATTGAACCAATGTGTGACTATAATTGGTGATGCACTATTTTAATGACAACTTGTAAGTTCTATTTGCAACGTTCTTCGCTGACTGCGGAGGACTGGACTATTGAGGTTGCAAGTTCATTGTGTTTATGATGATAACTTTATCTCAGCTCACTCTGAGTCTAATGAAGATACAAACTGTTTCCAACATTCATCAATTTATCTGATAATGCCTTATACTGCTTGCAACTGAGTTCTTATATATACAATACACTGTCTGAACTCCAATACTAACATACAATTTCTGTATAGATTAATATCAATTATATTTTAATAATGTTAAGTTAGTGTATTATTTTGTATTGTCGAGTGTGTAAACCTATTATGGAGTAATATATAAAAATAGTCGGATTATTCTAAATATCACAGCTGTATAGCAGTACTATTCCACAGAATAGAACTTTTTTGCCTTTTCGACACTGAACAGAATCAAACCAAATAGAGTATGTAACTGATTTTCATCCGTCTCGGAGGAATTTTCACCAGAAACATTTTGGTTTTCCTTTTGTACTTTATTGATTATTTTCTCTAAGTTTGTTACCCGTGTGTTTATAGCCTCTTTGTCAAATGATCTCACAGAAAGCAATAAGTTCAGATATGCCAAGAGTCGATTCATTGTCTCGAGTTTAATAGTTTCTTCAGAGTCTTTAGGAAAAGATTCCTCTATTGAATCATCTAGCAATGTTAAGATAGCATTTTGCCGTTGTGGAGTCAAAGTGATGTACTTTACGTTTCTAGGAGGCAGCACAGGGGGAATGGCTGATGAAGAAGAAATGTCCAATTTAGCAAATTGTTCCTGCAATGGTTGTAATGGTCTATCTCTGATCACTAGATCTTTCAATATGCCTATAACAGCCACTCTGAAGCTTTCATTGTTGTAATTCTTCAAAGTATCCATTATAAATGCATAACTTATTTCTTCTTTGACCTGAATTAAAATTTTTGCTAGTAAAGAGTAAAATAATCTGATAAGATGAGAATCTGGAGAATCCACAATAAGAATAGTCAGCATTTGTAAATAACTATTGAGCAATAATTCATTCTGCTTAGACAATGAAGATAGATCCTTTTGATTCTCAGACATGACATCGACATCATCCAGCGACTTCATTGTGAGAGCTACCAAACAGGAAACAGAACCCAAGTTTGTTAGTTCTGGCTTCAACACGAATGGTATAAAATAAGAAAGCTGGAGCTTCACTAATTCTATAAAAGTGAAAGTTTTGGTTTTGAATCTCAGATTTTCAATCAGTTTTGCATAGGTGTATAGAAATATAACAGCGTGCGGAGACAGCGGGATCTCTTTTGGGTTTTTATTTCTGAATGACGTTGAATTGTAGTGTTTAATGACGAAGTTGAATAGATCGTGTGTGCTAGTAATTTTATTATCATTGAATAGCTCCTGTGCCTGGTCAACTTCCTTTTTGAATAACTTATCGTATTCCAAATCCATTGAAAATCCCAAATAGAACATCCTGTTTGTGAATTCAAACTCCATTGTACCACGGAGTGCACTGATGGAAGCAATTCTGATGCTAGGGAATATGCTGACAATAAGTGGTGAGGAAACGTTTCTCAAGGTGTTCTCCATGGTGAAGGAATAAAGCATCACCATCAGCTTTCTTTGAAAGTAGTTTTCCTCATCAACTACTTGCGCTAGATCCTCTAAATCATCAGTATTATCTTCAGGAATGTCAGGGGGTATGTAATCTCTAATGAATGTGTATATGCGTCTGGTGACCGATATCTGATATGAGTGTTTCTCAGAAGTTTTGAGAAAGTTTATGATTGCAGAAACAACCATTCTTAAAAACTTTGAAGGGTAAATGGTTTTGTTACGCCTTAAACAGCAAGTGAGCATTTCCATTAAACAATGAAATTTCAAAATATAGTTTCTGATAGGTCTTTCAGAGTAGAAATACCTCTCTCCAAAAGTATGGTACGTTTCTAAGATGGTGTTGCGATCAACGTTGCTACCATAATCCAAGGAGCTAAGAACCTCACAACCGGATAAAAGAAGTTCTTTAGGGTTTCCATATGTGGACAGTTCCTCAAAGATTTTGAGGACAAGAACAGGTGTTTTTTGTTTAAGCAATGAAGGTGCTGGTTGTGAATCATAATCCAAAAACTTGAAAACAACCGATGGTAAGTCCCAGCCCACTTCGTAAGTCAACTGAGGATGGGCTTTCAACAGGTGCTCTAGTGTAGACAAAAGCTCAACCCTTCCCTCATCACTGTATATCGAAGGGTCAGTTAAATGCATCTCAAGAAGAGTGGAGAATGTTAAATAGTCGTCAGGGGAAGCGCATTCTGCGGCAGCTTCCTCCAAAGCTTCAACTATTTGACTCACACTGCTTTGAGTAACTGTTGCATCAGAATCTAATTCATCTGTATCAGACATGGTATTTGATTTTACTATCATACAATCAATTTGTTGCTAATTTCTGTTGTTCTATTTAAGCTTTTGTTTTGCAATTGCTGTTTCAATCAACAAAATCTTATTTTGTTCTTCTGAGATGGTTTAATTTTTCCGTTAACGTTTACTCACCATGATTATTTCTTTTACTAGTGATATTTTTCGAGCATCAATACATTTTTGGCTTTAGGTCTACCGGCTAATTACAGTAGAAGCTACAACAAGCTACTAATAGCTTTAATGTCATAGACAATCAAACGTTATAACTGTAGCAAAGGCAGTCCAAGAAAAACATCTGTTCAATATTTATATTTAACAAAAACACAAAGACTTGAAACCAGTTTATTAATGTTGGTATTTTTCCCATCCTTCAGGTTTAGGCATGTCCATCATCTTGAAGAACTTGGAAGAACAAGAATAACCAGTGAAGGTGAAATCTTCCGATGGGTTACATAGACAATTCTTCTTGAGTCTAATTTCATCGTTAACTGGACAATTGTGGAAAGGAACGTGGTAATATCCAACATCGTCAAAAAAGTGAATTTGTCCTTTCTCCAAAAACAAAGCAGCAGCAATACTGTGAATAGGAGCATCACCCCATCTCTCGTAGAAGAAACCACCGGCTTGATCAAGGTAATCAAAATATTTCAAGTAAGCTTCTGACCTCCAGAACTTCAAGGCAGCAATCTCGAAGTTGGACCAAAAGTGACATCCATTGTAACTAGCTCCATTATCATCGGAAATAAACTCAAGCATGTTATTTGCAGGTAGATATTGAGGGTTTTGGGTTGTGAACTCCTTGGTAGTCTTCCATAAGGTCTTGATAGTATCAGGGTACTCTGGTAGAGAGATTGTGAATCCATACACTTTGTTGTTTTCCTTCATGAATTTAAACACATCATAATCAACATCACAATAGATATTGATACCAGGTTCAACTCTCCAGTACCAATCGTAATCATCCAAAATAGGATGTCTGAAGAAAAATCCAGACTCATATCTACACATGTGTCTGTAGGAGGTAGAATCACCATAGATGATCTTTTGCTGTCTCATCTCTTCTCTAACCTTGGCAGCCTTTTCGGTGTCAATCCAGCTTGGGAAACTCCATTGTTCCTTTGGAATCTTACCATACTTGGTCTTACCAGAACATAGCTGGGTGGTGACCTTTTTGAACTCTTCGCTGAAGTCATCATCATTCAAAAAGACCCAGTCATAGTGGAATTTAGAGTTGAATCTGTCCTCTATCTGTCTGATAGATCCAGAAAGTTCCTTCAAATCGGAGTTTCTTGCCAATGAAACAAAAGTTGCCTTTTCCTTACCATCTGAAGAATTGGAGGAGGATTCTTCAACAGGCTTTTCTGAAGATTTGTCTGTGCTTTTTGGGGCAACAGAACCAATCGCCTCATTAGCGGCCTTATCACCAGTTGGAGAAACCGTTGCAGTATTATCACTCTTACCAGTTGCCGAGGTTTGTTTCAAACTATAAGAGGTCGACGAACCTTTGGACAAAATATATCCACATAGAATTAAGACACTGGCAAAGATCGCAAATCTGATCAGTCTTGCGTTAGCCCTAGCCATTTTGGAAAACACCTCAAATATTAGACTTCTATCAAGTATAACTGAGTTATTTCCGTCTGTTATCACTAGACCACTGAAAAGTCTGTAGTTTTCCAGTATAATAACAGGCCCTAAAAAGCATAGTAGAACCATGAAATGGAAAAAGACACCAAATCGGAACTAAATTAGGTGTTACAAATTTATCGCGAGCTGACGGGAGACGAGGCGTGCATTTTTTTTTTGTTTTTTTCGAAATGCGTCGCGTCGTTACATGAGCTTTTCGTGTGGAGAAGCCTAGACTCAAATGCCTAACTCTAAGCCCTTTGATTACAAGCCCGGTGAACATTTTAAATTCAGTGTCCCTTTTTCTTAGTATAAAACAATACAGTACACATATATAATAATGAACTAGTTAACTCTAAATATGGGAGAATCTCCATAATCCATCATTATGAAGAATTTCCAAAAACCTTGGCTTGAATATTATTAATGTTCAAACCGCAACATGAGAGGATTCCTGATCAGGGTTTTGCCCCTCTGACTCCTTGGAATCTTGAGGAGCTGACATTTGAGCCATACTCTTTTCAGCCTTCATTTTCTCCTTTTTCTCCTGGATTTCTTTCTGTTTCTCCAACTTTTTGTTTCGTCTCTCCTCAGCACGCTGTCTTCTCTCCTCGGCACGTTGACGTGCAGCTGCTCGCTTTCTTTCAATTTCCTCTTGCTTTTGCTGCTCCTCTAAAGCACGACGCTGGTCTATTATGCCCTGATACTTTTGATGGTCTTGAAGCTTTGGTTGCTGGGAAACCTCAAGGTAGCGTCTATTGCATTCTGAACCTGTCAAAGCGCAGTCCTTCATTGGATCACATATACACCTAGCACGCTGACGAAGACCATCATCTAATGGGCATGATTCCGCAACAGTGTGTCTATATGCAATATTCAAAAACATATGGACCTTATCCTTTGGTAACATCTGAGCCACAGCAATAGTATGAACTGGAGCATCACCCCATCTCTCATAGAAAAACCCACCAGCTTGATCAAGGTGATCAACATATTCTTGATATAGGGAAGATTTGTAGAAGTCTAAGTTGGCGATTTCGAAATTCGACCAGAAATGACAGAGATTGTAGCTGGAACCCTCGTCCGAAGTAACGTATTTGAATAATGTTTCATCTTTAGGTGGAAGCCTTTCCTGAACATGCTCTTGTGAAAAAAATCCTTTTGAAGATTCCCAAAGTGTAGGAACTGTTTTTGCAAACTCTAGCATGGAAATGGTGAATCCGTAATCCTTGTTATTATCTATCATAAATTTGAATGGATCCTCTAAAATATCACAAGCGTAATTGATTGCAGGCTCAACTCTCCAATAATATTGATAATCCTCAAGTATTGGATGTTTATAAAAGAACATAGAGTTAAACCTGCACATGTGTCTATAACTTTCACTCGTTCCATATGCAACATTTGCAAACTTTCTCGATTCCCTCACCTCCTTAGCTTTTGCTTGATCTATATGTTCTGGGTAGGACCAATGTTCATATGGAATAATTCCATATCTCGCAGTTCCAGACACATATTCGGAAGTTAACTTGATAAAATCCTCTGTGAATGGCTCATCATTCAAAAAGACCCAATCATACTGATAGTTCTTGTTGAACCTTTCTTCAAGCTCATAAATTGATCCGAGAATATCGTAGACCTCAGAGTTCCTCACTAATGCAATTAGGGTGGCATTTTGTTTATTTGGATTACCATATTTGGATTTAACTATTCTTATTTGTTCATATGGTTTGTATTTTGTAGTCATTGATCCTTTATAGCCTGCAGGTAAAGGTGCAGTGTCTGGATTCTGTTTCTCTGGGTTGTCTAACCGTGTTCCTGCCACAGGGTTACGAGGAGGAGCATTTTGAACAGGCTCTGTTTCAGCCTCAGCCTCTTGCTCCTTGTCTGCCTCTGCAGTTTCGGTATGCTCTTCAGTAGCTTCAGCATTTTTTCCCGAATCATTTGACCCAGTCGACTCCTTTGACTCGTTGGTTTGTTCTCGTTCGCCTTCAGACTGTTCTTCCTGATTATTGTGCTCAACAGTATTCACTTTGACCAGTGTATCATCAACATTCTCCTGATCTGTCTCAGGTGATTTACTGCCTTCGTGAGAAACTTCCGAATCCTTCTCTTCGTTGGCATTGGAAGGTTTAGCCGGTTGGTGGGCGTTACCATCAGTTTCTGAATCATGCTTACCCGAGACAGAATCTGCTTCTTTAGTTTTCTCAAATTCTCCAGAGTCATCTGGACTGGACTTCACTTCAGAGTCTGATGAACCCCAAAACGAACTGATCAGCTGGTCAGAGCTATTGATTGACTGAACTTGATTTTTCAGATCCACCAAGGTGCCTTGAATCTTATTAACATGATTCACAGATAAATAAACTCCCAGTATAGTTAAAGCCACCAGCAAAAATACCACCAATCGAAGTTTTGGTGCACGTAGCACTCTCAAATGTATAAGTCTCATCTTTTCTGATCACTGCTGTTATTCAAAGACCACCAAGCCGGTATAAATAAGGTAATCTGTTAAAAAACAAACACTGAATACTAAACGAAACTTTGCTATCTGAAGGTAAACTCTGTCTATTATGTATTAAAGTCACAGAAAGTCGATGACACGAGATTAATCTCACAACAATATCCAGTGGCTTCGCTCCAGGTGGTCTATTCGTATGCTTTATGGTAAATGTTTACCAATCAGTAAATTCAGCAATAATATTTTATTCAAGAGTAATTTCGGTGCCCATAAACAACCCCCTTGCTACCTCTTAATGACACTTGCTATAGATCAATATTGTTGATGTCTATTAACGAATCTGTTCTTTGCCCTTTTTAAAGTTTTAAACAGTTTCTACTCCATACCAAGTTCAATTTTCTGAAAACATCCTTGACTTTCAGTGGATCTCTCTCTATTATTACGACTTGCATATTATGTAATCATTGTTTATCGATCAAACACAGTTTTTTTTTTGCTGCGCCTTTCGCTGCCACAGGCCATGTGCACGTTCTGCTCTGGTCCGCAGCTTTTTCCCAGCAATTATACAGCAACCGTGGTTGTATTCTTTTACCAGCCCGATGGCTAATTAAAATCAGTGGCTGTGCAGGAATCCTCGTAGTTATCAGGGGTGCAGCTCGGGATTCAAGAAACGTCTTGGCGCACGGGAGAAGAATAGTTGAAAAGTTGTGCTTTCCTCGCCATAGATACCTGAACAACAAGTAGGCGAAGTAGAACAGTTGTTGAAACTTTGATGTGGTTCATTACGATAGCTTGATTTTAGATACAGACTTATGATATCTCTCTGCTTAAACGTTGGCGAAAGGAGAATTTTCCAAAAATAACTCTCAAGCGTTTCAGCCCAGCTGGTTTTGATCAGAAAGCATTAATTATGGGGTGTGATAATTTCCTGTTTAAGAATTACGTGGCTGATGAGGTATACGGTTGGGAAACCTTGGCAGGGGAATGGTAGATCAAACTAGACATGTTGTTGATCTTTGTGATCACCGGAACAATATACTGCCATTATCATTGGTTGTCGGCTTTTTCAATTATATCTTCTCTCCAGTACGTGGAGCATGGGCTATAACGTGGAAGTTTGAAATGCATGTTATGTATATAATTGTGAACAATTAACTAAGCCCATAAATTCGTTCTCGAGGGCGATGAATTGGATATTATATAAAGCAGTAAATTATAAAAAGAAATTACCGTACCTTCGACATCATCGGATCATGGAATGTTTTTCATAAATCTGCATACAACTTCCAGTCTTCTGGTTTCTGTTTGCCCGTGACCTTGTAATATCTCTGTCCACAAGAATATCCCTTGAATGTGAAATCTGAGTTTTTGTCACATGAACATTGTTTCGATGTCCAAATATTATTATCTATAGGACACATGGAGTACACACCATGGTTATACCCTATGTTCTCAAAATAATGAATTTGATTCTGGTCAGCAAACAACGATGCAGCTATTGAGTGGACGGGTGCATCTCCCCATCTCTCGTAGAAGAAACCACCTGTCCTATCCAGATAATCGAAAAATTCCTCATAGACCTCTGATCTCCAGAAATCCATGTCTGCGATCTCAAAATTTGACCAAAAATGGCACAGATTGTAATTTTTTCCCTTGTCGTCAGAGATGAAATCTATAAATGAATTAGGATGTTGCGCACCTTTGTGAGATTTTAAAAAAGATTTGACGGTGCTCCATAAAGTCTCAATGGTTGCTCTAAACTCGTAAATTGATATAGTGAATCCGTAAATTTTATTATTTTCCCTCATGAATTTGAAAGGATCATCATCTACTTGACACAGAAAGTCAACATCAGGTTCAACCCTCCAGTAGTACTTATATTGTTGCATCAATGGGTGTTTGTAAAAGAAGCCAGAATTGAATCTGCACATATGTCTATAACTTTCCGAACCTGCGTAAATGATCTTTTTTGCCTCCATCTTCTTGCGTTCTTCTGCAGCTTTTTCTTGGTCAATATAGTCTGGATACGACCAATGCTCTTCTGGAATTAACCCAAATTTGGCCTCTCCTGAAACAAGTCCAGAAATATGAGTTTTAAACTCGTCTGAAAAAGGTTCGTCGTTCAAAAAAACCCAATCATAATGGAAGTTCTTGTTGAACTTATCCTCCAGTCTTCTAATGGAGTCTGATATTCCATTTATGTCACTATTTCTACATAATGAAAGTATGGTAGCATTTTCTCTTCCTGCGTTTGTTTCTGCCAACACTGAGTCTGTATGTGATGGTGTCTCTGAATCAACCGTTGTGGCCTTTGTATCTTCTAATGGACTGGGCTGAGCATCAGAGTCTGATGACTGTGGAATCACTTTTATTGAACCGGGTAGAACTCCTAAGGGGGACAGTGTTTGATATGACAGTGTTAAGAAAAGTATACCCATCAACACCAATGCGACACATGACGTTCGCAACAGCCTCTCCTTCTTGAAATTCTGCAGTAATTTGGAGAAGACTGACATTTTTACTAAAGCAGAGGTTAGACAAGAAGTAATGTTTCTTTCTATATATCAAATCAAACCCTTTACTTTCCAATATCAATGATAACTTCCTGTGACCTTATATAACACATATGGGGTCCAGATCAGATTCTATATTAAAAAACGATATATATAGAATATTGAGCAGAAAGCGCACCAATTTTTTTCAGGAGTAAAAATTCGATCTGAGTACCTTTGTCCAGCCACAACAGGGCCGGTAGTGCTTAGTTCAACATCTAGGCATTTCTGCCAAATTTAAGTAAAAAGCATTACGAAACACATTTCAAGTTCAAAAATAGTAACCAAATTTCATTTGCCGGTGCAGGATCTTTTTCTTACAAAAACATTCGTCTCATCTTGGCCCCTCTCAATGCTGCAAGCAACTCGGTTAATTGAACTATATTTTAAAAATGCAGGGGGGCGCAGATCCTCCCTCACCTTTTAGGCTTTCAAGCATTTTTTATTATTAAATGCCGGATAACATTCCCGCACAGCTCTCAGCAGGAGTAATTAATTATATGTATTTTAGATTATTGAACTATGCGTACTAAAAATCATTAAACATGGCTATTTTGAAGGATAGGTAATATACAGATTCTTATAGGCGAAATAGAAAATCTGCTTATAGCTCCTTCAAATTGGATTTTCTTTTCGCTGATGTCAACTCTTTCACAGTGCGTATCAGCCAGAGAGCCATTATAGTTGCAAATGGTCCCAGGAGAGGCGTGTAAACTGCCATTTTGTGTTCATCAGGAAAGTACATTTGCTGGACCATGTCTTTCTGAAAAAACGCCTTGTCAGAAAGAACAAACGCGTCAGCAGCTAAACTATTTGCTAATGACCAATTCCCATTATTGACAGCTGCAATAGACATATCTATACGCTGCAGAGCGTTATCTACCTCTGCTCCCGTTCCATCTGGGATAGAAATAGTTGGCAATTGGTGACATAACTTCACCAGGGAGATCAAATTATCAATAGAATTTCTCATGTTTTTCAAACTCTGGTATCTTGTGAGGATATCTGTTCTAATAATGGGGGACTTTGGTTCATTAGGAGCTCCAACCAGGTGAAATAATTGGGATGCAAAGATTTCCATTACTGGAAGCAAGTCATCTTGAGTCAAAAAAATCTGATCTGTGTTTAAAATAGCTACACCACCCCATTGTGGAACTATGAAGGAGTTTGAGCTGGAATGTTCGATCACAAGCGGCCTATTCTCTGGTGATGGAATATAAGCTAGGAAATTGATCTCTGGAATGAGGTCAGTATTTTGGTCAAGTCCCCATCCCGAGTAATCAATGAACGTAGATGTGTCGGATTCTTTCAAAATGTATTGGTGAGTTTCCTCGTCAAACTTCAAATTAGTATTCGATGATAAGAACTCATAATGCTCCACTTGTGTATCCAATGTAAAATTAGAGTAAGGGCTCAGGTAGTTGAGATAGTTTGCAAACAACTTAGAAGGCCCTTCAATATCCCAACCAACAGGAGTCAATCCTCCTTGAAGAAGTGATAGACTTACATGGTACTTCGGAGAATATGACATTTTGACAACACTCTCTGGTTGTTCAAACTCGGAGAACATTTTAATCTCAGAACTGAACAACTGGTCAATCAAAACCCTGGATATGAAATCAGGGACTTTGTTATTTGCTATGATGCTTTTCGATAGAAATATCTTTGTAGTTCTATCATCAAATGGAGAAATGTAGATGGAATCAGGAGCATCGTCATCATCTGATGCATAGTTGAGTTTAACCTTGTAATCATGTTCAGAACCCTGTCCATCTTTTAAGATGATCTTCCATCCACAAGGAAATGAGGTTATGGAAGCTAATCTCTCATCTATTAATCTCTGACTCTCGGTAAGCAATGATGATGTAGGACCAGATATATCTAGATAAACTGGAATCTCGTAACTGAGCATTGATTTCAAGTTCGAATCTAAATCATACATCTTGGATGCCGGAAGTTGGGCTCGAGGGACAGACGTAGTCAATTGCCAAAGAGGAAGCCCGACTAACAGACAAATGAGCAAAATTGATATTCCAATTTTCCTTCTTGAGGCTCCATCAACCTTATCATTCAAGATTCCACTCATTTCTGATGTATGTCATGTAAAATTAGTATCAAACCCTTTTGGTGAAGTTTCACATCTGGATACGTAACCTAATGTAAATAAAAAGATTTTGATTTCATTTTATTTTTTTGGTCGTCTCGAGAAATTCCCAATCTGTAAGACCAGGGTATAATTTGGGAGATGAAAAGAATTCTACATTTACCGTGTCATAGATATTCTAGAAATGATACTGTTTAACGATATATATACAAGTGCTTAGATGAGATTTATAGGTTCCAAATCCAAAATGATCACCGCTAACCCTGAGACAATTGAATAGGGCTTTAGAAGTTAATCACTAAACCAGGACCATGAGTGGAAGTGAGTACAGTTTGACCTAGAATAATAGGCTTCTTGGATTTCGTTTCGGTAACAACATTTCTAACAGTTTGGGAAGTGGCCAGAATATTCCTAATAACCTCTTCGTCTGTGAAGTTACATCTTGCCACTGTCAATGCCACAAACCCATTTCTTTCTCTGAAAGGTTGGGTTCCTAAATTAGACTCGATAAACCCACGCACATCATTGGTAACAGTTCCTCTCTTTGCATTTGGCATTAAACCCCTAGGGCCCAAAATCCGAGCAATTTTTCTGAGTTGGGGTTCTATATCGGAAGTAGCAATGATTTTATCATAACCTAGATCAAAGGAGCCAGAAAGAATGTCTTCAATTGTTTTCGCATCGCCCACACTTGTGGCTCCCGCCTCTAGGGCATCTTGTCTCTTTGCCTCATCAGATGACAAAACCAATATTCTGGTTTCTTTCAATGGTTTAGGCAGTCTTACAGAGCCTTGAAGTGGTGCTACACCCCTTTCACTAATGACTGAAGTTTGAACGGATATAACAGCCTCATTCACAGATCTTCCTATTTCAGCTGCTCTGAGATATCTGAGAGCCTGTGGTATTTCCATGAAAAGAGGTGATAGTTGTGGTGGTTTCTTTGCATCGATTTTACGTTGTGCTTCTCTTCTTAAAAGTCTTTTTTCTGATGCTTTCTTGACGTCTAGATCCTTTTTTGATTTTGGTGCATATATGTATTTAGAAGTCGATAACTGACGTGACTGAGACAACCCTGATTGGCTCAAGCCAGATCGGCAAAGTCTTGTAAACACTCCGGTAGAAGGAACAAATGATTTCGAACTGGCCATACTTCCAAATTGACAAAACCTTTTGCTCTCAACCTCCAACGAAATATATGATATGTTATAATGGAACCTGAAATATTATTTTCAATAAGAACAATCTGATACCGTCGCTATTTAAATACTGTCGTTTGAGCCAAAGCTCCTTGTTTAATTGTGTCTTGAATTCTTTCATTGAGCTTCCTTCACCTTGAAAATTTTTGTCGGGCTTTCCTGGTATTTAAACTTGGAAGGTGGTGATGTACGGGTGTATAATTTTTTACAGGTGAAGATACATGTACCAAAGCGGTCACATGATGAAAATGGGAGAAACAGATTTGGGTGTCTTTTGAAATAGCTGATGTCGGAGAATTATATATTTTGTGGCTATTGGGTTTGTTAGTTTTTGGATATTTTATTCATATATGGTAATGGCTCTTTGAAAAACATCTGGCACTAGCTAAGCTAATATATCTCATGTTACTTAAATATAAATTTTACTTTTTTCTAAAAGGTTATATTTTTGGAAAATAGTAATTAAATTATATGAAATCTGAAATCCAAAAGATTGCTAACTAAGGCATAATCTTAAACTTTTCCGTTTTCTCTTTACTCAACACAAATATCAGAGAAAAAGATGAGTGGGCTACTTATCCGCTAACTTCAAAGGATGTAATCAATTTAATTTTATAAGTAGATCTACTTGTAGAGCTATCTTACATCTTAAAGAAAGTCGATTTTAAAGATTTGGTCGATCGCCTCGATTTATGAATCTAAAATTTTTCAAATCTTTATCTGGGGCAGTAGATAAAGGCTAGTCTATCAGAGCTTTTTAGCAGATTACTATCTTCCACGGGTGGGTAACCTGCAATAGAGACTGTTTAATGCTCCGAAGGATTTTCAGATTAATAATGAGTACAAAGCATGTGAAAAAACCTTTGATATCGATCATTGGAACGACTGGAGTGGGAAAATCACAGTTTGCGGTTGAACTTGCGAAGAGATTCAACGGGGAGATAATAAATGCCGATTCAATGCAAATGTATAAGGGGATTGATCAGATCACCAACAAACATCCAATAAAAGAACGGAAGGGGATACCTCATTATGTCATGGATCACGTTGAATGGAATGAAGAGTATTTTACTCACAGGTTCAAAGAAGAGGCATTGGTTAAAATAGATGACATTCATAGAAGAGGAAAGCTGCCCATCATAGTTGGAGGTACCCACTACTACCTCCAAAGTCTACTATTCATGAACAAAACGATTGAAAAACCTTCGCCAGAAAAGGGAAATTTGGATGCAAATAAATTGACTGATGAGGAACGGGATATTTTAGATGGCCCTCCTGATATTGTGTTTCAGCAGTTGAAAGAAAAGGACCCAAAATTGGCATTAAAATTCCATCCAAATGACCACAGAAGGATACGAAGAGCTTTGGAAATTTATTTCATAACTAAAACACCAGCTTCTGAGTTCTATTCCAATCAAAGAATTTTTGAGACAGGTTCGAGTGCTTTGAGGTTCAACACGCTGTTTTTTTGGCTCTATTCTATGCAGTCTGATTTAGACATCAGATTGGATAATAGAGTTAAAAAGATGATGGATCAAGGCGGAATAGACGAGCTTCATAATCTATATAAATACTACAACACTATGGATCCCAAAATGGGGCTAGATAGAGGTGTCTGGCAAGTAATTGGATTCAAGGAATTTCTTCCATATCTTAAATTATATCCCGAAGATCTCAGATCCAAAGAAGAGATATGGAATGATCCTGAGTTTCAAAAATGTATCAAGAACATGAGGATGTCCACTAGAAGATATGCCAGAAAACAGGTGAAGTGGATCAAAAACTCTCTAGTTCCTGAACTCAACATCGAAGCAAAACATCGCTGGTTGAACGGTGGAAAAATTGTTGTTCTTGATGCTACTGATCTGAGTAAGTGGGATCAATGCGTTCGGGACAGAGGAATAGATATATGTGAACAGTTTACTGAAGGCTCTAAACTGGAGGGAATTTGCCAAGTTCCTGAAACCTTATCGAAATTAATCTGTCTTGAGATAGAAGACAATAAAGACCGTATGAAAGTAGATGAGTCAAAATGGAAGCATTATACCTGCTCAAACTGTTTGGGAAAGGATGGAAACCCTTTAATTTTTGTTGGTGACCAATATCAAATACATTTGCGAAGCAAGAAACACCGCACAAATGTCAATCGTGGAAGGAAGAAGAGAGAATATGAAGAATGGCTGGCTAATAATCAAGGAGCCAAAAAAGAGCGCATAGCTGATGAAGTTTCATAAATTACTGGATTTTAATATACGTTTCTCTACTAAACTCACACATGTCTATATACTTGTTAGTTTTGAAAAGTAATTTTGATTTCGATTTCGATTCTATGCCGGCTTCAGAAAAAGCGTTAATATACTCATGCTTCCAAAATTTGGAACATTTTTAGGTTTACTCGGATTTCACCGTATTTAAAATTTGGTCACAAGCCACTTATTGATTATATTTCTTGCGGCTCTTGTTCTGCTATTATTCATGGATGCGGGAGAAACTTAAGGAGATTTCGCAATAATACGTTTATCTAACGTTGAATCAACCAATCGATAACTCAGAATGATGAAACAAGACATCATAATTGACAGGCTAGCTTACGCATTTGACTTTTTGGACAAAGCCTTGAGTAGGTGAATGAAGGGATGAAACATAGCACTGGGATTACCCAGACACACCTAACTAAAATTTTCAAACTAGAGATTGTACTTCATAGTCGAGGCTCTTATAATTTGACTCACTACTTACTACAGTTTGTATCATAATAAATGTTTCGATATTGTAATATTGTGCAAAGTTATCTTGAAAAGACACATTAACATGGAAAAACACACCCAGTTAAGAGTGGAATACTTAATGAATGATTTGGAAAGCGAGTTTATTGACACATATGATATTGTTTCTTGAATTATGCTTTAGCGGAAGCAGATTTTTTCTCGGTTGAAGAACCCTCTTCCACATCATCAGTCTCATTAACAACATGTTCCTCAATCAAAGCTTCTGCAAGATCAAGGTCGTCTGCCTCTTGTGGAATCATTAAATTCAATATAACTCCTAAGAAACCTGTAAGAGCAAAACCCGTCTCCATAACTAAAACAATAGCATTGAAGAAACCCTTTAATGCTTTGTTATCTCCTTCATAAGTGAACACGTAATCAAACCAATTAGCAACTAAAGTAGAACCATAACCGAACATTAATGAACAAGTGAGAACAAATCTATCTCTTCTTGTGAAAGGTGTACTTGAAATAACCTTGAGACCAGAAACGGCAACCGATGTGAAAAGGAAGGTTGTCATACCACCCAAGACTGCCTTTGGAATAGCCACTAACGCTGCTGCAAACTTTGCAAAGACACCCATAACAATTAGGAAGAAACAACACCAATATCCAACGGTTCTGGAAGCACACTTTGTAATAGAAATAACTCCATTGTTTTGAGCAAAAGTGGACATTGGAGTCATTGTCATCAATGCGGCAATGATACCGTTGAAACCATCAGCAAGGACACCACCCTGGATTCTTGACTCGTATAGTGGACCCTCAATATCAGTCCTGGAAACATCACAGGTTGCAGTAATATCACCAATAGCTTCCATCATTAACACGATATAACATGCTAACATTGGTAGCACTGCTGGACCATAAACTGTAAGCTTGAATGTGTGAACCCACATGAATGTGACTGCAGGAGCAATATCTATATTTTCATGAGAGAAGTATCCACAAGCAGCAGCCACAATACAACCGACCAAAAGACCGATGATGACAGCACAAGACTTCATTATAGGCGAACCCCATTTTTCAGATATTATAATGGTGACATAAACAAGGAAACCCAAACCGATAAATTGAGCAGACCCCCAATTGTATCCTTTAGCACAGCTATTTGGTGTATCCATACAACCACTACCACCTGCAAAATCCTCGAAACCGGTGTCAATAAGATGGACACCAATTAGTAAGACGACAGGACCAGTGACAATAGCAGGAAAGACTTTTTGCAAAACAGCAGGAGGTAAGAATGACAAAACAATTTCAATAAGACCACAACATGCAGCGGTACCTAAGATAGCACCATATCCATCTGGACATGGCAATTTTGTTCCATCAGCAGCCAAAGGACACTCTCCGTTGGCATACATCATAGGAAATGCGTTAGAGACAATTGTGATAGTTGCAAAAGAAGTACCCACAACAGAAACCAAACCGGTACCTATGTAGTAAGGGGTAAATGGAATCTTGAATCTTGTGATTTGAACGGCAGAGAGAATACCAGAGATGATGAGCGCACAAGAGACCAAGTATTGCTCAACATCAGCATCGAGATTAGCGAGGCCAGCAATGATCAGTGGAGGTGTACAAAGACCAGCCAACATTGACAGAGAGTGTTGAAGACCTAGGATGAATCCCAGCACAACTGGAATCTCTTCGTCAAGACCAAAGAAAGGTTGTATCTTTTCCTTTTGTTTAAGAAAAGGAATTTTAGGAGTGAAAAGATAGGCGTAATCATAATCACCAAGGAGACCATCCTTAGTGGTGACCTTGTGAATGATTCTCTTAACACCATGTGTAACACCTGATATCACTTGACTCATGATGGATAACAGAAATCTTTGATTTGACTTCCTTCAGTATTCCTCTCAAACACTATTCCTACATATTCATAATTGGTGTCCAGGATGCCATCTTGCTTTTATAGATAGATAACGGATTCATGTCTTCTCCTTTCTTTTTTTCTTTTTGCTCATAATATTGTGTTAGATAGTGCACAACCTTTGCATTGCCACTTCTCCTACGACATCATTCGTGGGGCGCCCAAAATTTCCCTGGGAATCTGATGCAGCTGGGGGAAGGGGCTTCGGATTCACTCAAGAATTATTCTCAGACCGCAGACTGAACAGAGTCAATGCCACGCGAAAAACTTTGAAGGGCGGCGCAAGATAATAAGGGAAATGCAGTTAACAAGATTGATAGTGAGACTCCTGAACAATAGAGATAAAAAGGGGATCCAACTGACAACAGCAACCTTATCAAGAAAATTGAGAAAAGCAGGATCTGGCTCCAAAGCGGTCAAACTGGACTTGTATTTTAAAGAAAAGAAAATATGAAAAGTCATACATTCTCTAGATCTCAGAAACAGAGTCATACTGTCTGCAGCTGTGCATACGGCGAGATCCGGTAATCTATCTACTGAACGAACAGTGCTCATTAAATTACATATGCAAACATATCTTTCAAGCCCTTTTTACTCCATGATTTTGAAAGTCCGCGGTCCAAAATAAAGTTTTTTTCTCACACTCTCTGCCATGGGCTTACGTCCTCGGTCGCAGCCGGCCGGCAATCTCATTTTGGTATATTCCCCTACCTTAAAACACTGCATTAAACTTTACCACATCCGGTTAGCGATCTGCCTCTTTGCAGTCTGCACTGATAACGCAGCGTCGCTTCATTCACTCACGCACCTGTTCAACCTTGATAGGGTTTTGTTTTACAGGTGGCGCTCCTGTAGATACTTAATCATGGAGAAATTCAGCCAATTCCCAGAATATGACTCGCCAGCATTATATGCTTATTCAGCATTTGTAGATTTCCAACTTTCTTGGCCGTTGCAAATACGGATATAGCATCCTGAATAAGTCACGAGTGATTGGACTACAAAAAAGTTTTACTCCAATGGTGCAGCTGCTTGGCAGTTGGAGTTAGCTATCGTAAATCGTATATAGTTAGTTTTGCAATGAGGTGCAGTCACACCTGGAGCAAAGCCTGTAGAAAATCAAGTACTTTCCGTCTAGTGATCTTGAAGGCTCTATATCATGCCTCCAACCCTTTGTGGTTCTTAATTCTAGTTCGAGAAAGGTCTAAAACATCAAAGCAGTCTATAGCCTACGAACCGATTACTATCGCTTTAAAGCTGGAATTATCTGTCACAAATTTGGCAAGGATTAGAGATGGTCACCTGTCAGCTTGAAAACAGACAAGAATCGGGCTTGGAGGAGATGCTATGCGTGCAATTACATTGTAACAACAGGTGACACTGGCCAGAATTTTGCATTTTTCTGGTATCATTGTGCAACAAACCTTTCGACCTATAGTTGATGAAAATCTGATAAGCGTTTTACTCACTTCTTACTTCCTTAAAGCCATCATGACCTGCAAATTTTTTATCTCCTTTCTACTTTGAGGGGCATGCAACCATTATCTCAATTGAGGTTATCGCCTGTCACAGGACATTAAAATTTTGACTTCGAAAAAATTTAGCATTGCTACATATTCGGGCAGAAGAGATAAAGCAGTTCGCCATATAAGCGGGTAATCAAAAGTAATTCTTTAAATGAATGTCGTAATACGAAACTTTTGATAAACCAAAGAACTTCTACCCTAGTCTACTGACTTTCTCAGAAGTCATGTCCAGATCATTAGTACTTTGACCCCATATTAGTCATTTCCAACATGCAATTAATGTTCTGTTTCATTCCTATGCTATTTCAGATTACAATATGTAGGGATCAGCTAAATATATTATTCTAGATTTTCGAATAGAGATACCACAAATGTCTAGTCATCATCAGTATTATATACAAGTTGTCATCACGACTTGTGCTTTGTTTCTATTCTCACTGTTTTAGTACATCAGGCAGCTTACCGAATGTTAAAACGTTATCAATTCTCTCACAGCCAGTGAGAAGCATCACCATTCGCTCTATGCCCATACCCCAACCAGCAGTTGGCGGCATTCCCCATTCCATGAACTCAACAAATTTATAGTCGGGTATAATGCTCTCCTCATCGTTATGTTGCTCTTTGGCTTGGAGTTGCTCCTGAAACTTCAAAGCCTGTTTGAAGGGATTATTCTCTTCCTCATAGGCATTGATTAATTCTTTCCCATTAACATAAACCTCAAATCGGTTAGATATATATCGTTCATTTTTAGTAGACGATTTGGCCAAGGGGGAAAGAATCTCTGGTAGATTATAAATAAAGGTTGGACACCTCCCACATAATGGCTCAAGATACAATGATGAAAGATTATCTAGTAACTGTTGAGCTGATTTCACTTGGGGTATAGGTAAGCCCAGTTCTTTATGATAGCTTATCAAATTCTCGGAATCCAAAGTTTTAGGAAGCTGCAGATTGGTCTGTAATTCTAGCTGGCTCATAAAATCAATCCTAGCAAAGTGTCCATCATTGGTTTTCAACTCAGCATAGAGACTTCGGCACCTTTCATGGGCGATTTCCAGTTTTTGGTCGTTTAAAATACCTTCTATTATTGCTATGAATAGCTCCTCTGTAATGGTCATCAGTTCTTCCACCCCTATGAATGTCTGATAGAATTCACAGGTTGAAAATTCAGGATTGTGTGTTGCATCAACTCCTTCGTTTCTGAACACCTGGCCAATTTCAAAAACCTTATCAAAACCCGCTATAATTAGTTTCTTAAGCCATAACTCTGGTGCTACTCTGAGATTCAGTTTTTTAGGTTTATTTTCCGAATCTTTCAGGTGCACCGAAGAAGTGATAAACGGAGTGGCATTCGCTCCTGAGTTTCCTGAAACTATAATGGGCGTGGAAACTTCAACAAAGCCTTTAGTCTCAAAGAATCTTCTAGTGATTGAGATCAATTTTGAGCGCACAAGAATAATGTCCCTCGATCTATGATTTATCAAATAGTCTATAACTCTATTGCTATAGATCTTAGCGGGATCAGTGAACTTTGGAGGCAATGGATGTAGCGCTGGTGCAGCTAATTTTATGGGAGAAATTGCTTTCAAGGAGAGCTCTCCAACGTTTGTGACACCTGGATTACCAACACAGGTGATCAAATCTCCAGGCTTTAGAGTAGAATGTGCCTCTGAGAACTCATCTTTTGATAAACCCATTATCTTATGGTTCACTACTAGCTGCATCTTGGAGTAGTCCTGCATGATATCAATAAACATGCTACCTTTCCCAGACCTTCGTATACTTGTGATTTTCCCATTTAATATGTACACTTCATCTTTGATCACTTTAGTTCCTTCATTTTCAACAAAAAATGGTTGATATTTTGAAATAAATGAAGGAATTCTTTCAATCTTAGCTGATGATTTATTTTTCATTAGCTCAGAAACAAGAGGATAATACTTTTTATCCTGTTCCTGGATCGGTAAGGTTTCAATATGAGTTTTTCTAAATGAAAAATCAGACTCCACAGTAATGGTATCGGTTTTTTTGGTGGTCGAATGATGCCTCCATATGGATATCAAAGGTCTATTCCCTTTCCAGATTATCGCCCCTCTGGATCTATTAAACATTTTTCGCTGCTGGGTTCACTTCACAATTGGTAAATGTTAACCTTGTAATTGATTAGACAATTATAGTTCTAGTAGTGAAGTTGAAGAGCTTTCAAAGTTCTCCAAGATCTTTTAATTTGTTGGTGTAGAGATGTATAATATAACCTGCCATTTCAACTTCGGTCTACTTAACATACTATTCCCAAAATTTTTCATCCAACGAACTAGAGAGGAAGAGGTGCGAGGAGAGGGTTTACAAGAATCATTATTAGTTCAATGATTGACAAAAGTCGAAGTGAAATATCCATACAACTTCAGGGAAAGGAGGGCATATTTAAAATTGTCTGGAATAATCATCAGATAATGTTAAACTCAAAAAGGATTATCACTTTCAGAAAATTTGGAACAAGGCTTTTGTCTTCCACTAACAAGACCTTCGACAGAGCCGATTCCACTATCTCTGCATCATTGGAACAGAATCTAGATGTAAACACTTCTGCTCAAAATGATTTTGAAACAACTCAAGCTTCATTGTCGGTGTTGAATGCCATATCAGAAGTTAGTGAAGATGAACCTAATCATCTAAAGACAATAAGTGACATGACAAAGGGTGAATTTGAAGAACTTCTAAATTCGGCTCCAAGACCAACTCTAAACAGAGATGCAATCGTCTTGGAAAAGTTCCAAAAACTGTTCAAGACTTTCATGGAAAAGGATAAGCATAAAAAACAAATTTCTTCATCTTCCTCTCTTTTGTCACAGTTTCCAAACCTCGTTCCAACTTCCAATAAAGAACCCTATTCTCAAGCAGAGTTAGCTATTAGACAAAAACATCATGAATTAGTTATGGGAAAACTGGGAGCAAATATCAAAGCTGTGTATAGGCCACATGAGGTGATTACTAACCCTCCAACACCTAATCAGCTTACTGTTCAAAAGCTCATTGCCGCTGGTGCGCATCTCGGTCACTCGAAGAGTCTTTGGAAACACTCTACACAACCATTTATTTATGGAGAATATAAAGACATTCATATTATCGACTTGGACAAAACGATCAACTATCTCAAAAGAGCATCAAAGGTTGTCGAAGGTGTTGCAGAAAATGGAGGTCTTATCCTCTTTTTGGGTCTGAGGGAAGGTCAATTAAGATCCGTTAAAGAAGCAGCCAGACGTTGTAATGGTTACTATGTCACCCATAAATGGGTTCCTGGTACAATTACAAATTCTTTAGAAAATCCAAAACCTAGACATGAAATAGATATGGGTGATATACCAACTGGAAGGGAGTTGACCCAGGATGAATTAAATCAGGTGATAAAACCCGATTTAATAGTTTTGTTAAACCCTCTTGAGAGCAAGGTTGCCATCAAAGAGGCAAACCAAGCAAGAATTCCAACTATTGGAATAGTTGATACAAATTGTGATCCAAATTTGGTCACATATGCAATTCCAGCAAATGACGACTCGGTTAGAGCGACAAATCTAATTGCAGGTGTTCTCGGAAGAGCTGGTGAGATAGGTTTCAATAGAAGGTTGCAGAAGGTGAGGGATTACAAGATCAGAAAAGGAATGAATGTGGATGAACCATTTACTTCACTTGTCCAAGAGGAATCCGAGGAATCTTGAAAAAAATAGAATGCCTGATCATGTTTCAACTCTATACTGTAATAGTGTAATCTGTATATAAAAAAGGTTAATCCAATTTTTTTTTCAATTTTTAAGGTAATCCAACAAATATTAATATAGAAATACATATACGTCAATGTACTATGGAACACATTATGAAAAATGCGACATGAAAGAATATGGTTTGACAGGAGTCAATATTATGTTCAAGAAATGAATCAAAAGTGTTTTATTGGTCTTTCTTTTGTTCGACTTCTTCTTCTTCAGTTTCAGAATCTGATCTCTCATCTTTTGCTACATCTAGGAAGATATATCTGTAGAGGATTCTCAAAATTAAAGCGAACCAGTAAAGGTTCACTAATTGCAGAGCCAGAATCAAGACAAAAACAATTGGCTGAGAGATCCAACACTTATATTGCTGAGTGGCAAAGTTGAGCTTGAAATCACCGACAGTTCGATATTCTGTTAGCACGGACCACAAGATTTTGAGATTAATCCAATGTCTTAGATAGAACCAGACACCCACGAAGAGGACAAAAAAGGGACCAATGAGAGAACAATTCAAATAGTTTAGAGTTTTAGATGTGGCTAAAAAGAAATCAGACACATCCATAGTAATGTAAATTGCCAAACCCATCCATGTGAAGTTGAATGCATATGAAAGGTAGATAAGTAACATCGTGACAATGTGATGGAAGACCAGCTCGTGGAAATCCTTTCTAGGCTTCTCCAACTGCAGCATTAAAACAACAGATTGCTGCGCCCAGAAACCAGCCTGAGCCAAATAGTAGAACTTGAACAGATACTCTAAAGAGAGATGTGGATAATGTTCATAAAAGGCTCTAGTGTTGAAATACCATAAAGGCATTCCTTTCATAATATACAAACCCAAAGGACCACTGACTCCAGCATAACACATAGAATAAGTTTGCTCTGTAAATCTTTTCAACTTTGATTCTTTGGTAATGCCAAAGTATAAGGCAATTGGTCTGAGAACCACCTGCATAAGAAATTCTCTATAAAAGGTGAAAAACACCATCATGTAGGCAACGAAAGCAAAATCTTTCCAGCCCTTTTCATACATTGGGGGGTTTGTACCGGGAACCTCATAGGACATCGTTATGAACATATGTAATGGATTTGATTCGGTAAAGTTATTTGAGAACCAATAAGATAGTTGGGTGATCACCAAGAATACTAATGGAGGTAACCAGGTATGTCTGTAACTGAGGATTTTAACCGATAACCACATCTTGTTCAAGATCGCCATGTCATCGGCTGTGTTAGTGTTTTCATTGAGTTTTTTGTTATGATAGCTAGCAGCTGATTTCACATCCTGGTCTGATTGCATCGTCTGCAATGATGGAACAGCATTGTCCCCCAGATCAATCTTTCCCACTGAAGATTGGCGTCTCCTGGTTCTTCCCGATATCGGACTGGATCCAGCCTTTGGATCGTTGGACTTGAGAGAAGATGCTACCATGTTTTGCGATATTCTTTCTAAGCGTTCAATTTGCTGTTCAAAGAACGAAAATCAATGCTTTCTTAAACCTTAGTTGTCGGTCAATCAAGGAAGAAGCGGAATTCATACTTTCGTGAAGAGTCTATTCCGCTGTTCCATTTTCGAACGTAAACATGGTCGCAATTTTTTTCCGCCCTACAAAACTCGTGTTCGTGTTTGGTGCAAAGATGTGACAACAATGCGTTTTTTTCACTGCGGATCGTACTTTTGGGATGCAAGTCACTGTATATACAGTTTGATATGGATCAGAGCTGGTGAGCAGAAGGGGAATTAAACTAGGTAAAGCATATACAAAACAAAAGTTTGGGTTAAGGTACTGGATCAAGCTAAGAAATACATCTATTCGAAAGTTTTTTTGGAGCATTCTTCTGAGATTCGCCCTCCTTTTTTAAGACTGGAAGTCGGGGAGAATTAACTGTTGACATACATATCTAGTGAGTTTTTTGATCACTGGAATATAAGGGATACCACTGAAGCCGAATAAGAACATAAAATATTAGCAACTAAGAACACTAGTGTAAACCCAGTGGTCATTATCCGAGCAGCTATTCATCGCAATTATATTCTCACATCATAAAGCTGCCGCTGAGAATCCAACAGATACCATTTTTTCATACAATATATACCCACAACTATTGATGAATTTTATTGTATCATTATGTCTTTGAATTTGAACACTGTGTCACGGCGACTTGAACGATTTCTGAAACTCCGAAGATCCACACTCAAATGGGCGCTGATTGGAACATGTCTTGCTCTACTGATATGTTTAGTTACATTACCCGAGTCAAACTCAAAGTTATTTCGGTCAGAATCTGGGTTGAGTTATTATGAACAAGAACTACAAAAAAGCAAATCACAAGGAAAAACAGTTAATAAAATTGAACATGATAATGTTATCAAAAGACTGAAAAATGCAATTGGATACGGAAGTTCTTCACAGGAACATAAACTGATAGGGGAAGTTACCGATGATGCAGAACTCTTAGAAGAATTGAAAGAGTACGAAAGAAGTCTAACAGACTTACGAATGGGACAGAATGACCTTGATGATAATGACAAAAAACCAGCAAGATATGTGAGAATACAGAAGTCTAATCAGGAAATTCAAAGAAACGTCAAATCTCAAAAGTTTTTCAAAAAACTGCTCAACATCATCATCAAAAACAGGCCTAAATTAGGCTTTGAACCTTTGACAGGCATAGCTAACCATAATTCTGAAGATATTCTTTTCCCAAGAGAGTATGGTGCGAATGGAATTGTCAATATTGCAATGCATGATACCGGTCCTCAATATCCTATCCTATCTGAACGGTTTTTATCCAACTGTTTGAAAGTTCCCAAAGAACTCGTTGCAGAACTTTCATTATCCCATGCATCTATTGTCAGAGATCTGCCTTCAACTTATCCTGACGGTCTTTTCAAAGGTGCTGGAATTATATTTATTGGAGGGGGAAGATTTTCTTGGCTATCTTTGCTATCGCTGGAGAATCTGAGAATCAGCGGATCCAAACTACCAGTGGAGTTCATAATACCGAGTGAGAATGAATATGAACCGGATTTATGTGAAAATATATTACCTGAGTTAAATGCGAAATGTATCATTTTAACAGATGTTCTACCCGAATTCAAAAAACACAGATTCAAGATAAGAGGATATCAGTATAAAGTACTAGCACTTCTTGTATCATCATTTGAGAGTGCTCTTCTTCTTGACTCAGATAATGTTGTGGTATCAAACCCAGATCCAATTTTTGAGACTGAGCCTTTTACCAACTATGGGATGGTCCTTTGGCCTGATTTTTGGAGAAGGGTCACACATCCGTCGTTTTACGAGCTGACGGGAATGAACATAGGGAAGAAACAAATTAGAAATGGCATGGATGATGTGACACCACCAGTGTATTACACTGATGATCACGATAATATATTGAAGGACATTCCATTGCATGATCGAGAGGGCGCAATTCCAGATCCTTCCAATGAATCAGGACAAGTTTTAATCAACAAAAAAACGCATTTAAAGGCATTAATACTGGCATTTTATTACAATTTCTACGGCCCTCAACATTATTATCCATTATTTTCACAGGGAGGTAAAGGAGAAGGAGACAAAGAGACATTCATTGCTGCTGCTCAGTTCTATGGTCTACCTGTATACCAGGTAAAAAAACAGGTGGATGTGGTCGGATATTGGGTGCACCGCCCTGAAGAGTACTACACCGGTGTTGGTATGATTCAATATGATCCTGTGAATGACTATCAGCAATTACAAAAGTACATTCATTGGTTTAACAACAGAATAAAAGAGATACAGAAACAGGAATCCACGTTAATGGGTAGAATCTCTCTCTGGTGGTTCGGCCGTAGCTTATATGATAAGGAAGAGACATTTTCAAATTGGTTCCACAAGGGTAATTCGAAACCAATGTTCATTCATTCCAATTATCCTAAGTTAGATCCGGTAACTTTGAGAAAAGAGAACAAGTTATTTATTAATCGTAATGGACATCGGGAAAGGATCAGAATGTATAAGGATCAGAGTGGGTTGAATTTTGATTTCGAGATGCGTCAATGGCTTTTAATTAAGAAATATTTTTGTGATAATGGGATTGAACTAAATTATTTAAAGGTTGCTGGGGTGAGTTCGAAAGACTATTGTGACTTCATTATGGATGAGATTTCGTTCTTGACTGAGACGGCAGAGGAGATTACATATGTTAACGAGATTAACTCGAAGAGCTTTGTGTAAAAGTTAGCAGACCACCTTTGATTTGGACATTCTGGTATTTTGTTTTATTCCTAGGCGTTTGATTCTTGTGAATTAATTTATTTATTTCTACTAATATATGAAGTTTTATTTTGGGTTGCTTGATTTGCTTATGAGACTATAAAAGCTTTGGAGCGTATTCTTGGGCTGGCGAGAAATTCTAGCTGCACGTATTATTTTACAACCACCTTTACCAAGGTCTATGGAGAAGTGAAATCAAATCTGAGTGCTGACTGTATAATGAAGTTTTCAAATTTTTTTGTTCAAAGAATGCTTCTTGAGATGAATGCTCCAGATACTTTATACCTAACGTCCCCCAACAGTTGAAAAAGGGAGGGAACGGAGCATGTTAGTAAAATTAAAAAAAGTATGGCTGTGCTTCGAACGTTTTTATTATAGTAATTACAATAACATTTCTGCAGTAGAGTTTAATAATTTCGATATGGCTTCCAATTGCTTTAGAATTAATTAAAAGCAGTCGATATAGAAAACACAAAATCTAGCTGCCATAAAGATACAAATGGAGAATTAGTGATAGAAGAAACTAGTACATCGAGAATCTGAATGACTGGTAACTGATAAGCCACTGTTTAGCATATTTTGAACCATGTCTTGCGAACAATTGGACTTTGGAGAAACCCCATTGCCGAGAGCCCGGGAAGAACAAAAAAGCTCAACCAAACAAAAGAAAAGCAAGGTGAAAAAGATTAAGAATGATGATAATCTTACAAAACAAGAGCATGCCACTGATTCCATTATAAAGAAACAGACTGTCAACAATTCGCAAAATACAGGGGAAGTGATTATGACCCACCTGGTTCCTGTGGAGGTTCCAGAAGACACGTTCTCGAACATAGACCAAGAACTGGAGCAACAAAACGAAACTGAGAGAGATGGTGTCCAGAAGGATGAGGATATTGCAGATGATTTGACTGAAACGGACTCAGAATCTATAGTGGACTCAATGTTGAATTCTTACACGGGATCATCTATCGAGCGAATGTCTTCGAATTTAACGATATCTCCAATTAAAAGAACAACTTCAAAAATGCAGATGTACTATGATAGTCTCCTCAATTCGACTGAGTGGAATGTCTCAGATTTATCTGAGAAGCCAGGAGATAAAAACTTCATATTGTGGTTTGTTTTATCTTCATATTTTCCTCTGATCAGTGGATGTGTGGGACCGTTGTCCAACCTGCTGTCCGTGGCTGCAGTTATTTGCAATTGGAAAGAATACAAGAGTACAGGAGAACCTGCTGGAAAGGATGAAAACTGGTGTTATATTGTAAATTCAATTTCAATGGCATTTGGAATAATCTCCAATATGAGTTTGCTTTTGAACTTTAGGAAGAAGCTGAGGTATAGAATGTCACAGATTATTTCACTATCTGGATGGTTGATAGCAAGCTTTATGCTTCTTTTCCTGATAGTGGCATATCATATTAAGTTTATGAAGGAAGAAAAGTATCTAGTATATAGGTATTCTTACGGGTTTTGGTTTGCTGTATTCACCGTCATCCTTCATTTCACCAACTTTGTTCTGTTAGCGATGAATGAATTAGGCTTTGTTTTGAAAAAGTACCCCCCAGTCTTCAATATCAATGGAGTCCAGAAAACACTAATGACACAGACAATGTTTTTTGCTGTTTGGGTGATGTGGGGATCCGGAATGTTCACTGGCATTTTAAATATTTCTTACGGCGAATCTATGTATTTTGCTATTGTTACAATATTGACTATTGGGCTGGGTGATTTTGTTCCGCAAACCCAGACATCCCAAGCCCTTACCTTACTATGGTGTACGGTAGGTTTGGTTACATTTGGTTTGATCATTTCTACCATTAGAGAATTGGTTATTTTCTCTTCATCATCAACATTTTATTGGCATAGGGTTCAATTGTTAAGATCTAACGAGATCAAAAAATTAAAGGAACAGGGACCAATTGACAATATCAAAAGTTTTGAAAAGATGAAGCGTATAAATGCACACGCACTCTTTGTTGAAAAGATTTCTAGTATGGCTACTGTTATCACGACGTGGGTATTCTTCTGGCTTATTGGATCCCTAGTCTTTACTCTATTTGAGGATTGGCCTTATCATCTAAGCTGCTATTTTGCTTTTTTGTGCTTTGTGACGATAGGTTATGGTAATCCATCTCCAGTAACTGCTGGTGGCCGTGCATTTTTCTGCATCTGGGCTGTTTCTGCTATTCCAATCATGACAATCCTTGTTTCCAATATCAGTGACATTTTATTCTCGTCTTTGACCGATTTCAACAATTACCGTGTTGTTGACTCATGCATTTCTTTAATGGAAAAGTATAACAGAGGAGGAATTTTTGATCCTCTGATCAAACTTATCGGTGAAACAGATGATGACCCAGAAAATGTCAAAAAGAAATTGCGTAAGAAAATGTCTTCTAAAAAGAAAATTAATATGTTAGACAAATACAGAGCCGAAGGAGATGACTCCCTTCAAGCTCTTTTGCAAGTCTTGATTCAAACTGATAAGTTTAATGATTTAGAATTCATCAATACCGACGATTTTATGCAATCTACCGAAATATCTCGAGAGTTGATGAAGTATCCTGAGGAGGGTAAAGAAATTCCTTTTCAAAAGATAGGGGACCGGCATCAGCATGTAGCTACCGTACTTAAACACTTGGATAAGAATTTTGATGATAGACAATTTGTTAGAAGGCTTACTAGAGGTATCAAGGACCCAAACATTGCCGAAGGTACGCCTCATAAATGTGTCACAAGGTTCCGCAAGAAACATGACCCTATTATTTTAAGTCTTAGTGAGATACAAGAGTTAATAATTGAGTTGAGAAAAGCAACCCTCCTTTCCAACTTAAGACCAAACTATAAGTATACTTACGCAGATTGGGTGAAATTCATGAAAATTACAGAAAATCAAGAGATGGACAGCAGTTCTATGTTTTGGTTAGGTGATAACTCCCCATTTGGATTTCCTAATGATGAGCCGCTTTATTTTACTTATCATTATCTTCATCATCTGGAGACGAAATTACAAAGGCTAGCAGTTTTCTACGACAAATGGGATGGTAAAACCAAATAAATATATATATGAGCTTTATTAATAGAATAATACTTACATGTTATCGGATATAAACAAGAATTGGCTGGTTGTATTGGATTTTGGGTTTGTCATCTCTTCTAGTCGTAAAATATTGATACATACCTTTAGGCAATTGTTAAACTGAAAAAAGAAAACAACAGAAGAACAAAAACAATGAAATCAGACCAAGGGATTTAAACTAGTATGAAATAAAAGGTTGTCATATAAAACATTTACCACTATTGTTGATATCAAATTTAATGTACGATTTAATCAAGAAGTTGTTAGTACTAATGAAAGGATTCAAAGTTGATAATCCCAAATGAAGAAGGCAAGGTCAAGAATCAAAATGGCTTTACAAATATAGGTTTCTTTCAAAGGATACCTTATTGATTTTTAATCAAATTTCTAAAATTCTTCTATATATTATTGTCAATACAATGTGTCAAACAAAACATATGATTACATCGACGGATCATGAAAAAGGTATATCAGTGGGTACAGAGTGTTGTTAAGATGCTGTGATTTATGGCGTACTATTAGGAATCTGTTATGTTGTATCACGATTATTTATTCTCAAGGTGTATAATGTTAGGTTGTTTTAGTTTATGATTGAATGATGATAATATTAACGAGACTTAGATGTTCATCAAGTGGTGAGATGTACTATGAAATATCAATCATAGTTGTTAGTAGGATTTCATCAAACAGGACAAATATTCCTTAGATGACAAACACCAAAACAGAAGATCATGAGATGAAACCAGCTCTTTAGAGTATACCAAATAAGACCTCACTTTCTCATTTTCAGTAGCCTCATGATACCCAGAGCTAGACAGGTAAGATCTTTGATCTTATATTGTTAGTTTCAAGTCTGCGTGACATCCAAGTAGAGTTATAAGTCTACACATCTCTGCACTGGTTGAAGATAACAAAACCGACCTCCAAAATCTCGAACCCTGAATGTTTATAAAGAAGTTGGGGATGATTTGGTTGGGACGCAAAAATAAAGAAGAGTTCAGCCATATTTTCAACCGATGTCGCACCTTTCTAACTCAGCAGTGCGTCTACTGAAGAAGAGTTTTACAAGGACTTCAATAGCACTATTGTTGCTAATCGGAATCTACTATTTTTCGTCCGACAAGGTTTCTCACAAGGAGGGGATCAAGACAGTTTCTTTGGATGATCTGCCATTGCAAAGGGAAAATGCCACTATTTTTTCACTCTGCCGTAATGAAGACCTTTATGGAATGCTGCAGTCAATTCAAAGCTTTGAAGATAGATTCAATAGAAAATTTCACTACGATTGGGTTTTTCTGAATAACGAACCGTTTTCAGACGAATTTAAGCGAAGAACAAGCGAACTCACCTCGGGTCAATCTCATTATGGAACGATACCAAAAGAACATTGGTCTTACCCCTCTTGGATAGATTTAGATAGGGTGAAGGAAGCTAGAAGGAAGATGTCAGAGTTGCCATATGGGGCTCTTGAAAGTTATACCCATATGTGTAGATTTTTCTCGGGATTTTTCTATAGACATGAGCTGATGAAGCCCTACAAATATTATTTGAGAGTGGAACCAGATGTGAAATTCTTTTGTGACATAAACTACGACATTTTCAAGTTTTTTCGCCAGAGCAAGAAAAGGTATGGCTTCACCGTTTCTCTTTTTGAAGAACCAGCAACAATCGGATCTCTTTGGCCAGAGGTCAAGAAGTTTCTTTTTGAAACAAAAATCAGGACAGCTCCCGATAATCTTTTAGACTTCATCTCTATAGATAAAGGAAATACCTACAACACTTGTCATTTTTGGTCCAACTTTGAAATTGCGGATATGGATTTGTGGAGGTCAAAGGAATATGAGTCCCTATTTCGCTATTTAGATGAAAGTGGTGGTTTTTTCTACGAAAGATGGGGAGACGCACCAATACACACCATTGGAGCCGCTTTGTTTTTGAATAAAGAAGATTTCCATTTCTTTGAGGACATTTCTTATTATCACGAACCAGTCCTCACATGTCCTGAAAATGATTTAACTCGGTCAAGAAACAAATGCTCCTGTGACCCCTCTAATGACTTTAATGCCCACTTTTATGTCTCTTGTATGGAGAACTTTTTTAATAGTATCAACGAGCCGCTTCCTAGTCACTGGGGAAAATACTTAGAGCTTGGTGAACGACCAGCATTAAAAGACTCTAAGCTGTACCAAAGAACGAAGCTCCTCAAGAATATTCAAGACAAAATTGAGAATGGCATAGAGATTGAATATATCAAGGCGACCTAATATTCGCAAAATTTCTTAAATGACTACTTAGTTAGATAAAGAAAAGCAATAATACACATTTATATATGGATGAATATATGCAATGACGTTCTGGATTGTACTAGAACATGAAACGATAATTAGCGAAGACCCAATGATGATCTAATGCTCATGGTAACCCCACAAAATGCAAAATTCCAGTTATGCTTGGGAAAGAATTGAAATGTTTAGCACACTGATCATGAATTTAGGTCCACAGATAGTCTTTAGATTTAGGCTTTAATTGCAGACCTCAAATCAAAAGCAATGTCGGAAGCAAGTAGTAGTTGACTTGTTACTAGCAATTTAACGATTTAAATTAATTGTTCAACAAATCAGATTCAAGAGTTAGGATCTTGCATAGTAGACGAATAGGCAAGAGAAGATTTATTTTCTTCTTCTAGTTTTGGAATTAGTAGCTGTCTTCAGATGTGTGTTTTTATCTTGATGCATTCTTCCTATATGTATTTTCATATGATCCGATCTTGTAAACTTTCTGAAACAATATTTGCAGACATACCTTGCCAAGTGTAGATGAACGCAATTAATATGACGAGATAGTAGAGCCCTATTTTTAAACTCTTTGCCGCAATTGTTCACCTGGCAAACCAATTTTTGGGATTGATTATGGACACATAGAGATTCATTAGTTTTAGATGATCTATGTGAACTTCTAGGTATTTTCAAAGTTATTTTAGCCTTTCGTTTAGAGGCAGAAGTTTTAGTTAGTGGTTTGATTTCCAGTTTAGGAGTCTGTGGTGAATCCTGTTCTGGAATAGAGATTTCTGAGGAGTTTCCTGGACTTGGTGTTGTGATATATTCATCTTTAGAAGAAAATGATTCGTTAGGGGAATTATTAGCCAGAGACAAAATTGAGTCATTACTAGCATGGGTTGGAGTAGTTTTGGAATCTCCTTGCTCAATGAAGCTCTTGCATCGAAGGGACATGTCGGACAATTGATAATTAGCAATGTCGAACTTAGCGGGAGGCCTTGAGCAATAACATGAATTGATCAATCCAGCAGTAACACTAGCAAATTTTTCCTGCTCATGACATTCCACAGCTAGTTGCTCTTCCTGATGACAGAGTATTGGAAATACACAGTCAGTCTCATCAAATGAGTGAAGATCGATTGGCGTTGGAGGTTGAAAGTCTACATATGTCTCTAGCTGACGATCATAATTGTATAAGTCACTCACCAATGAGCCATAGTGAAATTTTTCTTTTTCAGACTTCCAGGGTCTAAAAAGTGCTAAACTATGTTTCTGGGAGTCCCCCGTACCATGAAGTAAAATACTAACTTTTGTTGGATCAACAGTCAATTCGGGAGTATCACAGCAGTGTTCATCTTCATCTCCAAGCCCACAATGCTGCGATGTCATAGGAGTAGAACTATATGGAAGATAACTGGTATCAAAATCGATATCCACATCAGAAAAACTCAAATCATCATTCTGCATCTCCGTCAGAAAGTCCCCCGAATCCAGATTGATCTGCTTAAGATCAGAGCCCAAGGGTAAGTTTTTTTTATCCTCAAACTGAGGTTCATGTTCCAACTCAAACAAAGTATAACCATTCATATTTGTATCACACAATTATACCGTATCAGTAGACACGTCAGTAATTGAAATGAATCTTGCCTCAAAGTAATATTTCCTTCAAATAGACCACCCCCCTGTTCACAGTGGATCAACCCTTCACTCAAATCTCTCTGATCTTGAAAGTAACCAGCACTATTGCCTTATATATACTTTTCTGGGTATTTCAAATCTGAATGATACTCAGATATTTGTCAATTTGGAGAACAAAGAAGTATTTATTGCAAGGCAAATGATAAAAGACTACAACAAAGAGAGTATTTCCACACAAAATGCTCCTTCATTTTTACGATTTATCCCCTTTTTGCTTGAGTTAGTGCGCAAAACACAAAAAACGCACAGCCCTATTTTAATTTTAGGATTCCAACGTGTCTAATGAAACGCTCTATCCGTAGTTACCCGGTCTCTTTGTAGTTTTCCGAATTTAGAATTATTTATACCAGAAAGGGAAATAATAACGAGCCACCTTCTGTAGATAACTGAAGGTGTCTCAGTACTACTTGTGGCGTAAGAGGATAGATTAAAAGATAAACGAACTGGTGATCACCACCTTAAGATAGAAATAATCTAAGCCAATCATCAAAATAAAGGCATTCTTGGTGAATTCTTTGAATATTGCATATAGATATAGAGTAAGTCAGTGATATACACTTGATTTCACACTTATTCATTCCATATTTCTCCTCTATCAACAATCATCTCACATTACATATCTTGCGAAAAGGTAGTGCTTCACACATTATCTCCTCCTCTGAAAAGCAATTTGGTGGAAATTTCATTACTTCATAGCTGCTCTAGTTTCTAGTAGTCAGAAATAGGGAAGCTGATGAAGATATAAGAATATTCTACAATTGATTTTACTCCAAACATTGATTATTCTTCACAAGGTGTGAAACGCCAATAAGGAGTGAATTCGATGATTTCGTACCAAGAAAGTGCTCCGTCTATCTCAAGTAAGAGTACCAGACAGTCTGTTTATCAGACCAATGGAAGACCATTGAGCGAAGAGGCAATTTACAAAGCCAAATTAAAATATGGTATTTATAACAACCCAGCAAAGGTCAACCTTGGAGTTGACTCATCAGCTCCAGACACTGCTGCTTTGTTAGCATCTTCCTCAGACCTCTCTGTGCATCCATACAGGAGAGAGCTGTCATCTGAAGCTGCAACTGCTGCATTGATTGCTAAGACAGACTCTGCTCCAAGAGCCTGGAGAAGAAACAATTTTGCTCCTGAAGCAGAATATGCTGCTATTAGTGCAAAGTCTCAGAAATATCCATTTTATGATGTTGCTTCTGAATCAGTCGACTTTGAAGAGTCTCAAGATGCAGCTTCATCAGTTTTAAAAAAATCTTCCAATAGCACCGCAAGGGCAGCATTGCAAGACATCTACGACTTCGATGACATCAGATCTGGTAAGACTACCTTTACTCAAGTCCAGACTACCAAACCAAATGTGTCTAGTTTGAATGCTTATGATGCCTCAAAGGTTATCAATATCTCTCAAATAGTGAAATCCGCTAAATCCAGTGCCACCAAAACAATGACCTCGAGAACCAATCCTGAAAGCTTGGATGCGAGATCTGGATTGGCAACTTCCAATGGCTATTTGAAGGCTAACGCTGGAGTGGATATCTCCAAGATCACTTCTTCTGCTGAGAAGAGCGCCAGACAATCTTTGACCTCCAGACTTAACCCAGCTAGGACTCCTTATGGTATCCCAACTGCTAGTGATACTATCAATAACGACAAGTTTGCTTCTGTTGGTGCTTTAGCATCCCAGAATTTCGATCCTGATGTCGATTATGCTAGTGAAGAGAGAGCCACTTTGGCTAGAAACAGCCTTATTGACAACAAGGTTCTTCTTAAAGCTATTAGCAATGCCAATGCAACTTTAGACAAAATTGATAACAAGGCCATCAATGATAATTTGTTTGGTAACAAAGAATGGAATCTAAAGGCTGTTCAAATTGCTCAAGCTAACTTCGCTAAGAGAAAGAGCGAATCAACCGGAAAGATTGACCTTGGTGGTGGCCTTCTCTTATCTTTAGAAGAGATCAACAAAATGGCTGCTACTGTTGTCCAGCCTATTCTTTCTGAAATGGATAACAAAGTTGAATTACAAAAACAATTGAACGCTGATAATCAAAAACAGCAATCTGAGCTAAAGGAGAAAAGAACTTTGTTTTTTACCCAACAAAAGGAGGCTAAAATTGCTGCTAAACAAAAGAGAGAGGCTGACAAGCTTGCCAGAAGAAAGAAGTTGCAAGATGATAAAGATGAATTGAAGGAGCAACAAAAAGCATTGACTGCAGAGAAACAGGGTCTTTTGGAGGAAAAAGAACAAGAGTTGAAAGACAAGATTGCAGAGGAGGAGGCAGCTAAGCACGAAATCGATACAGAAAGAAACGACAAACTTGCAGAGCTAAATAGAATTAAGGATGCAAAAGATGCTGAGAGAAAGGGTGAACTCGATGAAATGCAGGCTGAAAAAGACGCAGATGTTGCTCCACTACTTGCAGAGTTGGAAAAGGAAACTGAAATTCTCAATGATTTGATTTCTAAAAGAGCAGAATCTGAAGCATTCCACTATGAACATAAAGCAAGATATGAGAATGGAAATGCCAAGCTCGAATCTACTCTTTCTAAACTGGAGAAGATTTCCAAGAGAATTGAAGAAACAGAGGCAGCACTAGCCACTGCTACTACTGATGCAGAAAGAGAAGCTGCAGAAAGCGATTTGGCAAAGGAACAAGCTGATTTGGACCATGAACAAAAGGAAAGAGAAATCGAGGAGTATACTAATGTCAGAACCACATTAGGCTCCGAGAAGGATGTTTATGAATCTGAACGTCTCAAGTTGGTTGAAGATTTGAAGACCGCCAAATTAGCTGCTAAGTCAGAAGAGAAGGAAATCAATGCTACACTACCTGAGCATTTGCAGAAGGAGATTGATGATGAGGTGTCAGATGAAGAGGACTTTGATCATGATGCATTCAAGTTAGATGACACCGAACTAAAAGAGCCACCTGAAATTGTTTCCGAAGACGAGGAAGAACAAAAGATCGACTACGGATTCGATGAAGAAGCTGAAGAAGCTGCAGTCTCTGAGAAAGTTGCTAAGACTGCTGCTGCTGCTGCTGAAGCTACCCCTTCCGTTCCAAAGAAAACTTGGGAGGAGATCAAGTTGTCAGCTAATTTTGAGCCTGGTATGGATCCATTGAAGGATGTGAGAACCAATGAAAAGCCTCCTATGTCATCAGTTGTTACTGATCATGAAGTTTTAGCTGCATCACAGAGAACTTTTGAAAAGACTGCAGCAGATTCATCTGTGACCAAGAAAGCTCCAGCCGAGGGAGCTTCTGCTAGCGCTTCTGCTGGAGCCTCTGCTGCTGCTGCTGCTAGATCAAAGGATGCTCCATCTTCATCTTCTAAGAAGCCTGGATTTGGTAAGAAATTCATAAAATTCATGACACAAGAACCTCCAAAACCAAAGAAAAAGGCTAAGAAGGTTGTTACCAAGGTTCCTAAGACAGAGGAACCAAAGGCTGCTGAAATTCCTGAAACTGAGGCAAAGACCACTACCGAAGTTGAAGCTGTTAAGGATGAGACAGAAGCCGATGGAGGAGAACTGAAGACTACATTCTCCGGTTTTTCTCAAGGTTCTGAAATTGAAGATGCTCCAAAGGCCGAAACCAACTGAGGCCGTTTTTAATTTGGATTGACTGTTTTCGCATTTGTGATTAGTTTTGATCGCCCCATTGGCATATATTCGCCTTTCTTACTCAAATTTTATTGTTTGAATCTCTTTACTTCCATTTCGGTTATTTGTTGTATTTGTATTGGTTCACGCTGCAGGCTCTCCGTCTAAGACGGATTGAATTTGAGAGTTGTTTGAATTTTCAATAGTTTTGTTCTCTATAACATCTTATACTTGTATTACTTTTATTTGTTAGTCAATAACATTTTAGTTTTTGAAATTTTGATGTATTTGTAGCTATTCTCATTGATAGATAGTATTTCATCTTTTGTATTTGACTACTCCGGCAGTGCTCCACAGTAATTTTTCATTAACCTCCAAAACAGGAAACGGGCTTTTTTTAATTTCGTCCAAAGGGGGAAATTAAAAAAAATGAAAGGTTGTAAGAGATTTGATATTTAGGGTATCATATTGTGGATAGAAGGGTTTTCAATTGAATTGGATTTTTATCTGAAGTCATCAAAAAGCCAGAATCACTAAAGACAATTGATTACCAGTTACTTGCACCTACTTGAGCAACTTACCATTTGTTTCTTATAGTCAACAATGGCCAGAATTAACAAGCACAAGATTAACCCGTCCACACCCAAGTCGGTCTCTAGATCGACCTTCAAGGACTCGCCGGCGAGTCTGAAATCAGATCAGCAAAAGAAGGGTTCATCAACTCCCAAAACACCCAAAACACCCAAATCGACATCAAAAGCCTCTGCGATTACGGCATCCTCAACAGGTCTTATGAGAAACCAACCGGGTGATCCAACAGATGTCAAGTCGAAAAGAAGGTATAGACCCGGAACAGTTGCATTACGTGAAATCAGAAAATATCAAAAGTCCACAGAACTCCTCATCCGAAAGCTTCCATTCGCTAGACTTGTTCGTGAAATAGTCCAAGACGAATTTGGTACCTCTTCTGCATACAGATGGCAATCCGTTGCTGTTCTAGCTCTTCAAGAAGCAGTTGAAGCATATTTGGTCCATTTATTCGAGGATACCAATATATGTGCTCTTCATGCGAAAAGAGTCACAATCATGCAAAAGGATATTCATCTAGCCAGAAGACTCAGGGGAGATTAACTAAGACAAATTTTAGTCCAACTAAAAAGCTCAACTTACATCAAATCGGACCTATCTCGAATATTATTGAAGTTAATCTACTAATTTTCAATTGTATGTATACTTTTACCTGTTGTTTATGATATTGTTGTAATTGTTATATAATATAATAATAGTACAAACGATCCAAATTGTTCTGGAAATTCAAAAGTAATACACAAATTTGGTGGGCTTTATCATAATTTAATATGCCATATTCCCATCGGACCCTTCTCCAAATAATCTTCGACACTTAAATAAAGATCAGATCCATTTGAGCTTCCAAACATCTGCTTGGCTAAAACCTCACCTCCCAAAAAGGAGCTGTCTTCAAATCCAACTTTCTTCCACTCCGAAAAGTACTCAGGTCTTGTTAAAATTTTGACATGTTTAGGTGCCTGCGATAAGATTCTCTCAGCCATCAGGTTGTTAGATTCGTTTCTAAAAGCGGAAGCTTCTTTGCTTTGTCTTTGAGAATTTGGATCCTGACCAACAACAAAGTTTGAATAAAGGTAAACTATCAATGCTTCCTTAAATCCCTTAATTTTGGTAGATTGACCAACAAAAATCAAATTATCATAGCATTCCTGTGCTTTCTTGTAGTCGGTTATCTTTCCCAAACATTTATAGATTGCGGAACCTACAGATTGAATCAATTCATTACATCCTTGGAATCTTTCTTTACCAACAACTATTTCATTTCCATCATTATCCACAAAAGTATTGGTCTCAAGCTCAGAATTTGGTTTCCCAGAATCTGCAGAGGCTTTTGTTTTCTTTTTCTCTTTTTCTTTCTCTTTCTCTTCCAAAATTTCTCTTGTGGATTTATCACTTGTCACAATAGCAGCTATATCAAGAACACCTTCATCTTCTTCTTTTGTTTCTTCTAGACCTTCGGCACCAAAGAATGAGTTTTTAGCGTCCTCCTCACTCAACACCTCGAAGATAGAAGATTTCTTCAATGTCTCAATTTGCTCTTTCGATAAAGCTGGTAGTACCTTTGCGAGACGTTCATTTATTGATTGTCCTCCTTTATCTAGTGTCTTGCTGGCAGGAATGAGTGCCTGGTAATCCACGATTGGTGTTACTTCTGTTTTTTCGTATCCAACTTCGATAACACATGCATTCGCTATAGCTCCATAGGAAAAGGCTGAACAAAGAGCACTAGAAACAACAGAGAATGCGCTGAATTGTAGTTTTTCAAAAACATAATTGGTGATTGACTCAATTGCTGCGTTGGACCATCTAGGAGATGTCTGGATAAGAACAAAAGGTATGCTGTTCAACAGCACCAATGGATGATCTTTCAAGATGGACTTAACAATACTTTTTATTAAGAAATTCAAGGCATTGACATCAACAATCTCCCCTTTGACAATTGGATATATAGCGTTTTCTTCATTTCTATGTCTAAATGAATAATATTGGCTGTCTTCGGGATTTTTGTATACTTTGGTTGGAACTGAAAATGAAGGGGGAGCCAAAGCATCTTCAAGACCAAATTTCACTAAGGTGTTTAAAGACCCCGGCTGTATTATCAGATAATTGTCCTCTCTGAATGCTGGAGACATATTATATGAATGATTTTACACAAGATATTTGTATCGACTTAATATAGTTCCTGTAGTTAATTACCGCCTTTCTTGTCTACAACTTTGTTATAAACAGTTAAATCGTGTTTTTGAATATTTCCTCCTTTCAAAGACGGTAAGAAAAAATCGGCAAATTTCTGGAAATGCACTACTAAATCTTGTTTGGAGGGTGCTAGACATCGAATATAAATGATCCAGGGGATAAGTTTTGATCATTTCTGGTATTTTTAGATTGATCATGTCAACAGCTACTTGAAAACATATAAACTTTTGATAGAAACAGATTTCGTCAGATGAAAAGCACGATAATCTTCCCTTCAAGCTTGAAAGGTAGTTAAACAGATAGTTCTTCTAAGAATACCAGGAAGGAACTCTCCAAACACACCAGTAGTCCTTACTTTTTTTTTCAGTATTTCATGATATGATTATTGTTCCTACATGTAATCAATTTGATGACTTTGAACTCGTCAATTGAGAGTTACTAAAATGTATTTGTTATATATTATGGAGTTCCACCCAAAACTAAGGAATCTTGTGCGGCTGGTCTCTTCCCAAAAAGGGTGATATAATATAATATTCCGTGTAATCATTAGTGGTGATCCCTTACCCGGCATTTAGCAAAAAAGTTTTCTAACCCATTTCCTCGACTATATAAGAGGAAGCGTTGGCAATGTTTTTGATTATTTGTTTTCATTTGATTTTCTCCTTTCTTCATACTTACCTTGAGTCATTACAGGAGATCAAGAAGTCCTTGTGATTGAGCCTTTGGAGTTTGCATTGCACATACCTGCTGCTCATTGGCTTACCAACTCTTTTCATAAGAGGAGAGTATGGGTCTCATAATTTTTGATTTGTTCTCAATGCAACCCTTTTATGGTTGTTAAATGCATTATGGGTGTTCTCAGCACTGACTGGAAAACCATTAGATCGGCATAATAATTACAATATAATTACATCTAGCTTCGGAATTCCTGTGTGCAAAACGTTGTAATCTCAATTACATTTATACTGGTGATTTTTATTAGAACTGGTTTCCACTATAGAGGTATATTAAGATTGTTTGACAACTGCAGCATTGACGTATTCCATGAAGCTTTGTAAGCTAACGTCATCTGTCAGAATGACAGCTCCATCCCCTCCATTTCCATTAGAATAAAGGGCTAGATCATTGTTTGTTTTGTAAGAAGTAGTTGGGTTCAACTTGGACATCAAGAATCGAGCCTGTGAACCTCCTTCCTCTGTGTCAATGAATCTTGGTAATGGGAACCGATCAACAAGAATGTCGGCAGCTTCAAGTCTGGGTAGATTTAGAAATTCCTTGAAGTATTCGTAATCCTCCATATCTTGATAACCTTGTCTTCTCCAGTCAGCTACCTGCGAACCATGGAATATAAGCAAATGGAAAAAGGTATCCAAAAGTAAAATTCTATTAGGCTTGATTGATACCGAGTCAAGCAGCACAGGTTCGGGCTCTTTCTCTAATTCGTAGGATGTCAGCATTGGTTGTATCATAATTAATGAGTTCATGCATTCTTCTGTTAAAAAGCAATGCCTGTAGAAAGACGTTTCATCTGGGGAAGAATTGAATATTTGGATGAAATTTGATCTTCTCAAATGGTAGATAAACTGAGGAAATAGATTCATTGCAGGCGACAAAACTACTGACTTGGGATCATTGGCCTTATAATTTCCAAATTTAGAGCACAGATCCACTAAGACTTTATCACACCATCTAATGGCATCTGTTGTATCATCTTTAATAACTTTATAGAGCGATTGTCTTGCAACCAGCACAGCTGCAGCTTCTTGATCAAAAAATTCCAATGCATTTTGATTTGACGGAAGTATTGGTTTTTGAGATGTCGTCACATGAAGTCTTCTTGATCCATCTGAGTGCTGATATGTAGTGATGAATTGTAAGGTAAAGCAAGGCTGGGAATTTGTTTCTTGGATAGGCTCAAAGTATAAACCATAGGTAGAATGATTTGAGATTGCTCCCAATTTCCAGGAATCTGTACCCCCCACCCCAACCTCTTTGTTGCTCACTGAAGAGGATTTACGTTGTAACGAAGTGCAATGACCAATAAGTCCATTAAGTTTTATATTTGGAGATGCTTTGATTTCAAGAGTACCATTGAGAGCAAAATCCAGTTGATCTGTACTTAAATTTTTGCTTAGAAATCTTTGTAATGATTGCTTGAATATAGCCGTTGAAAATCCATCACTTTGAACCACGACACCACCAGTCTTGTCAATCAGACATTCCATTTCGGCAAGTCCTATTTGGTCATAAGAGCCAACGAAAATATCCACTGTGTGGCCATTGAGAGCCGCTGTATTTGCAAGATCGTCATAGAATTTTGTGCTGTTCTTATATGCCTTAGCAAATGTGGAATCATTCAAAAGATCATGATGAGACCTAATAGAATCCTTCAATGGAGTTCCAACAATAGCTCCTGGTCCATATGTACAAGGCCCTCCACTGAAAATTAGTATACGACCTCCAGTTTTAGGAAATGCAGATTTCAATAAATTGACACTAAGATTAACAGCTGCTCCGGTAGATCTTTCTGCCCTGTGGTATTTTGGTACTGGAAAAGTATCTGGCTTTAATGACTCAATAAGTGATGTGAGTTGAAATTCACACATTGCCAGAGGTTGAATGAATCTACTGGCTGGATTGAGAGGCATCTCCATGTGGTTACTATTGGCTGTTGTCTTTCCTCTGAGATCCCCAGATAAAATACCCAACTGCTTCTGGATCTGATCTGAACTGTAAACCTTGGAACCATTGAAAGTATAGCTTGAATTTGAGTCTTGATGTGCAAGCTCGTGTATGTTAACGTTCTTACCAAATGTCACAAGTCCTACTAGAACATCAGATGGTAACAAGTTCAGGGAAACTAAAATACTGTCCTTGAGAGAACTCAAGTTTTCTTCATCTAAGCTTAGATCCACGACAAACAGGAAGACAAATTTTTGCTGGCTACTAGGAGCAGGTAAAATATATTCAAAATTGAGAGCATCAGGACTGGTCTCATAGGGTAATTCCAGAGTTGCCTGATGAAATTGATTTCTTACCTTACATATTGGGCATGTCCAAGTTCTAGATTTCAGATCTGGCTGACAAAACGGATTGATTATTGATCTGCAACCCCTGCAAACATTTGGTGGACCATTGATCAAAATAGGTCTTTCAACAGATCTCAATGGCTGGTATAAACAGGAAAATGGGACTGCAAAGTTACTCTTAGAGGGAGATGGAAGAGGTAAAGCATTCCAAGCGAATCTTAACCCGGTGACATCCTCATATGCCTCAAATGGGTTTTCCATGATCCAAGAAGAATTTTCAAAATGAGGTATTAATGCAAATTGTTGAAGGAGGATGCTTGATGAATCTGGTCTAGTGAATGGGAACAAGAAATGAACTAGAACTCAAATCTGATCCAATATGTATAATTCTAAAAATAATTAAGTATCTCAACTTCTATCGTATGTGTTACCATACAGCTCTATAAGAATAATGAGATAACGTGACTAATTAGTAGTCTGCTTTTCAAACAATGAATCAGTTCAGCTGTGTCAATCAGCATTACACTGTCTACTAAGTTTGTTATTCTTTGTTGGTTCATCTTCCAACTCATCGAACGCGCAAACACGATCCAAAGTTCATGGTGTACGGTTGTAAAAATTCATGTTGAATCACAATCTGGTCTCACTCTCTGCGCTATTGCTGATAAGATTCCCAAATCAAAGTTTCGTCCTGAATGTGAGATTCGGTTTCTGTTCTTGTAATGTCTATAGCACATGATTCAAGTACTCAAATTTAACTCGGTTGAAGAATTGATTATCAATTATCTAGAAATCCAAACAGTCGAAAATCGACGCTCTGAAGTTTTGGTAATAGACCTTGTTTCAGATGATTCAATAGCCCCAGAGACTAAAATTCCTCAGAAGCTCATGTTAAATCATCGATTGACAATAGATCAACTGGATCTATATCAGAATATTCAGTATGTCAACATCACAGACTCCAGTATCAAAACTTTTTTCAACTACTTATCCTTTCTAGAATGTCAAGACTATGATTCCTGCTTGATTATGGTGAACGGTTTGCTTGAGAGATTATCGATCATTTACTCTGAGATACTTACATGTGAAACGTCAAACATTTCATACAAATTTCCGGAGTACAGACTCTCTATTATTGCTTTGTTGCTACATAAATTGTCAGTTTTGAGTAAAACTGTGGGATGGAAGGTGGAATTAAATGATCCAGAGGCGATTCATCATAGATTATCGTCGGTGTTTTTTTCCAAGAACAACAACCTTCGTGATCTCCGACAATTTAAGAGAGATAACTTGATTTCATTACTTGATACATTAAAAGGATTCGTGAATTAAAACATATAATATTATTGCGATTTATTATGATTCAAAATAGTTCAAACATGTCCTACATACTTACTCATCAACCAGAAAATCACGTGGAATAATTTCCAAGTCTCAAGATATAATTGTTTGGGCTGTTTCAATTAGGTGATAAAGATTGGGATGGTGGTGAATGGACTGGGTACTGGCTTTGTTGAGGGACAAAGCCAAATTGGCTCTGTGTACCTGTATTAGGTGTCAAAGGAGATCCTCCTGTTGGAGTCAAAGACATATTAGCCATTTGTTGAGAGATACCAGTTGGATTATAAGATGCAAATGTCGAGGGAACCGGGGGTTGCTGATACGCTGGAGAATATCCTGTAGCTGCTTCTAGATTTTGGCTCTGGTTTAGTAACTCCTGGTACAGTTGAACACTGGAGTCGATATTTTTTTCCATGCTTTCAAGTTCTAAAATTTTTAATTTATGTAAATCCAGAATCCTCTTGAGCATCTGTCTAACTGCTGGCAACTTTTCAAGTTTGGTGGGAATTTCATCCCTTACAAGAACTTCTTCGAACTCTTGATTTGAGTAATGTCTAGTGGAAATTTTAGATTTTAAATCCATAAGCTTCGATAGCAGAACTTCAATCCCCACAGAACCATTTAAAACTGAAACAAGTTGGTTAATTTCTTTGTCAGTAGTCTTTGGAATTCTCTCAACATAGTTTACTGGAACAATTCCTAAAGTTCCATTCAAACATCCTCTGATCCAATCTTCATTCACCTCCTCGACTACAACTATGATGTCATCTTTTTTGAAAGAGAGGGTATCAGAGTCATTGGAGCTTAAATCATACAAAGCTCTAACTTTGTCTAAATTCTCATGCTCAGTTGGAGCTTGTGAGACTTGTTGTTGTGTTTGTAGTTCCGTTTGTGTTTGGGGCTGCGACTGAGTTGGAACAGCTGAAGATGGAGTAGTTTCCTGTGATGGCCTACTATTTGTTTGAATATCAGGAAATGGTCTTTGCGACTCTTTCAAGGACATTTCTATTGCCTTTTTGAGCTCTTCATCCTCGTCCTGAGCTTCCGACGCACCTGTAGTTGAAGTATTGGAAGTTCCATCCACTTCGTTAATCGCTTGTTGGCACAAGTACAAATAGCTATTTTTGAGTTCATTAAAAACATCTTCCATCGCTCTCAAACTTTCATCTCCACGGAAACTCTTACTTAGTTTGTAAATCTCTTTGATAATCACATATTTGATAGAATTGTGTATCTTCGGATCATGTATTAGCTTAACCAAGTAATTGTTAACAAATGATCTTTTAGCTATTTGGGCACGCATCATAGCCCCGCAATTTTCTGCCAAAAAGTCTATCAGCGATATACTTCTTAAGATGATATTGGCATTATTCGATTCCAGTTTCCCCTTTATTATGTCTATTGATTCTTCAATGTTAGTGTCAGGGTCGGATTTGACAGCATCAACCACATCCAATAGTAAACCGTAGTCATCTTCTGTCAATTCAGACGAAGTCGCCTTGCTAATTGTGTCTTGTAGCGTCATTCAACGATGTTTGATTGTAAAAGTGCTAAAATCTCACCAGTTGTAGTCAGTGAAGTATGCTCCTTCCATATGAAGGCAAAACAGCATTTTTATATTTATACCATTCATGATAATCTCCAGTTCTACGAGCTAAGCCTGTAATTCAACATCCATACACCGAAATACTTTATCGTCCCAAATTTTCGACGAGACGATTTCCTAGGACTATTGAGGAAAGCCTCACAATAAATATTTAGCTGATGTCACATGGTTTGCGGCGTTTTCCTGGTATTTGCTATCATTCAAATTATATATTAGTTGTGGACTGCTAGAACTTCATACAGAGTATTAATTATTTATCCAAATATTAATTGGTGTTTCATTGAATTGAATGCTTGTTCTGTTTTCAATTCGATATGCAGAATGTTAGTGATTTTTCTAAACTGGTGAAATCTTCTAATTGTAGGATATGGAATAGATAGTACAAAGTAATATAGTCATCATTTATTGGGTAGACAAATAGTATGATCCGCAGCTAAATGATCTGCGATAACATTGTGTCTATTTCAAAGAAGCGGGGCTCATTCTAAAATGTACTTCATAAAGATAACTATGATCAAATTTATTTTTTTAATAGGGCTCAGAATAAAGTGATATACAGAAGAAATCACATCCAGTAATGAAGGAAATAAATATACACATTCATGGTGAATGAAACTCCTCAAAGTCTTACCAGGTTTGAAATATGTAGATGGTACTGTTTTTTTGAGATTGGATGTTTGCTTTTCATCCTGAAATAGAGATTATTCCGTATCTACTCATTTTCAGATGTTCAAGTGCAATTCAAACTATGATCCCTTTAAAAAAATAAGTTAGTTCATGCAAGCTCCATAACCAAAGATTCTTAGTTTTATCGATAACTCACTGCACTCCTTTCAGTCTGTCTCGGCAAATTCCTTATCTAAAGCTTCATCCGCGGTATGGTAGCTTTACTAGTATTCGCCTTAAATTTGCAACTACTTGGAACTTAGTAAAATCTTGGCATCAGACTGTATTCAGTTCTAGATGATATAAAAAAGATTACCCGCAGTAGATAAGTGTCACACGTTAGTTTTCAGCAGCATCTAATCAGACCTCTGTACATGAACCAACTTGCAAGATAATGTATCCAGGTACAGATATGTTTCCAGGCAGAAAATGGAGAAAACTTCCTCGCTTCGAAGCCGCCCTCTCGAGGTGACCCGTAGTTTTTGCCTAACTAAAGTCTCTCCAAAGCCGCACTTCCAGGTAGCTTTCATCGCGGACAATAAATCAAGAGGCTGTAACAAATAAAATAAGAGCCCTGTATAAAAAAATTTTGGCATCTGCAAAAGTTCACACGGCTCTATTATTGTTCAGTTTGAGGCTGTTTTTTAAACTGCAGGCTTGAAAGCTGTGCCAATCAAAGAAAGAGAAAAGAAGCTGCATTTAGTAACATTTTACAGCACAACACTTTAATTACAAAGATAAAGAGCTCAGATTATGCCGTACTGTAACGCTGCGACGCGCTAGCTTCACTGTGGGTGTTGTTAGAAGTTTCTGATAACGGGGGTCCAGAATGTTTCGAGAGTCGATCATGAGCATAATAAAAAGTCAGATTGAGAGGAGCGGCGGATTTAGATAGTGGCTTTTCAAACATATACAAGGAAATACTTCTCATTTGAGGTGAATTTGACTCCATGCATCTTTATCGTAGGATTCTAGTCACTCCTTGACGGGGGAGAGCGAGGGGGAACAAACGTTCATTGCTTACAACAAATACAAGTCAAAAACCAGATAAGAATAACTATTATATTATCCTGCATAATTCAATTGGCTTTCTGCATTGTTGTATTGTTCTATCTATTGTATCCTAAAAGGATCAGTTGAATGTTGTTAGTTGAAAAATATTTCCAGTTGACTCCCACTTTTCTTTTTATCAAAGTTATTCGAGCTGCCAAAAGATCCTCCAAATATTATTAAGCTCTATATATATAGTTTAAAAAACTGCTTTTTCCAATGGCATATCCTGAAAGAGGTACATGCTCATACAGAGGCCATACCAACCCATAGCACAAAGATAAAATCAACCATGGCTGAGTATGACCTTGAAAAGAAGGGTGCAGAGGGCTCCTTCTCGGATGGACCATTCGTCCAAGAGACCTCAGACCTTCAAAAAAATAGATTTGCTAGTGTCTATGGTAATATTATGAACATGTTCAAGGGTGAAACAAGGGGTATTGAGATGATTCCAGCTGAGGAGAAGACCCACACTTCTGTCTGGGAATGTGCAACCATGTGGTTGTCTGCTAATATGGTCATTGCTACTTATTCTTTAGGAGCTTTGTCTTATGGTGTTTTCAATCTGGATTTTGGCACTTCTGTTTTGACTATTATTTTCTTTAATATACTAGGTGGTATGCCCGTTGCATTCTACTCCATTCATGGTGCCAAATTTGGACTCAGACAAATGGTTCTTTCTAGATATCTTGTTGGTGATCTCGCGATGAGAGTTTTTGCATTCGTTAATTGTGTTGCCTGTGTTGGTTGGGGAGCAGTTAATATTATGTCTTCGGCCCAACTACTTCATATTGTGAATAATGAGGCTCTTCCGCCATGGGCAGGTTGCTTGATCTTGGTTCTGATGACTATTTTGGTGACTTTCTTCGGTTATAATGTCATTCATGCATATGAAAAATGGTCTTGGATTCCAAATGGTGCTTGCTTCATTGCCATTATTTGCAGATTATCGATGGATCATGTGTTTGTTGCTGGACTTCCAAATGATGATGGTACCTATACTACTTGGGGTTCCGGTAAGTCTTTTGCTGGTTCTGTTCTCTCATTTGGTGGTACCATTTTCGGTTTTGCTGCCGGATGGACCACCTACGCTGCAGACTACACTACTTATATGAGAAAAGATTCTAATCCATATAAGTTGTTTTTCGGTATTTTGATTGGTCTTACACTTCCTTTAATCTTTTCGATGATTCTCGGAGCTGCTTCTGTTACCGGTATCAAGACCAGCGAGAAATATAAATATTACTATAAGGAGTACTCAATCGGAGGTTTGGTGTATGCTATATTGGCTAAAGACTCTCTTCACAGATTTGGAGAGTTCTTGTGCGTTATATTAGCTTTGTCTACTGTCTGTAACAACATTCCAAACATGTACTCCATTGCACTAGGAGCTCAAGCATTCTGGTCTAAGTTCGCCAAAGTTCCAAGAGTGGTTTGGACTATTGTTGGTAACTGTTTGACATTGGCTATTTGTATACCTGGTTATTACAGTTTTGAGAGTGTCATGGAGAACTTCATGAACTTAATTGGTTACTACCTTGCTATTTACGATGCGATCTCTCTTTCCGAGCATTTCTTCTACATCAAAGGATTCGAAGGATATGATTTAACCATTTATAATGATAAGAGCAAACTCAATCCAGGTTTTGCTGGAACCTTTGCCTTTTGCTGTGGTGCTGCTGGTGTGGTCTTAGGAATGGATCAAACGTGGTATGTGGGTGTTATTGGAAAGCAAATAGGTGACTATGGTGGAGATATTGGTTTTGAGCTGGCAGCAAGTTTTGCATTTATTGGATACAACATTTTCAGACCAATTGAGAAAAAGTACTTTGGTCGCTAATCACTAGGTGCTACTGCGAAGCCATGTTAAGGATGTTATCCAACTTTTTCTTGAGTCATATTTAAGTTTACTTTGGTTTAACTAATTCAATTTTTTCAGCTACGATATATACGAAGCATGTTTCTATGGTCACATTGATACATTAATTCTCAGTTTTTTGTCGGTTATCATACATACACCTGCATTGATTCTGCCACACAACAAATTAGAGTGTCTTCAAGATATAAATAGTAAGTAATAAGATATAATAATGAGGGATATTCCGCCGCGTTTCCTGATCAATTTTATACAAAGGATCATCACTTAGTTTGTTATCTCCATATATATATAGGAATTGATCACTGACCACGAAATTGTGTATCCTGTGCTCTTCACTTAGATGGCCTCATCATGAACCATCCGGTCACAACAATAATAAGGGTTTTAATGATGAAATATATAACTTCATAATAGAATGGTCATTCTACGGAACAACATACTGCGACTCCTTACAATAACAGTATCAAAAGTAGCTGCAATGCGACTTTTAGATTATACAGAACATATCTCAGGGTTCTATTGTATTGACGTTGATTTTGAATAGGTTTGTTCAATCATATAGATAAGAAAACACCTGTACACTTGTGCACTTACTTGCAAAAATAGAATCGACAAACAGATTCCTTATGTAATCAGGTACGACACTCTGTAGGTGCTGCTGTGACTATCAGACAGTTATCATTTTTTGAAGGCTATCAATATAAGAAATAGATGATGTTGGGGGATGTTTTTCGATATATCCTAGTCATTTGTTTTCTTTTACAGCTCAACTAGTGGTGACTTCAAGACAGCTTTTTCACGGCAAATGTGCTGAATAACTGACCAACACTGTGTTTGTTTTGATAGACAGAAATCCCTCTGGAGTCCGTTTAAAGATCATCCTGTTATTTAGTACATCTATATTGAAAGATCTGACTTTCAGAAAATAGCCGACATGCAGACCCCGATTTCCTCCAACCAAATACCATTTCAATCCATAAAGATGTCGGAATACTATAAAAATAGTGAACCTCATCAAAGAGTCCAAACACCACACCAACCAATGGATGTCGTCCAACCAGAGAATTATGCCAGTTTTTACCAGTTGGTAGATGATTTAACTAATGTCCTGCTTGAAAGTCAGAAACTCAAGAACGAAATATGGTCTGATGTTGACAGTATCTCGACGATTATAAATGCCAAGTATAATCCTACTCTGTCACCAGATTCAAAGAGAATCCAAAACACGGAACCAAGATCGTTATCTAATAATACGCCTTCAAATCAAAAGGATGACCAACAATCGTCCCAGAGTGGTGATCAAGACCCTAGCAATTTTAAATACCAAGATGTCCTAGCCTCTCTAGATGATGTTTTAGATTCCAATCCCATATCCACTTCCAGATTTCGAACTATGAAATCACTAATTACCCCGTCTTCATCCTCCTCGTCCTCCACCAATCCATCACCTAACACATATAAGCAACAAAAAATTCATCAGCTCAAGCTGGACAACCAAAAGTTAACTAAGATATTGAAAGATCGAAAGTCATATAATGCAGAATTGCGCAAAACCATTGATGAATCAGAAACAAATTTGATTCAAATAATAAACGAGTTATCTTCCAAGTATGTTGATTTAAATTCCGAGCAGCTACAGGAACAGAGAAAGTATGGTGAAGAACTTGCTGATATCAAGAAGCAAACCTACTGTAAGTTTCAGCAGTTGATCGAAATACAAGAGAAGGCTAAAGCTGTTTACAATTGTTTCGGGAAGCTGATAGATTACGTCAATGAAGATGAGTCCGCACAAGAAATAGAAGTTTTAGCTAAGTTCTTGTAATGTTTGAAATTTTGGCATGTTTTATCTTTTATGAATTATTATTAGTTATTCAGGCTTTAGCCTTAGATACAAACCAACTGCAATCAACCTTATTGCTCTTTCTAACAAGTGATGCTATGTTTCCGTAATCCTCATCAACTGCAGGTAAATCATCCTCCCATACCATATTAAAAGAATTGGCTTTAATAAGCGCATCTTTAGATGTCTGCCAAGAAAACCTTACGTTGTTATCCCAGCCAAATAGTGGATCCACGTCGGAATTTAGCCATTTCGAAGTACGAGGATCAGAAGGATATCCGGAACCCCAAGGAATGCCATTGGACGAATGATTCAGACTTATATCTCTTGTTACCTTGGCCACAATTGAAGCAGCAGACACGATGGGAAACAAACTATCAGCTTTCTTCGTAACGGTCACAGTTACTCCTGGAAATCTGTTACTCAGTTTCCTTTGATAAGTGGCCGGTGGACCAACTGTATCAACAAAAACTTCTTTCAAATTGACACCTCTATCTATAACTCCTTGAATCAAGTTCATTGTTGCATCATGTGCTTGCTCATTGAGATTTATACTACCAACAGACTTCGGTTTAAGCATCCCACTGGATATGTCTTTAGCAGTCATGGTAGTTGTTGCCCATCCGACATTTTTGTAAAGCACCCCCTCTGAATCTATCAACAACTTCATAAGGTCTTCTCTTTTTTCAGCATTGAGAGTTTTGGAATCGGCAAATCCATAATCGGATTTCAAGTTCTGTGAATAAGACTTCAACGAATATGCTATACCATACACCATAGGACCCAAAACAGGACCACGCCCCGCCTCATCCACACCAAGTATAACGGGTGATTGTGGAGATTTCTTGATGAACTCAGGTATGTCAGAATGATACGTAGCTGTGGTGGTAGAAATTGGTAGAGGAACTGAGGGAATGTCTAGCACGTTAACACTAATATCAGCAATTTCTTCATCATCTACAACTTCAGCCACAGAGTCAGAGTCTGCTTTTTCCATAGTGGTAGGAGACATGCTAGAAGTTCTATCAATATTAAGAACAGAAGCTTTTATTACCAGCTGCGATGAAGATGAAAGGTACCATAAGGGTACTATAAGTTCTGGTCTCTAGACGTGTTTTGAGAATATTCGTGTATAATGAGGCAGTGTAAAACGTTAAAAATTATGTCAGCGTACTTTTATTGACAGGCATAGTGATGAAGTCGAGATTGTTATCCATCGGAGTTTACTTCACCTTTCAAGAATGCTTATAATGATGCCATTAAATTATATATAGAATATAGGTTATGATTAAAAATGGGTACGCTCAGCCCTATGCGGTAGATATATTGGTGATTGGTTCTTCTTCGTACTCGATCTCGAGCCTTGGTCTCTTTCTTCTCGGCTCAGTTTTCGATTTCCTCTCAGATTTCTGGTCAGCTTCATCCTCATCATCAGAATCTGAATCAGATTCTGAATTTGCATCGGAATCGTCTGAATCAGCCTCTAACCACTTTTGGAGATCTTCCATATCAACCAGTTCATCATCTTCCTCATCAGCTTCAATGTATTCAATTTCTCCCACATCAGACTCATCTTCATCTTCGGACTCTAATTCGACTTCATCCATTGAGTCCAAGTCATCATCTTCTAGCTCTTCGCCTTTATCCTCCACTTTTCCAAGAACCTTCTTCCAGATCTGAGGATCAACGTTCATTGGTTTATCACCATAAGCACCTGATTTCAATCTTTCCAAAAGTTCTTTTTCAATCGCCTTTTCTATACGAGCAGCAGCCAACGCCTTTCTCTCTCTTGTTTGTTCTCTTCTCTTCACTTTATGTTTAACTCCAACATAATGTCTTTCATCCTCCCGTAAAGCCAACCTTCTTTCTGTGATGGCAACTTGTGTGAGCCTAGTGAGTCTCTGTTTACATTTGTGGATAAGAAACTTGTTCCAATATAATAGATGATCATCAACCTGTTTCAAGGCCTTTTTGTAATCCTTGCTTAACTTGATTCTCTCCCATAGATTTTTAGGGGTGTGCGCTCTTTCTGCTGTTTTCATATAGAGATACAGCTTTCCTTCAACATTCTTCACTGTCGCATATCTCGCATTAGCAAGTGGACAGGATTGTCTATTACAGAAACCACTGACATTGTACTCATTTCGACAAAAGTTCTGATCCTTGGTGGTTTTGATTTTGAATGCGCAAAATTGTTGATTTATGACTTGCCAAATAACCTGTATCAGAGAAATGTTTGAGTTAGTATTACATTGACATTCAATCTTCTTTGATGAAAACTTTAAATTCACTTACTTCGTCAGACATTACTGTGTATTGTTTCTATGAGATTGTAATGTTTTGATAGATGCTATATAGAAACAGTTGTTTTCTTGTTTCATGATATCTATCTTCTGCTTACATTAGTATCAAGGGCTCTTATAAGATTTTTTCATACTGCAAAAAAAAATTTTTTTGATATTTTTTTAAAAAAATATTGGTTAGTACACATGGATTGTAGCATCCTTACACATTTAAGGATCCAATGAACCGTGAATGATTTGAAAGAAGATCTATGCCACTAAATCATGATTCTTCCAGCAAACTAATCAACCAAAGATTCACACTCTCCTATCCGTAGTAATTCAAAAATGTTACTCACATGTTTCTTGATAGTTTTATCTCAAAATTTATCAAACCCGTGAAAATCGATATATCCTAAATTCAAATATTCTCCCTTAACAACCTATACCAAATCAGCAAAAAATCCTGAACTAAAATCTTATATAAATAAATGCCATTACAGATTTAACCCCAATCCATCAAGAGAGTAGTTGTTGTCTCAATTTCATATATTCGTCGTAGTCAATTGAGTCCTTGATACCTTCATATCGTGTAAGTTTTATATTCAGGTCTCCCCAATGCGCATTATAATAACCTGCTTTCCTCACAAGGTGTTCCAAGGTTTCTTCCTTATTCCACCCTTGTTCACTTGCTACCTCTGGTAAAAATGTTGCAGATCTTTTGCCATTGATCAGGATCTGGATTCCGTTCTTTCCCAGCTCCCAATCAAGAGGATCCTTTGCATCCTGGAAATTCTTGAGCAAAGTAACCGAACATGATAATTTTGGCAGCTCTTTTGCTTTGATAGCACTAAATCTAGGATCTTCTAAAGCAGCAATCAAAGAGTAATCTTTGACACCTTTAGGAAGCTCTAAATTTCCAAAGTTTCCAATACAACCACGCAATTCTTTCTCCCCCGCATGTATCGTATTCCAAGTGACGAATAAAGGAAAATGTTCCACCAACTCTTTGGAATCTCCTTCTATTGCTTTCTTTAGCTTCCCAAAAGCAATACTGTCTGTCTTGTTCAGTTTAGAATACAAGGTATCGAAAGCCAGGTAAGCATATGTTTTGACCGAGGTGGAGCTATGATGCGACATCAAGGTGAATCGTTATTAGAATAGATAACACAGATGCTCTCTTATAGTTAAGTCCAAACACCCACAATTAATTGCTTCCTTGTTTGAACCAATGAATAATTACACTATCTGGTGGATAGTCAATGCTATGATGTTTGTGATTGTATCTATCTGATCAAAAACTTACAAAGCCGAACAGGTTACCTATAGAAGTGAGTAGATAATTTGGGTTGAAAGCTCGCGAGATGTAAAATCGAGGTGTGGCTTATTCGCCATTGAAGATACTCCGTTGAGTTAATATTCGATGTAAAATCACGAAGTTGAATGTTCTTCTAACACACCAACTTCATCAAGTTATCATCCCTAAATTAGTTGGTTGTATTGTTTCACTGTTTAAGCATACAGGGAAAATGGCTTCGACTGTCAGCAAAACTTTAAAAACTACTCCAACAAGTCAGATCTTGTCTATAGCAGCTGGATGTTTCTGGGGGGTGGAACACATTTATTTGAAAGAATTCAAAGGCAAATTGATAGACACTAAAGTTGGCTATGCCAACGGAGTCAGTAACTCTCCTACTTACAAGCAAGTTTGCTCTGGTACAACAAACCATGCAGAGACTCTTCAAGTGTCGTTCGAACCAAGTGTGGTGTCCTACAAATCGCTGGTTGACTTTTTCTTCCTTATCCATGATCCAACAACCTTGAACTCCCAAGGTCCCGATGTTGGAACACAATACAGATCTGCAATCTTTACCCACGATGAAACCCAGGAAAAGATCGCCAAGGAAGCGCTTCAGGAAGCTCAAAAGAAATGGTATCCAAATCACAAGATTGTCACTAGTATAGAGCCAATAAAAAGCTTCTGGGATGCAGAGGAGTACCATCAGTTATATTTGATCAAGAATCCCGATGGTTATCACTGCCCATCTCATTTTGTCAGAACCACTCCGAAATAAGTCTCTAATATATTTAAAGCTATTGCCTCTCCTTCTTTGTAATGACCAAAAAAAGTGATACAGAGATGATCTTCTAATTTTCACACCCACATCACTAAACTTTATGACTTTCCATTGTGCCAAATTGTTGCTGACGATTGGATTGCAGAATTACATTGAAATTTCAATATTTGGTTACAATATATAGACGTAAGAATTTTGTTTTTAATATGTGTTATTCCATTGACGCTTTTTCATTCATAAAATAAATGAGCAGAATAACATTATTGGAACATTAATGACGAAGTTTCCTGTCAATAAGAAAGGTATACAAGACGATCCATTTGTTGTTGTAGCGGCAGCTCTTCCTTAGATCCCTCCAAAGGTGGTCTAGGGCGATTAAATATTTAAACATCTCTGCACCATTATTAAGCCCTCAACCGGAATTAAAGGGCAGAAACAAGATTAGTTTCAAGATACCAGCTGTCTTATACCCCACTAAATGAATAGTTTGACTACTGAATTGATGGTGGTGAACCAATTGAACATTTGATAACCCTGATCTTTAGCATTTCACTACTATGGTTTCCAAGAGCTCGTTGGTGACTGTTGACGAACAGCAGAAAATACTTGATGACTCGTTGACCATCATTCGGCAACAGGTAGCCCTTATGAAAAAATGCCTAGAGACTAAAAATCAATTCATGGATGCTTTAAAGCATGCAGCGACCTTCCTCAATGAGATGAGAACAAACATGCTAACACCAAAACAGTATTATGAATTATATATAATGGTTTTTGATGGTTTGGACTATCTATCCCAGCATTTGAAGAGCAACCACCCTAATAATCATTTGACGAATCTTTACGAGTTGGTTCAATACACAGGAAACATCATCCCTAGACTGTATTTGATGGTCACTGTTGGAACAGTGTACATGTCAGTTCCGGGATCACCTTTGAAGGAGATTATGAAAGATATGATGGAGATGTGTCGAGGTGTGCAACATCCTATCAGAGGTCTTTTCTTGAGATACTATCTCTCCCAGAGAACAAAGGACCTATTGCCAACAGAGTTTCATCAGGATCAGAATGAGTTCACAGGCGATTTGACAGACTCGATTCAATTCATAATCACAAACTTTGTTGAAATGAATAAGCTTTGGGTGAGGCTTCAGCACCAGGGTCACTCGTCGGAAAGGAAGAAAAGAACAGAGGAAAGAAAGCAACTGCAGATTCTGGTTGGATCCAATTTAGTTCGACTATCACAGTTAGAAAATATTGATAAGATATACTACAAAGAGCACATTTTGCCTACTCTATTGGAGCAGATCATTCAATGCAGAGATGTGATAGCACAAGAATATTTGTTAGATGTAATTATCCAAGTTTTCCCAGATGAGTTTCATTTGGCTACATTGGATGATTTCTTTACTGCAACTTTAAGCTTGAATGAGGAAGTTAGTTTGAAAAGAATATTGTTAACCTTAATTGATAGACTGATTGACTTCAAATTGAGAGAATCAGATGAGTCATTCGAAGAGAGCTTCAAGGCATTAAATCTAACCGACATCTTTGATAAATTTATAGAGTTCATTGATAAAATTAATGAGTTGAAGCCCGACTTGAATAGTGAGGATTTTAGTTCCATTTTAGAAGGTATTTGCAAGCTATCTGTGACATACTACCCCGAAAATTTTGAAAACATTAATTGCATTTTCAAGTATGCTGCAAATAAGCTAAGGGAAGTTGGAAATACAGACACTGATCCAACGCGCAATTTAATAATTGAAACACAGTGGAAAGCGCTATTACTTGTTCCTGTTACCAGATATAATGACATCAAATCGATTTTGAAGTTAGACTCTAACTATTTGAGCTTTTTCAATTTGCAAAAGGCTTCTTTAAGAAGACAAGTTGGCATGGATATAATTGATAGTTTTTTGGAACATGAAGTCAAATTAACAGAAGTGGAGGAGGTTGATAAAGTTTTTGAAATTCTAAGGGATTTAATTGTGGTTCAAGAAGATCTCACTGCTAAAAATCTCGGTTTGACAGGCAAAATCGCTTCTCAGTCCCATAACGCCACTATTTTTGGCATTGATTCCGCTGCAGAAGAGTCTCAAGACTCCATTGAGACTGTTGAACAGCAGGAAAAGCTTGCAAAGTTGCTCCATCTGATCTATAATCCAAATCCATATAAACACTTTGAGCTGTTATCGGAAACAAAGAAATATTTAACTGTCGGTCAGAACAAGATCAAATATACCTACCCTACATTAATTGCTTCTGTGCTGAAACTAATTAGAAAATTGAATCTAATTGGTCGCATCAAAACTAAAGATCAAAGGATCAAAATATCTAGCTTCTTCAAATTCATTTCAAGTCTAATTAATGAAATGGATCAATACTCGATCAGTCCGTCCCTCCGTTTGAATCTCAACCTGATCACGGCCCAGTTAGCTGATGAAATATCATTGGTGGATGTTGCATATGATTTCTTCATCGAATCCTTTGTCTTGTATGAACAGTCAATTATAGATTCCAGATTACAGTATCAAACTTTAATCACTATTATCAGCAAATTGATTGAATCTACAAAAATGATTGAATTGAATATTGACAACTTCAATCGACTCATAACAAAATGTACACTATACGGTTCCAAACTTTTGAAAAAGACGGACCAGTGTCGTGCAATCTATCTCGCTTCACATCTTTGGTGGATCATTCAAGAAATTGATGACTCTACAACTTCTCACATCTCATTAAAGAAAGACGAAAAGAGGGTTTTGGAGTGTTTACAGAAGGCATTGAGAGTGGCTGATAGTATTCTTGACGTTAAGGTTTCTCTGGAACTGTTTATTGAAATCCTCAATCAATCGTTATACTATTTTATTCATGGAAATTATTTGATTAATGTCAAGTATTTAAACGGTCTGATTGAGTTAATAGATAGCAACTTCAAGACTGCACGCAATGATTCGGCTACGGAGAGTAGCGGATTGGAAGCTACCTATAAGCATTTCTTCATAACATTGAAGTACATTAAAGAACAGACAGGAATCGATGAAAGGTTTTTGGAAATCAAGGTGGATTAATTTTTGTATACATTATAACATCATTTTAAGATTAAGCAAGAGTTTATACTTTTACGACTAACTTCTTGTACTATCACAATAGCACTGATTGTAATGTAATGCCTTCACAAAGATGAGGCTTCAGTTCAATTGAGGGTTACCCGATACCCTTATTACAGGGGGCAAGGGTTCATAACGTAGAATTTTATTTTTCGCTTGATATAAAAACAAAAAAAATTTTCTCTTCGGTACTCTTAACTTATAACATATATTTTCATCTTTTCTTAGAAACAGGTTTGCATTATCCAAAGCTGGTACTTTAGTATACAGATGTGTACTATAAGAGACTCTATTGAACTGGAAGAATAGTTGAGTCTATTTTTTTCGAAAATCATTCGTCTCTTATGGTACACTATTGTGTAGTATCGTATTCTTTGAATGAAGCTGATAAACGTCTTTCTTTAAGTCTAAAGAATGTTTGATCAAATGGTAAGTCAAATTTAAAAAACATCAACGTTTGTTTTCTAGCAGATATTGAGATCATTTGATGAAAATTGAGTATCACTTCTTTCCCAATCCTATTTCGACTATGACGACAAGGCTTACAAAAGACCCTAGGGCTCTAGATATGCATACTGTTGCAGGTATGCATTTTTCTCTTGTCCGCTTTCACTCTTTGTTCTAGTAACAAAGTTTGAGGGGCTTTTTTTACTTGCCAGTAATCTACGTTTCTGATTCTCTCATTTCGCTTGTTGACTACTGTTGTTGGCATTGATATATGTTCTAGCAAAGTATACTAACTTCTGTGACTCAGTCATTTTTTGATAGATCGTTTGATGGAGCATTTAGAAGATGATTTCAACAGTTTAGTATGTGTTTCATGATATTGTTATCTGATATATTGTTGGATATAGCATGATGAAAAGTTACCATAAACATTCGCAGTTTCCTCGGTAGATATACAGCATCAGGAGGGGACGAACCCAAAAATCTCAGCCTGGTATATTCGTGACCGCCCAAACTTCCTTGGATGTCTGATTTTGTATCCATTCAGTGAATCAAGTAACTACATCCTGATAATACATGCTAGTGTTAGAAATTTAGAATTAGACTTTTATAGCCTCAATCAATAATAACTAATGCATTTATATTTCATTAATTGTAATCAAATAAATTAGTAGAAGCCAATGACTAGCTAACTCTGCTTACAAGATTCTTCCAATTCTTTATTGATTTCGTCTGGAATGTCATCATCTCCCAGCTCCAAACCAGACAAGTTATCAGTACCGTTTCCACCTCCCAAGTTCAATAGCTTCAAATCGTCGCTAACGAGTTCCTTGGGTGGCATTCCTAGCTCCTGTAAGTTTTCTAGCTTAGAATTGATTATTTCCTTATGCTTACCTTCATCAAAATCAGGTAGGTTAAAAGTCCCAATTATCTCGGATATTAATGCAAATTGGCTTTCGTAGTTGCCATAATTAGGATCACTTTTGTTTTTTGGATCTGCTAGCCATTCCGGAAATTTAAGATAGAGGTCATTCAACGGTTCATAAAGCACACTTTTGGAAGACAATTTGTCTAGCATCTCAACTAACAAATTACTAATATCTTCCATTCCTCCTTCTCCTCCTCCACCTGATTCTAGGCCTTTGAGATCAAGGTTCAAATCGAAAGACTTTAAAAGACTGGTGAGAAGTTCATCGTCCTTATCTTCCTCTTTAATAGCTTTATCCACTTGTTCCCCCGACTGTTTCAATCTATTGATAGTTTCTGATATTACATGTTGAAAGTTTTCGTTGTTGTTATTAGTGTTATTGTTATTGTCGTTGGCAGTGTTTGTGCCAGCTTTACTCTTTAGGTTCTCTTGCTCACTCAACTTGGATCCTGCTTCTCCAATTATAGGATTACGGTTTATATCATCTAACAGAGAGCTCAAATTTTCAGAAAGATTCGGATCCTTGCCTGATATTTCTTTGATCAGTGTTCTAAAGAGTTCCTGCTCATCAATCTCTGGTTCCTGTTCCTCTTGGTCGTTGCTTTCTCTCCCCTTTGTAGCTTGATCGGTGATCTTTGTGCTTTGTTCTTCATTAAGTACGGCACTATTTGTATGCTGCATCCCTTCAGCATCCTTCAACCCTGAACCGGGAGGTTTGCTCAATATTTCATCATCAAAGTCGTCTAAGACATCATCCAAGTCATCCAATTCATCTTCATCGGAATAGCCGTTGACGGTTGCTTGTTTGGCACTCATTAGAACTATATTGACGTATGAAAGCTCCCAAAAGCTTGATTGAACTAGTATTTCTCTCTTACTATTTGAATGAAATCAAATTCACCAAGATGTATCAAAGACACCTTTGTATTCTTTCTCTTAGTCCTGTATCTTTTTGTCTTTTCCAATATTCAATCTTTTCTGGTATTGATATAAGCTCTTAACTTTGCCCGATTAGCTAATGACACGATTTTGTTGTAGCAGAAACATTTAACATTGAATCTGTCAGAATAAGAATAGGTTCAGTAAAAGGGAATTAGTGATTTTAATTCACTCTAATAGAGAAGATGTCTTAGATTGTCATAAGACGTGGAAAAACGATGGTTTTCAGATCATCAATTTGTAATTTTAACAATAATATCTAACACTGCTTTCGTGTTATAATAGAATAAAGAGTGGAAAGGTAACTGAAAGGGGATATGTCAGAAAGGAATCTTCGTACTGAGCGTATACAACAAGAAAGGTAAGTAAAAATCAATTCCAAGAGATCTAAAACTAAGTAAACTTGAAATTTTATGATCAGTACTAACTCTATTAATTGATTTTATTCAGAAAAAACTGGAGAAAAGATCATCCGTTTGGGTTTTATGCGAAACCAATGAAATCCCCCGATGGATCACTTGATTTAATGAATTGGAATGCAGGAATACCAGGCAAAGCAAACACCATATGGGAGAACGCTACTTACCCAATCACTATAAGTTTCCCTGATGAATATCCAGCCAAGCCACCTAAGGTTAAATTCCCAGCTGGATTCTATCACCCCAATGTCTACCCTTCTGGTACCATTTGTTTGTCTATCTTGAACGAAGAGCAGGATTGGAGGCCTGCAATTTCTCTTAAGCAGATTCTTCAAGGAGTTCAAGAGCTTTTGGATACGCCAAACTCTGACTCCCCAGCACAGGAGCCTGCCTGGAGAGTGTTTGTCAAAGATAGAACTACATACGAGAAAAAAGTGAGAGAGCAAACCAAGAAATATGCCAATCCTGAGAAATGATACATTAGACAATTTACTTCAATTCATATGTTGCTTATTTTATTTCATTTTGAATCAGAGGAGGTTTTTGGTCCATCCCGAAACAGTATTCGTGCATTTGTCTACTGTTTATGGTGCTCTGTCATTTAGTGTAATTTTATTGTTGTACAATCCCCTAATATATTTCTATTCGTCTGTGATAAGTTGTATTATATTACTGCTAATAGTCTAGAGTTCTGATTCTTTATATATGATAAAACGTTCCAAATTTTGAAGCGTTTCTTCTGATATATCCTTCAGTTCTGGGTTGACATTTCTATCAATTGCTTTGTAAAGTTTCTTGTAAATCGGCGAATTCTCTTTCAAGACTTGTTTGATACCTCCTTCATGGAATAATGTGACATTGTAGAAGTAGTTGTCGTCGAAAAGATCAAATATCGAGTTAATTGAATCAACAAGCATTGTTTCTAATAAAAACTGATGTTTCTTGCGCAATTCGGCTAGCGGCATCGAATTATAGAGATACAAAATATCCAGGAAGTTTCTCCTGACAATGAAATTGGACACCTCCGATACCACGGCTAGATCTTCTGTACTTTTTCCAATGATTGTCAAAATCTTGATGATGTTTATAGTTATTTGGACAGAGAGTGGTGAGATTTCCTTCAATGAATTGGCAAACTGAATAAGTTGCTCAGTTATATCAAGTTTCTCTATAGTCCCAGGGATCAGTTCTAAACAAAGTAAAACAAAAGTTAAGCAACTTTCAATGGATTCGAGATCATAATCGCTTTCATCAGAAACTTGAATTTGAGACCTTAAACTAGGAATCACGAACCGAGACACCTTTTCTAAAAATTCAAAATATGAAGTTGGAATGTCTTCCAATGATTGAAAATAGAATGTCAAGTTATTTATGCAGACAAGAGTTTTGGAATTCTCAATGTTCAGCTCAACCAGATGCCCGAGGTATTTAGTAAGCTCCTGAGAAAATAGTACATTGATATCTGTGTTCTTTTTTGGAGATCCATTACCCGATAATATTTGCTCTCCTTTAATTTCTATCAAAGTCGTAAAAAGATCTAAAGTTAGATCGACGATCCTCACGCTTTCTTTTCCTTGTTCTAAAGCATTTTCTCCGCTCATAGTCTCTGCCTGTGAGTTAAGAACCGCAATTTGACTGAGATCAACTTTGTCAACATTGATTTCCAAAAGGTTTTTAGAAATTGTTAATGTCTGTTCATCATCGATCAGCTGCAAAAACTCTAGTATTTGGAAATGTAGACCTAAACGATAAACTTCTGACAGACTGTTGTTGAGTTTCAGTGATCCTAAAAGAGTTTTCATCTCTTCATTTTCAGCCAATTTTTCAACAAATTCAATTGAAAGTGTTGATAAATCATACAAAAATTCCAGTGCTGTCAAAGTCAATTTCTTTGAGGGCTTTTTGTTAAGGATCTCATAAACAAACCCTATTATGTCAAGACCAAATAATTTGGGCAGGATATTATTATGAAATATTTGAGAAGAAATCTCACATGACAGGGACCCAACACAAGAAAGAAGGTTGTCTAAAAAGTCTAGCAAAAGTGTACGCTGAGAGTCAGACGATTTATTGTCTTGATAATGTTCCAAGGAAGCTGCGGCCTTGTTGAAAGCTTTTTCAAGAACGGTCCAGAAATCTGATCTCCACAAATGCACACTCAAATCGTATCCTTCTTCGATGATCAAGTTTCTCAATAGGCCGAAAGATTCCACAACAATTTCATCATTAGAATCATGAACTAACTTGGTGAGAATAACCTTGATCAAATCGTTTTTCAAAAACAACTGACGAATCTCTGGATCACTATCGCAAAGAATCGTTATCGATCCCAAAGCCATGGATCTATCATTATCAGCGTCAGAATTCAATTTCTGCAGTAGAGGCGCTATTTTCTGTAAATCCTTATCATTATGTGATTTAGAAGGATTAGGAGACCCATCTTTCTGAGCCTTTGAATACAATTGATTGTTTTTTCTCCTTTGGTTACTTAACTTTGATCTTTTTCTTAATTTTCCCATTCTTGTGGTAGGATGCTATTATGTGTCTATATGTGGGTTTCTAAGAGTGATACTAGATGTTTTACAAGAAGAGCTTTGTTATCACCTCTCTTCAAAAAGGACCAGCTGAAAATTTTACCCCTAGAAAAAAAAAATTCTTGAAAAATTCTTGATCGGTAAATCGACGCGTCGTTTTCCTGGCATTCTATCCAAGAGATCCATATATCAAATTCACAAATCAATAGCTGCAAAACAGCCTTTTACCTCGAGTGACGTATGGGCTATATAGATTTGTTTTATGGAACAAAGTTTATAGTATTTGGAAGAAGTGAGTCGTACAAAGTTAATTTCTGTGTGGAATTAAATTGGTAAATTTTCACGATCGAAGTTGATAAGGAATTTTAATAGAAAAACTCAATACCCTAGTTCAAGAGTCTATGTACAAAGACACATCCAAGCGTAATGTAAGTAATTTATAGTGGAACTTTTGTCTTGCTTTCGTTAACCTCAAGATTTGGACTCTGGTTTGTTGTTGGGATGATGCGGATCCAGAGGTATATTTTTCTTATCTTCTCCTGGAGCAGCTTCCAGCTTCAATCTGACCTGTTTCCACAACTCTTCCTGGGTCTCTCCACCAATCATCTTGTTTCCACTATCATCAAACTCCGGAATGTCAATATCTGTTCTCAAATTGCCATCCTTTCTGAGCTGTTCAACCACCAACGGCTCGAAGAATTTGACTCCTGAATATGCACCGAGACACCCGAAAACGAATATTGTCGCAGCTTTATGAAACCCTGAGGAAGACATGACGTCTTGCTTGAAGCTATACAGTAATATGTGTAAGTGGACGATAAATAATGTAATAAAAATGATTACTTCAAAAAATTAACTTTAATCAAATCTAATCATTTAGAGTTGAAAAATTCCATTTATATTACCGTCCCAAAGTGCGAAATAATATCATTCGGGTCATTTGGCATTTATTAAAAGTAGTAGCAGTAGTATTATTAGTATAATTCACATTTATTATATAGCCCTGTACTTCTCTCCAAATTTTCTGTAGTACTCCAGCATCTCAGAAGTGATATTTTTACTGATATCTTTCAATGCTGTCATGAAATGTCTCTCGGTAACCTGATTGCACTCGTTGTTCTCCATTATAGCTGCCAATCCTGCTTCTTGACATAGAAGAACACATTCAGATCCAGAGAACCCATCAGTAAGATCAGCCAGTTTTCCTAAAAGATTTTGTTTGTCATCCAGGTTGAAATGTGCAGACTGTTTCTGCAAAATTTGAAACCTAGCCTCCCTGTCAGGAGGTGCAACATATATATGTCTGTCCAATCTGCCAGGTCTGAGTAAAGCAGGATCAATCGAATCAGGTCTGTTGGTTGCCCCTATTATTATCACTCCTTTTAGCTCTTCGACACCATCAATTTCGTTTAACATGGAGTTTAAAACCTGTTTGGAAACGTTTCCAGAATCTTCGTGGTCTCTACTTGTAGCTAAAGCATCTATCTCATCGATAAACACAATAGATGGAGAGGATAGTCTCGCTTTTCTAAAAACTTCTCTTATTTTTCGTTCAGATTCTCCCACATACTTATTAAAAATCTCTGGCCCTTTAATTGCCAAGAAATTCAACCCAGATTCAGATGCTAATGCTTTTGCAGTTAGAGTCTTGGAACATCCAGGAGGACCGTAAAGTAGTAATCCTTTAGGAGCAGATATCCCTAGCTTCTTAAATGATTCAGATGCAATCAGAGGTAGTTGAACCATTTCTTTCAACTTTCTTTTCAACACGTGTTGACCTCCGATATCGTCCCATGAAACCTTTGGCATTTCTAGGACAATTTCTCTCATTGCACTAGGTCTTATCTCTTTCATGGATTCATCTAAATCTGTATACGTGACCTTCAATTCGTTAAGTGCCTCGGCAGAAATATTCATCTGACCATTGGAAACTAATCCTCTGGAGACACATTTGATGATAGACTCTCTACAAAGAGAAACCAAATCTGCACCAACGTAACCATGAGTTCTATTTGAAATTGACCTAATCTGTTCATTTGAAAGCTCATGTTGACCCTTCATTGAATCAAATTGTTTCGATAAGATGTCATACCTCGACTCTACATCTGGAATTGGAATTTCTAGTTCCTGATCGAATCTTCCCGGTCTTCTTAATGCTGAATCGATAGAGTTTATTCTATTTGTGGCACCAATTACCACAACAGAACCATCTAAACTATCTAGAGACATCAACAATGTAGCCACAACTCTTCCATCCACTTCTGTGGTATCATCACTGTTTCTGTTTGGTGTTAAAGAGTCGATTTCGTCGATTAATATTACTGAGGGTTGATATTTCATTGCCTCTTTAAAATAGTCTCTGATTTTTTCTTCTGTTCCCCCCAAGTACTTTGATACTATAGATGGTCCACTGATATTTATTATGTGGCATCCACGAGATTCGTAGGAAATTGTCTTTAGGAGTAATGATTTACCAGTTCCAGAGGTTCCATGAAGGAGTAAACCACGGGGAGGTGGTATTCCGAACCTTTTGAATATGTTAGGATGGTTCAATGGTATATTTAGTGTGTTCTTCAATTGTTCTATTTCTTTGGCCAGTCCACCTATTTTAGTGTAACTGAATGATAACTCTGGGGAATCTATTTTCTCGACTTTAGAAGACTGTATTTTTGTGGTTTTAGGATGGAAGAGTAGTGGAGAGTGGCTATTAAATCCAATAGGAGCTGATATTACTTTTTCATCATCCAAGCTCAATTTCTTCAATTGATTATCAAGCGTGGAAAAGTTCTCTTTACCAGTATAAGCACCTTGAATTTTGAAGTTGTCAAAACTTAACCCCTGATAGATAATACCAATATCGCAAAGATCACTTCGCAGTTGTTCCTCTGAGTAACTTTCAAGTAAATCTGCTTCAATCAATGACGCATAGGCTGGCTGGGATGTCACCTTAACTAATGTCACTCTATCTCCTAATAAATACCCGGTCATGTCTAATAGTGAATCTGCTATTTGGACCACATTCAAATCATTTTTATCCTCATCTTCTGAATTCCAGGTATCAAGTATACCAGTAACTTCTGTAAGTCCTTTAGAGATTTTAACAAAGTCACCTATTGACCAGCCAGTTATCGAAAGTAGTTGGGGTGAAACAATGAAGCTGGCATTTGTCTTGAGTGTGTTTCTTTGTAAGTGAGGTCTTAATATAAATTCAGACGGCACTTTAGTTTTCCTAGTTTTTAAAGAACCATCGTTATCTCCAGATGGCACCGATTGCTTTTTTGAAGAAGAACTAGATGATGATTTAGGTGCCATTGTTGCTGTGTGATGTTTTTGTTCCCCATTATATAAAGATTCAAGGAACAGGTTTTTTAATTTAGTGAAGAGCCCTTCGAAATTTATTTTAGAATCTAAAAATTTATTTTTTTGAGATTTTTGAAAATTTAAAGCACCTATCTCAATCTCTTTGAGCAAGTATCTTTTATCAAATAGTTGTGCTTTATTTTGACTGTTAAGAGAGCATACATATTAAATAGCATCGTTTTTCAAATGATCATAAATCATATACTGAGATGAATATATTCCAGTTATCAACAGTTTATATTAAACGACTGGCCTCAAGACGTTGTGGCTATCACTCTCTCGTACCCTCTTCAACTCTCACCACAAGAGATAAAGACAAGCCTTTTTCTCATAAATATGAACACAACATACACTTCAGGAAAAAAGCAGATTCTCGAATCAAACTCCTGCGAAAAATGCTTCCAAAGGACTATGCTCTAGAGGACTTTATATTGTTTCATTGCATTTATTTCAGAGAAACGAAACAGCTAAAAACCTATCTATTAGACAGCGAGAGAGAGAATATAGACGTTAGAATGGAATCGAACACAGTCAGTTTATTGGGATCAAGGTTGCTAAGGGCAAGAGTCTCGATGTTTTTGTTTGAGGAAGCAAGAACCAAAATTGGCAACGATTCTCAAGACGTGCTCATAGATCTATTTGACGAGAAGAATATTGAAATGGAAGGAATGAACACCATGTTGATAAGAAAAAACTTTATGGATCAATTCATAAGACAGCAAAGGAATACGTATGAATTAGATCACGATCCAAAGACAAATAACCCTGTGAAAATAGAGCTTAATTCGAGATCTACCACTCTTCTTACACTGATTGGATTTATTTACTTCCAACATGGTGCCTCTAAATGCAACAAATTCATAGACGAATTTGTCATTCAAGGAAGTGCATCTTCTTCCAATACGTTCACACATAAAGGACTCAAAGATATATTCTTAAAGAAAAAAAACGAGTTCTATTAGTCATGTATATTAGGTGATTTATATAATCTCATGAACATTAATACATTTTATAAATCGCAGTTGCCAAAGGGAGTTGGTTTCCAGTTTTCGTAGACTTCGAACAGACAAACTCTATTACAATCATTTGTATCGGACCTTTTATTTGGGGACAGTGCGGTATCCTCATCATTGAATTGTCTCTTTTTGCTGAAGGGAGTTATTTCTGGTACGTAATATTTTTCCATTAATTCCAGGTTTTTTATCAGTTTTTCGTAGAGATCAAGAGACCTTAGCAGCTGTTCATTGTTGGAAATAAATGATCGTAGCACTCTCACACTTGCTTCCGTGTTCTCGTTCGTTAGTAGTGATATTATCGATTCAATGGATTGCTTATTAACGAGTCGATCCTGCTTGGAGTTCTTGCTGAATTTGAGATTATTTCCAAGAAAGTAGTCTATCCAATTGATAACTTGGTCCCTTTCTGAGATGTTCTTCAGTCTGAGAGAATCTCTATCTGTTATAATCAATTCATCTATGTCTTTATGGTTCATTGTTTCATCTATCGGGGAATTCACAAGATCGATCAATTTCTCTAGAAGTTCCATAACAAGATCATAACCGAACTCTTCTAAAAGTGGTTTATACAGAAGCCTCATACCATTTGTCTTTTTATCATTTAGATTGCTTTTAGATATAAGACAATTCCTGAAAAGGAGGTAGTTCAACAGAAGGTGCTTGTCGTGTGATCTCACAATCTTCAAGGATCGCCAATATTTGGTGCCTAATTCGGTTGAATCTCCATATTTGAATATTTTTGTTAAATCATCTTTTCTAATTTTCTTTAAAACTTTCAAGTTTTCATTCAATTCTACTATGTTCTTTCTTTGTGATTCTAGTACTTCGTTATCAGTTGCTTTAGGTTGAGGCTTCAAAACTTCAATCCAGTAATTCTCCTCCAACCACTTCAGAGCGTTCTCAGCAGCATAACGCAACAACTCTAAGGAGGGGAGAAATTCATGTGTCCCTATATGTCTGATTTCCACAAAATAACTTGGCAATTTCAAAATCTCAGCCAACTTATGTAGACTTAATGCAAAGGTAGATTTCTGAAAAGGGTCTAAAAGACCGTTACAGAACTTGATGAGGGACATAGCATAACTAAGTTTCACGGGAATCAGATCGACACTTCCAGTTTTGGAAAGCAAAGTCAGTTGTTCATCTAGCAGCACAGATGATGTCAAAAGAGATGTTGACTCCAAAGAGTGAGGTATATTTCCTCTTGTCATATAGGCGGAAACCTTTTGAGTAGCCCTACTTCGTTTGTCATTTTCTGGTGAATAACTGTAAAACCACTCCTTAAGGACCCGAAAATCCTCCACAGTCTTATAAGGAGTCAACTTAGGATTTTGATACATCTCTAAATCAACAGAACAGCCAGAATTTGCACACTCCTTTTGAGAAGTAACTCAAAGAAAGGATTAGAGGTTTACAGTTGATTAAAGTAAAGTAGATTAGGATGAATGAAAAAAAAGAAAAATTCAGGCAGTGAAGCACAGACAAATATCTTTTAAGATATAAATTTATTGTCTCCGGACTCAACTTCAGGTCATCGGGGGTGAGATAGAAGAATTTAATGATTCAGATATATCCATAGTCAACAAGAGCCACCTGCAAAACCAAATAAAGAAAACTGAATAGATTTCTATAGGAAGGGTGGCTCAGATGGAAAATTGTCATATCTCGTCGATTCATCTATAACTTCTATGAGAATCTATAATCAAAAATTAGTAATTATACGATGCGATTTAATTCATTAAAAATATTACCAGCGGTCATGTTTCAGGCTGTTCTGTTTCTTCTTCATCGTTACGATCAGAAGTTATCACCTTTCCAGCACCTAATGTGCCAATCTTTATCGCAAAACTGGCCATGAGTTCACAGCAAGCACACCCAACCCCAAAATAATATGCATTTCTAATTCCCATGAACAGCAACTTTGGGTGATCATTTTGTTCCGGGGTACCATAATATTTGTCTTCTGATGACACTAAGACCGAGCCTATACTCAGACCGATAACTGAAACCAATTGGAGAATAGTATTGTAAGTTCCTGCTGCCACCCCCTGTATGCTTGGATCGACAGCAATCACTGTCACTAAGTTGCATATATTATATGTAAGATCAGCACCAATGCAACATAGTATGTATGACCAGAAGGGACCCTGCCAGTAAGATTTTGTATAACCAAAGGTAGCCCAAACGATAGAAGCGATTACCATGCAGCAGCTGCCAAAAATAAGCATCACTTTAGCTGGAATGATATGAAGTAAAAATGCGACTACTATGTTAACAATTATTCCTGTCACTCCCATCGGCATGGCAGCAACAGCGGAATGTAGTGACGACCATCCTTTCACATCTTGGAAATAAACCATTGGATAGTATCCCAGAGTACCTATGAATGTCATTGCCATAAAGGAGGCAACCAGGTTACAGACGATGAAGTCCTTCGTCCATATTCCAACAGGCATTAATGGTTCCTTGGCAACAAATAATTCCACTAAAATAAAGGAAACTATTAGCACCACTCCTACTATTAATAATGAATATATGTACGGAGTTTTCCATCCCTTTTCGGTAGCATCAACCTGGGTTAATGCAAAGGAGACCAATGTGAAGCCTGAAAATATCAGAAAACAACCTAGATAATCTAGATTTTTTAAGGTCTTTTTCAGTTCTTCCTTATTAATAGGTTCATCTAGGGGTAACACAAACCAAGCAACAACAGTAGTAATACCGTAGACAATTGCTATAAAAAATTGAATAGCCCGCCAATTGAATATCTCTACACAGACACCACCAATCAACAGCCCACCTATATAACCAAGGGCTCCACCAACAGAAAAACCCGCAAATGCTTTGTTTCTACGTTGTGATTCAGGATATACAGATCCTAATAGACTGGCACCGGCAGGAATCAAAGGAGAGATGAATACTCCTTGTAATGCTCGCATTATGACCAATGCTATGAAGTTCTTCATAAACCCTCCAATAAGAGAGACAACAGAAAAAAAGAACAATGCAATTATAATCGACCTTCGTTTACCAAAGCTATCAGCGACCTTACCTGCAATCATCAAAAAACTTCCACTTGCTAGCGTGATAGCCGAAACGCTCCACACCAGCTGACCTCCATTGACATTGAAGTCTTCAGTTAAATTCGAAAGACTGGTTTGGTAGCTGCCCTCCGGAATACTAAACGATGCCATTCCGAGACACAAAACTATAATACAGAGAACCTCTTGAAAAGTTGATTTGAAACATTCGGGTCTTGCATTCAGGTCCCTTACTGTTTCTGCTTCCAGATCTGTTAAATCGACTGTTCGTTCATTTTTCGACTCGGTCCCAATCTTATTTTGTCCTTCAGCATGCGGCGATGGTTCACGTTCCTCCCGAAGACCTTGCCTGGACTCTACATCTTGGGCTTCTGGCATCGAATCTATCAGTACTTTTTCCTCTTCCCAATTATATCAGTCCTATTCAACAGGACCTTTGTTGTCTCTTACCTTTGTATTTACTTCTATTTGGTTAAGTATTGATATCTTTTCTTGAAAAGGATGAAATGATATGGTGATGGGGGTGATTTTTTTGATCTCGGGGCTAGCACTAACTTTTTATAAAGCCCTGAACCTTGGAACTGCATGGACCTTCCCAAAATAGAAATAAATTACATACTTAAATATGCACAGAAGATCACTCTGCAACATGTGTTTTCTACGGAAATATCCTAACAGACCGTGACATAATAGTTTAGATAAATTGCAACAAAATACACAATTAATTACTAGCATTTTAATTGATTTCTGAATTACTATATACTTAATCAGAGGATAGTCATCGATGACTATTTACCAGTGTCCATAGATCGTCAACATTCATCAGATGAATCAGTGAACATTGTTGGATCATAAATTGTGTTGCTTCACAAGATCAACCATCTCTTTACTAGATATCACAAGAACCTCCCCATCCTCCTTGATCGGTTGTTGAATCAAATAATAGCTGGCCTTTGCAATCTCTTCATCATATATAGAATATCCAGCCAATGCATCAATCTTGCTATTTTTTATAAAGTAACCAACCTTCATTGCCAAACCATTGAGAAAGCCCTTTGAAGAGGATCTTTCCCCTAATAGGGCTCCTGGTCTCAAAATGATTGTTCTCTTGAACTTCAAGGCTTTGATATCCTCTTCGATCTTACCTTTAGTAGAAGGATATAGTAACGGGGAGTTGGCATTGGCACCTACTGAGGAAATAATAAGTGCAGTGTCAAACTTCCCCGACTCCTTCGCAGCAGTAAATGCAGCTACATTGATACCATGGTCAATCCGGACGAATTCCTGAGCAGAACCTGCTATTCCTCTGGTGGTTCCGAATCCCGAAATAAAAGTCGAGTGTTCCGGGATATTCAAAGTTTTGATTATTTCAGGCCATTTATCTGTGTTTTCCTCAATTATTGGTTCCCATGACTTTGATTCTCCACTCTTCAATGTTGGTTTTCTTCTGCTGAGTGTGACTATCTTTTTCACGTTTGCATTATTAATGTAGTTCAAGATACAATTACCACAAAGTCCAGTAGCACCTAAAATAAAGAAAGATGCAGAACTCATAATGTCAACTATTAGAGATAAGAATATGAGCTAATTATATTGAATGTATATTTAGTTATCTATTATCCTTTTGCCTTTCGGAGATACTCTTTAACAAACAGAGATATCAAGTTAAATGCTAAGCTTGGATGGAATGTTGCTTCAATATTATGGCGACGCGTCGATTCTTATCAGGCCCTTAGTGTGGATCTAAAGTGATGTCTCCGATATAATAGACTTATACAAATTTAGCTATACTTATTGGAAACATCATAAATTGTACTAGATTGTCTACTGATTCTTAGACGATCTGAATAAAATATCTACGGGATACCTCTAGCTTAAAAACAAGAGCATAAAAATACCGTCTTCCCGCTTTTACTCTAACATGTAATACATTACAGGGTTTTATGGCCGCTACTATATTTATCTCACAGAATTGTAGGAATGTCAACAATGAGTGATCGTTCAACTAGATCCCATGACCTTGAATAATGAAACTAAATTCGAAAATGTCACTTAAGGAAGGGACATTACAAAAAGTATGATTGGAGTGATTAATTCTTCAGATTGAAGTCTTTTCATAACCTTCTTTATGTGATCTCACTTAATAAGATCTGTACAAGACTGACTAGCTACATGTCAAGAGTATCCTGTTATGGGTGTAATGGATGCTTAATTATCAAAAGTTTTCAACCCTGAAAATGTATTCTTGATATTTGGAATCAAACGATTAAAAATTCATTGTATTTGTGTCACATATATGAACAGTCTAGAACCGTTATTTAATACAAAAACTGCATTCACAATTTCTGTTTGATTGCAATTATTATTATGAACTAAAGGTCCAAACACTGAAACAAACTGATTTAACGGAGCTTTTGGAAACCAATGTCACCAGCTCTTTCTCTGAAACATTGTCTGCAGATGTCCAAACCGTATTTTCTGATCAAACCAGTGTGAGAAGAGCAGACTCTGCACTTTCTTGATCCTTTACCGTAGTTTCTTGGGTGGGAGTACCAAACGTTTTCGTGAGCCATTTTGATTCTACATATATATGTTAGTAATTTGCCTTCAAACCAAGGTGAAACGTATAAATCAGATTAGCTTTGACAGAAGTTACAATTGAAAGTGAAGTACCAAGAATATTAGAGTAGATGATGTCAACCAATATGGTACGTTATAACCGAACTCTAGGATTTTCTGAAGTTTGTAAAATATGTCGGTACCCAGCTGTTCTTTCTGCTCTCAGTACAGCTCTAGGTGTTCTCCAATCTATTATCATTGTTGTTGACATGCTCTTCACTAATTAAGATGTACTCCATGTGTCCATTTGGTTTATAATATACGGTGATGCTTTGAATACTTTTATCGAGTATTCTATAATTTTAATAGTTGTTCTTCGAAACCCTGTGAATCTCCATTCTATCTGATTTATTCAAACTGTTCCTTGATATTGTGTCTTTACTTACTTATAAGTATCTGTTAAATCACAACTGACTTTAATTTGCTTTGTGTATTAAGTATCACAATCTTATACCCAATCTTTAACTTTTTTATTGAAGTATTGGACCCAAACCTGTGTCCTCAGAGAACGCTGTTTCGATTCTCCGTGGTGAACTCGTTTGGTGAACCGTGCTAGAAAATTTTTTTGGCAGATACAATTTTTCACCGTCACAAAACTGAAAGTTCCACAGAAAGTTTAAAAAACTTCAACCCTCGTATGTATCACGCGACCTAAAAAATTGTTAACACATCCGTACACAATAATGATATTATATAATCAAAAAGATTTCTGAAATTTTTTTTATCTTTTCTATATAGATTGAAAAGGCCATATATATACATATGATCGGGGGGAGGATTGAATACCCCAATGATCAGATAGCAATCTCTGGTATCTTGTACTTCACTAACAATAGTCATGGCAGGTCATAGAGCAACACTGAAAAAGGCGAACAAGAGTTTCAAGAGTGGCCATGCTTCCAAACGATCTCTCAAAGCATCCAACAAGGGTAAAGTGGAGAAGACAAAGGGTAATAATAAAACTTTAAGAATCCAAAGCAGAATAGAGAGAAAGAATTTGGCTAGTCAATTGAAAAAAAATAAGATAGGTAAAACACAACAAGAGAATGAGTTGTTCACAAACTCTAAGGTAGAGAGGATAGTGACTCTCCTTCCGTTAACTAAGAATATTTCTCCAGTGGTGATGATAAATCAGATGCTAGGATCGTTAGAAGATGAAGGTCTCAGTATTGAACCTGATATCAATTTGAATTCCATTACGATCAGAAGATATAAAGCAAACCTAAAGGTGATTATTCCTGACTTGACAAACTTCATTTCTATTCTTGATGCGGCTAAAGTAGCAGATTTCGTAATTTTTGGCTTGAGTGCCACAGAAGAAGTTGATCCAAAGTATGGAGAACAGATAATCAGAGCAGTCGAAACTCAAGGAATATCATCTGTTTATGGAGTTGTTCCAGATCTGGTTAGCAGTTACCCAAAAAGAAATTTGCAGTCAAATGTGTTAAAGTCATTAACTTCCTTTTTCAATCACTTTTTCCCAGACAATGAGAAACTTTATGCGCTAGAAAATCAGATGGAATCGTTGAATCTACTTAGAACCATTTGTCAAAAAGTTCCAAAATCAGTCACCTGGAGAGATGCAAGAGGTTATTTGGTTGCTGATTCCATATCCTGGGAAAAATCTACAACTAATAACGATTCTGATCCATTGTTATCGATTGTTGGAGTTGCAAGAGGTATTGGGCTTCATCCTGACAGATTAGTACACATACCTGGATTAGGAGATTTTCAGATTTCTAGAATTGAAAAGCTAGGTGCTACACAAAGATCCGGAGACCAGTTAATGGATGATGTCAACATTTTTGTCCCAGATGAAAATGCTGATACATTAGAAGAGCTGGTCCATTCCAATGAGGGAGAGGACATTGATATCGACGTGGAAGACTACGATACGTGGGAGGAAGATAGATTGGAATCGAGAGTTGATCAATTTGTGAGACCAAAAACCCGACTACCAAAAGGTATTTCCGAATACCAAGCAAAATGGCTTCGAGAAGACGAAATCGAAGAACTTATTCACGAAAATGGACTGGAATCGGGTTCTGAAGATAATGAAGATGAAGAAAACTCTGACATAATGGATGAAGATGACGACAACATGCGGGACACAGAGAGTATTTACACTCAATCTGAAATCCACACTGAGCTCTCCGCAGAAGAGGAAGCAAAGCAGTTAGAAGCTTTCAAAAATAGAGAAAGAGAAGAAATTGAGTTTCCAGATGAGATTGAGTTACGTCCAGAAGAAAGTGCAACAAAAAGACTGGCAAGGTATAGGGGTGTAAAATCTCTAGCCAATTGTGATTGGGATTATGATGAAGCCGACGCAAAGAGACCTTCCAATTGGAACCAATATCTAAGAATCAAAAACTTCAGGGCTACGAAAATTCAAATAGAAAAGCAAGCTAGAAAAGAGGTGGTTATCAAAGCTGGAGATAGATGTAAAATTTATTTAAAGGTGCCTTATTATCTTAGTGAAAAAATTGCAAACCCTCAACTTGTACCATTTGTGCTGTATTCTCTTTTACGAAACGAGCACAAACTTTCAGTCTGTCATTTCTCAGTTCAAACATGGGAAGATTATGAAAAACCTATCAAATCAAAGGAAACCATGGTGGTTCAATATGGACCAAGGAGAGTTGTGATCCAGCCCCTTTTTAACCAAGCAACACATAATCCTAACAATGTTTCCAAATTTCAGAGATTCTTGCATCAGGGACTTTTATCGATCGCAACTGCCGTCGCCCCAGTTTCATTCACCAACTCGCCTGCTCTCTTTTTTAAAACTGGTGAAGATGGAGCCCCTGAAATTTTAGGTCAAGGATCATTTTTGAACGCAGACCACACAAGAATCTTGGCCAAACGTGCTGTTCTTACTGGTGAGATTTTCAAGATCCACAAATCAGTTGTCACTGTCAGATATATGTTTTTCAATTCTGAAGATGTTCTCAACTACATGCACATTCCGATATTCACCAAGATGGGTAGGTCTGGTATGATAAAGGAGTCTCTAGGTACCCATGGATATTTCAAGGCAACATTTGACGGAAAGTTAAATCCTCAGGATGTGGTAGCTTTGCCGTTATATAAAAGGTTGTGGCCCAAAGAGAGTACCGGGTACGATTTAATTTAAATCAACTTGTTGATTGTTAAAAAAACATCATTGATAGCTTTTTTGTTAATCGCATTATATATATTATCTCTCTGGTTAATTCTGAAAATTGTAATTTAATATAATATATTTGATCAAATTTATGTCATTCAACTTCACATAGAGCGAAAGAAGATTTAAAATGGCTGAAGATAAGAATCTTTTTGTTCTTAGTTTTCACCTTACAATATTCAGCAATAGTTAGTTAATCACTTTACTAAACGACCATACAAATACCTTAAATACGAGCATTCACTTATATTTTTATCACTAGCAATGAGTTCGCTGCCCGACCACTCTAAACAGCCAGGGAACTTCACCTGTAATTCTTGTCAAATCCGATTCCCAACTGCTGATCTGCAGAGAATTCATATGAAATCTGAATGGCATAGATACAATCTGAAGAGAAGAGTGGCAGGACTCTCACCAGTGAGTTCTTTAATCTTCAAATCCAAAATTGCATCCCAACAACGTCAAGAAGCATTCAATAGCAACCAAGATGAATATGGTTTCTTTGTCCACAGAAGAACCAATAAGGGAGAAAGACAGGTCACTAAAAAAGATCTCAAAAGAATGACAAAACGTGGAAGAGCGTTAAATGAAATAGATCAAGAAAGATATAGGAACCGTAGCCCTTCGGGTTCAGTTGCTTCCAGAGTCAGTGAGTTTTCCTTGGGAACGATAAATACTGAGCTTACCTCCGGCTCTACTTCTGACTATCACACCGAGATTTCAGAATCAGAAAGCGAATACAGTGACTATCTTTCATCTTCATCTGGTTATGGAAACCTTGATATGTCTGAATCTGACTCAGATGACGAGATAGAAGAAGATATTATTGATATGCCATTGTCATTTTGTTTTTATTGCGGGACTGATAATGTGAACATTGAACAAAATATAGATCACATGTTTCACAGACATGGTCTCTATATCCCAGAAAGATCTTACTTGGAAGATACTGAGGGTCTACTTAGGTTTCTCTCAGATGCAGTTTATTTGGATAATGAATGTCTGAAGTGTGGCTTTATAGGAAAAGGTCTGTGCAGCATACGTCAACATCTCGCCGACAAAGGGCATAGCGTTATACCATACGAAACCAAAGAAGAGAGAAATCAAATAAGACAGTTTTATAACTTTTCAAGTAAAACTGACGATATAGACAAAGAGAATATTCGTGATGATGACTTTGATGAAGAAAACGATTCCTCAGAGACCGAAGAATCTGAATATACCATTGCCGTTGTTAACAAGCAAACGGAAGGCCTCTCTTTACCAAATGGACGTACCCTTGGAAATAGAATCCTGTCACGTCAATTTAGACAGACTTTCCCAAGACGAGAACGTCTAATAAATGAAGGAGAGCGGACTATTACTCTAACCTTTTCGACAAAAAATGACATTATAGAATCTTTGAAACAAAAGAGAAATCCAATCCTCAAACAGGCAGGAATCCTTGACATTAGACAACGTTCTAAAGACATTAATCAACAGCTCAAAAAGTGCAATAACATGCCAAACAATAGGAATTACTGTTAGATTCTTTTTAAAAATTTACATCTGATTAGCAAATTAAGGTATAATATAATAAAACTTCATTATGTGAGATAGAGATAGGGTTACTGTTTCTTGTTCAGCCTTCCAGAGAATTTAGTTATATAATCAAGAGACTTCTTTGGTGTTGGAGAGACAGAATTAGATTCGACAGGCAGTCCGCTTAAATCCAAGTCTGAATTCTTTATATTCAGGTCATTAAAGTGGGAAGGAAGAACATAGCTATCATCTGTGTTGCCTTTCTTTTGGGGACTTGATTGTTTCAACACAATCAGTCTTTTTTGCTGTTTATTAAAGTGTCTTAGTAGTTCCTTATTATTGTCCAACGCTTTATCATTAGGTTTGATGCTGTTGGAGCGAATTGGTGTGCTCTGTGTGAGTCCCATTCCCTTTTGTTCATCATCATCTGAGTCATCAGGTTCATCTTCATCCAACTGCAAATGGATAATTGGAGTGATGGAATTTAGACGGTTTTGCAGAATTTTGAATGAGTTAGACTGTGGAAGCAGCATTAACAATCCATAAAGACATTTGAATAAGTAACTATTTCTTCTAGGATCCAACAAATCTAATCTCAATTTTGCAAAGACCGGCGATTCAAGCAGTTGAATTAACAGATCTAATTGAATCAGTAAATTCAGTGATATATCAAAATCAGCAAGACCCAAAACAATTTTGTAGCTCAGTTTGTAGTTGGACGTGAGCAAAGTAAGACACAAAACTGAAGGTATGTTTAATGACCAGCATTTAAACAGAATTTTGAACAGTTCAGAGTCTTCTCCCCTGATTAGTTTTTTCCGCAAAACTGACAATTCAGGGGCTATTATTAGGTTATTATTCAGGATTTGAATCATTATAGAAAGAAAAGTCAAATCAGTCTCCTCCGTTGACAGAACCATTGAAATAGACTTGTATATTCTTTCAGAATCCAATGATTTGCAGATAGTTCTAATAATAAAATCAGCTCTAGTATCCAGTAGCTTCCTATCTTTTTTGAACAAATTCAAAAGATCGATCATGAACGACTGGAAATACTTATCATCGGTTTGATTTGATATTTTTGACAAAAGTTCTAAATCCTTATTAATGACCTTGTCAGAAGGATCATTTAGGGCTTTCAATAGAGTAACAAATGTATTGTCAGAATGCTCAAGAAACTTCATTGGATTTTTTTCTTGGAGCATGATAAGCCAATCGAGAGAGGCAAGTCTAGTTGATTCTTTTTCATTCAAAAACTGTAAAGTCAGCTGATTCACAATTAAAGTGTAGTTTATGTCATATTTGTTCGTTGAAGCTAGGTCCATAAGTTTTGAGTTCAGATCTATTGCGATATCCATAAGCTGTGGATTGGAATGGGAAAGAGTGGATAGCAAGACGGATAATAATTTAGGCATAAATAATACAAACGATTCTGGTGAGATTTCCAACAATGTGATTATCCATTGAAGAGAAACGAGTTGGATAAGCTCCTCCGAAGAATCTAGAGATGTTATTAAAATGTCAATAATCTTCGGATAATCTATAATGATGTCTTGACCTGGTATGTATAATCCATGATCATTGTCAGATGTAGCATTGTTATTAACAGATGATGTATCAGTTGAGACTTGCCCATCTCGTTGTTGATGTTCCTCTTTGACTATCTTCTTTATTTCAGAAATTCTCCTAATCTCATGAAGAAGGAGTTTCAAAAAATTTTCTGTGACAACTCTAACATCCTCTAAAGACGCACTTAAGTAAGTCAGAAGCGCATCTAAAAAGGATGGCAGGTACGAAATCAGATCTAAACCTGGTATTGAATCAAGTAGTCTGAGCCAAGAAACTAAGAACATTCTAGTATACGGATTTGTAGCATACATCCGCTCTTTGAGAAGAGGAATGAATTTGGGTAGGGAGAAGGCTTTGGGTAATTGTGGTTCATAGACCTGGAGTGTTTTACCTCTTGGATCCATAAATTTTGCAGTACCCGGCTCCCCAGGTTTCGCAAGAATCGAAACATAAGTAGCGGCTTTTTCACTAGTGATATCTTTGATCAGCCTATCCAGTATGTCTGCAGCATTTTTGACACTCATCTCCACATCAGCAACAAGTTTACAGAGGACATCGAAAATCTCATTGAAATAGATCAGAATTTCTCCTTTCGAAACCTTGGCAATGTTGTACAGTGCTTCACAAGCAAAATATCTAACCATCGAATCCTGGTCACCAAAACAAGCCAGCACAGGGTGCATAATACTTTCTAGATATTTGGGAACCTCATTCTGTCCCAAAGCAATTGCAACTGCTGCAAGTCCAATCAACCCACCATATCTAGCGTTCGGCTGGTGAACTGCATAAGCGTAATCATTCCTAAGTTGTTTGATAATGGAAACAATCTTATCTGACTCACCATTACTCAATGCGTCTCTGACGACTCTTTCTAGCTCAAGAGCTGCTGCTTTTCGCTTATCATAGATACGATCGTTCAGACCACGTTTGATAGATTTATCTGTAAATCGTTAGTATTTGCAATGAGGACACCATCGAAAGATACCATTGTTTCCACAAAATAAAAACATACCCATTGTAAGCTTTGATTGGTAGCCTAATATGATCAACAGTGCTAATAGTTGGTATCCCCGAACTCATGATCTATCCTTTCTTTGTTTACCTAATAACATTTAACTGCACATCAAACTCGTGTATTTAGATTTTCTCAAAAAAATAAAATAAAATAGAATAGATATAACGGCGCGTCGATAGACGAAAAGCTAGATCTCCATTCATCATCAATTCATAAAACTCCATTAACTACATCTTCATGTACTTTCCATGAAAAGTCCTACAAACTGGTTAATTTCTTTTGTACTGTCCGATGAAGAAGAATCATTTGGTAAAGATCAAAATATATACAGAACATATCTTTATTGAAGGAAAATAGTCGATCGTTGAGAAGGTCAAGAGGGGAGGATATTACTTTAACTTCTATCACAAAAATTACAGTATTATCCACTCCCCATCTTTGTACATACAAACACACTCATAAATCTGAAAGTTTCATTTTTGTAGTTGTTGTAGACTTCAGGTAAATAATTAACTGTTAGTATTTACTGCTTCGATCCATCGCAATCAGCTGCTGGAATAAAAACTTAGTACTCACATTTCAACAATCTTGATGTTTGTATCTAGAAATCTATTGAGACAATCAGTGATACAAGTACTTTCATTAGAGCTTAGTTGTCCGTTATCAATAGTAGTCACGCATTTCTTGAAGCACTTGTCTGTGAAGTTTGTAACTGAGCTTTGAATTTTCACTTTGGATGTTTCCTGTTGTATAAATGCTGCAACCTCCTGTCTGGAAGGCTCGTCCAGTTGCTGTAATAACTTAGGATCTAATTCACTCATTTTGGATAAAGTAAGACTTTTGACTATTTAACTAAAAGTATTCTATGGAGCTACAAGTTTCTTTCAAACGTAGGGCATATATGACTTTTCATGGTTTTGCCCAAAACATTTTTTGGAAAACGAGATGAAGAACATTTCAAATTTAATTATGTCATCGATGACAAAACAAGGGGATAAAAGAAAGGTATAATTAGCTATGGGATTCAAAGATTCCAGTGTGATGGTTCGCAGATCATCTTACTCCATAGTAACTCGGCATTGACCACACTTGATTTCAAAGGGAACAGCGGGATATCGTGTGAGTTAATTAGCGCCCCTGTGAAGTGAAGATGAAAGCTGGTGTATAAAGTTTGACCTCTTAGTACATTGCATAGATTAAATTTTAGTATGGGAACAGAATTGAAGAACTGCTTTGACAACTTTATTAGCTCAATTAATGTTGAAGATTTCAATCTTTCGTATGTTGGATGTAATGGTAATATACAATAGTAAATATACATAATACAGGGTGAATTTAATATCTGTCTGATCTTCGGTCGTAGTTGCTAGAGGATTGGTTCTGAGAATGGGAGTACCCGCTATTATAGTTATTATAAGGTTTGTAATTGTCTTTATAGTTTCCACGAGAACCATAATTATTTTCTCCGCTCTTTCTACCTCCTCCTCCTCTGTTTTTGTAATCATGCCTAAAGGGTCTTTCCCTGTATGCGTCATTTTGTCCACCATGATAAGTGGATTTGCTTTGATATCTATTATTTATCTGACTGCCATTTTTATGAGACATTGAGGTAGGGTGGCTTGAAGGGGATGCCACCGAGTAAGAAGCTTCAGTCACTTGTTCATTTGAACTTGGAACAATTGTTTCAATATGCTGGTGAAAATTGTTTTGTTTTGCTTTCTCAAATAACATTCTTTCCACTTGGTCACCATGTTTTTCTTTCGAGTTTTTCTTGTACGCATAATCCAGCTTTATGGGCTTGTTCAGTATCATTTTCCCGTTCATTTCACTTATTGCCTTATCACTTGATTCGAAATCTTGATAGTACAAAAAAGCATGATTCTGCCCTCCCTTCTCCGACTTTATAATTCTTGGAGATCTAGTGAATTTTCCAAATGATGAGAATGTTCCTGATAACGTCTCATCATCAACCAAATTATCCAAATTTCCCACGAATAAAACAGGACCTAAGTTATCCTCATTACTATCTTTTCCATTTGTGCCGCTCTGAGCTAGGAGCTTTTTAATTCTCAAAGGTCTATTGAAAAGTTTCAGCCCACTTAAAAGATTCAAAACATATTCACTATCCTTTAAATTGTAGAATTCTACGAAACCATATCCCTGATGTTTCCTCAATATTTTGTCTTTGGGCATTCGAAGGCTTTTGATAGGGGCAAATTGTATGAATAGCTCATAGAGCAGCTTTTCATCCACCTGAGGGTCCAGGTTTCCAAGATATAATGATGTATCCTGATTATTTACTGCTCCATAGCCTCTTCCCTCTTGAACTCCCAACTTTGCTTGCAGTGATGCCATAATATACTAGAGCAATGTTTTTGAAACAAGTTGATGACCTTTGACTATTGTTCAACGTGGTTATAGGTTTTTGTAAGAAGAAAAAGAAGATAAATAATTCTCATACAAGAGTTTTTAGATTTCTTCATGTGGACGATAGTCGCTCTCCGTCCCTAATCTGCAACGCGTATCTACAACAGAAACTACCTCTCAGATAATAAATCGTTTATATTTGTCTTCTTTTGAAAAGCATTGCCTTTCCAAACAGCCATTCACAATCCACTCAAGGCAATCATAAAGAAATAATGGAACTGGATAGTGCAAATAGGTCCAACTTCTCAGAATTAGAACTTGAGACAGATTCTCAAGCATTTTCCCAACATCGTTCATCTTCCCCAAACACAGGTTCAGAACCTATTAAGAGCCAAATAACATCACCACCGGATAGTAGTCTGTCTCAGAACTCAATTGAAGAACCTTCGGTAGTAGAGACTACATATACAACCAATCTAAAGCAACAAATAGCTTTCAAAAAAAAACTGATAGAGGTTGCAAGCAACCAGTTAGAAAAGCTCACATCGCAAAGAGCTTCAAATACTACAGTTGATCCAAAGGTACATAGGGAGGCACTGCTGGAAACGCTTGAAAAGTTGCCTTATCAACCTTCACGAAATGATTTAACTGGGTTGTCATTAGCAGAAAATTGTCTCCGTTCACAAACTTCTGACCTAACAGATGGAATATCAAACTTGAACTCCAATATCCAGCATATGAATTCTGAGCTGAAGAGTCTCAAAAGCATGAACCAAACATTGGCTTCTTTGAAAAAAGAGTTAGCAAATAATATAGACAGTGAGTTGCGAAAACGAGAAACTCTGTTGAATCATGAAGTAGACGGTAGCATTGCAGAAACAAAAGCAAAGAAAATTGCCAAATTGTCAGCTAGATCGAAAAAACTAACCGAGTTTTCAAAAAAGTTGATAGTGGACTATATCTTAAGAAATGAATTTGAAATATTCTTCACAGAAGAAGAACTTGAAGCAAAAAAAACCAAGTTCTTGATGTTGTTACAGATTCTATTAACCAACTCTATATCCTCATCTGGCGGTTCGAAGTTTTTGGAAATTGAAAATAAGGATGATCCACTCATTCGATATCTGATCCTCAATAACATAATAGTAGTGGATAGCAGAAATCCAAATAAGATAAAACTGCGGGACCTGTCAACTAATATCCAGTAACAAAAGATCATAACTGAACACCAGATAAAGAAAAATAGGATTATATGTATATTAGTGTAAGCGTGTTTTAAGTAGTCTAAGAAAAAGGGATTAGTTCATAAAGTAAAGTCTACGTAGAATCGAAGCACAGCTATAAATATAACCAACTTCTCTCTCGCTCAGATCCCTGGAGTTGATATTGAAGCAGGTAATAAGACAACCACCTGACTTATGATACAACTCGATAGTATCATCCCTTGATTTAACCGTAGCAGAACGAGCTTGTGCCGCACCTTGGGGCTGAACTCTACTGATCTTCTTCTTCCTAACAAGTTTAGAGTTTCTCCTGAAAAATGGCATGCAAATTCCTGAGTGAAACTTAGCTTTAGGATCCTTGGAATCATATATAATACCAAAGTCAGATTTAAAGGCCCTATAGTGAAATCCAGGTTGGAAATTTGACAAGTTGGTATTATCTGGGTAACCTTCCCCACCCAATAATTTCATATTTATATTCTCGTCTCCGTTAGGCTGTAGCTTATTTTTGAATTTGTAAGATTCACTGTCTATTTCATTTTCTCTTGGAAAGAATTCAGAATTGATTTTGAATGTCTCTGTCACTCTAATATTGATAATGTAAACACAATTGAAGCCAAGTCTATCCATTAGTATCCCTGATAACATTTTGGAGGCTGCATTTGCGTTCATGCATGCAAGCAAAGTCCGCCACACATTCAAATCAATCAAATCTCCTTGGGGAACACTGTACTTACTGAATCTTAAGTGGCTGTGTTGTTGGTAGCGGCTACCTGATCCATCCCTCTCAAAAATAGCTCCTAGCATATCACTACTAGTAGCTCTACCATACTTTTTCAACATCCCGACAGAATTATCAGGTGAATTTGGCGAATCAGAGTTAGTTAATGATCCATTACTTGGAAGTGATGAACTTGAATAGGCTTCATCCAAATACTCCATGATTTCAGTTGAGATTTTCTGTAAAATTGAAATGGTGTTTTCATCAATTTTTGTTCTAGGGAATGGATCAAATATGGCAAATGTACCAATCACGTCCCTAGCAGCTGTAGCCAAAGGAACTGCAACATAATAACGAATTCCCACAGGACCTTTAACTAATGGGTTACTAGCTGTTCTCCAGTCTTTTGAAGCATCTAAAAGAGCAAAAAATCCTGCAGATAATATAGCATGGCCATCGATAGAGATATTTCTTGCACACTCTTTGAAACCCAAATTGTGTTGGTGCTTAACAATCTGGAACCTTGTGTCTACTAAACTAATAGAAGCACCACTACACTCAAACATCTTCATAGTCTTTGAGAGCAGTGAGTTGAACCTGACAGTATTGTTCCAGTGGGGAAGTTTTGAATATGTATCGACAGCCTTCAGTCTTTTTCCTTCGTTGTAGCTTTCTGGAGGCCTTAGCAAAGTCGTATCTTCAAAACAAGAGGGACATGGAACAGTGGATAAATTCCATTTACCTTTACTATAGGCCTCTAGGAACGTTTCCTTTGTGAGTGGAACTGCGGCAAGGGATTTATTTTGTGTCGAAATTAAGTACATGTAATCCTGCGGTAGCTGTTGAGAGGGCATTTGGGGACCTGAGCTTAGGTAGGCAGATGTACTTTTCAACTGATCCTTAGGTTGATTTGTTTTTCCATTTCTTATATTGTAGTTAAAGCACAATGTCAGTATAGGTAACTCTTTCACATTGCACAAAACAGCAGTTCCAAAACTTACCTTTGGTTAATTTGGTTAAACCTATTACCGTAATCAGGGTTGTTTTTGTAGCCAACATCTAGCATTCTGCTAGTTTTGTTGATTGTACGGAAAGCAAAGTTAGTTAGTGTGCCTAGCGGCTATGATAATCCTCTAGTTTTGATACAAGTACAAACAAGTGGGATGAAGGATATAATCTATACCTCCTATAATTATTTTGATCCTTCAAACTACGCGCTGTACCTTTCAGATGCGGCTGGCCGTTTAATTTTAAGAAATCTGGAAACAAAACTTGTCTGACCCATCGCTCAACACCTAAACACCGAAACCGCCAAACTTTACAGTTACATTATTGATTTACTCTCTCCAAAACCAAAGATGCATCATTTAATATCTCTATAATTATTTTGAGTCTTGCATGGTGGAATCATGATCGTCATCAGGTCTCTTTTCCTCTTCTTGGACAGTCTCCAAATTGGAATCAGCAGCAGCAGGGGCAGCCTCTCTTTCCTGTCTGGCTCTCTCTTCCTCAAGCGATAGTCTGATGGCCAGAGCCAATTCGGGATCCATGTTTGGATCGTCCAGTCCAAAATCGTCTCCGACGGCGCCAGCACCGGAAGTAGAACCTCCCTCTTCGTGGAAAAGAACAGATCTGTCCACCTGTTCGTATAAAAGACTGGGACCTGGAGGAATTGTCACTAGATGTGAGGATTCATGATTATCAGCCAAAGAAATAAACTTCTCTAGCTTCGTTGTATTCACCTGTTGTTCTCCAAAATTAATGAAATCAATAGAAACATTATTTTTCTTCAATCTTTTAGCAAGTTTCTCCAATGTAGTATCATCTGCCAGCACCGGAGAACCCACAAAAGCGATCACTCTTTGTCTCTGTGCTTTATTCTGTCTGTTTTTCAATGCCAAACATGCAACTTGGATGCCATTAACTAAGTTGGACGACCCATTGATTTTACATTCATGCAACCCACTCAAGATCGCTCCATAATCCGTCGTCAAGTTACTAATCACTCTTGGTGAGTCTCCTGACATTGTCATTAGTCCCACAGTACTCTCTGGATTGGCATTTGTTTTCCTTCTGAATATCAATTCAACCGAATCCAATTGCGCCTGATATCTTGATGTCAGGTAGTCTCCATTTCTCATATATTCAGAGTTGTCGATGACAATCATAGAAGCCTCGAGCACCATTTTGCTTGTATTTCAGTCTCTTGAATCCAATTCTTCTTTGATATGCTACCTCTATGTGTAATACCTTCTGTTTCGGACGTCCTTATTGGCTTCAGATTCTCCTTTTCTCCATCACAAATCAGTCTTTATACGTTCTCTGTGAAGACTATATTTTTTGCCACTTAGAGAGAGATGTTCGCAAATAATCTGGCTCAAGACGTGTGTCACCCAGAATTTCTCAGGATGAATTATTCAGAGCGATGTGTTTACATTTCGCACCTGGCATCACTTATCAAAATAGTACAAAATCAACAAGAATACCATCTATTAAGGAGGTTCTGTGAACGTAATCTCTACATAAGAAGAAGCAGAACAATGAAGTCAAGACCAGTTACATCACATTCGGTCAAAATTGAGGCAAATAGAAAAACTCGGAGGTTTACAAAACTTCAGAAACAAAGACTTATAGAGAGATTCAAAAGAGAGACCGAAATCAGAGAACAGCAATTCCTTGAGAGTTCAGAGAGACAGGCAAACGATATTAGTCTCAAACTGAAAAACAGATTAAACAAAATACTACGTAGGTTCTGGGATTTCAAAATAGGCAGGATATTAGAGCTCGAAAGAGAACTTCCTCTAAACAATATCACGCTAATAGGTGTATTGAAGGAACTGGAAGAACTTCATCAGACAACAAAAATCGCCACCAACCATACGAAAAACGAATTAACAACAAAGCATGACTTCTGAACGCTCCCTTTGCACATATATCTTTAAGAGATAGGAATTTATTTAATATAGAATGATTTGCGATTATGAAGCTAGCTACATAAAATTGCATGTATAGTGATGTTTTAAATGCATATTATCACATCTAGTATTGAATATATTTTAGACCAAGTTATTAAATATCCTCATTCAAATCGTCCCAGAACTGCTTTCCTTCCAAAGTTGGTTTGATTACACCCACCCTGATAACAAAATCACCAAAGTGTTCTCCATCGTTTCTCTCAAGGGACCATCTCTGGAATAATGGAACTAATATACTCAATATTTGTTCTTCATCAACGTTAGTCTTGAATAATTTGTTTAATCTTTCACCCTTGTAGCCACCACCTAACATCAGGTTGTAAGTTCCAAGAGCTTTACCCACAAGTGCGATTTCAGCTAACCATGGCCTAGCACATCCGTTTGGACAACCAGTCATTCTCATGACCACTGAATCATTCCTTAAACCAAGCTTCTCTAGTTCCACTTCCAATTTCCCGATCAAAACAGGCAAATATCTCTCAGATTCAGCCATGGCCAATCCACATGTAGGCAATGCAACACAAGAGGAAGAAGAAAGTCTTAAACTAGATTGATTCACGTTGTCTAAGTTATACTCTTTCAATAATTGTTTAACCGTATTCAAATGCTCATCCGGGATGTTGGAAAGCAAAATATGTTGATTACCAGTAAGTCTGAATTCACCGATATCCTTACTTTTCATGTAATGAGCAATTTTGTTCAAACCTGTTTTTTGTGGCTTGTCAACTGTATCTTCGATTCTACCATTTTCAACGAAACAAGTAAAGTGGTTCAGGTTCAATTCATCCTTAGTCCATCCAAAATAATCAATATTGGAATCAATCTTGAAAGGCTTAGGATCCGAGAAAGTCTTTCCCCATAATTCTTCCACCTTGCTCTTGTAAACTTCCACTCCCATATCATCGATGGTGTACTTTAATCTAGCGTGTTTTCTATTCTTTCTGTCACCGTAATCTCTCTGAACTAACATGATCTTTTCACAAACAATGTGGATATCCTCAGTTTGCACAAAACCGAACATAGATCCAGTTCTTGGGTAAGTTTTGGTGTTATTGTGGGTAGTACCCATTCCACCTCCCACAAGAACATTATATCCAATTATATCATTGTCTTCCACGATAGCAATTAAACCAACATCGTGAGCCCAGACATCAACATCATTGTATGGTGGGATAGTAAGAACAATTTTATACTTTCTTGGTAAGTAAGTTGGACCATATAAAGGTTCTGAATCATGAACAGTGTCACCACCAACCTTGATTTTCTTTGGACCGTATCCCTCTCTCTCAACTCCTGTTAAATCATTCAACCACAACTCATGGTAAGCAGTTGTATGTGGAAGCAAATGCTCAGAAATAACTTTACATGATTCCACTAACTGTGAATGTAGATGTTGATTTGATGGTATAGCAGAGCACATAACATTTCTACAGACATCACCACAAGCGGCTAAGGTATCCATTAAAACAGAGTTGATACCTTTGATAGTAGGTTTCAAATCAAATTTGACGACACCATGCAATTGGAAAGTTGCTCTAGTAGTGATTTTGAAAGTATCGTTACCTCTCGAAGTAGCAAGCTCGTCGATCTTCAGCCATTGTTCTGGTGTTGCAACACCACCTGGTAATCTGACTCTAGCCATGAAAGAATAAGCAGGCTCTAAACCCTCCTTCTTACGCTGTTCTCTTAAATCTCTATCATCTTGCATATAAATACCATGGAATTTCGTAAGCTGCTGATCGGAAGCAGAAATTGCTCCTGTACTTTTGTCATTTAGACCTTCTTCGATTGTACCTCTCAAAAAGTTAGAATTGATCTTAATATCTTCATTTGTGATTGGAGGAGGTTCGTCTGCATTTTCAACCGACACACCCAATGCCTCCCAGAGCTTTGGTTCCCAATTGTTATATCCAGTATTGAATCCATCAGCATCTTGATCATCTCCTAAACCAAGTTCACATAACACAGTACCACCAAGCAGGCTCAACTTCTTAAAAAGATCCTTACCCGGTTTATTGTAATAATGTGCGTCTTCTTTACGAGGCCAGTACTTCGAATCACCTAGTCCAAAAACAGAAAACTTCACATTTGCGATATCAACAGTGCTTGATTTAATGGCCTCCCAAAACTGCTTACCATTTGTAGGAAACTCACCCTGTCCTGAGGTTGAAGTGATGATGACAATATTTGTTTCAAGTTGGAAATCATCCAATGATATATCATCTAAAGCAATAGTTTTGGTTTTAAGACCCTTTGATGCACCCCTTCTGCCTAACTTCTTGGCCAAAGATTCAGCATTTCCTCCATCAGAGGCAAATGCAATAGTAAGTGGCTCTCCGCTCAAGTTTTCAAGAAGCTTGTTGAAAGCATGTTTTGAGCTATCAGAAATCTTTTTCTCCACTCTATTGTTGTAAGACTTCAAATTGAACTCCAATTTAGGGCTCTTTGCAGATAACAGAGTTAATTTGTTTTCCCTATCCAAGAAACCCTGTAGCTCATTTCTGATGAACGAGGAGTCTAGTTTAAATGAATCTTCCTGGTTTTCAAGGAAAGGGTTGTATCTGTACAAAGGCCAGTATCCGGTATCAACTGACTTCTTTGTGTCTTTTAGGATTTCCAAATGATCATCGAATTTTGGTAGATAAGCTAACACAATTGCAGGACCTTGTGTGAATTGAGCCGCTTCTAAAAAGGCCGTCAAAGTTTGGGAGTATGACGAATATAAGGCAACAGAAGCAACATATGAATTACCATAATTCATCGCATACAATCCAGCGTTCTTCTTTCCTTGTTTTCTATTCAACGAAGAATCAGAGTCAATGATTAGTAATTTAACTCTCTTGTTCGTCTTTAGCACTTGATGCAAGGTGGAGAGACCTTGATCAAAGCACCATTTATCTGATCCAACTAGCCATGTGGACTTTAGGGTGAAATATTTTTTCAAGTTTAAAATCTCGTTGATAATATCAGACTTTGGTTCAGCATCCAAAAGGGTGGCTAATTCTGAGCCATCGAACTCCGATGATTCCTTTGCTTTGATTAACCAAGAAGCAAATTTATCATTCAATTGAGTCGGTAATTCACTCAAATTGGTCTCAACAAGGCGAATCAATTTAGACCTTTGCTCCTCTTCGTACAAAAATCTACCGAGAGCGAACTCTGGAGATGGGTTCACCAACATATTATTCAAAATCGACAAATTTGGAACTGTCTGGCGTAAGATCTTGACGTAAACGTCTTCTGATAGAGCTGTAGAGCGAGTCAATGCATCTGATAAAGAACTGAATGGTTTTCCAAGGACCAATGTTTGATCTGGTTCATCTGCTAATGAGTTGTCATCCAAACTAGAGACAACTGATTCAGCATTTTGGGAATCCACCTTCATTATTTGGGTTGATATAATCTTTTTGAATCTAGGTAAAATATCCAAGACATCAAGGAAAAGAGGTCTGAATTCGGCATCTAGCGAAGATTGTTCTAACAGTTGTAATGTTCCCAAATATTGTGGTAGAAGTTTTGATAACTTTTCTACGTCGAATGGTCTGTAAACTTTTATAGACACTAACCCCACACCAGATCTTAGGTATGGTAGAAGAGGCTTTTCATTACCTAACAGTAATAGTATTTGGTCAAAGGCATAAAACCATGATGCATTTTTGAGCTCAAATTCAGAGTATAACTTTCCAGTAATGTTCTTCAAAGTTTGAAATGCCTCCTCAAGAGAATCACCATCAAATGTTTTGTATGTACTGACTAACTTATGGCTGTCATATTCGTGAAGTGAATCATCATTTTGAGCTGGTAAATAGAAGTGCAAAACTGATGTGTTTGAGAATTTTGAAACCAGATAAGCTAATATACTGAAATCATAAGCCTCCTGTGCAGATGAGGAGATCAAAATTGGAAAACCTAGATCCTTGCTAGCAATAACTGCAGAGTAATCATCATTTTGGATCTGAACATTTATGATGAACTTTTGCGAAGAATTGATTATTCTTGGAAGGGAATTCAAAAGACTTGAAGAGTTCAAAGATAAAATTGTGGACTGTTCATCATCGATAAACTCAAAAGTATCATTTGACGACAATAATTCATATTTCACCTGGGAATTGGATAGATAATCTTTTAATTGAACAGAGGGATCCACTGAGTACACTTTTCTTGATGAAACCTCACTCAGAGATAAAGCAACTTGAGCAACTATAAAATTCAGAATCGATTTTTGTTAATATGAATGAAACTTCAAAAAAAATAGAAACAACCATGTCAAAATTATTGATTCGGTATTACTTACTTGCTTGTTCTAGTGTTGAGCCCATGGTTCCTTACAAGCTAATAACCTAAAGAACTCTTTCAGCTTCCTATGTATTGGTTCCCCTGATAATCAGAAAATGTTTCATTTGTATATATAAGTTATTCTTAAAACGGCTTCTATTGGTAATCCTCGGTGACCACTAGGCAAGATAACTGTGAAGGCTATATCTCCACATGATCTTGACAGCCACAGTTAAAATTGAATCCCGATGAGGCTAATTCATCACTCACCAGCCACGATTTGCTTTCAAAAGAGGGTTTGATTATGTCAAATCTCTCGATGATTAACATAAATCTAGTTACCATTGGTCTCCGCTCAGTGGCGCAGTTTTTCATATTTATTTTCAGAAAATTTTTCGATTGATGTAATATCACGTGTTATTCATATAGCCTTTTGGTTCCCTTTTCTGAACCAAATCCCGTAGAAAGATTGAAAAACATTACACTGCAAAGATTGATTTGTAAGATCAAGTATTTTCTTTAAACTGACACCGCCAGGAAATCTAGCGGGGTTTGGATTCTTGAATCTGGGGATTTATACCCTTAGGGGTTTGATATTTAGTGAAAAGTATTCAGTACAAAAGAGAAGTCTAGGGGAATGAAGAGCTTATTCAATGTCACACAATTGTTCGAATGCAAAGTGTTGAGTTATTGCTGATGATCTCACCACATTAATGGAGTCTGTAGGCACCCTATTGCGAATAACATCGAATAAATATTGTAGTAACAAACCATATGAAAACAAAAAGAATGATTACAGAAGATAGAAATATCAAAACAATAGAATCTATTTATGTTTATTCAATCACTGAAGGGTCTCTCTCTGTAAAAGTTAAGATAAGGTCATCTTTAGGGAAAATTGTTGCAAACACTTTGATCTCCTCACTCAGTTCGGTGACCTTGTGGTCAATGTTGCAGAACATAGCAGCTTTTCCTATTAGCGCAGCAAAAGTCATTAAAACATATGTTTGGCCCAAACAGACATGGGTTCCTGTACCAAACACTAACCAATTCTTTTTAGCCTCCCAAGCTTTAGATCCTTCCTCCCATCTTTCAGGAATAAATTCGTCAGGGTTTTCATAGACTTCAGGATCATGTAAAGCAGGGTATAAAGTAGGGATAACCATTGCTCCCTTTGGAACTGTGTATGTATCACTGACAGGATAAGACTTCTTTGCAACATATGGCACCATAATAACTGGAGGTCTGTATCTCAATGTCTCCCTCACAACCATGTTGGTATATTTCATTTCATCAATCATCTTTCCTGTGACACGCACATATGGATCACCTCCTCTAATTCTTAGCTGTTCTTCTCTGATCTTCTTCATAACATCAGGTCTATCAGAGACAATTTGGAAAAGCCAGCAACACAAAGAAGATGATGCATCTTGTGAAGCAAATAAGAAAGTAAAAACAGCCTCAGAAATTTCTTTATTAGAGAATTCCCTAATCAAAACTTTGTTGTCTTCTGATTTATTTTCCTTGGCATCCTTCATCAATTTGACCCAGGCATCCATCACACATGCTGGTTCTCCACCAGCGTTAATATGATCTTTAGCCATTTGGGCACAACTCTCGAAAACCTTCATAGTCATATCAGCAGTCACTTTTCCATACCAAGTCTTGGTGTAAGGTATAATGATAGGAAAGTTAACAAGCTCCAAAGCTGCCGTGACCTTGTAGTAGTTGTCGGCAATTTCTTTAATCTGTTCATCAGTGATATAATCACCACAAAATGTCTTTAGAGACAATGCGCACATCAACTCTCTGAATGCTGGGAAGAAAACTGAAGGCTCTTCCTTGGTCATCTCGACAAAAGTTTTTAAATACTTGTCAATGATCTTCTCTTGTTCTGGAATATAACTCTCTAGAGCAGCTCTAGTAAACAAACCATTCAATCCTTTTCTATAATCAACATGTGCTTTACCATCTAAGAAAACCCAATTTGTAGGTCTTAAGATCTTCACCGCAACATCAACAACACATGGTTTCACGTAAGCTGGGGATTGCAGAATTTTTCTAGCCAAGTCTCTGGTAGATGCAATAACAACAAACTTGTGGAATATAGAAACGCATGAAAGTGGACCCGAATCCCATTTGGACTTGTACTCCTCAAATTTCGGATCTAAACTTTCTAGGAACGGACCGATGATAGGCCAAAATTTGTATCTTGGTCCAGCAATGGAACCTTTTCTTATCTGGTACATGACCTGATCATAGGTGAAAGCCAGAACTATCAAGCTGATGGTGACCTGCCACCAGTTGATAGATGCCCAGACGTTCGCAATTCCGGCCTTGATTGAGGCAACATCCAAGTTCAAGAGGGACTCTACATATGAGGATGAGTTCGTGGTTGTAAATGTATCTTGAATCGACTCCATCTCGAGTTTTGTATTCATCAAGTCAAATAGCTCAGGCTAGACGAAGCAAAACAGTCAAAAGATAAATAAATATCAACTTTGAAATATATCCACCAGATAAACAAATAATGGTGAGCATATATATAATTATCAAATTATCTGTTGCCAAAAACTAGAAAACACTCTCAAAAATTTATGGGTTATACGACGTGAACGATCAAAGTTTTTTGAGAAGCAGACGAGACACTGAGGACCATTTGAGTTACGTAAACATTTTTTATGATAGCGTGATTCAAAGTACCCGATATGGTTACGTAACGAAAGTGAATTTTGCAATGATACATTATTTTTTGGGGATTTCATGGGAGGAAAGGAAGAAACCTAAAAATTACATAGCTTGCTCCTTAGTTGTTGAAGCTTGGCAATAGTACACTTGCGTGTTTTCTTGTTTCATCGAGCTGGAAATTTTCTAATCGAGTAACAAGTAGCAATTGACTGATTGGCATCTACTATATTGTTTGTTCGCTGATCAATTTATCCCAAAAAATCAAAACGACTTGTAGATCTCCCTCTACTTAATCCCCTCTGAAAATGCAGATTAACATTTAAAAGATTTTTATGGACCACCATTTAAATTCAAAATGAACATCTTAGTGTTTGTACCACTTACGCAACTGATTCATCAAACAAATTTGACGACAAATTAGAGATCAGTGGTAAAATTGAGGTAGTATCCCCAATTTATTTAATGAACGTGTTCCTACATTGTAGTGAAATACATTGATCCTAATTGCCAGTTAGATAATGGATGGAGATCCAAAGGCACGGCACAACTTTCAGTTGTAGATTATAAAAGAAAAGTTTGAGCAACATTCAACAAGGAAAAACACTAAACTGTATTCAATTTTGATAGTTAGTTAAATGTAGTCATGAGACAGAACGTAAATCAATTTTAAAAGCGCAAGGGGACGTGAAGCTGTGTCTAATATTGCTGTCCTAATACAATATTGAAGAATTATGCTCTTCTAATAGACAACTCAGAGTTGTCAAAGTAACTGTCTTTCCAGATATAGAATATCACAACTCCTAGAGCGAAGTTCAAGTAGTCTGCCCATACAGTCACATTCACCATATCGAAGTACTTCCTCAAGTCATAATCGGAAAGAACCCTAGCTCTAATAATTGTGTCAATCAACCAAATCAGTCCAATCAAAGCCACAGTCTTCCAGAGTTTGCTCTTGACAACATCACTCTTAATTTGCTTGTACGTCTTGAATGATCTGTATCCACAGTAAAGGAAAAGTGCTAGCAATTCAAGATAAATTACATTAGCTAAAATGGATGCTTTTCCTTCAAGGACCGAAAACATCAAGTAACCATTGAGATCGTAAGCTAAAAGCTCAAGCAAGAAGAAAAATGAAATGAGCTTGAATACCTGTAGCTTTCTGAAGTCCTTGAAATTTCCCAATAGAATATATCCTGAAGAAATTAAGAGACTGTTGTAAATGACCCACACCATAAAAATTGGGTTTATGATTATTCCACAAAAGTATGTTAGTGATATACCCAGGTTTCCCTTGGCAACGTTGTAGCCATACTTGTTTAGTTGATAATAGAAAATGAATGAAAGAAAGAAACTGAGACTAGTGAATGCAGAGTAAGTTAACAGTCTGATCTGGATAGCATAATTTCTGAAAGTAATAGAATTGAGTAAAACTGCGTTTGTTTTGTCAGCCTTCAATTTGCGGTATAAATAATAGCTGTAGACTGCGAATAGCACAATGTATGAAATGCTCAACGACAAATATAAATACATATAGAAGTAATCATAAACGGATAGTTTTCCAAACGATTGAGTCCATTCAACATTCAATTTAAGCTTCTGGTCTTCCCCGAGACCAGAAGCAACAAACACCACACAATAGATGGTGGAGTCTTCCACGTCAAAAGACTTTTTCTTACCTTGGAATTCTGATAGATCAAGTAACTGGTGTTCAACCAGGTGTTCATGCTTTCCATCCTCAACCAATTCCGAAAAAGTGACTTTCTTTGTTTCAGAATCATCTGGGAAGGTACACAAATCCTTCTTGTGAGCAGTCTCATCACAAACTTTGATAATTGGAGCAGGATCCAAGTGCACCTTTGCGAGATCTACTCCTGATATGAAAAGAGTATCCACCTTGGCCTCAGGATGTTCTTCTGGGAAACTGACTGAAATTGCAGCTTGATTGTGTTCAGAAATACGGAACCAAAACGACTTTTCATAGTTGGCCACGTATGCACAGGTCTGGAAGGCCTTGTTATCCTCAATTTCATGGTCGTCTCCCAACGCCTCAGCTTCGAAAGCAGTAAGAATTGCCAAAATGGTGAAAACCTTTAAGGCTATTTTACCTAGAATCATTGTGTGGAAACTATTTAGCAAAGAACTTGAATCTAGACAATTTCAATTCGATCCTTAGTCTGTTCTTATTATCTTCAATTCCTTGAAAATGAAGTTTAGTTCATCATATGAATCTACAAACAACTCAGCATAGTTAGTTTCCGTAAATTTAATAAAATAGTGGCATATTTTTTACCCGAAGGTCGCGCATTATATTTTCCATCAGCAGGCCCGAAAAATGGAAGATTTTCGGCCTGTACAATCTGTGAAATACTGAAACTGGCCAATCCACGCAAGAAATCTTGGTTGCCAATTTTAGCTAAATTTGCAGATCACATAGTCTTCTCTAGTTCGAAATTCAGCTGATTACATTGCTCTTCTTTGCTAGCTATCAAAATTTTGGTCTGATCCTTGCATTTTCACAGCCCCAATATCGAATTATGTTAGTCGACTCGCTCATTCCTATCAACCTTTCGGTGTCCTAAAAAGAATCTAGACTCTACTATTAATCGTTATGTTGTAGAATTGAGCTTTATAGCTAACAGTAAGTTGTCTCCATTATCGCATTGCTACGAAGTAAATCACGTTCAAACCAAAGTTTTTAAAACAAAATATAAATCTTGTGCTCATCCTTATCTTCAATTCAATAAATTTAAAAACGGTGGAAACTAATTTTTTTAAATTTCAAATTTCAGTTGGTGACCATTTCTTATCAAATATATTTTGACTGCGATTAGTCCTACGCTTTTGAACATAGCGTATATGTACAATATTTCTTCGTAGATGTTTGATCATGCATAAAGAGATTTATGATCAACATGTGGAAGGGGATAAGAGGCTCAACCGTTTGCCAAAAAGGCCTCTTGAATCTTGAGCGATTCAGTGTTCCTTTAGATCGGACGTCTCGAAATTCTACAGCAAATCAGCTTCCTCAAATTACTAATTTTTCGTTTAACTAGAACCCGCGCATTACTATACGATCTCATGGTAGATTCCAGATCGTTACTACGGGTAGAGGGTGGTGGGCAGATGGAGCTTACTGCAGTATATTCAACAGATACAGTAAAACTATTATCAAAAGAAGTACAAATTATGAACTTGTAAATTAACACCTCTACACAGATCTGTGGTGATTCGAAATCCATGAACCGTGAACAAAAGTGGGAAGTGTTTGAATGAAATGAACAACCTACGTGGTCTAATAAGAAAGGTACGACGAACCACCCAGTGGTTATCTTATTGAAAATTGTGTATACCAGTGATATTATAACTTGCTAGGTAACATGCCGAAACACAGCAAGTGTATTGAAAGTTGGTGATCCTCCTCTCAACAAAAATGTAAATTCTCTGTCTGGGCAATCACTAACAGCTAGTAGTATTAACACCTTATCTATCTATTTCCATTCAGCTGTTGGTGAATGTATGATGCTTTGCCTGAGAAGAAACCCTAACGAGTCTACTTTCTCAACAAAAAGAATGCCCCCACAGCAATAGCGACTCCTAATGCTGCAAACAGTGGAATATTGGAGCCTTGCGAGCTTGAAGCACTGGCCACCTTTGAACTTTTAACAGGTGCTCCTCCTTCAAGCTCACCCACAAGAAGACCAGATAGAATTTCCCTAGCATCTTCAGAGTGCCCAATATCTTCAAATGGATCAGTGGCATCAGCACCTGCACAGTCCATGATAACTTCTTCTCCACCAGGATGTTCATCAAGGTATTCGGTACAGTCATAAACCTTGCCGTTGTAGATTATATAAAGATCATCTCTAGTGTTGTGTTCAGCAATTTCGTCAGCAGTAAAAACTTTGGACATTTTGTTGGAAAATTATTGATTCTGGGCTATTATGTATGAAAAGTGTGTTGATTTAAAGCCTCAAGCGGGACCTAGAATAGTCTTGTCTCAAATACTCAAAATATTGAACCCTTAGACAAAGAGGTATGATTAATACAAAATCAGGAAGAAAAGAAATAGGTGTTGGTTAGAGAAAAGGAAATAAAAGAGGAAAATAGCGAGATTGATACGGACGAAAAAAAAAATATTCCAAAACAAGTCAACCTTCGAGTACGACCAAACCCAACACTCCCGCCGCAAAAGCTAGCAGATTCTGGTTATCTATCAGTAAGATGTTGTCCAGATCAAGCAACTACAAGTTTAGTACGCCATGATTCAGGCATGTTTTAACGATAATGATGTAATGTTTTTTTTTTCTGGTGCTGATCTTGAGACCACCTATCATTTTGGATTCTTGTTCTTCGCCATACTACTAAGATCCGAACCTGAATAGACTGCTGCCAATAAAAACAACCCAATACATAATACTACATACACTCTTCTCGTAACTACTGCAATTTTGTCTCTGTTGATACCGCACCCAGGCTTTTCAGGGGATCAGAGAACTCTGAAAGTTCTGTGAGACACCTTTCGTAACACCTTTCCCGATTAGGATTAAATTTGCATCGCTCTCAATCATATTCCGAATATTTGAAGGTTTCTTTCCATATTCAACTAATGATGAAACTTCAGTTGTAGATTGATTCCAGATATGTAAGAGAGTAACTTTAAAGGTCATTTCTCTCTTCCTTGGTTGATGATACGTCCTGCCCATTTCCTCCCTACAATCCCGTTGCCTCTGGATCATATCAATTGCTCGCCCAAAGATTACATAATGGAAGAACTAAGCACTCATGTCATTTTAGAAAAAGGCCAGATACGGGATTTGGCTTTAAACAATAAGGTAAAAATTTTTTTTTAAGAATTATAGAAAAAATCTTAATGATCATGGGTTACAGGTAATTATATCCTCATTATCGTTATTTCAGGCTGCTAGTCAAAAGATCAGGTGTATCATTGAGACGCACAATACTACAAAATTGAGTGCCTTAAGTTGGAAAGATCAGGAGAGCAAAAATGGCTAGAAAAAGTGGAAATACAAAGTCTGTTGCTTCCAAGGGAACATCTAGATCTCCCATCCTCACTAGAACAAGAACTAAGACTGTCGATCCAAACCTCAAGAAGGTTCAAATCAAAAAACTAGAGCAAGAAGAAAAAGAAGAAAAAGAAGAGATTCTAGAGAAAGAATCTACACCCGAGGAGGAAGCCAAAGAAGAAGAAGATGAAGAAATCGAATTGCCAAGTGATTCTGATAGCTCTTCTGACGATGAGGAGTCTGATGCAGAGGAATTAGAAGGATTTGAGGGAGGCGAGGAAGTTGAAGAGCAGATTTCCAATTCTAAAATCAAAAATTCTAATAAACCAACCAAAATTTCGAAGCAGAATATCCACTCTGTTACCAGACCTATCCAGCCATCTTCGTCTTCATCACAATCTTCTAAAGGTACTAAAAAGGGAGTTATATATGTTGGAAGGATTCCACATGGTTTCTATGAAGATGAAATCAAAAAATACTTTTCACAATTTGGGGAGATCACTAGACTTAGGTTATCCAGGAACAAAAAGACGGGAAAATCAAAACACTATGCATTTGTTGAATTTCAATCACTAGAAGTCGCTAAAATTGCAGCAGAAACTATGAACAATTATCTGATTTTTAACCATCTACTTAAATGTTCTGTGTTGCCTCAAGAAAAGATTCACGATGAGCTTTTCCAAGGTTCAAACACAAAGTACAAACCTGTGCCATGGAGTAAAATTGCTCAGATTAGGAATGACAAACCAAAGTCAGCTGCAAAATGGGAGAAAATTCAAAAGAAATACAAATCACAAATCAGTAAGAGACAAAATAAACTACGTGAACAGGAAATAGACTACGACTTAAACTCTCTATGATAATCAGCGACGCTGGATCATTAAGTCTGAAGTTGGTACTTATTGATCACTTTATTATAATCTATCAGTATATACAGATATCTTCTTAATTATTATCGTTTTACGCCATCCATTTGACTCTAATTTGAGGAGTAATAAAGTAATAGACTATCTGATTTACCGAATCTCTATAACGGTTTAAATTATCCTTGATTGTGCAGATACAGATAGATATATATATTTACAGTCAAAACTGGAACACGCGAATCTAGAAGTTCGGAAATACTTGTTCACTCGAAAGGGAAGCTCTGGCCGAA